>JARHVA010001737.1:2422500-3139477 GCA_037957365.1 Torreya grandis
AATTGTTATGGCCATAACACATATGTGTTATTGTTATAATGCAACACATTAGGATAAATGTCCAAAAAATTGTCTCCTAATTCCATGTACTTACCCCTAAATTTGTCCAAAAATGGTTTATGAGAGTACCTATTATGATGTGAGATTTCACCCTTGTGGGGGATTTCTTCAGGATCCTCCACTCCCAGTCATAGTATGGGAACAATCCTAGGCTATGGTAACTTATGATGGGTATGAATCTCTGGAGAAGGCTAAATTCCTTCTAACGGATCACCTAAACTAATTCTATTATAGGGAAAAGGGTTAGAAAGTGGAAAATATCTCCTAAGAGGGATAAAAGGTGATGTACTAAATAAAAATGGGAAAATCCCATAAGCTTGAACCCACACTAGATTATCACAAGACAATGCTAGCTCACATAACCTCACAGACCAATTGATTGCATAAATGTTTCATGGACTAGATTAGGAAGAACACTAATTTAAACCTAAAATAGCTTGAAATCATCCTAAAGGATGTCAAAAATTAGGATAATGGATGAGGAAGATTATCCTTCACAATGCCATCATTCACAACTCACTCATCATAGATCTAAGGCAAGAGATAGGTAAAGAAAGTCTTTTATTGCATCAAGAGGTAGTTATTACAAATTATTGACAAGGTTTACCCTTATCAAGATAAGCATATTTTGTAATATCTTAGAGAGTCCCTTGATCTTCAAGATCAAAGAGACCTTGTGAGAGTCTAGAATCTGAGAGAGAGAGTGAGAGCTTACAAATGGGAAAGAATGGGTAATATAGAGAAAGGGAGAAGAGAGAAGAGGGAGCACATTAACAAAGAATAATCAATGAGGTGCCACCCTTTAATGAATTTTCCACCACACTTAATTCAATTTGGACTATCCCTTCATTAATAAGTTAACTTGCATTTTCTCTAATTAGTCTTCAAGTTCTTCTTATTGGTTGAGAGATCCACTAAAAAATAAGGGTTTATTTTGTAGGTGATGAGTCATGATCCTGCAAAGAAAGGAAAATACTTAAAGGCTCTAAGAAGAATTAAATTCTCCATTATACTCTCTAATCCTCAAATCCATTTGCTTTGATCTTCTATTCCACCTCCCACTTGCTTTTCTCATGTGGACAAAATCCTCATATCTTTTGATTTGACAGAACCATGACCATAACTACTTTGACCAGTTACAAGTACCTATTTTTTGAGAGCATGACTATATAGAAGATGAGACACTTCTTCATAACCATATATATCTGGCCCTACTTCAATGTCTGAGCATAGGTCTACTATATATTGAAAACCAATCCATTTATTGGTTTTCATATAGCTATAATATTGATGAAATGAATCTTACCGAGTGTTTGACCTCGCTTTGACAACAAGTTTCCACCCTTTTATCTTGTATTAGGTATGAAATACCTATTCTACCTCCATGTAGCTCTAGTGGTGATGTTTAATCCTTGAAATATTAATTTTGGTTCAACCTGAATCATCTATGAACTTAGCTCCTATGCATTTGCTTTTCTAGGTTGAAAATAGCTTCGTCGACTTCCATCAGAAGTTTCCTAGGATCATCTTTATTCATTGGCCATCAATTTATTAATTTAAGACTATCAAATTTAGACACTCGGTAGCCTTGCACTTGATCTAATCTCTATTGTATTTTTGACCTTGCTCATATCATTGATCTTTCTCTATACAAATAAACATGAGTCATAGACTTGTCACACACACACATCTACTTTTAGGATATACTAACCTTTTGTCCCACCACTTTTCATTGATCTTTAATTTCATGATTAAACATGCATCATAGATCTATTTGGGTCTACTAACATTGTTGATTTCCCATTCACCATTGATCTTCTTTGGTATGATGGATCACACACGATTGATCAACTTGGACCCACTAACTTTGTCAGTCACCATGCACCATTAGATATTTGATGTATGATCAAATGTGTACTATTGGATAATTAGGAATATTTGATTTCAAATGACTATTTCATGAGGCCCAAATTTGACGTTCATGTGCACATCCCACTCTATAAGTTTAACTTTAAAGCTTTATATCTTGAGATAGCAAGCTTATCAAGATACAAAATTTGTAGAGCATGATCTAGACATGAATAACTTCATGTCCATGTGATCCTTTGGATATGAGAGGATTTCTAAGTGAATTTATTAAATGCACAATCAATCTAACCCATTCATTTTTATGTGATGTGCCATGATGTTCTGGTCTCTCTAGACTTATGCAAGTCATTTTATTATTCACTCAAGTAGGAAATTACTCAGTTGATCTATCTAGGCAAAATATTGGTATGTGGGCCAAAATATGGCCAATATCTTTGGTGACTCACAAGGAAGCATGCCTATTATGCTTGAGAACCCAAACTATTTTCTTTATCGGATCCATTGGGCATGGAGCCACAAGTATTTGCACTTAGATGACATGAAATGATGCAAGGTTTTCCCTCTAGATAACTCCTCATGAAACAACAATGACCAAAAATAAAATAATAAAAAAGGCAAGTGCATGCAAGAACTTGGAGAAAATAAAAAATGGCTAACCTACTAAACAAATATGCACAAAGGTACTTAGATAAAATCATGAAATCTACTCTAATATATATATATATATATATATATATATATATATATATAATGCAATTTACAAACATCTTCCTCCTAAATCAAATGGAAAAGATTTAGCATCACTCACTTGTGATAGACCCAGATGGAAAACACCTTACTTTTGAGAGCTCATGATAGGTGAGCTGAGATGCCTAATTGTTGACTCTTTTGGCATGCTCTCAAGTGGATGAAATAGGACAAACATGTCTCCAATGTAGACATACTAGTCTATTTATTTAAGGCTTGATCCAAAATGGACTATAGGAGCACCTACAACCTCATGTGATGGTTCCTTTGAACTGGTGCTTGGTTGATTGTCTAGGCTTAGGTAGAAAAGCTCTAATTCATCTTAAAAGGAAACTTCCTCTTGGTCATTTGAGATAATTCAAACTTCAACACCATCTTTGCTTTGCTTGATTTGAAAAGAACCATATGGAAACTCACCAATGCATCTAAGGCCAAAATGACATGTTCTTATCATTCTTAATCTGGCCATTCTTCTTCATTCTTGAATACATCAATACTATCTTCAATGGATAATTCATCTTGAGATTGGTCAGATTATATATCTTGATTTGCAAGTTCATCTTCATGCTCTAGATGAGGCATAGGCTAGTTTAGAACCTCTACCTAGTCCATGAAGTCATGGTACAATTGTTATGGTACTTCATCTTGATCCTCCTTTTCCTCTATTTCTTTCTCATTTTAATCCTAACCCATACCAAAAGGAAGCTCTTGAAATAAATCAATATCCCCCTTCCTCTTAGCTAAAACTTGAATACCTATCCCTTCAACTATGAAGCCATTAGTACTACCTTCAGGCTCTAATTCATTAAAAAAATGCCAAGAAGTTTGATCAAAACTTGACTTTTCCCCTTTTGAATGAAGTGGACTACCTATAATGATCTCTTCATCATAAAAAATTGTGTTTTCCTCTTCAAGATCACCTATGACTGTAAGTTCCTACTCTATTATTTGTAAAATAGGTACTTCCTTTATGAGGTAGATAGTGGGAGGGTGATTAAGTTTACCTTGCTTGTATCTTAGGAGAGTATCCTTCCAACTAGGGACCTTGAAGGCTCTTTTAGGTTATTCTTAGGGAAGGGAAGGAGAGTCTTAAAACTTCTATGGGGAAATCTCATTAAGCTGAGCTAGCACCTCCTTTTCTTGAACTAGCTCCTAGACTACCTCAGTTAACACTTCCCCTTTCTTATTTTTTCCCTCCTTGATTGATTTCCATGAGGGGAAAGCATAAGTCTTGGCCACTTTCTCCTTTTTTTGAATGGGTGTGGGAGGGGGTTGTTTCACAAGAGAGGCTATGAAATAGTTAGGGTCATTAGCATAGGAGAGTATTCAAGATGGGATGGCTTCATTTTACTCAATTGATAAGGGTGAGATTTGGCAAGGTTTACTAGGGAGTTGGTTATAAACAAGATTAGGAGAGGTAAATTGGGGTCTAGGGTTGGCTACTCTCATTAAGAGCAACTGATAGTCATTTTACTTTCTAGTTTGGCCTTGCCTAACCAAGCATTCTTCTTGAAACCTCAATTCTTGCTCCTAAACATAAGCTTGGTGTTCAAGATTCTCCTATTACCTATAATAATCTTCCTCCCTATCAACCTCTCTTAATTTTTTTTCAAGATCAATCCATATCTCCCTAAGGCTCTTTTTTGGTTGACTAGAGAGAGGTAAATTATGACAAGGCTGATACATTGAATCTTGAGGAAATAACATGCATTTTGATCAAATGGGGAATGATACATACGAAATAATGGTGATTAGGCACCTAGGTTGCTTAAACCAATTGATGAATACTTGGAGTTGCCATTGATGTTTGCACACATACTCCAAAGGCTAATTTGATGAAGAGAACATCAAAACTCTTCAAGTGAACAGTCCCACTGAGCATGCCAAAAACTAATATGATGTGAGATTTCACCCTTTTGGGGGATTTATTTAGGCTCCTCTACTCCTAGTCACATTATGGGAACAACCCCAAGCTGTGGGTAACCTATGATGGGGTTGAACCTCCATTCCTTCTGATGGATCACCTAAACTAATTTACTTATAAAGGGGAAAATGGATCCTAATAAGGATAAAAGGTGATGTACCAAATAAAAATATGAAACTCCCATAAGCTTAAACCCAAACTAGATAAACACAAGACAATGCTAGCTCACACAAGCTCATAGACTAGTTGATTGCATAATTATTTCATACACTAGATTCAGGAAGAACACTAATATAGACCTGTAATAGCTTGAAAACACCTTAAAGGATGTCAAAAAGGAGGACAATGGCTGATGAAGATTCCCCTTCACAATGTCATCATGCACAACTCACTCAACATAGATCCAAGGCAAGAGATAGGTAAAGAAAGTATTTTATTGCATTAAGAGGTAGTTCTTAAAAATTATTGATAGGGTTTAGCCTTATCAAGATGAGCATATTTGTAATATCTCATAGATTCCCTTGATCTTCAAGATCAAAGAGTCCTTTTGAGAGTCTAGAATATGTGTGTGTGTGAGAGAGAGAGAGAGAGTTTATAAATGGAAAAGAATGGGTAATATAGATAAAGGGAGAAGAGAGAAGAAGGAACATGTTAACCAATAAAAATCAATGATATTCCACCTTTAAACAAATGATCCACCACACTTAATCTAATCTAGACTATCCCTTCATCAATAAGTTAACCTGCATTTGCTCCAATTAGTCTTCAAGTTCTTCTCATTGGTTGAGAGATCCACTAGAAGATAAGGGCCTATTTTTTAGATGATGAGTCATGATCTTGCTAAGAAAGTAAAATCCTTAAAGGATCTGAGAAGAATCAAATTCTCTATTATACTCTCCAATCCCCAATTCCCTTTTCTTTGATCTTCTACACCATCTCCACTTGCTTTACTTATGAGGACAAAATCTTCATATCTTTTGATCTGACAGACCCATGACCATAACTGCTTTGAGTAGCTATAAGTACATGCTTATTGAGAGAATGAATATGTATAAGATGAAACACTTCTTCATAACCATATATATCTGACCCTATTTCAATATCTAAGTATAGGTCTACTATAGATTGAAAACCAATCCATTTATTGGTTTTCATATAACTATAATATTGATGAAATGAAGCTTTCTAGGTGCTTGACCTCACTTCAATAATAATTTGCCACCCTTTTGTCTGTATTAGGTATAAAATTACTATTCTACCTCCATAGAGCTCTAATAGTGATGCTTGATCCATAAAATATCCATTTTGGTTCAATCTAAATCATCTTCAAACTCAGCTCCTATGCATTTGCTTGCCTGGGTCAAAAATAACTTCATCAACCTCCATCAAAAGTTTCCTGGGCTTACCTTTATTCATTAGCCATGGAGTTATTGATTTGGGAATATCAAATTTAGATACTTGGTGGCCTCATTCTTCATCTGAGTTTTATTGACTTCTTGACCTTACTCACACCATTGATCTTTCTCTATATGAATGAACATGAGCCATAAATCTTCTACCAATTTAACATGCTTAAGACACTTGTCACCCATGCATTTTATTTTGAGATCTAATAACCTTTTGACCCACCAATAAATATTTATATTTTATTGCATGATTAACTATTCTCCATAGATCTATTTAGGCCCACTAAAATCATTGATCACCCACTCACCATTGATCTTCTTTGGTATGATAGATCGTGCACCATTGATCAACTTGGACCCACTAGATTTGTTAGTCATCATGTGCCATTAGATCTTCAATACATGATTGAACATGCATAATTGGATCTTTAGGAACATTTGAATTTAAATGGCTATTTCATGAGGCTCAAATTTAACATTTTCATGCACATCCCACTCTACAAGTTCAACTTTGAATCTTTATATCTTGAGATGTCAAGCTCATCATAATACAAAATTTATAGAGCATGATCTAGGCATGAAGAACTTCATGTCCATGTGATCCTTTGGCTCTATGAGGATTTCCAAGTGAATTTATTAAATTCACAATCAAGGTGACCCATTCATCTCTACGTGATGTGCCATGATGGTCTAGTCTCTCTAGACTTGTGGAAGTCATTTTATCATTCACTCAATTAGGAAACTACTCGATTTATCTATTCAATAAAAATCTTGGTATGTCGACCAAAATTGGCCAATAGTACTTGCATATGTTGTTGGAAATTTTTATAGTAAAGAGATATTATGCGATTGCATTATGTTAAAGATCTATTTTTTATATATTTTATGCTCAAGCATGTCAATTTTATAGTCCACATCAAGTATGAACTTATTATTGGATAATAAAGTGGATGTGATTATTATTTCTATTAACTTAAATATATGAATTAGTGGAGAAAGTGGGGCCAAATATATATTAACTATTTGTATGGGTATATCCAAGTAAAATGTATTATGTTTGATAGTATCCATGCTTGATGTAATAAATTTTTGAGATGTATTTTGTCAGATTACTCCAAGATCTTTGAATGTCAAAAATTACATGAAAACCATAGGATAGGTGAGAGCAAGAATGTAGAGTAAAAGTGAGTTTCATTAATGTTCATTAGGCATTATCCAAAAAGTATAAAGGAGGTAAATTATATAGTGATATATTAGGTCATTGTAAAGGTAATAACTTAATTCATAATTAGAAAACACATTAAGTTCAAGTTTCCCTAATGACCTTATCAACCCTAAGAAATATGACTAACAATCATGTAGGTAAAACCAAAATCAATAAAAATCCTACACTAACACCTTCCCTGAAGCCTTAGGTGGGTAGAAGAATTGGGTCTTGACAATAAGGCTTGATGAGGTATCCAAGCATAATGTAACTCCCATAAAGTGGATAAAAGTAGAAAACTCATAGAAAAAAATCCTCTCTTACAAGAGATAAAAGAAGAGAAGTGAGATAAAAATGCCCACTAGAGTCTAAAACTTCCTAAAGCCATTCAGTATCCCATAACAAAGTTCTCAGAGGTGACTATGGATCATAAGTAGATGTAGTGAAGAATGGATTACCTTGGAACAATGAATGAGTCTACCAAGATCCTAATGGATCTTCAACCAAGGTGTGATTCCTATCTAAGGAACTATTCTCCTCATGCAAGGTATGAGGGACAAATTCTATTCAATAATGGTATAACAAAAACATAGGTAATGAAGGACTATTAAATGCCCTAAAACTATGGTATATACTTCCTGATGTCTGATGTTTCTTGGATTAGTATACCTATTCCCTATAATGTCTGTGGAAAACCAAAGGTAGGTTGATCAAGTAATAACTCCTCAAAATTTATAAAGTGACAAGGAGATGGTGGATGTGTGTCTCCATCACTACCATAACATCTATATTAGAAGAAAATCATCAATATCAGAGGTGTACTTAGGTTTTTAAATGTCATCAAGTTTAGGTGAGTATGAAGAAGAAGAATCTGAAGGAGAGTCAAGAGTAAAGTGTGAGAATTTATATACCTGAGTCTCGTGATCAACCATTCCCTCTATCAAAATAGTATCACATTGAAACTCTACAACATACATTAATTCTAGAGTGAACTCAACTTGCATGCCAGAACCAAGGTGAGTGATTTGGTAAACTAATAGGATATTAGTTGAAAGTGAGGAAACACTTAGAACATTATTTAATGTTCCACCACTCACTTCAACATACTCTCTCCTAAGAACCTTTTTATAAGTATCATCAGCCAACTATATAGAGGACATGTCATATGGTTACAAGGAACTAGACTCTATCTGTGAATAATCCATGTGTTGTTAAGCACTAAAATCAATGATCCATGTAGGAGTCAGAGGTATAACTGCAACTAGGGCCTTTCCCTTTGTTTTTCCATTGCTATTATCTTTTGCCTTTTCTTTACCATGGTCATTTTCCTTCGAGGATTTATGGGTTGATGAATTATAAATGGTAGAATCATGGACACTAATATCATGCTTATCAAGCACCTTGGTCAGTTGGTCAGTATACGTCTTCAAACATTTGCTTCCATTATGCTTTCCGAAGTAAAATCCACATTTGATCCAATATTTATTAGGCTTAGAACTGGAATACAATGTCTCATGGTTGCATTTAGAGGTAGGAAGGTTGGCATCCTTCTCTTGATATTTTTTATTTTATTTCTTTTCTATATGGTTTGAAACCCTCTCTTTCTTATCAAAGAGTGCATGAGATTTTGAGGACTTCACTGTGCCCATTTGTATCAACTTATCTTGCTCAAACATCAAGTCATCAACAAATGTATCTAAGTAATGCATCTTTCATGCAGCTTCAAGAGAACATTTGTGTCATGGAAGGTGGACACAATTATAAAATACTCTAGACCCAATTTGGAGAGTATTGACATAACAAGTTGCTCATCTTTCTTGTCAATTCCACATTCTTTCAAAAGAAACCTCAGAAGTCTAAACTTGGTGAACAAGTCCTGTAGGGTGTCATAGTCATTCAGGTTTATATTGATGATCTCATTATCTAACTCATGGCTTCTAATCACATCTTGTTTTACAAAGAGTGGGCCTAGAGTGGACCACACTTTAGTAGGTGTTTTGGCAAATTCTATGTAAAATAGTAGATTAGGAGAAATAGAAAGACATAGTAGTCCATAAACTTTATCATAATGGTTAGACCATTCTATTTTCACTTCTATTATTATAGGTTCAATCTCAGTTCCTATTATAATTTTATGGTAACCCTTGAATTGAAAAATGATTTTCATTTTGGATTTCCATACATGATAATTAAATGGTGTGAGTAGAATTATATGAATTGAATCCATAATGCAGATAGGTTGTTATAGAAAGGAAAGAAAAATTATAGAAAATAAAAATACACAACTCCACATGGTACCCATTTAGAACTATCATAGTGATCCCCCCTTAAGTTTTAAATATAAGCACACTCGTATAGATATCAAACACAAATAAGAATGCATCTTAAGCAATATGTGTGTAAGTATGAAAGAACTAGAGGGACTCATACTCAACCAATAATGCATTCAAGAGTGTATAATAGTTAGTTTGAAGATAGACAAAAAATATAACAAATGCATATATCATTAAAAATAATCACTTTTGAAGAAGATGACACTCAAAATCTATAGCCATTTGAAAATCTTAGCTCACATGAAAATTTTGGTGGCAAATAGTGGTGGAAATGTTTTGATCACCTTCCCCAAAGGAAATTTTTATGTAACAACTTTCAAAAGAAAAATTTAAGCCTCTATTGAGAAAAAGTTAAGCATTTTTGGATTGGAAGTGAACATGGGCTTAATTCCATATGACCAAGGGCTAAGGGCTAAGGTCGGTGCTTATATGACCAGGGGGTTTTGATTGATGTGATTGAGGTGGGAGTGGAATAATATAAAAAAACACAAATTTTAAAATGATTAGTGTCACAAAATACAGTGTTAAATTTGATGATTGCACATATGTCACATGGTGTATAAAAAGGTTGATATAGTTTTGGGTGTGCTTTTACAGGCAACTGAGACCAATAGGCATGATAGAAAGGTCAGTCGAATTGGAAGGGATACTATCACCTTGGTGAAACCTAACAAGAGTGCATGCACAAGATATATAACTTGATAATAGTGTCAACACGGTGGTCACAACCCAAAGGGTGTGATGATAGGAGGGTCAAAACCTAGTGAAGGTGTGACCAAGGATGTCAGAACCCAACGATGGTGCAGGCAAGTTTGTAAGACCTGATAATCATGCAAACAAGGGTCATGGGATTTGAGGATCATGTAATTAAGGGTTGTGGGACTTGATAAAAAATATGATAGGGGTCTTGAGACCCAATAGAGGTACTAACAGGGGGTCTTGAATTTGATGGAGGAGTTGATAGGGGGTCTATAACATGATGGTCATAAACATAGTGGTACTAGAGCCTACAAGTCATGCATCCATGAGGGTAAAAATTTGATGAATTTATAGGTATGGATTCATAATTCATGATGTGCTTGAGCAAGGGTGAAAACCCACCAAATTACTAAAATTTCCTATTAGGTTCGAAAAACTTGTCAAAGTTGGAAAACACCCAGATCTACAAGTTTGGTGCAGTCTCTAAAAACTCTAACAAGTACCCATTTGAGAACTCAAAAAAACTAGGAAAACTTAGAAATATGCTCCTAATTTGAGACCCATGTAATAAAAAAATGTGTGAAATATCTTTAAATACCTTGAAACCCTCCAAAAATAAATGAAAAATAATTGTCATGGATCTAGGTCAAGTGTACAATCAATCTTAGGGTTTTTATGCCTTCTAGATTTAATGGAACTATTTATTTTTTGGTAGGAGACTCTGACTGTATAATTTTCATGTATTTACATGAAATCCTACAAAACCTAAGAAAATTGAAAAATCAAGAAACTACCAAGAATGCATGTATGTAAAAGATCTCACCAAGAATTTTGAAATAGCAAAACAAATCAAAGCTCTGATACTATGTTATATTTATCCAAGATCTATTAACATCACATATTTCATGAAAACCCTAGGATAAGTGAGAGCAAGAATGCATATTAAAAGTGATCTTTGTTAATGTTCATTAGGCATTAACCAAAAATTACAAAGGAGGTACATTATATAGTGATATATTAGGTCACCATAACGTTAAAAACTCAACTCAATTATAAAATTCATTAAGTGTGTGTTCCCCTAATGACCTTATCAACCCTAAGTACGTTGACTAAAAACCATGTAGATAAAATCAAAAGTGGGAAAAAACCTACACTATTATGTTTAAAATAATATTTTTCATACCATATGATTAATCCATGGAGTTTTATTGATGAAAATCAATGATTTTTTGAGTAAGAATTGCATTATTCAATGTTTGCATAGTTAGAGTTTATTGTAAGCATAACACATATACTTTCATGAGGTCATAATCATGGATTATGATTTACAAATATAGTTTCATGCTTCGTCTATTCAAAGGAAAATCATAAAATAATTACATTTTTGAGGACCAATGTTGTAAAGTGGTATCCATCATGAATAAGTTTCTAGCCTATACATTTCAGTATTGAATTTATTGGTTTTGACAAACTTTTCATCTTTCAATCTATTTACAAGATACAATTATTTTATGTTTTTCACACAATAAAGAGTAATATAATAAAGGTGATGATGTTTGAATCCAATAGGATCAAAAGCTAATCCATTCATTGTAACTCCTTGTGATATATTTATATTGCATGACCATACTATTTGCATGTGGATTGTTCACATATGTAAGTATTATTTTTTTAATACTATTTTTCTTCAAATTTTTGTTATAGGAGTCTAATTTTTGGAAATTAGTTTAGTGTATGAGTTTTGATTTTTTTTATGTTGAAGTGTTCCAAGTTAGGGTCATTGAATTATATCCAAATAATGTCTAATTCTTTGGGTATATAGTGTTTGAGAATCCCATCTGCACCATTTACCAAGCCATCTTGTATCTCATAGTTTCCATCAATCAATTCAACCAATATATTGCATTTTGAGGTTATTTTATTGGGGAAGAAATTATTTTCATTATTCATAATAGTTTTATGGATATAATCCATTTTTTTCAATTGCATTTAATCTATATGTCTCCTCATTTAAAATGGAAAGCATATTGGTATTATGATTATCTACATAATTGTTCTTATGAAATAATTATGAGAACATTGGATCATTGGGATGAGGACTATATCATAAGGAATTTGCTCTCTTCCTTACTTTGATGACAAGTTCTAATATGGTTTAGAATAGAAACAAATTGCATGTAATTTTTCTCATGACTTGTTGTAGCTGAAAGCATTTTACATTGTCTAGATGAAAATTTTATGCAAATACTTTTGCATGTAATATTGTTTGGTTAAAAATCCTTTATCTCAAATGGGTTTTTTTATAGAAGTTACTGAAAAAAATGTATCAAATTTTTGAAATGTTTTTGTGGGTGTATGCATATTTCAATAGAGTCTCTCATCTATGTTACAAATAATTTGACTTCTTAGTAAAGTTACTTCAATAAATAAGAGACAAAATTGTTCAAAACATTTTATTATGAAATCTAAGATATTTAAGTCCAATGTTAACATGTTCATAGATGTATATGGAAAATGAAATAAAAAATGTGCAGTTACACTATCTACATTATATGTTGCTTTTACATTATATGCAAAAAAGATTCCCTTAAATTTTAAAGGATCGTTATCGAGTTTTGTATTATATAAGTATGCTATTGTTTTATGTATTACTTTTTATATGAATGTTTTCCCTATTCCTACTCCACATGTTATAAATAAATAAATTAGATTATTTGAGGATTTTATTTATCTCGTTACAAGGTATTTTACTATTTTTTTTTAATCTCTACTCAATGTTTAGGTAAACTAAATTATTATTATTTACTTAAAAGACATGGTTGTTTACTTGTTTGAAATTTATTTTTTCTTTGCTTGTCAATCAACTTGCTAGTTTTTATGTAATACAAATCAGAATTTGTCACATTTTTTGACATTAACAAAGATTTATTTTTTTCCATCATCAATTTTAAATCTAAAATATCATATTATAGTTAATGTAAATGTTTTTCACAATGTTCCCCATTTCGATATATTTTGTGTAATAAACATGGTTTCTAGATTTTTTATTTGTGTCTTATGATCAAGGTATGTGGTTGCCATAATTTAAATTTTCCTTTCAATGTCCCTTCAATGTCACACTATAGTAAAAATAAAATCATTTTTTATCTATAATAATTTTAGAATATATGTGCACATTGTATCTAACTTGTCCTATAATGTGTACTTTTTTTCATTTGTTGTTATTTACAAATTTTCCTCGATAATTTACTATATATTAAACCAAGCAATATTATTCCAAATGCATTAGTCTTGCAATGTATTTTTTATTTAGGAGAAGCACAAATTATATCTTCTTAATTATCATGTTCTTGTGCTAATAATTTTGGGCTCTTCAAGATGAATTTTCTATTTATCAATGGTGATGTGCATGTGAAAAGTTTTTTGATTTAACTATAATGTAATGGCAATGAAAACACAATGTGGATCACTTGGTGACTAAACATTTTTTCATGATGAAGCAGAGTATTTCCCAATTTTATTAGAGTCTGTAGTTTTTTGTCATTTCTACATTCAAATTGATCACACACCTTATGAAAATAAATTTTTAATGTATGATCAAACTTTTTCATTTAAGAGCAAAAATATGTTGTAGCAACATATGCATCAAGGGTGAATTTTGCATATTTGTTTGCATACCATAATGTAGATATATTTTTTTCAAAATAATTTATAAAAATATCCAATTGATTTCTTTCTAGCACTATTATAGGTTATGAAATACAAGATCACAAAAAAAGTATATATTTCATTTCAAACTAATTTATATTTTTTAAGAACATTTAAAATGTTTTTTTTTTGGTATATTTTTAATGCTTATGTTGAAATAAAAAAATGGAATTCAATTTGTATAGCTCATTGCTTTGGTCCAAGTGATATAATATTGTGGTCTTTTGCATTGAAAGAAATGAAAAAGTGAATTTACAATGAGTTTATTAATATATTTTACATGTACTTGTGTGATTATGTGCTTGCATTTTGGCCAAATTTGTATCAAACCATGTTGAATCACAAGATATATACATGTCTAAAAATTTATCGATTTTAGTATTTGAACAATGTCCGTATAACAATGCATCATGTACCTAAATTATAAAATTTAAATGTTCATTTATTCTATTTTTAAATTCTATAACAAAAAAATAATCCAAATAGTTGTTCATTTTGTAACATATTTTTTTAAATGCATTGGACCTATGGTCAAAATAATGAGTGTAAATAACTAGATTCTTCCTAATTATGGTATCAGTATTTTCTTCTTCAATGTTTTCATTATGTTTGTTCTTATTTTTACGATATAGTAATGGTTCCTATGAGTGCTCAACACTTTTTGATGTGGAAAAAATGTTGACACTCCTAACTACCTTATCATTGTAAAAATATTTTTTCTTGAATTTGTAAAATAGTCAAGTGATGTTCGAATGCTTTTAAAATATCTATAGCCTATAGGTGATTTTAAGATTTTATCTAGGTTTAATTTGTATTTAACATATTTAGCATAAATATTTATTCCTTTCAATTCACCTTTTTGTATGCATAGTCATGTACAACTTCAAACCTGATGTCTAATAATTTTAATGGTTTTGAAAAAAAAATTGTAATATAATTTTATTGGTGTAAGAGATCCTATTTTGTTATTTTTTAGCATGATAATTTTGGTGTGACATCATGATGATTATAAATATAATATAAATTTATAAAGTTAAGTTCTTTTCTGAGAACTTATCTTCAAAGATAGTTTTTCAATCATGATTAATAGTAATTTTTATTGCTTATATAGTGGGGGTTGGCAATGTTTTTCCAACACATTCATGACACATGCAAGTGTCAAATTTCCTATCAGATATACATAGTTGTATTGAAATTTGTCCTTTAGCTTAATTTCAAATATTTAAGTCTCATCTAGTTGTCAAGGCAATGCTTTTTTGATTCAATCAAATTATTTATGAATTTTTGTGATCAATCTGGTGACGCCAAATGTTATTTTTTATATCCAAGTTATTGTATTTGTGAAAAGGCCATTCTCAAGGCAATAGTATCTCTTATAAAAATGCTAACTTATGCACAACCTTTCTTCTAATGTTAAAAGGAACAACAAACATTAGAAGTGATAGGAATGGACAATGCACAAGTAAATAGAAGATTACATTGTATAATTTGAAAATTTATTAATCAAAGGTAAAAAATATATTATTCAAGATTATTTATTTACAAAGGAAAGAAAGCTTTAAATAATATTTTCTCAAAGTGGTTACTCTACAAGACACCCTAATGGGTTCAACCACCAAAGTAAATTTATTTATTTACTACCATTAAACTATACCAAAAACATAAATTAAATATGACTTTGGATCAACCAACTTAACAAAACCATTTGATTTAAAAATAGGTATAGAAGATGATCTAGAGCTATGACTATGAAGTCATCAAAAGTATCAATCGCACTTGTAACTGGCATGTTGTACATCATGGTACTAATCAATTGATGTCACTCCATATAGAAGCCTGCCTCGTGGCATAAAAGATGAACATGATAAAGGTATGTTTATCTTATTTGACCATTATGTATCGTATTATAGTAGAAAATGATCAAGGTTTGTTCAATCACATCGATCCACATAAAGTCTCAAACAAAAATCTATCCAAGTGACTATTCAATAGTGTGTATAGAACATCTCCTTAATGTCCATCAAATGTTGATAGACCTTTGCTCAACACTATGGTGTTACCAACTCCTATGTCAACTCATACAATAACCAATGACTAATCAAAGGCCATGAAATATCTTCTCCCTTCATGCAAGAGGTGAGATGCCCTTGCAATAAAAAATCAAATTAAACCCATTCTGACTGCTCTACATCAGGAATATTAATGAAGTGAATAAAACTATAACTTAAAAAAAATATTGTTGCTACCAAAAATGTTAATCAAGCATTTGACCCAAAATCTAAACAAATAGTTAATTAGAGAAGGGGAATTGTCCTCCAGCCTCCAATGGGTCCTTCAACCTAAATTTTGAAATTTATAATTTGTCAATCACAAGGATCCTGATAGACCTGTAATGGACATGTTCTCTGATAGCACAAACATGAGATGATATTATGAAATTCTTCATTTTGAAGGTGTCAGTTTCCATGAAAATACACTTTTATACATCACTTTCAATACAATTATTAAAAACCCCATATAAATAAGTGTCAAATCATAAAATTTAACATTTAAATATGCCTAAAATGTTAAAAAAATATAGAGATGGACTGCTCACACAACCATATTTTCATGAAAAAAAATCTAAATATAAATGTCACAAAATAAAGTGTTGTAAGTGTTGAAAATGCCACAATTACACCTTTTACACCCTTCTCTTTTTTAACCATTTTAAAAAGTACAAATAAAATGTTAAAAAAATATTCTCAAAATTGATTTTGGACAAAAAAAATGTTAGACCAAAAGGATAGCTTGGTGGGGTTTTGATCTTGAGACCTTTACAAGTGACTTACAAAATAATTCTAACCAACTCCTCTACTAAAAATTTGGTAAAAAAAAGATATTTGATATAACTTGTAGTTTTAAATGCTTGAAAAAAAGAAAAAAAAAATCCATGTAAAATTCATTTACCCATTGTTTATGCCCTAGTAAGCTCAAATCTGATGTTGATACCACCATTAAGAAGAAAGGTATATGGTTATAAAATGAATTGATAAGGTCAAAGGTAGAAGATTCAGTGCAAAATGGCTCTCAATGGACAATAAAAGAGCTTCTCTCAAGGCATGAGAGAAGATAGGCCCAAGCCTGCATCTGAGGACCCTACCTTGTTGCCGACCCCCGCTAGTTCTCTTTTTCTCTTTTTGCTTATTATATGTGGGTGGGTGAACTATTTTTTTAATTATTATGCCTATCTTTAGTCTTTTAGCTTATGTTTTATTGTTGGGTGTTGTCTTAAATTATTCATATGGCCTTAATAATCTATGGTCGCTTAAAGTCATGTGGGTTTTTTGATAGCAGGGACTAAGCCCCTTGTTGTGCCCTAGATTCAGTTCATTATTCTAGTAAAAAATGTTTACCTCATCTAGTAAAAATATTCATCTAAAGTCATAGAAATTTGGGTTTGAAGGAATTTGATTTATTTAATCACCTTATAACAATAAAAATGCACTCAAAATACTATTAAGATCAGAGTTATATGTTTGGGAACATTTACAAGCTGTACCACTCCATTTTTAGTTCATCTAAATATTCAACAGAGGTTTGGAGCCTTTTAAATGCATTCAAAATATATTTTACTGACCAAAAATCTGTACAACATTTAGGTAGATTAATATGCCATCCAAAACAAATTTGAGCCATACAACTTCGAGTCTAACATTTTTTGAGCCTTTAAAAGCCATACAAAGAATAAACTAAGGTTTGTGGGCTGTATAATATGAAAATTTACTATTCCAAATTGAAATGGGCATTGTATAACTTCTTTTTGGATCATATAAGATAGCTTTAAATTATTTTCAACCCATACAAATATGAAATTGGTAGTACATGATGGATATTTTGAAGATGAGAGTCGTGCAAATCATGTTTTGGTGATATTTAGCAAAATTAAATCAAAGATAATAAATAATATATAAGACTATGGTACTTTTAAATTATTTCTCTCTTCCACACCATTCACCTTCACATAGCTCTTCAAATCTTTCCTAGGTAAATTATTTTTAACCAATTTTGATACCACTGATATGACAAATAAGTAAAAAATATATTATATAATATGATAATGTATTATTCAACATATTTAATAATTAAATTTTTTTTTTTTTATAAATATTAGTTTTGGTGTGATCCTTACCTTATTCACTTTTGATTGGTCTAGGACACAATCAGAGACCTAGATCCCTAAATAATTATATATCACAAGTATGAAAATTACCAACACATTAAACTATACTAATAAAAAAATATAAAGTAAATATAACTTTAGATCCATAAAAATATGTACTTATATATTATGCAAAAAATTTAACCCACATGGGTGCAATTGGTGGGCATCCATGTTTATTGCATCTGTGTCATTGTTATTTAAATAACTTATGATTCTAGTTTGTATCATGTTAGATGTGTAACAAAAATGTATTAAAATTTGAATTGTGACTAAAATACAATTGCCAATATTATAATTAAACAATCTAATAATGAAAATATTTTCATGATCGAAAGCATCATCCATACTAGAAAAGCATTGTTCATTTTATGGCTTGTATGTTTCTACATCATTTAGAATTTTCATAGCATTTATTGTTGTAGTTTTTATGTCTCTATTTTTTTTCATTTGTTTCTATAAGAAATTATTAATGAATATAATTCAAGTATTTTGTTTCAATACCTCATGGCATCTTTAAGAGCAGTTGGCTAGTATATTGAGCTTTAAGGTAGGCATCCTACCTCATAAACACATGGGCATACTACTATTCAAGGGGGGATGTGAAGGTAGAGCAATGGAATTCCTTGGCTCAAACATTTAAAAAACACCTCAACGCTTAGCTAAATGGTTCACATTTATAGAAATTCATGCTCTATTGCAAAGACTCTCATTTCCATGGGAGATTTGTGATGATGCTAAAGCAAAATTTTAGAGAGATTCATGGAGTGGACTGCCTCCTCTAAAATCATACCATGAATTAATGGACACCAATGAGGTATGTAGTTTTTTGAAAAGCTTACAGCTCTAAAGATTGTGTAGGGAGAAATTATTAAATATGTGAAGGCCCAAATTGGCAGCAAGCAAATAACTCAACAAATTAAAACAAGGTAGGGTAGAGTATGACTTAAACACACACACACACACACACACACACACACACACACACACACACACACACACACACACACACACACACACACACACACACACACACACACACACACACACACACACACACACACACACACACACACACACACACACACACACACACACACACACACACATATACACAATGATGCTTAAAAGATCTATTATAAGCTTATACTAATAACTAAAATTGTGTACTAATGACTCACAAAAACCTCTGATCTTTCTAGCTCTCTTCTGACTATTGTCAGCAAACATATTATCTTTCCTTATGTACTCTACCTCCTTCTCCTCTTTTAGACCGATTACAGACTTTTGCTACTACAATCTCCAAGATGCTACCCTATTTTTTTCCTTTCTATAGACTTCCACTACTCCAATTATCTTCTGTTACACATTCTCCTTCTGCTCACATACCCCCTTTTTTATCTTCTATTTCTTTTGTCTCTTCTGGATATTGGTTGCTGCTGTATTGAATTTATTCTCTTATAGATTATTTTTTCTTTTTTTTCTTTATGAAATCCTCATCTACTTCCTCCTTTGCTGCCAAACTCTAATGACAGTCAAAAATTTCAAATTTTGAATGTTTGCATTAAATTATGTTAGTGGCCTATCGTGTTCTGGAGCTAGCTGGAGAGTTAGGTAGGAGTCAAAAATAATATTTTAACACTCCCCCTTATTTGTAACCTTCCTACCATGGTCAAGTAAACTTTTCTCAGTCTCCAAAACCTACTTATAACTTCTCTTAAGCTTTCAAAATACTTTTGTATCCTTTTTATGCATGCTCAGAGCTTCATTATTGAAGTCTGTAGCTTTGCTAATAGAGTCTGAAGTTGGACTATTGAAATCTATAGCTACCCTACCAAAATCTATAGATGGAATATAATTCATAGTTTTCCTACTAAAATCTATAGCTACCCTACCAAAGTCCATATTTGGACTATAATCTTTAGCTGGACTGTCTAAATCTATAGCTACCTTGCCAAAATCTATAGCTAGCCTGTCAAAATCCATATCTACCCTATCGAAATCTATAGCTACCTTGTTGAAATCCATATCTATGATATAGGATTTAGGAGCTACCATAAAAAAATTTAGTCCTAATTTTTCCACATTAATGACCCCTAACCTTAGGTGCATGAAAGTGTCTTTAGATAATGGCTTAGTAAAAATATCAGTTAGTTGTTGATCAAACTTGCAAAAACTAAGCTCTATGACATGATTTTCAACTAACTCTCGAATGAAGTAATACCTGATTGTAATATGCTTGATCCTACCATGAAACATGGGGTTCTTTGACAATGCTATGGATGATACATTGTCACAATAGACTATAGAATCTCCTTGCTACTCCTAATGCAAATTAAAAAGTATCTTTCTCAACCATATAGCCTAGCATGTTGCTACATTGGCTGCTATATACTCCACTTTAGCTATAAAGAGTGACACTATCCATTGTTTATTTGAATCCCAAGATATGGATCCTAACCCAAGATGAAACACACACCCTGAATTACTCTTTTGGTCATCAAGGATACCTACGCAATCACTATCCATGTAACCAACAAGCTAAAACTCATCTAATATTGCATATAAAACTCCATATGCCATTGTTCCATTCACGTACCTCATTATCCCCTTTCCCACTTGCCAATGTGTCTCCTTTGGCATCTCCATAAATCTTGATATGAGGTTGATTGCATACATGATATCTAGCCTAGTTGTAGTCAAATGCATTAGGCTTCCCATTGGGCTCTTATAGTGTGTGGGGTCTACATTGTTGTTGATATCATCTTTGCACAACTTAAGACTTCTCTTAGATAGAGTGAATACAAGCTTGTTATCCAACATATTAAACCTTTCTAATATATCCTTTTCATACTTAGATTAGCATATGAATATGCCTTTATCCATTTTCTTGACTTATATCCCAAGAAAGTACTTCAAAAATCCCAAATCAGTCATCTCAAATTCATTTTTCATGGTTGTTTTGAATTCTTCAATGGACTAATTTGCATTACCAGTGAATATTAGATCATCCAAATATAATAAAATAATCAAAATAACTTCCTTGCATGCTTTGATGTATAGTGTGGGCTCACTTTCAATTTAAGTAAAGTTTTTTCTCAACAAGTATGAGTCTATACGGCTGTACCATGATCTTGGGGCTTTCTTAATCCCATATAATTCCTTTTTTAGCCTATACACTTTGTTATCATGCTTAAGAATCTCATATCTAGGTGGTTGTCTCACATAGACCTCTTCTATCTATAACTCCATTCAAAAATGTTGACTTCACATCCATTTGATGCACCTTCCACTTGTGTTGGGAAGCAATGGCTATGATTATCCTTACTATTTCAAGCCTTGATACATGTGCAAATGTTTCATTGTAATCATGTTCAAGACTTTGCTTATAGCCCTTCACCACTAGTCTTTCCTTATGCCTCTTTATCTTACCTTTAGGAGTATTTTTTGGCTTGTACACCCACTTAACTCATATGACCTCTTTTCCTTTTGGTAGGTCAACTAACTCCCAAATCTCATTTTTCTCTATGGCATGCATTTCTTCATCCATCGCTTCACACCAATTATTGTCCTTGACTACTTGTTCTTGACCTCTATGATGGTCATATACCATTAGATGAATAAATTTTATGTGAAATAGGGGTCCAACTTGGTGCATTAGTGGTTATACCACCTATTATTTTAGATTCAATAAAGGGTCCACTAGCCCTTGTTTCCACATGCTCTTCTTCTTGTCTCTCTTCCCAAGCTTCATGCTCAATGTATTAAACATTCCAACTGATTATGAGCTCTTTGGTGATGGGATTATATAACTGATAAGCCTTTGATTGGTCACTATACCCCATGAATATACATTTCTCACCTTTGTCATCGCATTTCATTATTCTTTGCTTGGGCATGTGTGCATATGTTACACAACCAAACACTCTAAGGTGTTCTACACTTAACTTCTAGTTTCTCCATGTTTATTGAAGGATCACACCCCTCACACTATTTATTGGACATATATTCAATAATTACATGGATGTTGCTAAAACTTCAGCCCAAAAATCATTAGGCAAACCCTTTGCCTTTAGCATTTTCCTTGCCATCTCTTGGATGGTTCTATTCTTCCTCTCAGCCACACCATTTTTTTGTGGTTTACACCTAGATGTAAATTACTTATTTATTCCATGATCCTTGCAAAAATTCATGAAATAATTAGAGATATATTCTCCCCCTCTATCCATCCTCAAAATCTTGATGTAGTGGCCACTTTACTTCTCCACCATGACCTTGAATTGCTTGAAGGTCTCAAATGCTTCTGATTTGTTCTTCAAGAAATACACCCATATCTTCTAGCTGAAGTCATATATGAATGTCATGAAGTAGACATTCTTGGGTAGGGAGGGGGTCTTCATGGGACCACACAAATCTGAATAGATCAGCTCTAAAGGAGCTCTAGCTCTCCATGCCTTACCCATGGGAAATTCACTCTTATGTTGCTTCCCCAATATGCATCCTTCACACACCTTGTTTGGTTGTTATATAAGGGGTAACCCTTTCATCATGTGCTTCTTGTGAAGAATTTTTAGCCCTCCAAATCTCAAATTCCCATACCTAAGATGCCAAAGAGTAGACTCATCTACTACCATAGTTTTAAACATTGTTATGAGGTCATTTTACATTCTCAATGGAAACATTTGATTACTTGTCTTATTGACTATTGCAATCTACCTATTGAATCCACTCCTATCAAATATGATGCAATCACCATTCTAAAATATAACCTTTTACCCATTTTGGACAAGCTACCCAATGTTAATAAGGTTGTGCTTCAACCTGGGCACATAATATACATCTTGGATTTGCCTTTTGTCACCTTGCTTGGTGTAAATAGATATGCTACCTTTGCCCATGATGAGAACCTTCTCATTGTTTCCAATATTCACCTCTGATTTGATTAAGTCATCAATATCTCTTTATTCCCACTCATGTGGTTTCTGCAACCACTATCCAAATACCATGTCTCTTTGCCACTTTGTTCAACAATATTATATGTTATAAACAAGCTTCCACCTTTCTCATTCCTATTAGGTTCAGCCTCTTGTGTATGATTTAAATTTTATTTTTTCTTATTCATGTCATACTCCTTTCTACACTCACTAGCATAATATCCATACCTTTTGAAATAATAACATTGGTTGCTAGATTTATCATACCTTTATGTAGATCATCCTCTATGATTGTCATTGCTCATTCCTCTTCCTCTTCCATGTGATTCTTAATGGCTATGCATTCCACCTTATTAATTGATATAATTTCTTCCTCTTCATCTATTATTTGATCCTCTCCCCCTTCCTTTCATATTCACATTGGTTTTGAATGCTTTCTCATGGGAGGAGGTGGATGATCTATTCAATCTTTGTTCATGGGTTTGCAAGAAACTCATTATCTCATCCAATGTCATTTGTTTTAAATCCTTTGACTCTTTTATTAAAACCACTATACGGTCAAATCTAATTGGAAGGCTCATCAACACTTTCTCAATGATCCTATGATCTTCAATTGTATCACCACATGTATTCATTTGATTGAAAATGTTCATTATTATTGTGAAGATGTCATTGATAGACTCATTTCCCTTCATTTTTAGGGTCTCAAAGTCCCTCCTTAATGTCTGCAACTTGACAAGCTTCACCTTGTCACTCCCTTGATAGGCATTTTGCAAAATGTCCCATTCTTACTTGGAATGGATAGTTGTTGCTATCTTAGGAAAAATTGCATCAACCAATGCCATTTATATATACTTGAGTGATTTGGCATCTTTCCTCCTATTCTCCGTCAACACGTTCCTTCATTCTTGAGTTAAGGCATTAAAGGTTTTCATGTTTGTAACCTCATTGTACCCAACTTAAACTAACTCTCATAGCTCTTAAGATTTGGATATTGTTTTCATCTTGATACTCCACACATCATAGTTTTTCCCATCAAACATAGGGGGATTTTGCCATGACTCTAAAATTTATGCTACCATGTCTGAATGAACTCACAAATTGGATGCTCTGATACTAGTTGTTAGAAAAGCTTATAGCTCTAAAGACTATGTAGGAAGAAATTACTAAATATGTGAAGGGCCAAATGGGTAGCAAGTAAAATAACATAATAAATTGAAATAGGGTAGGGTAAAGGATGACTAAAACACACACACACACACACACACACACACACACATATAATGATGCTTAAAATATATATTACAAGATTATATGACTCTAAAATTTATGCTACCATGTCTTAATGAACTCACAAATTGGATGCTCTGATACTAGTTGTTAGAAAAGCTTATAGCTCTAAAGACTATCTAGGAAGAAATTACTAAATATGTGAAGGGCCAAATGGGTAGCAAGTAAATAACATAATAAATTGAAATAGGGTAGGGTAAAGGATGACTAAAACACACACACACACATAATGATGCTTAAAATATATATTACAAGATTATATTAATAGCTATAGTTATATACTAATAACTCACAAAAACCTACAATCTTTCCTAGCTCTCTTTTGACTATTGTCAGCAAACATATTCTCTTGCCTTAACTACTCTGCCGCCTTCTCCTCTTCTGGACCCACTGCAGACTGGTACTGTTACAATCTCCAAGATGCTACTCTATTTTTTTCCTTTCTATAGACTGCTACTACTCTAATTATCTTCTACTTCACATTCTCCTTCTACTCACATACCCCTATTTGTGTCTTATATTTCTTTTATCTCTTTTAACTACTAGTTGATGTTATTGGAAATATTGTCATTGATGTCAAATGTCTAGCATTGGTGATAAAGGTCCCATAGCATTTAATGGTGTTTTTAATATTCATATCTTGGCTAATGTGTGTTAATATTTATTTAATATTAATTAATATATTTTTGGTTCCATAAAAGTCAAAAGAGGGTCTATGGAGAAGTCAAAGAGTCACGGGGTAAAGACAAAAGAGGAATGGGATGCATTTTCCCATGAAGAGTCATCTTGAGGAATTCCAAGAGTCACCAAGTGAAGACAAAAGAGGGTATGGCATATTTTTCCATGAAGAGTCACCTTAAGGAATTCGAAAGGTCACCAAGATAAAGACAAAAGAGAAAAGGATGAATTTGTTTATGAAGGGTGACCATGTGACTTTTCAAATGCAAGGATATGAAGGGTCATACAAGTTTGCCACCATTTTCCATGAGGATTGAAGGGTCACAAAGGGTGAATGCCAAAGGTAATTTGGAAAGCTATAAATAAAGGCTTGAGAAGCCATTTTTAATATGCAAGAGAGTGCATGATTTCATAATTTTTTTATATAAGAAAAGAGGAGAGAAAAGTAGGAGATATTATAGAGTTCTATCATTTTTTGAGTATGAAACATTGAGAGATAGTTGTGTTTTATACACAAAAGGGGTTGGTGCTCCTATGGGTTGGTTCTCATAAATATTTGTAAGGGGTTGGTGCCCCTGTGTGTTGGTGCTCACAAATAGTTGATGTGTTAGTGCTTAGCAAAGGGATTGGTACTCCTTCAAGTTGGTGCTTGTGAACTTTATAATTTGAGTTGGTGCTCATTCATATACTTGAGATTGTTCTTCATGGTTTTTCCCACTTTGGGTTTCCACGTAAAAATCTGGTGTCTCTCTCTCTCTCTCTTGTGTGGTGCATGTTATTGTTTTAGTTTTATTACATATCTTGAATGTGTGATTAAGTGGTTAAAGAAAAGAATTTAGATTAATAAAAAGATATATAATATACTAATTCACCCCCCTCTCAGTATATTTTATGCTTAATAGATGTTATGTTGAATTTATTATCCTATACATTCTCTTTTGTTTTTTCTCTTTATGATAGCCTCACCTACTTCTTCCTTTGTCACCCAACTCTAATGGTAGTCAAAATTTTCAAATTTTGAATGACTGCATTAAATTTTTTTGATGGCCTGTCATGTTACAGAGCTAGATGGGGAGTTAGGTAGGAGTCAAAAATAATATTTTAACATGTAGCATAGAATTAGGAACTTCAGTCAATAATTATTGGACTTTGAACATCGAGGTAGGCTACTTGATAATGGCATTGAAATATTTGAGTATTTTTCCTATTCAACATGATCAAACAACGTTGATGGAAGAATTGTTGAGGCATCAAAAAATACATTTTTATCTTGAAGAGAATAAACTCAGGTGGATGGCATCGGGCATAGGAAGCTATCCAATAAGGTCAGGTTATAACATCCTCTCTCTCATAGATGATATGCATGATGACTATTATAAGTTGTGTTAGGATAAATAACTGTTTCATAAGGTTATCATCTTTTTATGAGCAAGTCTATCTATCTTTATGAGCAAGTCTATCTAGTATTCACAAATTCATTGACTTTAGTTCAATAACCAATCTCAATTTTTTAATATTTAACACTTTTTAATATGAATTTTATGATTTTTGAAATGTGTAAACCTCATTTACATAATTATCTTGATTAGATAAAATCTTGACCCATGAAAAAAGGATGCATATAGAATTATATGGACCTTATATTTGTCTGATGTGCCGCAAGCATGAGAAGTCATTCTCCCATATTTGATTGCATTATTCCTTTGCTTGTTAATGTTGTCATTGGTTGTTTTCAAAACTTCAGTTGAGTTGGATGTCAACCTCTATAAAAGTGATGCTTCAATATTGGTCTACACTTCATGCAGGTTCTCTAATCTCTTCAATTTTGTGGAATATATTATGGGATCATAATAAAAGGATGTTTAGAAATGAGATGAGCCCATTTTTCAGTATTATTAGACAAATTGAATCTACAATTTTAAAAGTGTTCCTCTCTAACATTTTTGGTTCTATTTTCCCCCTTTCTTAGTGGGATATTAGGTTGTTTGACTTATTTCCTTCGTTCTCCCCTCCACCTTTGGGTAATATAGTTGTAAGGGTTACTCAAAAATATGCAAAGTAATGGTTTTTATCTTCTTGGATCCCTCCAAAACTTGCACTTTTAAAGCTCAATGTTGATGAAACTTCAAGAGGGAACCCTGAGGTTTTAGAACCTAAGTGTGTGATTAGGGACTATGTCAGTTCTTTGATCAAAACAACTTCCTTTCATTTCCTTTCATCTTGTAACTTTTAGAAGTAATAAAATATATGTCCAAGATATATATTTGGGTCTCCAGATAGATAAAAAATCTATAATATAAAATATTGTTATTAAAAGTGATTCAATAACCATGGTCTTGATGCTCAAGAATAAAAATACCAAATGCTGAAAGATAATAAATATTATACAAAATTTTTGGCCTATTCTAGAAAACTTAATTGCATGTAAAGTTCCTCATTGCTATATATAGGCCAACAAAGTGGCCAACTTTTTGGTGAATTTTGGAGTTGTTCAGACTCTAACTATTAAGGTGGATAACATGTTCTCCCTTAGGCTTGGCTTAGAGCATATTTGGGACAAGTCTCCTACCTTGTAGTTGAGCCCTCCATTTTCCATAGGTTGCTTTCTTTGGTTTTTATTCAGTATCCTCTTCTTCTTGGATTTTTTTTATTTAGGCTTATAATTATGTTTTAATCATTTTCCCCTGATTATTATTTTTGAATTTTTCTAGGAAAGGGACCCTTCAATCTTTATTCATCGATATATATAGTTAGTGTTATGAAAAAGATAATATAGTTAGTTAGTGTTATATATAAATATATATAAATATATACGATAACACATAACACATGTAAATAGGTGATAGTTTCTAATTATTATAACATAATTTTACAAATCGATGATGTTTAGATATTTTTATTTAGCCATCTCTCTATGTATTTTATGTTTTTTTTATCTTTTTTAAGTTGTATTGTTAGGTTTTCCTTTCCACTAAATTTAAAGTTGAAATTCCTACTAGTTGTCGTATTAAAATATGAATATGTAGTGCAATATTTCTTGAGGATATTGAAATGCTTATTCATAATAGTACAAATTTAGTGAATTTGATTTCAATCATTATGGATGTATATGATCAAAAATTGGGAATTATTGAAGTATATGATTAAAAGTTGGGACTTTAATACATTTTCCATGGGAAAATAAATATCCAAATCATACGTATTTAGTCATCCTATGATGATGTTTATCAACTTAAATAGAAACATGGAAGGGAAAAATAATTTTAGCATTTTGGAAATCCTTATGGAATTTTAGAAAACTATAAAGCATTTTGGAATAAATTTATTATGTGTGGATATTTAGGGTTTATTTGTTTCCAGGTGCTTACTTACTTTGCTTTTTAGAAGTGTCTATTAAGAATAGGGAGTTTAATCCATTTGTGATTATAAATTCAATTAGAAATGGTTCAACATAGACATAGTTTTGGCAGTTAGTCAAATAAAAAATTTAGATATCAAAAGGTGATTATTCAATATTTTTTTATTTATGCATTTACTTCCTTTACATATATCAAAAGTAAGATTAGAATTTGTCTCAGAAGTGCCAATTACATCAGGATAAATATGGCTATAATTTTATAAAGTGACATTTTTAAATGTAATTGAGTGTAAATCAGTGTACTGGTGCAAATGAATGAGATAAATTGTGTTAAATACTATTATTGGATTAATGAGAAAAAATGCATTCCTTGTAAATGTACTAGACTAGGTTTTGTACTAAGTTTGCTTCTTATTTTCTGTGTTGTACATATTTTCTATCCTTCATTCTTGTGTATCAATTCAAGGTAAAAGAAAGGGAGACATGAATGATGTACAATGAGTGTACTCTTAACACTGAAATGAAGGTCAAACCTTGACGAACAATGTTAAAAATTTTTTTTTTTTCTTTATGAAGAGTCATTCCCCATATTTTATGTATGGTTAATGTTCATGCCATTTGAGCAACATCTATCGATGACTATTCCATCTAACAGGAGGAATTGGTAGATATCTTGGATTGTTAGGATATCTCATGGGATACTAGATTATTATTTGAAGGAAACAACCACATACATGGGTAGGTTAAGTGGTTTTAAACGTGGGTCATAGACAAGGTAAATAATTTTCAAAATGACTCCATTAATTAACCCTAATTCAACCCACAGATTACATGAAAACATAAAATTTTATCCTTTGTACAAAAACATTGTTAGCTCCATTTGAGTGGCATTGAGGTTAGGTATGACATAGTGTTTACTTTGTTATGCTTTGATTATTAAAATTAGAATGTATACAAATTTTAAAATTTAACTATTTTGTTGTGTATCCAAGTTGTTAGTCACATACAAATGTGTTGATATTTTATTTAATGTATTTTTTTCTTCTGGTGACATGAAAGACTTATATTTTGATATGATAATATTATCATCCTTTTTAGATGAATCTATATTTTTGATGTTCATTAATATTTTTTTAAACACTAGTTGTTTTGTGTTGCACTCTTGCTTACGTAAATTTGTGTCTATTTTTATAACTTTGTTAGATGTTTGCAATAGTGTGTGACAAAAATAATTCCTTGCATACATTGGTATGATATTATTGGGGGTAGCTGATTAGGTCATCAATAAGATTCTAAAATCCTTTTAATTTTGATAGAATACCTCACACAATCAGTTATGTATATTACTAAGCATTATTGGGCCTATGAAGCTCATTTCATCAATGAAAATATATTTAATTTGTCTATTTTTTTCTTGTAAAAATCTAATGTTTGTCCCTCCAGTGCCTCATTTATTGGATAGGAATTTGAATACCTAATTACATAGTTGATGCATTTATGTTGAATCAAGAAAAAACTAAGTGGCGATTTTTTGTTAATTCATTAATATTATAGATTTATAAATATGCATTTGGCAATTTTTGGGGTATTGAATAACATAGAAGTACCTAATTTTTTGGGATGCAAGTTACTTTTTAGGGTTGGCTCACCTAATATTTAAAATAAATTGCATTCATATAAATATTTTTCATTGATACCTAAAATGGCAATCTCGGTATATTCACCTCACATGCTATTCTAGTGCCTACATTTGGTGTCAACCATCTTCATTTCCTATCAATTGTCTACATCTAGTGAGTTGACAATACACATGTAGACAATTTTCTGCATATGTAGATGGTTGCCGTATATGCTGATGATTATCTGCATATATTAATGGTCATCTGTATATGTAAATTTTCATCTAAATATGCAGATGATCATGTACATTTTGATGTCATTCACTGTAACCTAAAAGGATATTAAAAATCCCAAAAATTAAATATTATTGTATGATTGGATTCTTCTTGAAAAGTTATGAAATTTCAAAAAAAATCATCACAATCTGATTCTATATGAAAAAGTTATGGCCTTGGGAAGTTCACAAGTTGACAGTGCACTTGTAGACAGTCATCGACATATGTAGATGGTTGTCTATAAGTGCACTTTCAACTTACCAACTTCTCGAGGCCATAAATTTTGCATACAAATTCGTATTTCAATTATTTGGTTTTTAAAATTACATATTTTTAAAGAGGATTCCAAATATGCAATAATATTTATGTTTAAGAAAGTTTTTTATACATAAAATCTCAATTCGTCTATTCCATCACTTGATTCACTATACAATTAACCACCTTCCAAAATGATTCACCACCATTTAGAAACTAATTTTTCTAGAAACCTCCAAGGTTTTTTTTTAATGGGCCACTAAAATTTTTCCTATGTTGAATACTATTACCCCTGTTGGAGAAGGAGACAAAGGGGGCTCCTAATTTTTATTGTGAGCCATTTTGGTCCGTGTTTGATGTTGTTAATCAAGTATGACTTCCCTATATATTTTTCCCTAGATAATCATCTTAAGTGGTGGAGCTTGTGATTTTTTTTAAAATGGTCAACAACAATTCTAAAGGTAGTTTTTGTTTATCTAACAACTCATTTGGTAATGGATAGCTTGAGAACTCGTCATCTGGAATTTAGATGCATGTGCATTGGGAACCTATAAATTGTGTTCTTATGGCATATATGTTGATTAACACCTCATTATGGTTCCAATTATGGTTGTTTTCGAAGTCACATAGGTAAAACATGTTGCTATTAATTATTTTTGTGGTGCATGATGAGTGCATACAAGAGAAGATTTCCCATTCTTTTAGTTCCATTTCAATTTGTGCATCTTCTTACATGTCACTATCAACATTATCTACCTCATTACTACTTTCAAATTTTTAGTTGTACGCTTAATATGCCATGGATGGTAGGGAGGTATAATTTGTTCCAATGTATAAAAATTCACTATCTAGTTAAACCAATGTGAAAAAGTGTGTCAGTAGGGATGAAATTGTTGTAATCTCTTATTAAATAGTAAAATGTTATTATTTAATAATTATATATCATAAACTACATTTTAGGAAAATCTATGTGATTGATAATGTTCAATAAATATATGCATAGTCTCATGTTTATAGTTAGGTTTTCTACTTTAGTTTTCTTCACTTCATCTTTGTTAGGAATAACCTAACGTTAGTGCTCACTTTTATGTATTTGGGGTAATTACTATTTACTAGGTGATATTCACCACAGTAAATTAGTAGTTGGTTATTATTAGTTATGTTGATATATTGTTATTATAACAATATATCAGGAATTGTTAATAGTTAGTTTGTTAGTATGCTAGAGATTGTAGAGATCTCACTATCCCAAGTATAAGAAATATATTTCCTATATGACTTGTAATGTTTTGGATTGAAATAATAGAATATTATTATTTTGTGTATTCATTGTCTAAGTCTTTTTCCCTATTATTTTTGTGTTTAATTTATGTAAATTTGAACCGGACTCATTATCTGGTATTAGAGCGAGAATAGTTATGCCCTGTTAATCTATGAAGAGGCAGATTTGCTGCAAGCTTTGGTTGCCCCACATATGAGAGTCATTCTTAGCTGTGAGAATGAGAGTTTCGTATTTTGAATTTTTTATCAAATCTTACTTTGCATTGGAAGAATTTGGCTCCATGGTGGCGTGGTCTATTTTTCTAGAAGTTAAATTTGTGCAGTCAGAAAGTGGCATCGCTTGCATATGTCATTAAATTCATACTCAGTCAAAGGTAATTTGTCATAAATTACGCATCATATTGAATAAATTCATGGATCTAAGTTTTTCATAATTCTGGTGGCATGTTAGTGTTAGATCAATTAATTTTTGGACTCGTGCAGATCTACTATCATTGCTCGACAGTGCTTATTTGGATTGTTAGATCACATTTGCCGTAACATGCAAATTTGATGTCACCAGTCTCTACATCTCTATAAAAATCCACGTGTATTCTCTGACAAAGATCAGGATTTGTCCATATCTATTAGTTGCCAATTGCTACAACTATAAACTGCTCATATCTAAAAACTTCAATGACATTTCGTTTAGCATTAGATTCCTAATATTTTTGTTCTACGTGTAAATATATATATCCATGGCATACCTGATCCTGTACACTTAGCCTCACCCATTTATACTTGATGCTCAACCTAGACGTCCTGCTAGACGATAGTTTAAATGCGACTTTTTTTCCTCACACATTTTTCCACTATCTCAGCCACCAAACCTTGACCTTGATATCGGATCCTTATATTCTTAGATTTATTAAGTCAACAGGAACACGCATATCATTGGTGTAGCATCCTGAAACCTGCAGTTGATAACTATTTTTTGAGCCAACTATGTCTCCATTTGATTGATAAACATATTCTCTGGCAGAAAAGTCTCTCAATTCTAGTAAAAATCAATTCATCCATAATCGTCCCGGTACATTCTCCATTCCAGTTTCATCGTCTAATGTTTTAGTTTTGTTTTTTTCTTTGAGTCGAATTCAATGTTATTTATAGTTTTAAGTTGTTTAGTTGAGTGGATTTTTTTTACTTGTCATTCTTTGGTTATTTATATAAAAGAGTTGCATATGATTTTTTCATAAAGTTAGTATTTTAAATTATAGCGAGTTGTTTTGTTTATAGACATTAGTCAAATTATTTTATCTAATATTAGATTTTTTAATTAATTGACTCAAGTGTTATGGTAAGTATTGTCATAATAAAATGAATCATTATAGTTGGATTTTCAGATTTTGTATTATTGTCAATATTGTCAAAAATCAAAATATAAAATTGTCAAAAGTCTCTCAATTCTAGTAAAAATCAATTCATCCATAATCGTTTCGGTACATTCTCCATTCCAGTTTCATCGTCTAATGTTCTATTTTTTTTTTCCTTTGAGTCGAATTCAATGTTATTTATAGTTTTAAGTTGTTTAGTTGAGTGGATTTTTTTTACGTGTCATTCTTTGGTTATTTATATAAAAGAGTTGCATATGATCTTTTCATAAAGTTAGTATTTTAGATTATAGCGAGTTGTTTTGTTTATAGACATTAGTCAAATTATTTTATCTAATATTGGATTTTCTAATTAATTGACTCAAGTGTTATGGTAAGTATTGTCATAATAAAATGAATCATTATAGTTGGATTTTCAGATTTTGTATTATTGTCAATATTGTCAAAAATCAAAATATAAAATTGTCAAAAGAGTTATTTTTTAAAACAATATGTCAATTTTTAATTTTTAATAAGTATTATTAGATAATTTATAAGTGTCAATAATGTCATCAAATGTTTCATTATAAAAGAGTCATGTATGTCAATTAATTGTCAAAAGGTGATGGCAATTAGTCATTTTAGTTGTAATGTTGAGTCATTACAAAAGTCATCAATGGCTTTTATGTATGTTTGTCAAAGTCTAAAAATATCAAAAACTAAAAAAAATTGTCTTACGAATACATTTTCGGTGGAAATCAACATTTGAAGATAAATGTTTCACATTATGTGTGTGGGGACGGTGAGGGAAAAGGGAAATGGTGGGGCATGCGGTTCTCCTCAAAATATTCATACAACTAAGCTTTAAAGCTTCATTGATTGAGTAAACATATGCATATACAAGAGGGTGGAGGACACAAGAGGTTGGAGGAAAAATAACATCTTCTTGTCAGCGACTAGCGATGAGGCGGTACCGTGTTTTAGTGACATGTTTGTTCATATTTTTTAGTTGTGTTTTTTACTTTATACAAATAAAGAACAGTTGATACATACCTATTTAAATATTATAATAAGTGAGCATATTTGTATTTCCCCTTGATTTAAAGATAATAATGAGGACTGAAAGAGTAATGTAACATTTTGTAGGTTGTTAGTTATCCTGTAAAATCTTTTGGATATTTTAGTTATTGGTTAACCACATGTAAAACCATCTTGTTTGTTTGTAAGTTGGTGGTAAATCAAGTGTAAACCATTCTTTGTTTGAAGGTTGTTAGTAACTCGAGTGTAAAACCATCCTAATTATTTGTAGGTTGATGGTTAGCCGAGTGACAACCAATCATTCGAGTTTGTTAGTAGTTGAAGTACAGGATAATGTTCTCCCCATATTTGTACTAAGGGAGAGAATGTTAGTAATAACCTAACATTAACACTCACTTTTATGTATTTTGGTAAATTACTATTTATTGTGTGATATTCACCACAGTAAACTAGTAGTTGGTTATTAATAGTTAGATTGACATATTATTATAATAATTTATCACATATTATTAATAGTTAGTTTATTAATATATAAAATATTATAAGGATCTCACTATTCTAAGTATAGAAAATAGATTTCTTATATAACTTTGTAATGTCTCATATTGAAATAATAGAATATGAACCAGACTCATTAATCTTCTAATACCTAAAAATATTTGATTGAAAAATTAAGTGTCCAATCCACAAATACTTCTTAATATTATTCTTCATCTTATTCCATTTTGGTGTCACTTTTGGAAGATGAATTGAAATCATACAACTAAATTGAAAGGGATGGGAGCTATAATGCTATATAACTAAATAGGGTTGGCCAAAAATATAAAAATTGAACCCTTCCTAGTTCTTCTAAAAGGTTCAATCTCATTCCCATAATTACAATTAAAAACTCATCCATAAAAAAAATCAATATCCAAATTTTAAATGGTGTAGCTAAAGTATATATAAATATAATGAATGCCAAAAGAAGGGCTTCTTTTTAAAATGCCTATCAAACCATGAATTAAGTCGTGATGTGGTGATGGAATTGAGATTCCATAATTTGGGAGAATGAAAAAATAAGCGGCATTGGGAAATGATCTTATTTTAATGAAATATAATCAATACCACTTACAAGTGATCATTTCAATTTTTAAAATGGATATTGGGAGGCAACGCATATGTTTTACATGCTAATTTGAATATTTAATTGGTAAAAGGAAATGAAGCTTAAGAGTTGGGTAGTTGATCTTATTGCAACCAGCTACAAATATTTTCACATAACATTGACCAAAAAAAAATTATAATGGTTAGAGAACATTTTATGGAAAAGGAAACCCAGTCATAATTCATGACTACTTCTATAGTGTCAAAATTCCAAGCCCCACATATATTCCTTTCCTATTGAAGTTCCTAGTTTTTGTTTCTTGTTTCCCTATGGCCTCATTCTCACTCATATATAATGATTCTCAACCAATGCTTTTCTTCTTCTTAAGTTTGAGGTGATTTTTATTTGGGGATCAAATTATTCCTCTCTCACTTTTATACTCTAAAAAGTAATGGGTTCTTAGATGAGGAAAAGTTTTATTGTTTTTATGTTAGTTCTAAAAATTAGAATATGTGGGGGTGGGTCATTTAAAAATTGATGTTATTTATTGTAAATATTTTTAAATGATGGATATAGAAGCATTTTTAGAGTTAGTTGTGAGCATTATAAGTAGAGATTATGAGGCTACATTAGTTTTTAAGAGGCAAAGGTAGATAATATTAAAATATCTTGAAGGCTACATGGACATAGAGGTGTTCAAATAATGAACAATGAATAATACTTTAGATATCAAGCAACAAGTATGTGATGGATTAAGTCGTGTGTTATGACCAACATGACTTTTTTCATATAAGAGCTTTTAGCTCCACAACCTAACAAGCAACAAGTGTGTGATGGAAAAATAGACTAAAATAGACATTTGTATTATGAAAATATTAAAGTTTTCAGTACCCTAATTTAAACCCCAATTGATCATTATTTGCATAAAAATCTAATCTCTGCTCAATCTTGATCAAAAAAGTCCTTAAAGTCTCACCTTGAGTTTTTTTTATCACATTCGAAACCTTTTTGTAGATCTATATGTTTAAATTATAATTTATCCCCTTTCACTCTTGAAATATTTTCATACTTAGTCATTATTTTAGCTACCTTTTTTCTATAAGAGTTACCTTACACAGGGTTTTCCCAAAGCCATAATCCTAGAGGTTGATCTGACACTCTCATAAGAGTCTATTGGGATAATAGGTATGTGTTTATTTCATTATGGGGAATTTTAAATGGATTAACTGTTTTTTTATATTTTTTAGATCTCGGAGCTAACGAGAAAGCACCATGCACTTTATGTCACTCCTATGGTGTTAGACTTGTTAGAGCCTCGAGAGGTCTTGGAGTGTTAAAAGTATCTGAGCTATCATATATTAGAGCCAATGAGTATGCACCATGTGTCTTATCTCACTCCTAATATGTTAGACTTGTCAAATCCCCCAGAGGTCATAAAGTGTTAGAGGCATTAGAGCTATTAGATCTTGAAGCTAATGAGAAGGCACCATGTGGCTTCTATGTCATTCCTATAGTGTCAAACTTGTCATATCCACAAGTTCATAGAGAAATAGAGGCATCAGAGCTATTAGATCCTATATCTAATGAGAAGGTTATATGCATCATCTATCACTCTCATAGTGTTAGACTTTTTAGATCCCTGATAGGTCCTACAACATGAGAGGTGTCAGGGCTATTAGATCTTGGAGCCAATGAGAAGGTGCCACATGTCCCTTCTTACACTTAAGTGGAAAAAGGTCTTGAAAGGATATGGAAAGTTTATATTAGAGTATGGATCATGACCTTGATATAATAAAGAGATGAACTATGTACATGAATCACCCAAGTGACAGATTGACTATGCAGAGCTGTCAAGACATGGGGCTTCTTATTACACCAAGACAATGTAGTAATCATTAACACTATTGGCCATAAATTGACATGTGTACAACCCTAGAGTCATTCACAATGTCATTGAGGGATAGATTGGCAAGTGATCTCTACACTCCTTTCGTTTATTAATTTGACCAAGGGAGGATCATAATATGAAGACTTAAAGAGTCCCATCACCATCAACCAAATCTAAAGCAAGGCTTGTTTTAAAAATATCAAAATTAATGATAAATTAGAAATGGTTAACCTAGACTCCTACCATCAAATCAAAGCTTAATTAATTCGATGCAAGCTCATCAAAATCCATTATTTTCAAATTTAATTTATATCTCTATAAGGTATCATTAGATCAGCTTTACCATTATCAATTCCCTATGCACTAAAATCACTTTGAGCCCTTTGCATCAAATTCACCCCAAATCCCATATAAAACCTTGTGCTCAAGAATTATGTGCATTAAGCTTATGTAATTAGATAATGGTAGCTCATCCTTGAACCCCAAACTAGAGCTAGAGTGTCATGAATCTACTATCGTATAGGGCATAACTCAGTTCAATCACTACAATAAGGTATTCAAGACAATTGAGGATATTTAGAAGTTGAGCTTAGATGATGAGGTTGATGGTAATGAAATTGAATACATAAATGAACCCATCACCATCAGAGAATCAAGACTCCATGTGGATGTGACCAAACCTGAGGTTTTCCAATGTGTCGACTTATTATGCAACTTGTTTCTATCTTATAAATGCAATCAAGATATCATGAGGTCATCCAATGTCATGTTCAAAATTATAGACATATTTACGTATGCATTGAAGAAATATTATAAGATCCTAGACTAAAACATGACCTATTACAATGATTTTTTGGATGCTTATATGTAGACCTACAAAATCTATGATGTTCTCAAGGATTGGGTAGATAATCTAGATTGATGGGTCAATAAAGAAAAAATTGATTCCTATACAATCAAAACCTTCTGACAAAGTGTGTGTATGGGCATGCTCTTGCTTAATTGCTTATATGGGGAAAGTGACATAATGCATGTCAATACCTACTGGGTTACCCTTATTAGTTTCATATTGAAGTGTGAGGAGGTCCTGAATTTAGGCAACCTTATCACATTCAACCTCATTAGATAGGTGAATGAAGCTCGTATAGGTAGTAATTTTTACATGATGTCATACATGATAGACACTATTTTTTCCACCTTAGAATTTAGGTGTTATACATTTCCTCAATGTGTGATAATGGGATCCATGTTTTGTGTGGTGTTATACAAGCTCTACATCCACCACTTATAAAGTAACATTTGGGAAATGTACAAGTACTTCTACCTAGTCATGTATTAGGTAATTAATGATAGGCCCATGTTGAGGCTCTTAGATGAGATCTAGGATTAATTATATCCCATTGGCACATACTAGTATTATAAGGACAAAACTATAATTTGAGTAGAATACATTGAGGGTGTTCCTTTTTTGTTATCATACACAATCCTAGACTACCTCATAAAGTAATATATCACCTACAATTTTGTTCATGGTGTAGCTAGCCACTTCCTTAGCTATAAACAAAATCCCTATCCACCAATCCTCATGATCATAGGGTGTCATGAGTATAATAATATTCCACCAATAAATCTATGGCCCAATATAAGAAATCCTATAGCCTGGAAAAAATAGATAATAGTAAGTGGGATCCTAATGACATAGTGTAGGCCCATATGGAAAAAAACCAAGCAAAGCTCAACATCACTTACCACCATAAGGCCCACCTTGATGATGATCTCTACCTCAACTGTGTTGATGATATAGAGGTTTTCATGAATATTGAGGCCACTCATCACCTAAAGTCTCAAGATCCTACTCAACTAACTCTTGAGGAGAGACTGACACCTCTATAGCAAGAGTTCATGTAACCAACCACTAAGGTTCAAAAAACTGTGAGGGTTATTTATAGACATATTATGCAAAGATTATTAATATTTTCCAGTCTAATAACCTTGGCATCTATTGTGCCTGTTTCACCTCTAAAATTAATATAAACTCAATATCCCATGCTTTACATTTAAATAGCAATCCTAAGCCCAGTCTAACCAGGGACCAGTCTATGGCTACCCTAAGAGTGTCCCCCAAACTATTAGAATTTTTGCATAATATTTAGCATCTACCTTGGGTTTCTCCATACCAACATGACCTAGCCTTGTTATACCTCCCCTTACTCAAGTGATCCAAATTTCCCAATTCCATATTTTTCCCTTGACTTTGACCTTTCTCAAAATCCCAAGTATCCAAGTTCCCCTGGTTCAGCCAGTAATCCAATTGTGACCCTCATATACCTCACTATCATGTTTTTCACCCTCTATGACTCTCCACCTAACCACATAGGTCAGATCCACCCCCAATATATATCATATTCCCATTGCTCATGTATTTTTAGTGGCCCCAAAAATTCCAATTGCCATTGTGATGATAATATCCCCAAGTATCTTGACAATCTTAATGACTCTTGTTACTTCTAGGGTTCCTTTTTTCACATCTAACACTAAATATTAAGGCTTGATAGTATTTTTTCATCCTCTATAGGCTTCATCCAATACTACTTATATTAATCCTACCTCTATGTTCACATCATAAATAGACTTGATCAAGATACTAAAGAAGAAGCATAAGGTGATTGCTCCTAAGTATCCCATGCCTTCTCCTAGAGCATCTACAACTCTTTCTTAGACCCATTTATCCATCACCATAGGCCCTCAATGATATGTATTTAACCAACTAATTTCCTCATTCATCATGAATACACAGATCTTAGGTGCCATTGATCCTTAGTTTTCTATGACCTTAGAATAATGACAGTCTCATATGTTCCCTTGGGCTTCCTGATTTGAAGTTCCCCCTTCCCCCCATGTCTCCCCATCCATCCTTATTTCCACTTCCCTCTCCATATTCCATCTCATTTCTAATTCCCCATCTAATCTTTCCTCATTCATCCTTTCCTCCACCTTACACATCAATTGTGTCCACCCCTCATATTCTACCTTCTACCACTTTGGGAACTAAAATTGGGTAGGGATAGACTGGGCCCATCAAATCCTCAATCCACACAAACCAAATATGGTTTATCATGATGACCTAGATGTCTAGTAGAAATTAAATAGGGAATGTAGGTGGATGAAGATAGTTCTAACTCATACCTTCACTCAAAAAGGTGACTTGGTCATCTATAGGATTGAGTAGGACTTATTCTCACTCACTAAGATGAGAACTATAAGTGGAGAAGAGAGAGTCATAAAGCATAAAATCTTGATATTTTGGGCCACTAATGACCTCATAGAGAATTTTATAGAAGACATAAAGGAGCAAGTGAGAGTGTTGGAGTCTCAGACAAAGAGGATTTTCCCTATGGGTTTAATTGGAAAAATAGAGGTAGTACTCACATAGTTGTTCACCATCCTTGGTGAGGTGGTTTAATCCCTTTAATCAACTAAGGATCTATTCCAAATAATGCATGCCTATCAAGAGAGGATTATCCAAATGGATAATAAGTGCAAGAATTTGGCGATTATTATAAACAAGGGGATGTTCCTAGAGTTAAAATTTATGCCCCTCATGGATTTAAATTTATATCAAAACTTCATAGGACCATGAAGACATCCATTGAATATTATTTGAGCCCCACCCAAGTAACTAATAGACCATTAGAGAAAAATAAGGCTAAGATTATTACTTATTTCAAGGAGGTTAACATCTTGGTGCTCTTTCACCCTGATGGCACTCTACTGTAAAGGGATGAGCTTGGGATCCACCTGACACACTTCAATGAAATTATGAAGAGAAATGTGGCTAAGTATAATAAGGATAGATCCAAGGTTATTTTGGATTTGGCCATGTAGTCTCCAACAAGCATCAATCAGGTCTAAGGGGTGAAAAACTCCTTGGAGGCCCCACTTAATGCTCATGATAGACTGTTGACTCAGGTGAAGGTACTCTAATGGAATCCACTCAACTTAGGAATATATCCTCATATATCAATCATTATTATCTCAATAGGGTCTATCAAAGTAGTTGATAAGTGGCCCACCTTCGATCTCTTCTTGATTTTATTTTAGTGGGACTTGGGAATTATATTTTACTTGTTTTTGGGATGGGGAATATTTTGATGTAATTCCATTATAACCATTTAAAACAATGAAGGAAAAGAATGAGATATAATTTTACTAAGATGTGGGTACCATCCCTTTTCTATAAATATTATTTTGTAAAGGGTCAGCTCTATTGTAGGTAAACACTTTCATATTAATGTTATTTTGGTTTATCTATTCAAATGTGTCTAATTTCAATGAATTTATTCCACACTCTTTCTACTTTTTTGGATAGTTACTAATTCTAATAAATTGTAATATGTGCCTCTTATCAAATCTTATGTGTTAATGAGGATGAGATTTCCTCTATTCTAGCTAAGTTCTCTCATTCTTTTCACTTTATTGGAACCTATGAAGACATGTATATAATTAGCTACAGGTTTTTACATAGCTATTCATAAAAAGAGACCCCAAACCAAGTATTCACCCTTATCCTTAGAATCTTTCTATATGTGAATGGATCCTGAGCCTTTGTGAAACTTAGCATACAATGGTATAACTATAGCTAGGCACAATTATGGTTCCTCAAGAAATTTGTGTCACCATTTATTCATAAAGACTCATTTATGATCTAATATTGTATCCCCATTTTTATGTTTGTTTGTTATCAAATGATCCTTCCCCTTTATATAAAAACTATTAATTAAATCAAAGAAGGAATTGGTTGGTATAATCTATTGCAACTAGTCTAGTTAGTGGTAAAGAAGTTATGTATCAATGAGAAAGTAGGAATTGGATTGTTTGTATTACCACTACATCTCTTGGAGATGCATTTTAAGTAGGATATTTAATGGATCCCAATATCTGTAAATCATTCCATAGATACCTCAAAATAAATCTTAAAAGGAGAGGATGCAAGTCTCCCATTATTCTACAAGCTCACTCAATACATATAACTAAAAAAAATTATTTGGGAGATTGAGATATTGGATGGAATAACACCATGAAAAAAACTAAACATAGCCATGGAGGAGTCAAGGAGATTGGAACAATCTTGACAAGAAGAAGCTTAAGATGACCATGGTGGGATATGATCTCTACAATAATGAAAAATATAGGAGGTGAGATATTTTACTGAAGGGGACAAGTGGTAAATGTGTTGAGCTCTCATAGTATAATTAAAAACATCAAATAAATAAAAATTAGGGTATTGGAACATTAAATGATTTATCCATTATTTTACTTAATATACCCTAGTTTTATTATTGTGTGTGTGAAGGATTGTGGTTTATATGTGAATGTCAGTCTCCACATAGATCATACTCTAATGAATTCACCAAGTACCCCACAACCTAATTTCACTCATTAATAGTTTTGAATCCATCCTCAGTGACATGTAATAATATGTATATTCCAAATCCAATCTGTCTCTAGACTACAAAGATATTTTATTTGATGCTTAACTAATTTAATGAACATATATTTTGAGTATGATCTAATGCATTTAGAAAACTAACCACACTCAAATATTCAAATTATACTTCTAATGTACCCATGGAACCTTTCCAAAGGAATGATTTATAGTATATTTGTTTACAAATATTCAAAATTGAATACCTAATGGATATTAGACATTAGTGATAATGCCACATACATTATTTGATGTCAAATACCACCATTAAAATAAAATTTTGTATTGTATCATGCCTTTCCTTCCTTAGTCTGAAGAGGAAAATAAAACCAATTCATCTATAAACTAGGTGGACATTCCACTCTAAGCTTCACCAATAAAAATTCTTTCAACAATGGTGTTTCTCTCAAATTACATACCATAGAACAACACCTAAAATGTTGTTTTAAGATGTATTCTAGATCTAATTACTATCATATATAGCACACAAAATAAAATGAAACTCTTCACATGCAATCTCTACATGTTACATTTGTTGCATAAATTCCTTCACACTCTAAACATGCTACTACTACATACATGACTATAATAAAAATTCTTGCATATAATTGTAATAACATATATTAATTTATTTAACCTTTATGAAACATGTACTACACTTGTCAATAATTATCCTTGAGTTCTCTTATGTGTTTATTTTATTATGTTAATTATAGGGAATGTGACATACAAACATATGAATTAAACACATCAACAAAGAGAGATAACATAAGACATACCCTAGAAAAATCAATATGAGAAAACTCTATAAGATTGAAGCCATGATTCCTCATCTCCACTATGTTCTACAATTTACAATATTTCTACCTTCTTGATCTTATAAGGAAAAACCAACATTATGGCTCCCAAACCTGTAATGATATCTAAAATGTTTGGTGGAAGACTTGCCTCTCAAATAAGAAAAAATATTGAAGTCAACTATCTCAGTGGTGTATTATTAAACTCATTCACTCACATGGAAATAATGAGCTAATGAAGGAACAAATTTATGCATTCCTCAAATTCATCCACTAGAATGCTAGGATTTAATGATTTTTCACCCTTTGATATTTCTCTAATCTTCCTCCTTATGTAATCTACCTTTTAGGACCTATATGTAAGCTTCTTCATGCTTGGAATCCACCGATCACTTGAATTAAATAGACAAAAATTGAAACAATTTAATTTCCCATGTTCTCATCTGGCTCTAGAGATCACCAATCCTAATTTCAAAGATGAACAACCAGAAGTCAAATAGACACTCCTGAGATCAACTAGAAAACTTGTCTTCCAACTTCAAATGGTTATAAATTTTGCATATGACCTTGAAACGACATGCCTTTTTTTAACTTGTTTATTTTTTTATGGGGATCAAAATATGTAGTTAGAAAATAAATTTTAAACCAAACATATGTTTTTATATCATGTACAACATAAAAAAGTATTTTTTAGGTCTCAACATTTTTCCAAATTACTCATATTTGACAGTTGATTGTTCTACCAACTAAGTTGGATGATAATGACCAAATTTTTAATCATCAATTTACAAATTTGATCAGCTAAATACTCTATTTGACCAAAAACTTACACATAAATATATTTCATAAAAGTAATTTTTTCATTGGAATGAGACATAGGACAAAGAGCACTCTTATTCTTACTCTAAGAAAAAGATAACTTATTAAGAAAAAAATACAAAAATTAAAAATTAAATCTTATTTCTAAGTACTTATTCCCATGTATCTTTCTATGCATATCAATAGAACATATCATACATTTTTTTGATTGAATGAGGAAACATCCAAATATTTTGGAATGATTTTTGCATTTGTTGGAATCAGTACATAAAGTTAAGAAAGAGGAAAAATAGATGATAGTATAAGTAAAGTTCATAAATTTATAATGCGTGAGCCAAGAAAGATAATAACCTAGTAGTAACCTATGAACACCAAGATGAAGATGTGAGGGATTGAAGTTATGCATGTTGTGTCGATGGTCCATTTCAAGACAACTAAGCTTAAAAACTAGTACATTTTTCCTACTTGCCTTTTAAGAGTAGGGTTTCATAGTTAGGTGCTTATAAGTCTCTCAAAAATTAACCATATTAACCTCTCTAGTTTTGGACTTTCATTTAATCCTATTACCCCTCTCTTAAATCTCACCCATTTATTTCATCTACATATTTCAAAAAATTAATTCTCATTTACATGACCCACTTGGTTTTAGAATATATCCTCCTCGGTTTCACTTGATCTCTTTGAATTATATTTTCAACATTTTCTCCTCCCAAACTTCTTGCATAGTTTTAAAATGAGCACTTATGAGCTATCAAGGAACTACGAACTAAGAGGAAACCTCTATTTTATTTTACATCTCTCTTCTTCACGCATCAAACTTTTTTATCTTATACCAATATTGAAGGAGTAATTCCTATGTCCATTAAAAAATTTCTAGACATTAAAACTTGGTCCTCATATAAAATAATTTTACAGGGACATACCATCCTATATATATTCTCTTTCCTCTCTTTGAGATCTGGACGTTGGGAGAGGAGCAAAAACTAGAGTCATATTTGCACTTTGGAATCTAGTGGTACTTAATAGGCATCTCATAGTCGATGTTGCAAAAATAGGATTGAGGAAGGATTGGGATTTTTCATTATTAATTTTAGCCTTATTAGTGAATTCATATTTGATCCTTATTACCCATTTGATTACATAATTGATCCAAATAAGATACATCATACATGTAGAATGATATGAAAATAGAAACTTCATTACTTGTGTCAACCATGTATTTTCATTTAACATGGTCATTTTTAATGTATATTATTAAGGAATAATTAGAAATCAAGACTGAAATCAAACACTAAGGCTAAAATAATAAATCATAGAGGAATGAAACCAAAAGGAAAAATCTAGGGGTTTATATTGGGAGTAGAATAGGGCTACCAAAATTGTATAGAATAATTTATGGACACGTGTGAGACTTTCACTAGTTTTGTCTTTTACATATCTTTTTGTATGTATTTGGCCTTTATGAGCATATAAATAGACTTCATAATGTGAAGAGTCCTTTTAGGGCATAACGAAAGGATGGAATATAAAATTATAATGTTTTAGAAAACTTTATATATAGCACTCAATTATATTTGGATATGGTTCCGATTTGATATAAATTAATATATATCATTCTGAAATGGTTTTCCTATGTATCTTTTATCATTGTTCTATGCACAATGAATACTCTATATGCTTTAATCTATTTATCATATAGTTTATACCAACTGCTCTAATTCTATTAAGTCTATGTTTCTGAGCATAAACATCTCTAATTTTCTTATTAAATAGTATATTCATCCTACATTGACATATTTTTTTACTTTTGCCACTTCATGCATAAGTTATCCCTTAAATTAACATGTTCTAAAGGGTTTTATAGGAAACTCTCCTAACAATGGTGAAATGACCATGGAAATTTTTGTTGAAACATGTTGAGATAGCTACCATGGCAAAAATATATGGAAAGATGGATCAATGAAGGAATCCAAAGTTTTATATAATAGGAAGTGAAAATAATAGGGAAGATTATGAAATAAAAAATTTAGGATCATATCTACAGACAAATTTGTGAAATATTTTGGTGCAAATTTCTTGGGTTATTATATTTGTGGTTATCTAGATTGGAGTATTATTATTTTTAGCCAAGAAAGATGGAAATCATAGATTGATCTGAAGAAAATATAGGCAACCTAAAAAATATAGATATTGATTGGATCCATGTAGTAGACTATTGGACCAAGACTACCATTAATGGATATATCACCAAATTTTATATACAAGGATATTTGGATTTTGAAGCCATGTAGGAACTATTTATCAGAGGAATATGTGGAAAGTTCCTAAAATGACTACCTATTATGATGAAGATCTTGGTTATGGAGAAGTCCATGGTTCATACTCATGTGAACATGGAGTAGTCAATTTAGGTATTATGGGCATGCATGTAAATGTAGGATTGAATCATATAGAGATAAATAGAGGAACTTGAACTTAAACCTAGAATATGGAGGATGAAAAGTGCTAGAGTGAGAAGACAAATTTTGGGATTGGAAAGAAAACTATGACAACAAAGAAAATGGAATAAATTGAATAATCCAAATTTAACTATGAATAGGATTAAGAATAAATTTAAGAATGATGAAGAGAAAGGAGCCCAGAGAGAAGCTACACAAGATGATAGAAGTGGAGAAGGTAGAGATTATGTAGATCAGGGAAGAAAAGGTCTTGAGGAAGAAGAGGAAATAAATGAGGATATTGAAGATATGTAGTAGAGTGAAGAGGAAGAGGAAAGTAGGTTAACAATATAACAGTTAAAGGATATGAATAAATCATAGTTAAGAGGAAAGATATTATTTATACCAGACGAAAGAATATTTTTAGGAGGATATTATACACAATCATGTAAGTATCACAAGTTTAAGATCATAGACATAAGAAGTTAAGGATTTATATCTTTCATTTCTTAAGTACACATCCCTAGAGCCCAATTTATCATTAGTTAGAAGACTAAAAAGTGTTAAGGAAGGGATGGGTAGAAATTGGTTTAAATCATTTAAAGATAAATTTGGTAAACTTATTACAAATATTAATAAATTAATAGATAAGAAGAACCTAGAAGAGATTATATTCACATTCAAGACTAGTTTTAAGACAATTGTAAAACTAGTGCATAAAAGCTTATAGTTGTAGTGACTTGTGTGCAACAACCTATAGTCACAGTTATTAATGTGTAAAAGTCAGTGGTAGTAATTGTAAGTGTGCCAAATATGGAATTTAATGTAGGAATTTTTATTTTTTGACACAATATGATGGGTCTACAAACCTTGAACAATATTTTTTACCATATGACATGAAATGGTAGGTTAAGTGACTTCTGAAGATATAAAGAAGTGCAAACTCATAAGAGATTTAGCAAGTCGAGCCTTAGAATTAATTTGTAAAAGAGATGTTATTTTCATAAATCTTCAACAAGTTAAATAGCAACTAATTATAGAATTTAAGTTGAATAAGTGATCGAGTTAGACTATTCAAGATCTAAAAGATATTCATAGTGGAGGGAATCTATATGGGACTATAATCGCATATTTTCTAATGTGATAAACAAGATTTATTTTATTATGGAGGATAAGGATAAGACTACCTAGTTTTTAGAAGGGTTGTGATTTAGAATTAGATTTTCCATTACACAACCCTAATTCTTGACTAAGGCTGATGCTCGAGCAGATGCCCTATGATTTGAACAAATTAAGGACTATGGAAATGTTCCAGTAGTGGCTCCAAAATTGAGGTGAAAAATAGATGCTTTTGTTAAGAAAATAATGAGATGCAAGAAAGTGATATACCTGAATTAGGCTTATGGTTTATAGAGTGTGGTCGAGAAGTACATCATAAGAATGATTATCCTAAACTAAAAATAAAGTTATATGAATTATGAAGATGTAGTAGGACACACAACATCAAAGTGTTATCTATTAAAAGAATATATCCAAAAATCTCAGAGTTTGTGTTGTAATGTTTGTAAATCGACCAATCATGATGAGAAGAGTTGTCGATCTCTATAAGAACTGAAGGAAGATATCACCAAAAATGTCTTTGTATTCATAGTGTGGTAGTTACCTACTATAAAATAGGGAATTCTATGCTTGGAGGTGGAAATGACTAGTGCAACATAAGGTGGTCTTGGATGGATACCTTCATCGTGTTAATATGAACCCTAAGGTATGGTTGGATGGACACCATCACCTCCAAAATATTAGTTCAATCCTCATGGAATAATGTGATTCCTCAACATCAATAATCAAATTAGGATCCAACATCATCTCAACAATAGTATGGTAGATATAATGCACACAAAAAATAGCAAAGATTTGTTGGGTAGCAGTCACATGATTGTCAATTTTAATAGAATAGAGGAGGGTATTGAGGTGGATATCAGGGAGGTTATAATAATGATAAGCAAAATTATCACCAACCCATTAAATGTTATTTATGTTTTGAGTATGATCATTTTACACAAAATTGCCCCACTAATATGTAGAGATAGATGTACTGCATTTATTGTAGAGTTGAAGGATAACATCAAACTAGAGATTACCTAGTATTAGAGAATAAAGGGAAAAAATCATATGCATAATGTAAATATGATAAATGCATAACCTAGAGAAAATGCATCCATACAAGAAATCACTAGACAACAACACACATAACAAGGGTTGCCTCCATTAAAAATTTTGTATGATCATGGAATTAAGAAAGTGTAACAAGATAAATATACTAATCCTTATATAGAAAAGAGATTGATGTATCTGTTGACCACTTTTTGGTCCAACAAACCAAAAAATGGGTCCCCTTCTTTTCCTACTGTTCTGAGCCAGTACTTTTGATTTTGCACGAGTCTTGCAAATTTCTACGGACTCTACAAGTTTTCTATGAACTCTACAGGTCCATTTCTATGGACTCTACAAAGCTTGGATTTCTACGGACTCAGTAGTGAAGTTTTCTACAAACTCTGTAGGTCCATTTCTACGGACTCTGCAGGTTTTCTATGGACTTCATAGGGACTTCTACGAACTTTGTAGGTGTAGTCTTTCAGCAGATGAAGAACCAGTTCAAAGAGTGCAAGGTTTTATAAATCTTCTTCGGACTCTTGTCTAAAGAAATTCATAAGGAAAGAGAGCTAAAATGGTTCCAAGACACTTTTTCTTAAGGTTGGATGAGTAGTTCAATGATAATCTTTCCAAGAGTTAGCATCTTTGAATTGTTGAACCATTGAACTGGTTCAACGTTTTGGTTCATCACGTTGGTTCAATCAAATGGTTCAATGGCTATGGTTTAACAACTTAGTTTAGTCAGCTTGGTTCATCACTTTGTTTCAATGCAAAGTTTAATCAGTAAAGTTCAAATGCTTCAATTCAATCAGATGGTTCAATCACTCAGTTCACTTAGTTAGTTCATCCAATGGTTCAACAGCTTGTGGTTCAATCAAAGGGTTCATCAGCTTGGTTCAAAGCTTGGTTCAATCAAATGGTTCAACGAGCTTCGTTCATGCCTCGGTTCAACAATCATTTCAACCATTGATCGATTTAATCAATTGGTTCAACGGTTGGTTCAAAGGAGCGGTTCAATCAAAATTTTAGGTCTTTCGAAGGATAAGTGCCCTTGCAGAGGGTAGTTATGGGTTCAAGAACCCTTGCAGAGGGCAGGGAACACTTTCAAAGAGGCCATAAAGAGATAGCTGCAAAGGTAAGTTCTTTCATAATTTTGTTAAGGCAAAGGCATAATTCCTTCAGACTTTTTGTCTGAAGGAATTCCTTCGAACAAAAAGTATGAAGGAATTCGGAAGGGCACTTTGAAGGCAGCCGAAAGAATTCAAAATGCATAGAAAGACCAAGGCAAGAAAAATAATTTCTTCAGAATTTTTGTCTGAAGGAATTCCTTTGGACAAAAAATTCAAATAAATTTGGAAAGGAAGCCATGAGCCCAGAAAATACCGATGAAGAACTCCGAAAAAGTGACAAGGCAATTCTTGCAGACTTTTTGTCTATGAGAAAAAAGCTCGCGAGGAAAAAGTCTGCAAAAAAATCCCATGGGGAAAAATCCGAAAGAAAGAAGAAAGCCAAAGAAAGTCCAAGGGGTGACAGGCCTGAGGATGTCAAAGTTAAACACGGTGAACTAGCCATTGGAAATTCAAAATCAGTAACGGGTGCATAGACGTCAAATTCAAGGCAGAGAAATAGTTATTTGTTTTTAAAATGCTTGAGTGCCAACCAGAAAAGAGCCCAAGGAATGCAGTGACCCACCAAAAGATACCCTCAGGGGTCTGAAGGAGCCAGAAAGAGACAAAGTAAGGAAGAAGACAAAGTGCAGGAAAAGACAAAGCAGTCTAAGTGGTAAAGGGGAGGTGAGTTATTGCCAAATGGTCACCAAACGGTGTAAACAGTAAATGGCACAGCCTATCTTCTCCATTTTGTATTTATAAGGGGACAAACCACGTAAATGCCTTGAAGGGAATAGTTTGTTCACAAAAAAGAGGCACAGTCCATGCTTCCTCATTAATGTTGGGATGCCAAAGTCAAAGCAAGAATCGAAAATCAAACAGCTTCTTCTTCTCAAGGCTCAGAGTGCACATGGGCCAGCTTGTCAAGAGTGCCAAAGTCTTTTCTAGAAAGCACCAAGATCTCTTCTCTTTCTATATATTGTAAAAATTCTCATTTGAGGAGGATCCATCTCTCAACCTTAAGGCAAAACTCTGCCCAAAAATCTCTCTGGCTTGTAAGGCAGAACTCTGCCAAATTTTACCTTGAATCAAGACTTAGCATTTTTACCTCTATTTGAGCTTGCACTTTTGGATGTGTCTATGCCTTTGTTATGTGTTAAGTCATTTTCCTTATGCTTTCATAGGGTGATTTCAGCATGTCTACTGCATTGTGAGTTTCTCTTTTGTAGGTTTGCCAAAACTGTCCCTAGAGGAGTGTAGGTGCCTGTGAATAGGATGCCATAAGTGTGTCTGAGGATGTCTTTGGTAGTTTCTTCCTCCCTATATTTCTATAGACCCCTAGCTCACTAATACAAAAGGATTTCTCATATCAAATGAAGAGTATGGGTGCTTCTTCTTGGTGAAAAGTGTATATTCGGGCTGGGTGGTTCATTTTTTTTGGTGTATCACCTTTTTTAAGTTTAGGTGTAGGTTTTGTTTTTCTATTTTTGACATCTTCTGCCTTTTCATCCCCCCCCCACTTTTTTTTTCATTTTATTTGTTAGCAGTAGGAATTCTAGGACCTAAAAGATACATCAAAGGGAGATAGCCCTTATCTAGAGACTCTCCCCTCCAGCTTCGCCGGTCCCACAGGCGAGAGGGGAGTTTCCATTTTGACATGTGGAAGATAGGAGCTCAGCCTCCTACCCAGGGTGCAATCCACTACCTCAACAATTTTTGGCATGCTTGGTGGGACCAACTAGGACAAGTTGTGTCCAAAGAGTTGAAGAATTTTTGGTGTGTTCTTCAACCAACCAGCCTTTGGAGGCTTTTGCATCAACACCAATGGAAACTCTGAGTTGAATCAACTGGTTAAGCAGTCTAGGTGCCATCAAGAAATCTCATTTTTTGTATGTATAATCCCATTGATAAGAATCATGGGCCTTGTGTTCCTTTGTATAACTTTGATCAAGCTCTGAATTTTCATGCAATCACCTCAAGTAGCTCTCCTAGTTGCCCTTCAACCATAAGGGAAGTAGCACTAGAATTTGAGAAGTAGGTAATGGTAAAGACAGACTGGATGAGCAATATGGATATCAATAGGAGCTGATGTATAAAGAGGAGTGTTTATTTAGGCAAGCTTATGCCTTGCAATCCATGGAGGGAAGGTAGAAAAATGGAGGAATCAATTCATGCAAGGCAGCCAGACTTGCATGCCCCTTTCTTTTCTAAAGAAAGCCCCCTCTTGTGCACCAAATCCTTTCTATCAGATAGCAATTTCTCATTCCAACTCATTTGATGCATCAATCAGCCCTACTCTTGACCCCGTACGCCTAGCCTTCAAGCATCAAAGGGAACTAGAAAAACCTCCCATGGAGATGAACCTTCTAAATTCCTTAGATTGTGAATCTTCCTTTGGGAGAACATTATGAACCAACTCGTCTCTCTCAAAATTGCTCTTACTCATCATGATGATGTTGGTGACCTCTAAGAAAGACTCTTTTAGGATAATCTAGCTAAGCAAATTGAGGATTTAGAGGCTAAGGTGAGACTACTTCATGAAAGAGAGATGGAACTTTTAGATCTTGTAGAGGAGCCATAGGACCTTGGAGAAAACAAAGTTGTTGCTTGTTCATAGGAGCAAAATTCTAATTTCAAGATCCTAAACTGGAAGCAAACAGCAGAATCATGGGGCAAGAAGGAGGAGAAGAAAGGTTTTACTCAAAACCTTAAAGAAGATGAAGCTACTCCTGCTCATGATGATGTTGGTGACCTCCAAGAAAGGCTCTTCCAAGAGGATATGGCCAGAAGAATTGCAGAGTTGGAATTTAGAGAGAGATTCCTCAGCCAATGTGTGATGGACAGTTCAGACCCAACGACACGTTCCATGTCTGAACACACCCCACCTACACACCTCCAAGAGAGCTATTAGGCCACACCTGATATTGATGAAGTACTAGCTAGATGGAAGGAGGAGAATCATTCACTTCTAGCTCAAGGACTGCCTCCTCTTCCACATGATTTTTCCACTTCACCCCTTCTCAAGGAGGAACCTATTTTGCAGGAGGCGAGTGAGGAAGAAAATATCCAATTTGCAGCTCTTCAAGAGGCTATCATGAGTGAAAACAAAAAATAAATCATCATCGATGCTCCTTGTGAAGACATCATCAGCAATGGAGAAGATGTAGGGCATGCATACATGCAGATGTTCCAGCAATACGAGGAGGAACTTAAGCATGGTGAGCTCTCTCCTACCTTGTTTGATGAACTTCCTTATTGCTTCGACGAGGAGGACAACTATACTAAGGAGCCTAAGTTGGAGGAGGACTAGATGGATGCCTTTGAACATCTAGAGACTCTGGTCCTTGAGCAGAAAAGAGGGAGGTCTGTCTACCTTGAGGAAAGCCTTGAAGAAGAAAGCTTTGAACAAAGAGGTGATGTTTTGTGGGATGAGCAATTAGTTTGTGATTCCTTTTTAGACATCACAACAAGCACCCTTCTTCAAGAAGGCCATGAGGGAGTAGAAGATGAGTTTGACAAGATCTTCAATGAAACAGAAGAAAATGGGTCAAACCATGATGCACTGCAGAGGGACTACATACATCAAAAGGCTGATGGTGATGAGTTAAAAACCATCAATTTCTTGGTGAAATACACTAGCATGAAGGACCAGCATTCAACAAGCTTCTAGGAATAAAAAGAATACATGTATGTTGGAATCATGTTTGATTCTGATCCACTCGGATGTAGGCCAATTGAGGTGACAGGCAAGAGGAACAGGTCACCAACTCTCCTTTTCATTCAGCCACTTGTCTAGCACCATAAGTTTCCTTGCCAAGAAGGGGACTTAAGAAGTTTTCCCTTTGATCCAGGAGGGAGGCAAATATTCCTAGTTAGCTATATATAGTAGTTTGCTTTTAGTTTTCTTTTTTGCTTTCCCTAAGTGCAGTTTGCACAAGTAGTGTTTTTTAGCCTTGTATGTGTTTTCCTTTGTGTGTGGGGTAAAATCTTCATGTTTGATTCTTGGACCTTTTGGAGCTATTGCTAACCTTTCTTCAAAGCTACATTCTGACTCTATGCCTAATGGACTAAAAGGCAACGGGTTTTTAAGCATAGTAGGCATGCTTCCCCTGGGAGTCACCAATTTGTTGACCAATTTTTGTTCCAACAGGCCAAAAAATGGGTCCCCTTCTTTTCCTGTTGTTTTGAGCCAATAATTTTGATTTTGCATGAGTCTTGAAAATTTCTACTTACTCTACAAGTTTTCTATGAACTCTGTAGGTCCATTTCTATAGACTCTGCAGAGCTTGGATTTCTACGGACTCTGCAGGTCCATTTCTAAGGACTCTGCAAGTTTTCTATGGACTTCACAGGGACTTCTACGAACTCTACAGGTGTAGTCTTTCGGTAGATGAAGAACCAGTTCAGAGAGTGCAAGGTTTTACAAAGCTTCTTCAGACTCTTGTATGAAGAAATTCATAAGGAAAGAGAGCTAAAATGGTTCAAAGACACTTTTTCTTAAGGTTGGATGAGTGGTTCAATGACAATCTTTCCAAGATTTAGCATCTTTGAACCATTGAACCATTGAAGCAGTTCAACATTTTGGTTCATCATGTTGGTTCAATCAAATGGTTCAACAGTTGAGGTTCAACAACTTGGTTCAGTCAGCTTGGTTCATCACTTTGTTTCAATGCAAATTTCAATCGACAAAGTTCAAATGCTTCAGTTCAATCAGATGGTTCAATCACTCGATTCACTCAGTCGATTCATCAAACGGTTCAATGGCTTTTATCAAAGGGTTCATCAGCTTGGTTCAAAGCTTGGTTCAATCAGACGATTCAACGAGCTTGGTTCAACGCTTGGTTCAAAGCTTGGTTCATGCCTTGGTTCAACAACTATTTGAACCATTAAACTGGTTTAATCAATTGGTTCAAAGGAGGAGTTCAATCAAAAGTTTAGGTCTCTCGAAGGACAAGTGCCCTTACAGAGGGCAGTTCTAGGTTCAAGAGCCCTTGCGGAGGGCAAGGAACACTTTCAAAGAGGCCACAAAGAGAAAGCCACAAAGGTAAGTTCTTTCAAAATTTTGTTAAGGCAAAGGCATAATTCCTTCAGACTTTTTGTCTGAAGGAATTCCTTCAGACAAAAAGTTTGAAGGAATTCGAAAGGGCACTTTGAAGGCAGCTGAAGGAATTCAAAACGCATAAAAAGACCAAGGCAAGAAAAATTATTTCTTTGAACTTTTTGTCTGAAGGAATTCCTTTGAACAAAAGGTTTGAATGAATTTGAAAAGGAAGCCGTGAGCCTAGAAAAGCCCAGGGAAGAACTCTAAAAAAGTGACAAGGCAATTCTTGCAGACTTTTTGTCTACAAGAAAAAATCCCACAAGGAAAATGTCCATGAAAAAAGCCTGAAGGGAAAAAGCTGAAAGAAAGAAGAAATCTGAAGAAAATCCAAGGGGTGACGGGCCCAAGGATGTCAAAGTCAAACATGATGAACTAGCTGTTGGAAATTCAAAAGCAGTGATGGGTGCGCAGACGTCAAATTCAAGGTGGAAAAATAGCCATTTGTTTTTAAAATGCTTGAGCGCCAACCAGAAAAGAGCCCAAGGAACGCAACGACCCACTAAAAGATAGCCCTGGGGGTCTAAAGGAGCTAGAAAGAGATAAAGTAGGGAAGAAGATAAAGTGCAAGAAAAGACAAATCAGTCCAAGTGGCAAAGGGGAGGTGAGTTATTGCCAGATGGTCACCAAATGGCATAAATAGTAAATGGTGTGGCCTGTCTTCTCCATTTTGCATTTATAAGGGGACAAACCACATAAATTCCTTGAAGGGAATAGTCTATTTTTAGAAAAGAGGCATAGTCCATGCTTCCTCATTAATGTTGGGATGCTAAAGTCAAAGCAGGAACTGACAATCAAACAGCTTCCTCTTCCTAAGGCTCAAAACGCACATGGGCCAGCTTGTCAAGAGCGCCAAAGTCTTTTCTAGAAAGCACCAAGTTCTCTTCTCTTTCTATATATTTTTAAAATTATCATTTGAGGAGGATCCATCTCTCAGCCTTAAGGCAAAACTCTACCCAAAAATATCTTGAGCTTGTAGGCAGAACTCTGCCAAATTTTACCTTGAATCAGGACTTAGCATTTTTACCTATATTTGAGCTTGCACTTTTGGATGTGTCTATGCCTTTGTTATGTGTTAAGTCATTTTCCTTATGCTTTCACAGGGTGATTTCAGCATGTCTAGTGCATTGTGAGTTTCTCTTTTGCAGGTTTGCCAGAAGTGTCCCTAGAGGAGTGTAGGTACCTGTGAATAGGCTGCCATAAGTGTATCTTAGGATGCCTCTGGTAGTTTCTTCCTCCCTATATTTCTATAGACCCCTAGCTCACTGATGCAGAAGGATTTCTCATATCAAATGAAGTGTATGGGCACTTCTTCTTGGAGAAAAGTGTATATTTGGGCTGGGTGGGTCATTTTTTTTGGTGTGTCACCTTTTTTAAGTTTAGGTGTAGGTTTTGTTTTCAGCATCTTTCTCTCTTTTCATCCCCCACACTTTTTTTTTCATTTTATTTGTTAGCAGTAGGAAGTCTAGGACCTAAAAGATACATCAAAGGGAGCTAGCCCTTATCTAGAGACTCTCCCCTCCAGCTTCGCTGGTCCCACAGGCAAGAGGGGAGTTTCCATTTTGACATGTGGAAGGCAGGAGCTCAGCCTCCTACCCAGGGTGTAATCCACTACCTCAATAGTATCAATATATAAAATTCATTTAGGACATATAATAGTAGAGTGCATTGGAAGGAGATGCCATGTATGGGTAGGTTGTGTGAATTATGAGACACGAAGGTGTTGTGACTACTTTGATAGATTTGTTGAAACTACTTAGTACCCTGTGTAATGAAGGCATATCAAAAAATAATGCCAATTTTTTTCATAATCTTATAAATTGTGCATAATGAGGACAACAACATACCAACAAGGTGGTATGGTATGTCAAAACTAAGAAACCTTGGGATGTTGACTCATGAATGGACATTGAGCTTGCATGATATTAAATTCCTAATGTAGTATTCAATTTTTAAGTACTATCAACATGATTCTTAAATCTACTTATGAGGCTATTGGTAGGCTAACCTTGAGTTATAGTCCTATTACTCTCAGTCTTACATATTATGGGATAGTAAAGCCAATTGGTCACTTGGAAGATGTGGAGATTAAAGTTGATGAGTTGAATCCGCAAGGAGATTTTGAGGCCACTAAAATGAAAATAGATGAAACCTATTATCCTACCTTGATTGGTAAATAATGGGATTATCATTTCTAAATTACTATCAATACAATGTGTAACAAATTAGATGCACACCATGGGAATTAGATAGTTATTATACCACTGAATAAATCAAAACATAAGCCCTATGTTAATCCAAAAGAACTAGAGTCACCTTATACATACATTGTTAATAGTTGGTTCAAATTCAATGCGGATACAAATCAAAATGCTCTGAGAGATGTGGAATATCAATTCCTTAAAACAAATATTGAGCAACACATACAATCATAGGTAATAAAGCAGCTAGTCTACAATCTAGTTCTAACAAAGTCTCTAGCTCTTTAGTTTCAAATTAAAGGATGTACATGTTTCTACTCATTTTCGCTTTTTACATTCAGAAGAAATGAGAAACTGAAGTTAAATGGTTAGGGGTTAGATGATACCCGGATGAAGTTACGCATTGTATCCAGACGATTGAAGGAGCTCCTCTTTGGCTGTGGAGGACGACACCTGTAGATAAGAAATACTTAAACAAAGAAAGCGTTAGATAAATATATAGTGGACTGCCAAGAAAAGATCGGTCCCAGAAGTGCAAAGACTTCCTTGAGGGATGACAGTCCACTTATTTGACAAAAGAGAGTTGCTAGAAAGAGAAATAATGAAAGGCTAAAGAAGAAAAATAGATAACGTGTACCTGATTCCTGCAATCTGCCTCTCACAGTCACCGACACCGGTTAGTCTATCATCGTCAGTTGGTCAATGTTGTCGACATCAGTTAGTATGCTGACATCGGTAGGGGCAATGGTCGATGTCGGTCAGAGAAATGGCCTTGGACAGTTTTTGGATGGGTTTATGGTCAATAGAGGGGTCTGGAAGTTATTTGGGTCTGTTTAATGGTTTGTGGAGGATTGTAGGATAGTGAATATGGTTTGGGAAAGGGCTAAGGTAGAGGACAGGGGTGGAAAGCGAATAAGAATGAGAGGAAGGCCCTGGGAAGAAATTCGGGTTGTCTATCAATAGTACTCAAGAATATTCAATGGACTAATCACCAATGCATTCTAAAAATACTGAAATATAAAGTGGAAGAATACTTAGCTCTTGGTGGAGAACCAAAAGTGTAGAAGACTTGTTTCCATTATGGCTTATGTAGGAGACCTCATGCAACGTTTCAATCTAGTGTGGAGTGAATTTTGTAGAGTTTCTTAGCCTGGAGAGTGATGATAGAATGCTAATGCCTGTAAAGAGTCGAAGAGCAAGAGAATTCTGATCCTAGGAGCAAGAGAATTCGCATTCGGGGACAAGAGAGTTCGCCTTCGGGGCTGCAGTCGAGGTTGGAATTTAGTTTTAAGCAACCAACGTCGGTGATACCGCCGGCGTCGATCGACTGTTAACCGACGTCGGTGGCTAGAGAATGGGAAAAAAAGTTATTTTTAGCCTTTTGCCCATTCTTCCATCTGCCAAGTTCGGTTATCATTGTTAAATGGTCCAAAGGCAGGTTTAATAGGCGTGAGAATTAGTGGGAGAGTTAAAATTAGGTCTTAGGTAATTATGATTAGTTATAGGGTGATAAATGGCCTAAGAGCTAGGAATCCAAGGTAAGGTGTCTAGGGGGGATTATTAATTTAAAATAAGTATTTTAAATTAATAAAGTATAGGTTAGGCATGTTGAAGTTAGAAAGGGACCAAGCAGGGGTTTGACACTATTTTGGTGTCTACATTTTCCCCTTTTTGTCTTGTTGGTTGTTCTTGACGAACTGCAAGACAAAAATAGGAGTAGGTTACCCCAAGTATGGGATAAGGTCATTTTTGTTCAGTTGGTTGTTCTAATGAACTGCAAGACAAAAATAGGAGTAGGTTGCCCCAGGTATGGGATAAGGTCATTTTTGTCCTACTGGTTGTTCTAATGAACTGCAAGACAAAAATAGGAGTAAGTTTCCCCAGATGTGGGATGAGGTGTAGGTTGCTCTGGGTAAGGGATGAGGTATTCCCCCTCAAAGTGGGAGTCAAGGGAAGGTAACCTGATATTGGGTGCTGATTTGATAGATAGTGGATGGGTATGGTGAAGGTTGAGTGTGAACGTTGTAAAATTTGAGATTGCATGCATACCACTTCACGTGATAGGTAGGTCAAATTGTCACAGTCAAAGGTCGAGGAGTGCTAAAATCAAAATAACTAGGCCCCAGCATTTAGTCATAGTTGATTGGGTTAAATGATCCAAGTTATAGCTCCAATGGTTGTCATGTTCCAAGTATCTCAGGCTCAGGAAGTGCTCTTGGAAAACATGAAAATGTCACAAGTAGTGGGGATCAACTTGGACGCGATCCAATACTTGTGAGGGTTGTAATGTGGGTTGCGCACAATTTTCCTAACTATTCATGAGGTAGCATATATGCAATCAAAACAACCAAGGCATAGTTGTCTCAAAAGTGGTCGTGGTCTGAGGAGATAGTCGTGATCTCTAAGGTCATTGGTCGAGTCAGGCTGAGATATAAGTCATCTCAAGTGTAGTTTGTTGTGGTCAGGGAGATGTATGTGATCTCCAATGTGCCCCATGAGAAGTTTAGGTAACTCATTCAGTGTCAGGGTTGATTGTTTGGTCATGATTTTGGGTTGGTAGAGATAGTTGGTCCATTAAATGGATGGTTGAAGGAATGGCCGAGCTAACCTCAGAAGACCCCATGTCAACTGAGTGTTGCCTACATAGCTCCTGTTTGAAGGGCCTCAAGCCAATGTAGTTCTCTCTAAAAGGGAGGAAGAGGGTCAGTTATGGATGTGGGTTGGACTAGGTTAAGTCATGGTTAAAGGTAATATGGTTGGTCCATCAGATAGACAGACAAACGACTGGCCGACGTCATTAGGGAGATGAACGGGCAAATGGCTGAGCTAACCCTAGAAGAGTCCATGTCAACTGAGTGCTACTTACATAGCCCTAATTGTAAGGGCCTCAAGCCAATGTAGTTCAGAAGAAGAGTCAAAATGGTTGATGATTGGTTTGGTCATGTTTTGAAATGATGAGTGTATGATGATGTTACAGTCTTTTCCATATTATGTAATGGTGTATTCTGTAACATTGGTGATAGGGTTTTCCATCCCTAGCAAGTTTCCATATTAGTGATGGATGTATGCTAAAAATGAAATGAGTATGCTTATGCTTCATCAATTAATGGTTTATGCTTGAAAAAATTTGTGTGGTCGATAGTTTCTATGTGTATTGGTTTCCATGGAAACTAGTGTGAATAGGCTATGATAATGTTAGTGGTCTGAAAAAGGTTTGGTTGGTTTGGTTTGGTTTAGAAAATGATTTGTTTGGATTTTAATTGGTTGTATGTGACCAAAGTGCATAAGAAGTGAAAGGTGCATTGCTCTTTCATTGATAAGGACCATATTGATAGCATAGATAGGGTTATTGCAAACAAAAACCCCGTTCATGCATTATGTCATTGACCATTGTTTGTGTTAGAGAAGTATTCAAATCACTCGATGTTAAGTGAGCTCAAAATCCCTTGGGTATGTTGGGGTAATAGGTTTGATTATGTGAGGTATGAGGATAGCGTAACCCTAGTTAGCAAGGATAACTTTTCCCCTTTTTTGGCACGCCCAGTGGGACCCTTGGAGTTTTCCTTGGGTTCATCATTCTTTTTATTCTAAAAGCAAACATTCATATAGGTGCATTAGATTTCTTCTTGCATCCTTCCTCCTATATTTTTCTTTCGAAAAGACACTATAAGCACAAGTTAAAAAGAACCTCTTTCTTTTTCTTCTTGTCACCTTTTTCCTGAATCTTAGAGTAGTGAAATTCATACTCTTAACCTTTTTCCCACTTGTCTGCATCTGAACAAACATTTCAAGTTGGGTTAAAAACATATTTCATTTCATTCCTACCTAAATGCATGTTTAGCTCATCTAGTAATTAACTACATTATGAATAAATTGTAGTGCACATATGTTACACGACCTGACCACATTCACAAAATCAAACATCTAAACATACCTGAGACAAGGCCCGACTAGGATTTCATCACCTAGTAGATACCTTACCCTTCCTGGTAATCCTACTTGGACTTCACTACCAAGGGGAAAACCCACTTTGTTCTCTGGCAGAGTATAAACTCTAGGGGAAGTATATATTGGCTAAGCGACCCAGCTTGTCTCTAAGCTCGTGAAGTGAGGGGAGCAAGCTCCTAGCACTAGGCCACATACAAAACCTAATATAGATTTTGAGCACCAAAACTCAACCCGAAACCAACCTTAGACTGCTTCTTTTAGTACCTGTTCTAAAAGCCCAACTTCCCAAACACACTCTTATAAGGCATAAGCCAACACGACTCTAAAATTTATTCTTAGGAATTTAACGTTTAGAGGCTGTTTGTCTTCATCAATTTTTCTATTTTTATCTAGTTTTTTGAGCTGGTAAGGACGCATTATTTTGAGCTCCAAAAACAACTTAGAACTTTCTTCTTTCTTCCAAAAACTTTTAGTTTTTTGAGTTAGTGGAAATACACAGTAACCGACATCAGTTTTTCCATCAACGTCAGCAACTGATATTCACCGACATCGGTTATCTGACCGACATCGACAAACTTACTTCACCAACATCAATTTTTCTATCGATGTCAGTCACTGTCAAAAAAATTTCTTCTCAAACAACAAGCTAAAAACCTGACCTTTTTGCTGTTAAAAACACATTCTAGTTTTCTAAGGCTGAAACATACAGTTTTTAGAACCTGAATCTATTTTGCCTTGGATGGTTTTGACACGTAGTCAAACCAAAACTCTTGTTGACCATGCAAGGCAACAACCACTTCCACCTTTGCCTTTTATATCAAGTCACCAAATGGAGCATACTTCAAATACTGAACATGCTCTTATTCAACAAACCCCAACTCAACATCCAATTGTTCCTGAAGGGGATCAAGACTTTGAAAGGTTCGTTGACCTCAATGTCAAGGCTCTTCAGCACTATCTCGCGAGAAATCAAATGCAAGATCCTTCAGGTAACCCAATTTATGGGATGCCAACTTCCTTAGTTGAAATGGCAATCATATCAACAGTCTCCGTAACCCAACCCATGGTCACCAAGGCCATTACCTCAACTAACAAGCCGACCATGACCAATATTCAAAGTGTGGCCTCTCCTTCTATTTCTAGACCTACCTCCATTGGGGTTTTTGTACCCCCTCAACCACAAACCATTCAACAAATTTCTACACCATTCTAGAACTTAATTGTCTCCATCCCAGCTGCTCTTGCACCCATAAATACAAGAGTGACTACTTATCCTTTGGCTAGTGTTGCCACCATCCAACCACCTTTGGCAACATCAAGTCAAGTTGTGCTCTCTAGCTTCATGACACAGCCACCCTTGACTTCAACATCAGTCCCTATGACTAGTTACCAGTATGTTGCGCCTATACAAGCACAACCAACTATGTCATACGCCCCACCTGCAAATCCATCAACCGATCTAATCAAGATGTTGATGGATAAGGTGTCTAATCTTGAGACATCTGTTTCAAGTTCAAGAAATGTTCTCTCATATGAACAAATCTGTAATGAACCTATTCATCCTTCAGTCCCAATCTGACCATATCCTAGTCAGTGGGAACTTCCCAAGTTTACTCGCTTTCAGAGTAAAGAAGACCCATAGCAACATCTACGAGTGTTTAGACACGCTTGTTACCTTATAGCACATGATGATGCATTATTACTATGCACATTTCCCATGTCACTTTTTGGTGCTGCCCTTGATTGGTATAGTTCTATTACTAGTCACTCTATCTTTTCTTTCACTCAACTCGCCCAACTTTTCCTTGACCACTTTTCGATCAACATCACCAAAAAGGTCTCCATCATGGACCTATATTCCATCAAAAAATTTGATGATGAATCAATAGCTGATTTCATTGCCCATTGGAGAGGCTTAATCAACCAACTCTCCTTTTCTTTACCTCAACCTGAGCTCATTGAACTCTTCTCACAAGCATGTGCCAAACACATCTCATCTACTTTGCAGGTCCAAACATTCCGCACATTTGATGAAGCTTTCACCATGGATAGGAAGCTTGAACTCCGTGCTGTCGACGAAAATAAAGTCAAACTGTGTAGTAAAAATACTAATGCAAAATCAAATGACCCTTCATCCAAATCTTCTTCTTCCAATTCTAAGTTCAAGGGATCAGCAAACACTGTGGTCCTTAGGCCATCATCTTCAACAACAACTAACCAATCTCAACCTTCCACATCAGAATACATCAAAAAATAATTCCAACAATGATACGTACAACGTCAATATACTCCAATTAGAGAATCATACGCTTCCATGTTGGATAAACTAGTCAAACAGGGAGTCCTCAACCTCCCCCAAATTCGACCACCACCTCAATTTGATCCCTCGCGTGCCATCCCTGCATGGTATAGGGAGAATGACTTCTGTAATTATCATCGTGTCAAAGGCCATGACACAGACAATTGTAAAACCTTCAAGAACATTGTCCAAGATATGCTAGACAAAGGTGATCTTGTCTTGGATAACCCAAACGCGCCACCTAACCAAAACATAGACATTTTTAGACAACCTTTTCCTAACCATCCCCCTAGCAAAAACAACATTCAGACCATAGCCGAAGACCCCCAAGAGCGTAATATACGCACGGTCGATATGGTTTTGCTTTTTGTCCCTAACCAACCTCTTCCACAAATCGAAGAGGTTAGTCAACCTATCCCTCCACCACAGGAAGAAGAGTCTTCTTCTCCTAATAGTCCTCCATCTACCCCTTTTATATTGGAGGATGTTTTAACCATACCGATGCCACTATCCCCACCTTCATCCTTCCTACTACTAATAGAGGACCATACCTTTCCTACTCTTCAACCACAAGTAGAAGGCATGCTCATCCCTATGCTCTTTCCTCTCGAAGAACCCCATTCTCCAATTCCTTCTCCACCGAGAGAAGAAATTGTATCTTCACCTACTTCGACTGAAGATGATCTAGTAATGGCTCTCTCTTGCCTTTGGCTTGAGATTGCTGCATCTAACACATTTCCACTCTCACAACCACCCAAATATTCTGAAAAACCAATTATAAAGCCTAGCACAATAGCTTCTAAACCATTCTCTCGACTGGCTGAAAACTTAGGATTTCTCCATTCAAGGAACTTAGAAACATTCTACTCATTTTCTTCATTTTGATGTTTCTATCAGGATTCGAATTTGGGTTGTCATTGTTAAATGGTCCAAATGGCGGGTTTAATAGGTGCGAGAATTAGTGGAAGAGTTAAAATTAGGTCTTAGGTAATTATGATTAGTCATAGGGTGATAAATGGCCTAAGAGCTAGGAATCCAAGGTGAGGTGTCTAGGGGCCATGATTAATTTAAAATAAGTATTTTAAATTAATGAAGTATAGGTTAGCTTGGCCACATTTAGTAAAAAGCAAAAATGAGTAGAAACATTCACGCCCATTCTTCTGAATGTTTCTACTCATTTTTGCTTTTTACATTTAGAAGAAATGAGAAACTAAAGATAATGGTCAGGGGTTAGATGATACTCGGATGAAGTTGTGCATCGTTTTCAGATGTTGTAGGAGCTCCTCTTTGGCTATGGAGGATGACACCTATAGAGAGAATAAGACTTAAATAGAAAAATGTTAGATAGATATATGGTGGACTACCAAGCAAAGCTTGGTCCCAAAAGTGCAAAGACTTCCTTGAGGGATGACAGTCCACTAGTTGATAAAAAGAATGTCGGATAAAGAGAAATAATGAAAGACTAAGAAATAGAAAGTAGACAATGCGTACTTGTATTCTGTTGTAAGTCTCCCACAGTCGCCGACGTTGATAGTTCTACCGGCGTCGGTTGGTCAAGGTTGCCGACGTCAGTTAGTCAACTGACGTCGGTAGGGGCAATGGTTGATGTCGGTCAGGGCAATGGCCTTGGACATATTTTAGATGGGTTTATGGTCGACAGAGGGGTCTGGAAGGAGTCTGGGTCTGTTTAATGGTTTGTGGAGGATTGCAGGACAGTGAATATGGTCTGGGAAAGGGCTAAGGTAGAGGATAGGGGTGGAAAGGGAATAAGAATGAGAAGAAGGCCCTGAAAAGAAATTCAAGTTGTCTATCAATAGTACTCAAGAATATTCAATGGACTAATCACCAATGCATTCTAAAAATACTAAAATATAAACTGGAAGAATACTTAGCTCTTGGTGGAGAACCAGAAGTGTAGAAGACTTGTTTCTGTTATGGCTGATGTAGGAGACCTCATGCAACGTTTCAATCTAGTGTGGAGTGAATTTTGCAGAGTTTCTTAGCCTAGAGAGTGATGATAGAATGTTGATGCCTACAAAGAGTTGAGGAACAAGAGAATTTGGATCCTGGGAGCAAGAGAATTCACATTCGGGCTGCAGTTGAGGTCAGAATTTAGTTTTAAGCAACCAATGTCAGCGATACCACCGGTGTTAGTCGACTGTTAACCGATGTCGGCAGCTAGAGAATGGGAAAAAAGGCTATTTTTAGCCTTTTGCCCATTCTTCTATCTGCCAAGTTTGGTTGTCGCGTGAGAATTAGTGGGAGAGTTAAAATTAGGTCTTAGGTAATTATGATTAGTCATAGGGTGATAAATGGCCTAAGAGCTAGGAATCCAAGGTGAGGTGTCTAGGGGGGATTATTAATTTAAAATAAGTATTTTAAATTAATAAAGTATAGGTTAGGCATGTTGAAGTTAGAAAGGGACCAAGGGGGGTTGACACTATTTTGGTGTCTACATTTGCCCCTTTTTGTCTTGTTGGTTGTTCTTGACGAACTGCAAGACAAAAAAAGGAGTATGTTGCCCCAGGTATGGGATGATGTGTAGATTGCCCCAGGTAAGGGATGAGGTATTCCCCCTCAAAGTGGGAGTCGAGGGAAGGTAACCTGATATCGGGTGTCGATTTGATAGATAGTGGATGGGTATGGTGAAGGTTGAGTGTGAACGCTGCAAAATTTGAGATTGCATGCATACCACTTCATGTGATAGGTAGGTCAAATTGTCACAGTCAAAGGTCGAGGAGTACTAAAATTGAAATAACCAGGCCCCAGTATTTAGTCATAGCTAATTGGGTTAAATGATCCAAGCTGTAGCTCCAATAGTCGTCATGTTCCAAGTATCCTAGGCTCAGGAAGTGCTCCTGAAAAACATGAAAATGTCACAAGTAGTGGGCATCAACTTGAGCGCGATCCAATACTTGTGAGGGTCGTGATGTGAGTTGCACACAATTTTGCTAATTATTCATGAGGTAGCATATATGCATTCAAAACAACCAAGGCATAGTTGTCTCAAAAGTGGTTGTGGTCTGAGGAGATAGTCATGATCTCCAAGGTCATTAGTCGAGTCAGGCTGAGATATAAGTAATCTCAAGTGTAGTTTGTTGTGGATGGGGAGATGTATGCAATCTCCAATGTGCCCCATGAGAAGTCTAGGTAACTCATTCAGTGTCAGGGCTGGTTGTTTGGTCATGATTTTGGGTTGGTATAGGTAATTGGTCCATTAGATGGATGGACTAAGGAATGGCCGAGCTAACCTCAAAAGACCCCATGTCAATTGAGTGCTACCTACATAGCCCCTGTTTGAAGGGCCTCAGGCCAATATAGTTCTCCCTAAAAGGGAAGAAGAGGGTCGGTTATGGATGTGGGTTAGACTAGGTTAAGTCATGGTTAAAGGTAATATGGTTGGTCCATCAGATAGATGGACAAACGACTGGCCGACGTCATTAGGGAGATGAACAGGCAAATGGCTGAGCTAACCCCAGAAGAGTCCATGTCAACTGAGTGTTGCCTACATAGCCCTAATTATAAGGGCCTCAAGCCAATGTAGTTTAGAAGAAGAGTCAAAATGGTTGATGATTGGTTTGGTCATGTTTTGAAATGATGAGTGTATGATGATGTTACAGCCTTTTCCATATTATGTGATGGTGTATTTTGTAACATTGGTGATAGGGTTTTCCATCCCTAGCAAGTTTCCATATTAGTGATGGATGTATGCTAAAAATGAAATGAGTATGCTTATGCTTCAACAAGTAATGGTTTATGCTTGACATAATTTGTGTGGTTGATAGTTTCCATGTGTATTGGTTTCCATAGAAACTAGTGTCAATAGGCTATGATAATGTTAGTGGTTTGAAAAAGGTTTGGTTGGTTTGGTTTGGTTTAGAAAATGATTTGGTTGGATTTGAATTGGTTGTATGTGACCAAAGTGTGTAAGAATTGAAAGGCACATTGCTCTTTCATTGATAAGGACCATAATGATAACATAGATAGGGTTATTGCAAACAAAAACCCCGTTCATGCATTACGTCATTGACCATTGTTTGTGTTAAAGAAGTATTCAAATCACTCGATGTTAAGTGAGCTCAAAATCCCTTGGGTATGTTGGGGTAATAGGTTTGATTATGTGAGGTATGAGGATAGCGTAACCCTATTTAGCAAGGATAACGTTTCCCCTTTTCTAGGTGACCCTGAGAACGACTATAGGCAAGTCCATGGCTTAATTTTTTTTTTGGTAGACTGATCGATGCGGGAAGTCTACGTGGGGATGTTGTTTTGTTTTGTGGTCATATGTGAAGCTGATCAATGCGGGAAGCTTCTGAGAGAGTGTTGTTTGGAGCAAAATTTGTGTATAGCCATCCTTCGAGGGAGTGGTCTATATTCTGCTTTGTATGTCGATGTCTTGAAATAGTTGTCCTTCAAGGGAGTAGTTTATTAATTACAACAATGATGTAGCTGTCCTTCGAGGGAGTAATCTACATTTATAGTTTATGACCTTTGTATAGGCATCCCAATTTTATGTTTTTTTTTACTAGACTTTTGGTCATGGACTTGACTATAGAGGTTTGGGGGTTTCCCTTTTATAAGGATAAAGCATTCATGCTTTACCAAAGGGTTGACTAATGTTTGTAGGGAAAAAGGGTTGAAAGGAATAGGAATGATGATGACGGGGGTTGCTCTCAAGGGATGAGCTCAAGTTAAACATCAAGTGAATGATTACTTGATTAACAGTAGAATGGTCATAGATGCAAGGCATTAAGGGGCTCAGGTTCTGGCCAGCCTTCAAGAGAAGATAGACGATAAGTCCCTGATCCATACTTGTGTGTTATGATATAAGGTCCAAGCCAATTAGGAGCAAACTTGCCTCATTTACTTCTTTCCATATTGGTCATGTGTTCATTTTCTTTGAGGACAAGATCTCTGATTTTGAAATCTTGTTCTCTCAGACTTTTGTTATAGGCACGTTGGAGGCGATTTTGGTAGCTATGGAGATGGTTGAGGGCAGTAAGGCGACGTTCATCAAGTAACTCAAGTTGAGCCAATCGATCTTGATGAAAGTCATCATTAGAAAGTATGTCATGCAAAGAGATACGTAAAGATGGTATTTGTATTTCAAGAGGTAGGACAGCCTCTATTCCATACACTAGAGAGAAAGGTGTAGCACCCGTAGGGGTTCGAATGCTAGTGCGGTAGGCCCACAAAGCAAAGGGAATTTGAATGTGCCAGTCCCTTTCAGTGTTGTTGACCACCTTCATTAGAATTTTGGTTAAGATTTTGTTGGAAGCCTCGGCCTGCCCATTTGCTTATGGGTAGTAAGGCGAGGAGAAGCTGAGCTTGATGCCAAATGAGTCACAAAGTTTTTGGACAGTTTTGTTTTTGAATGATTTGCTGTTATTGGTGATGATCTTGTGGGGTACACTGAAATGACAGATGATATGGGTGTTGATGAAGTCGACGATTTTTTTATCTTTAGTGGAGACGAGAGGAACAGCTTCCACCCATTTAGTGAAGTATTCGATTGCGGTGATAATGGACTGATGTCAAAGAGATGAATGGGGGTTAATTTCACCGATTAGGTCTAAGCCCCATTGTGAAAAGGGACATAAGTCCTTAGCAACTTGTAGAGCATGGCTAGGGACGTGAAGTAAGTTAGCATGTTGTTAGCATTTGATGCAACGCCGAACATAGTCGCTACAGTCTTGGTGAAGAGTGGGCCAATAATAGCCCAGGTGAAGGATGCGCTTTGCAACCACGTTACCACTGAAATGCCCTCCACAAATCCCATCATGGACTTGTTTGATAGCGTGAGATGTTTCAGTGGAGGTTAGACATCGAAGAAGGAGGCCATCAAAACCTCGTTTATAGAGAAGACCCCCTAGCATAGTATATCGAGCTGTGCTTTTGATAAAAACCCATCACACATTACTGGAGAGATCAAGGGGGACAATAGAATAAGTTAAGTAGTCCACAAGTTGTTTATACCAAACATCCTATGGGCTAGAGTCGATGGTGCTGACAAAGTTGATGTTAGTGGAGATATATGAAGGTAACGCCAAATGGTGTACTGTAACATAAATTCTTGAAGAAGATGATGAGGATGGAATGCGTGAGGTGAGAGAAGCCATAGTATCAGCAAACTTATTCGTAGATCGAGGAATAGTTTGCAAGAGGTAATGGTCGAAAGATTCTAGCAGGGTGTCAACATGGTGTTTGTACCTTTGCAAAACTTCATTTTTACAAAGATATGAACTGTTGATTTGATTGACGACTAGTTATGAGTCACCAAAGATGTTGATGGTCTTGACGCCTAGGAAAAGGGTGGTTTGAAGTCCCAAAATTAAGGCTTCATATTCAGCCATGTTGTTGGTACATTCAAAGTCAAGTTTGAAAGATAGGGGCATGGGCTCACCCTCGTGAGGGCTGAGAATGACCCCCGTACCCCCACTGTGTTGACATTTAGACCCGTCAAAGAACATTGTCATTTGATAGAAAATGTCATCAGTGGATAACTTGGCGATGGATTCGTCAAAGAATTCGCAGTGAGAAGGTTGGTTGTCAGGTAGAGGGGCATCTGCTAGTTAGTCAGTGATTGTTTGCTCCTTTATAGATTTTTATTGGATGAATTCCAAGTCAAACTCAACAAGAAGCATGAGCCAATGAGCCATACGTTGATTTTGGTATGGTTTGAAATGCATGTATTTTAGAGGGTTGATATGGGTGATGACATAAGTTTTGTGATTGAGAAGATAATGACAGAGTTTGGTAGTGGCAAAGACTAATGCCAAATAGAGTTTTTTGATATGAGTATACCAAGTTTCATAATCAATGAGCATTCGGCTTATATAATAAACCGCTTGCTCACGATGTTGTTCATCTCGGTGCGTGATCATGGCACCTAAAGAATGATTTATTGCTAAAATGTAAAGATAGAAGGGTTGATCTTCTTTAGGTGGAATAAGGACTGGTGGAAAGACAAGATAATGTTTAAGAGCCTCAAAATCCTCTTGGAAATCCTTATCCCAATTAAAGGAGACGTCCTTCTTGAGGAGGTGATGAAAGGGTTGACATCGGTCAAAAAACTACGAGATGAAGCGATGAATAAATTGAAGCTTCCCTTGCAGGCTGCGAAGTTGCTTTAGATTGGTAAATGGCGGCATCTCGAGTATAGCTCTTATCTTAGTGGGATCAATCTCAATGCCATGAAGGGAAATGATCAAGCCTAAAAGCTTCCCAGAGAGAACCCCAAAGATGCATTTTTTGGGGTTGAGTCAAATGTTGTATTGGAGGACGCGAGTGAAGATGATTTTGAGAATAGTCAAATGGTCACGACGGAGTTTAGATTTGCCTAGTAGGTCATCCACATAGTCCTCCATGATTTTGTGGAGGAGATCATGAAAGATGTAGGTCATGGCGCATTGATATGTGGCACCTACATTTTTTAAGCCAAAAGGCATGACCCTATAGCAAAAAGTCCCCCATGGTGTGATGAAGGTAGTTTTTTACTGATCTTCTGGCGCAATCAAGATTTGGTTATATCTTAAAAACCCATCCAGGAGTGATAGCATCTCATGACCAGCCGTAAGATCAACAAGTTGGTCGATGTTGGGTAGAGAAAAATCATCTTTTGGGCAAGCCAGGTTAAGGTCACGATAGTCAATACAGATTTAGATCCCCCCAGTTGCTTTGGTGACAGGGACAATATTTGACACCCATTGTGGATAATTAATGGGTCGGATAAAGGAGATGGAGAGAAGATGTTGAAGCTCCTCTTTGATAAGGAGTGAAATGCGATATGGATCTTGCAAAGCTTTTTCCTAACAGGCTTAGCCTCTGGGTTTGTGACGATGTTATGGATGATGATGTTAGGGTCGATGCCAGGCATATTGCTATAGGTCCAAGCAAAGGCTTTGCTATGGTCTGAAAGGAATTTGGTATAGTCAATTTGTTCCTAGGTATCCAATGATTGACCAATCTTTAAGATATGAGGAATGTCAGAAGATGGTAGGTTAATGTCAATGGTTGATTCTTTTAACATAACTTGTGTTTCTAAAGGAAGTGATCGTTGGATGAAAGAGTCATCTGCACCCATGTAGGTGAGAATGGCATCATCGTCTATGCATTAGACAGTGTTGATGGTAGCAGATTCATCATCTATCATGTTTGGATAAATGAGAGGGAGAGACCTAGATACCCCACCTAGTTGATAGGTTAGGGGTTCCAAGCGAATGGTGTTTATGCAAAAAAAACTAGGAGGGATGGAAACCACCGACTCTATAGGTGAAAATGGGGGAATAGGCGAGTTTGGAGGTGATTGTTCTATGATAGGTTTGGGGCGAGGGTTTTTAGAAGTTTCAGTAGGTTCTTAAAAACCCAAGCCATGTCGCTTCTTGGCATTCTTTGTGGCCTCGTCATTTGGTGGTTCGACGGGCTAGTGGGAGCCTTGTTCATAGCGCCCAAAGCCAAAGCCCTTCCATGCACACCTATAAAGATAGGTATGAGCAAAGTTTGGGTTGCCAAGAAAAGAGAAGTCAGACGTAAATAGTTGGGGTGATGAAAGAGGATTCCCATCAGTGGGAGCTCGATCTAGCCCTCCATAGATGAGATTTGTTTGAAGATTAGGAGGACCATAAGGGACGACCATTCTGATATGATGGTCATAGCTAGCATTGTGATGAAGTTTTCCATACTCTTGAGGAATCTAGAACATGTCCAAGGTGAGTAAATGATACTCCCCAAGTGAAAGATGTTGGAAGGTATCTTCCATAGGGTCTTTTGTTGTCACTTGAGGAGGTGGTGTAGGTGTTTCTACCATTTGCGTACTTATTGAAGCTTCCATGGGTGGAGGTGGTGTTTGGGTCGATGTCTTGAAAGGAATGAGAACATCGTTGGGTCAATAAGTTGTGTTTCATGTCTTGAAAGGGGAGGGGTCTGTGGGAATGACATGGACTTGACTATCGTGTTCAAATTTGACACAACGATGTAATGTAGAAGGGACACAGGCCATGGCATGGATCCAAGGTCATCCTAATAACATGTTGTATTAGAACTCTCCCTCAATGATGTAGAAGAGCTCTGGGATTGTTCATGGACCAACACAAATATGTAAGACAACGGTGCCAATGGTAGTGGCAGTGGTGTCATTAAAAGATTGAAGAATTGTGTCGATTTTTGACACGCAATTCTTTGGGAGGGCTAATTGGTCATAGGCATGGGTGGAAATGATATTGATGTTGGTGCCCCCATCAATCATAACTTGCTTAATGCAAGTTTGATCAATGTAGGCCATGATGAAAAGGGCAGCATCCTGATCTTCCAAGTTGGAGGTAAGAATTTTAGAACCACTAAAGGTAATAGAGGCGACGGTGGGTAATGATTGGACTAAGGCAGCTAGTGGTTGGGGGTCCTCGGGTTGGACCTCCACTGCCTGTAAAGCTTTGATTAAATCTTGATGATGTTGTGGAGAGCTTTGAATGAGGTCATATAAAGTCATTTTCATGGGAGTTTGGTGAAGTTGTTTCACCATAGAATCATGGATTGCCTTCGAAGAAGTTGGTTGGGATGTATCCAAGATAGAAATCTTGGGTTTTGGTGGTTGAGCAGGTTTGACAAATGGGTAGGTCCAAGGAATAGCAACTTTCTATTTTGCTTTGTCCTTTAAAGTTTGTGATCTAGTGGCCACATTGATGGTGTTAATCTTGAATAAAGGGGGTGAAGGAGGTAAAGGGACCATAGTCTGATGATGGGATCCCGATGAAGGTGAAGAGGTTTGAGAGACATGAGATGGTGTTGGAGATTTGTTGAAAGTATCCTTAACAAGAAGGGTGTCTTTTTCCAAGTAATGGCGAATGACAACCTTGAGGGCACAACAATTTTTAGTGTCATGCCCAGGTGAGTGATGATATAGGCAAATTTTAGTGTCATCGAACCAAGACGGTTTTGGTCTGAGAGGTTGAAATGGTTTAATAGGTGGAAGAGTGATGTTAGAAGTTTGCAAAAATCGATGTAGTATCAAAGCATATGAACCCACTAAGGGGTCTGTGCTTGTTGATGCACTAGGTGTTGATGACTTTTGTTTGGGAGTTGTTGAGGGAGATTTCCATACCACCTTTTGGGTTGGTGGTGTGGCCACTCGTGTAGACGACAATTTCTTTATGAGGGGTGCCAAATTTTTTAGAGGAGGTATGTTTTTGGTGGGTAAAGGGAGTAATGGAGGCAACTTGTTTTTGTTAGGTGTTGGAGTAGGGAGCACTCCTATTAAGGTAGAAGGATGTGGGCCCAAAATAGAGGGCAATGATGATGGCGGAGGAGGAGTTCTCTGACGTGGTTTAGTAGCCTTCTTTAATACGGTGTGAGGATTACTATTATGGGGGGAGAGATTCAAATCTACCTTCACTTGTGGGTGAGTGAGGTTAGATATGGGGTGAACATCGAGGGATTTAACCGGTGTTGGTATGGTGGATGCTTGTGAGGGTTTAGGTTCAGATGCGGATGGTTGAGCTTCTAAAGATTTGGAAGTAGAAGCCTAGTCCTTGTTGGATACTTTGGGAGATTTTGTCAAAGGAGCGTCATTAGTATGAGATGAGATGGGATGTGTAAGATAAGGAGCTTTGAGTCGCTCCCATAATGTCTCATGTTCTAAGTTCCTCGAATGGAAAAATCCTAAGTTTTCAGCCAGTCGAGAGAATGGTTTAGAAGATATTGTGTTAGGCTTTATAATTGGTTTTTCAGAAGATTTGGGTGGTTGCAAGAGTAGAAATGTGTTAGATGTGGCAATCTCAGGCCAAAGGCAAGAGAGAGCCATTACTAGATCATCTTCGGTTGAAGTAGGTAAAGAGACAAGTTCTTCTCTCAGTGGAGAAGGAATTGGAGAATGGGGTTCTTCGAGAGGAAAGAGCATAGGGATGATTGTGCCTTCTACTTGTGGTTAAAGAGTAGGAAAGGTATGGTCCTCCATTGGTAGTAGGAAGGATGAAGGTGGGGCTAGTGGCATTGGTATGGTTAAAGCGTCCTCCAATATAAGAGGGGTAGATGGAGGACTATTAGGAGAAGAAGACTCTTCTTCCTATGGTGGAGGGATAGGTTGACTAACCTCTTCGGTTTGTGGAAGAGGTTGGTTAGGGACAAAAGGTGAAACCATATCAACCGTGCGTATATTACGCTCTTGGGGGTCTTCGGCTATGGTCTGAACATTGTTTTGGCTAGGGGATGGTTAGGAAAAGGTTGTCTAAAAATGTCTATATTTTGGTTAGGTGGCACATTTGGGTTATCCAAGATAAGATCACCTTTTTCTAGCATATCTTGGACAATGTTCTTGAAGGTTTTACAATTGTCTGTGTCATGGCCTTTGACACGGTGATAATTATAGAAGTCATTCTCCCTATACCATACAGGGATGGCATGCGAGGGATCAAATTGAGGTGGTCGTCGAATCTGGGGGAGATTGAGGACTCCTTGTTTGACTAGTTTATCCAAGACGGACATGTATGATTCTCTTATTAGAGTATATTGACACTATACGTATCGTTGTTGGAATTGTTGTGTAATGCTTTGAGATTTGGAAGGTTTGGATTGGTTAGTTGTGGTCGATGATGATGATCTAAGTACCACAGCATTTGTTGATCCCTTAGACTTGGGATTGGAAGAAGAAGATTTGGATGAGGGTCATTTGATTTTGCATTAGTATTTTTACTACGTAGTTTGCTTTTATTTTCTTTGACAGCATGGAGTTCAAGCTTCCTAGCCATGGTGAAAGCTTCATCAAATGTGTAGAATGTTTGGACCCGTAAAGTAGATGAGATGTGTTTGGCACATGCTTGTGAAAAGAGCTCAATGAGCTCAGGTTGAGGTAAAGAAAAGGAGAGTTGGTTGATTAAACCTCTCTAATGGGCAATGAAACCAGTTATTGATTCATCGTCAAATTGTCTGATGGAATATAGGTCCGTGATGGAGACCTTTTTGGTGATGTTGATCGAAAAGTGGTCAAGGAAAAGTTGGATGAGTTGAGTGAAAGAAAAGATAGAGTGACTAGTAATAGAACTATACCAATTGAGGGCAGCACCAAAAAGTGACATGGGAAATGTGCGTAGTAATAATGCATCGTCATGTGCTATAAGGTAACAAGCGTGTCTAAACACTCGTAGATGTTGATGTGGGTCCTCTTTACTCAGAAAGTGAGTAAACTTGTGAAGTTCTCACTGACTAGGATATGGTCAGATTGGGACTGAAGGATGAATAGGTTCATTACAGATTTTTTCATATGAGAGAACATTTCTTGAACCCAAAATAGATGTCTCAAGATTAGACACCTTATCCATCAACATCTTGATTAGATCGGTTGATGGATTTGTAGGTGGAGCATATGACATAGTTGGTTGTGCTTGTATAGGCACAACATATTGGTAACTAGTCATAGGGACTGATGTTGAAGTCAAGGGTGGTTATGTCATGAAGCTAGAGAGCACAACTTGACTTGATGTCGCCAAAGGTGGTTGGATGGTGGCAACACTACCCGAAGGATAAGTAGTCACTCTTGTATTTATGGGTGCAAGAGCAGCTGGGATGGAGACAATTAAGTTTTGGAATGGTGTATAACTTTGTTGAATGGTTTGTGGTTGAGGGGGTACAAAAACCCCAATGGAGGTAGGTCCAAAAATAGAAGGAGAGACCACACTTTGAATATTGGTCATGGTCAGGTTGTTAGTTGAGGCAATGGCCTGGGTGACCATGGGTTGGGTTACAGAGGCTGTTGATATGATTGCCATTTCAACTAAGGAAGTTGGCATCCCATAAACTAGGTTGCCTGAAGGATCTCGCATTTGAATTCTCATGAGATAGTGCTAAAGAGCCTTGACATTGAGGTCAAGGAACCTTTCAAAGTCTTGATCCCCTTCGAGAACAATTGGATGTTGAGTTGGGGTTGGCTGAATAGGAGCATGTTCAATATTTGAAGTATGCTCCATTTGGTGACTTGATATAAAAGGCAAAGGTGGAAGTTGTTGTTGCCTTGCATGGTTAACAAGAGTTTTGGTTTGACTACGTGTCAAAACCATCCAAGGCAAAATAGATTCAGGTTCTAAAAACTATATGTTTCAGCCTTAGAAAACCAGAATGTGTTTTTAACAGCAAAAAGGTCAAGTTTTTAGCTTGCTTTTTGAGAAGAAATTTTTTTGACAGTGACCAACGTTGATAGAAAAACTGATGTCGGTGAAGTAAGTTTGTCAATGTCGGTCAGATAACCGATGTCGGTGAATATCAGTTGCCGAGTTTGATGGAAAAACCGATGTCGGTTACTGTGTATTTCTAGAAACTCAAAAAACTGAAAGTTTTTGGAAGAAAGAAGAAAGTTCTAAGTTTTTTTTGGAGCTTAGAATAATCATCCTTACCAGCTCAAAAAACTAGATAAATATAGAAAAATTGATGAAGACAAGCAGCCTCTAAACGTTAAATTCCTAAGAATAAATTTTAGAGTCGTGTTGGCTTATGCCTTAGAAGAGTGTGTTTGGGAAGTTGGGCTTTTAGAACAGGTACTAAAAGAAGCAATCTAAGGTTGGTTTTGGGTTGAGTTTTGGTGCTCAAAATCTGTATTAGGTTTTGTATGTGGCCTGGTGCTAGAAGCTTGCTCCCCTCACTTCACGAGCCCAACGACAAGCTGGGTCACTTAGCCAATATATACTTCCCCTAGAGTCTATACTCTGCTAGAGAATAGAGTGGGTTCTCCCCTTGGTAGTGAAGTCCAAGTAGGATTACCAGGAAGGGTAAGGTATCTACTAGGTGATGAAATCCTAGTCAGGCCTTGTCTCAGGTATGTTTAGATGTTTGATTTTGTGAATGTGGTAAGGTCATGTAACATATGTGCACTACGATTTATTCATAATGCGGTTAATTACTAGATGAGCTAAACATGCATTCAGGTAGGAATGAAATGCAATATGTTTTAAACCCAACCTGAAATGTTTGTTCAGATGCAGACAAGTGGGGAAAAGGTTAAGAGTATGAATTTCACTACTCTAAGATGCAGGAAAAAGGTGACAAGAAGAAAAAGAAAGAGGTTCTTTTTAACTTGTGCTTATAGTGTCTTTTTGAAAGAAAAAGATAGGAGGAAGGATGCAAGAAGAAATCTAATGCACCTATATGAATGTTTGCTTTTAAAAGAAAAAGAATGATGAACCCAAGGAAAACTCCAAGGGTCCCACCAAGTGTGCCAAAATGTTTCTACTCATTTTTTATTTTTACATTCAGAAGAAATGAGAAACTGAAGTTAAATGGTCAGGGGTTAGATGATACCCAAATGAAGTTGCGCACCATATATAGATGATTGAAGGAGCTCCTCTTTGGCTGTGGAAGACGACACCTATAGATAATAAAGACTTAAATAAAGAAAGTGTTAGATAGATATATGGTGGACTGCCAAGCAAAGCTCAGTCCCAGAAGTGCAAAGACTTCCTTGAGGGATGACAGTCCACTTATTTGACAAAAGAGAGTTTCTAGAAAGAGAAATAATGAAAGGCTAAAGAAGAGAAATAGATAACACATACCTGATTCCTGCAATCTGCCTCTCATAGTCATTGACGCCGGTTAGTCTATCGTCATCAGTTGGTCAATGTTGTCAACGTCGGTTAGTCTATCGATGTCGGTAGGGGCAATGGTCGATGTCAGTTAGGGCAACAGCCTTGGATGGGTTTTAGATGGGTTTATGGTTAATAGAGGGGTTTGGAAGGAGTTTGGGTCTGTTTAATGGTTTGTGGAGGATTACAGGATAGTGAATATGGTCTGGGAAAGGGCTAAGGTAGAGGACAGGGGTGGAAAGGGAATAAGAATGAGAAGAAGGCCCTACGAAGAAAGTCAGGTTTCCTATCAACACTACTCAAGAATATTCAATGGATTAATCACCAATGCATTCTAAAAATACTGAAATATAAATTGGAAGAATACTTAGCTCTTGGTGGAGAACCAAAAGTGTAGAAGACTTGTTTCCATTATGGCTGATGTAGGAGACCTCATGCAACGTTTCAATCTAGTGTGGAGTGAATTCTATAGAGTTTCTTAGCTTGGAGAGTGATGATAGAATGTTGAAGCCTACAAAGAGTCAAGGAGCAAGAGAATTCTGATCCTAGGAGCAAGAGAATTCGCATTCTAGGCCAAGAGAATTCACCTTCGGGGCTACAGTCGAGGTCGAAATTTAGTTTTAAGAAACCGACATCAGCGATACCACCGGCATCGATCGACTGTTAACTGACGTCGGTGGCTAGAGAATGGGGGAAAAGGCTATTTTTAGCCTTTTGCCTGTTCTTCCATCTGCCAAGTTCGGTTGTCATTATTAAACGGTCCAAAGGCGGGTTTAATAGGTGCAAGAATTAGTGGGAGAGTTAAAATTAGGTCTTAGGTAATTATGATTAGTCATAGGGTGATAAATGGCCTAAGAGCTAGGAATCCAAGGTGAGGTGTCTAGGGGGATTATTAATTTAAAATAAGTATTTTAAATTAATAAAGTATAGGTTAGGCATGTTGAAGTTATAAAGGGACCAAGGGGGGGTTTGACACTATTTTGGTGTCTACAGTACCTCTCTGTTTATGCTATATCTAACTAAATTAGAGGTATATTTACTATATAATATAGGTGAAATTGTAATGTATTATATATAGCTTACTTCATAAGGTGTCTTACCTTAGGAATAAACATCCTCGGTAAGTGGTGGCTTCAACACACATATGTTGAATTGGGTGAGGGGAGATCATGAGTTATGGCTTTTGTGAATGATGTTTTATATATAATGCAAATTGACACAATATTTTGTGATAAAATATCTCAATAATTTAGTCATGAGGTTGGATGACCATGTACCAAATATAGATCAAAGAGTCAACACACTTAGTTATACCTTGAAGGTAATTAATTACTGTGATATAGTGGGAAGTGCATAGAAACGAAGAATTATAATGGGACCAAGCATGCAAATTTATATGAGCATAATTTTAGTTACCCCTTATTATTAGAATAGAGAATCCATTCTTTCAAGAAGACCAATGTCCAAAATTACATATTCATAAATGTCCATATATATGGTCTACATAAGGGGTTGAGCCAAGATACTAGGTGAATATTTTCAGCCACATGATAGCACCACTTCCAACTATGTGGTATATGCATCAAGACTATAAGAGCGAAACTAAACATTAGGCACAAGTATAACAATATTTTATTCAAAATTTTATTTTAAGGTGACAATACATTAGTGCATAATGCATTGTAAAAATTGAAAACTTTTCTATGTTATGATCAAGTATAAGATTTGGGAGCTATGACAAACTCATCATTGCAACAAGAAGCAACTCAAGATTTGAATCTAATGATTCATAATTAAAAGGCTAGTAAATAGGATTAATCTCTTCTTAAAACCTATAATATAACTACAATTGAATTGATTTAATCCAATGATAGTGATGGGTATATGAATATATAAGGTTTTTGCGAACCAGAGTGAGAAACAGAGCCAACAAATATCCAAAGCACAGAACAAGATTAAGAAAATAGATTGTGAAATATAAAAATTATGGAATGAGAAAGAAAATTAAATATGTGAGAGTCATTACCCAATGGATATAACAAAGTATATCAATAATCATTGAATAATATTGAATAAAATATTAAAACAAAGTTTGAGACCAAACTTGTGACTTTGGGAGACTATTAGGCTCAGAATGAGATTTTGGAGGCATTGCAGTTATTAAGAGATTATCATGATGTCTTTACGACTAAGTTTGTAGAAGTTAAATGTGTATATCCATTATTTGGGGAGATGTACATTGAATTAAAAGAGTGCACTAGACCCATTAAAAATCACCCATATAGATTGAATATAAACATGAAGATGAAAGTGAAGGCTAAGATGGATTGCATGCAATAAGCAAGGATCATCTATCTAGTAGAAAAGTCATACTAGGTTAGTCACATTGTGGTACATCCAAATAAGACCAATAAAATTATAGTATGTGGGGATTACCATGTACTGAATGATGCTTCCATGAATGATCCATTTCCTATATCCTTCACCTGATGAGGTTCTTGAATCAGTCTTAGGATATGAGGCATATTCATTCAAGAATGGCTTCAATAGATACAATCAAATTCCTATCATAGAGGAAAACCAACCCAAAACAACTTTTATAATGGAATGGGGTTCATTAACATATAAGGTAATGCAATTGGGTCTTAAGAATGCTCCAATAATTTTATCTAGGGAGATAATAACTATGTTTAAATATTTCATTAATTATTTTTTAAAGGTCTATTTGGATTATTGGGTTATCTTCTCTTTATTTAAATATCATTTATCTAAGCTATGTTTAATGTTAGAATGGTGTCAAGACCTATGCATTATGTTGAATTTGAAGAAATGCTTTTTTTCACACCTTTCAGTTTTCTATTATGTCACATCATATGTAATGATGAAATCCTAGTTGACTAGGATAAAATTATAATAATAGTGGGGATGCCACCTCTAGCTAGTTCCATGAGGTGTGAACCTTTTTGGGTCACACTGGATATTATAGAAAATTTATCAAAAGATACACAACCATCTCTACATCACTAGAAAAGTTATTACATAAAGATAGAAAATTTGAATGGATACCAAAATGTCAAATATCATTTATTAAACTCAAACAAAGGTTAGTAACATATCATATCTTAGTTTTATAGATTAGAAGAAGCCATTCCATGTACATGTGGATGCTTCAGGTATCATAGTAGGATATGTCTTAGCATAACCAAGGGATGGTGGGTTAGATCATCCTATACACTTTGTAAATAGGAAAATGTTGGCTAAAGAGAAAAATTACATGACCACAAAGAGGGAAGCCCTATAAATGGTGTGTTCTCTATATAAATTTAGGCATTAACTTTTAGACAAACCATTGGAAGTTTTTATAGATCACTAGGGCCTGTGATACTATGTTAACAAGCCTATGATGGGTGGAAGGATATATAGGTGGTTGATTTTGTTTCAATAATTCTAATTCAAAATCAATGTGAAGCAGAGAAGAGAGAATGTGGGACCTGATCATTTGAGTAGACTCTAGAATAGAGAAAAATCAGAAGAAATGTAGGATGAATCCCCAAATGCACATTTGTTTAGAGTCTCTATGATCCTTGATAATACGGAGGACATTGTAAACTTCCTAGAGTAAGGAAATTTTTTTGTGTATTATGGTGAAAGGGATAAGAATCAAATAATTACATGAGCCATTCCTTATATCCTCATTAATGGATTCATGTATAAGATCAAGAAGGATGATATGCTACATAGAGTAGCCTTAGACCATAATTGAATACAAATTATTCTATAAATACATCAAGGAGTCATAGGAAACCATTTTTTAGGATAATCCACTATGAGGAAGATATTACAGAGTGATCTTTGCTGGCCAAATTTATTTCAGGATGTTCACAGGGTGCGAAAACACCATGATGTTTTCCAATGAATGGGAAAACTAAATCATTGAGATGAGATACCCTTGGTTCCAATGCTAGCATAAAAACCTTTTGAATGATGGGGAATTGATTTCTTAGGGCTTATAAATCCTCCAATCAAACACAGGCATGCAATATATATCATTACTATGATAGACTATTTCATAAAATGAGTGGGAGATACTATAACACCAAGTTGTAGTACGAAGGATGCCGCTAATTTTTTGTATGATAATATCATAAAAAGGTTTAGATGTCCAATTAAATTGGTTAGTTATAGAGGTACTCACATCCTAAACAACATAATCAATACTCTTACTGAATATTTCATGATATTTTAGCATAAAAGCATGGCCTATTATCTACAAGTAAATAGGCAAGTTAAGGCTTCAAACAAAGTATTAGGTAAGATGTTGATGAAGATATGAAATTTTAAAAGGGATTATTGGGAGGATTGAACTATTATGATTCTTTGGGCATACAAGAAAAATTATAAACTTGTGACGGATTCACTCCATTTCAGTTGGTTTATGGTGTTGAGGTAATTATGCCTACATAATACATTGTTCTTAATCTATGAATTGCAATGATTATGAGGCTGGGTGATCAAGACTCACTGAAAGATAGATTGATGGATTTGGTTAAGATGGAGGAAAATATGAAAAGAGTGTAGTGAACATAGTAGATTAAAAATTTGAGTCAAAAAGTTTGGCATGATCATAACTTGTGATCTAACTAATTTTACCTAGAGTAAGCAGTATTACTCTATGACATTAGATTTAAATAATTTATAGGAAAGATGCACATTAGAAGTAAGGGACCCTATATAATTCATGATGTTTTACAATAGGTAATAATTATTTTAAAATATCTATAGGGAAACATTCTACCAGAGCATATAAATAGATGTAATCTTAAGCCTTATGATCATTAATCTCTATCATTCATCATTATCAAAGAGAAAGGGTGTTGAGTAGTATCATATAGTTATTATTTTTTATATATTTTTCATATTTTATGGTTAGTGTGTTTGCGCAATGTGATATTTAAGTTGCAACACATAAGAACAAACCTTAGTCAGTCAAAATATTAGAGTGTAATCAATACATAAATCAACCTAAAGGAATTCCAGCCAATAGCAAGAGCAAAGTGTTTATAAATTGAGTATGAGAATGGGTTGATAACAAGATAGGTACGGTGAAAGGATGGTCAATGGTCATTCAAATATATTAATGATGATACACTTGATACATTGCATCTTTCCCAAAGCAAATCATGTGATAGATTGATAGGATGTTCCATAAAAGAAAGTGGATAGATGAAAAGATGTTGAGTCACATTAGATACCTACCAATGAATGGATCAAATAATATAGACACAAAATGGTAACTATCATATCAAACAACAACTGGCTAACATAAATTCTAGAGGTAAACTCATGTGCAACCAACTCATTGTATTTAAAATTGGTGACCAAAAGGATTTGGGTGGAAAACACTATATAACAAAGGGTGTAGACAACTCAAAGAAATTACACACTTTTTCAAAAAAGATAACTCTATGATCTATATCCAAACTAGTTACTTGTGCACATATTTCTCACCAACAATTGCAAAAAGTATTCAATTCAGTCCATAACAATAAACATGGATAGAGCACAATTATTGATTCTACGCATTGATGCCTAGAAGGAGCAAATGGGGATTATCCTAGGACATAGACAAAACATATATCATGATCCATCTCCTTTTTATTTTATTGATGAAACATAATTAATTTTGTTCCCCTAACCCATAAAAAGCAAGACAAGCAAGATCACTAACACTTCAACATCCTCTACAAGGCTCTCATACCGAGTGACTAATCAAGTTGATTATTTTTGAATAATTATATGAGGCAATGATTGTATTTATGAGTAGATATAATGAGGGTGTCATTCATTTGTGTCAAGATGTTACAATATACATCAACCCTATGACCATGGAAAGAATAATGGGGCTTCTAACTTAGGGTATTTCTCTTTTGTCTTACAAATATACAACTCCATCTATCCACTCAAATACCAAAGAAAAATATACAAGGGTAGGTAGAGGAATCCCCATCAATTTTGTGGAAGATGCTTCAGTGCACATCCTATCTGAATGCATCAATGAGCAGTTTTGGTAGACAACCAAAAATGTAAAGTAGGAAACATGAGGCATTGTGGAAAATATGATATGCCTACATGGTGATTTCAATTGGTCTAAGTTTATAGCCTCATAAATCATAGCAAACATTTAGAATATTATTACAGACACATCATATTCATTCCAGTACCAATTTTTGGTTTTACTCTTATATTTCACACAATGGAAGTCACAAAAAATACTAATCAACCTAGCTAGATATTTATTTCCTACTATTACATTCTTTAACATTACATGGACTAAAACAAGGCAGTTTTATGAATAGTTGGGGAGATTAAATGCATGGTGGATGAAGATCCAAACCATGATTATTTCTCACCCCACATTACCTTAGGACATAATTTAGTATCTTAGACAACATGCATTATTTATAAATTTTCATAATGACATAAAAATCAAAGTGCATGAGTTACAAAAAGTAACTACAACTTTTTTGCTCTTTTCATTACTATGTTGGATTTTTAGGTAGAAGTTCTATAGTAAAAATCCCTAAATACTAGGTCAAAAAAACCTCTACACTCCATACCTCCAGGTGCACAACAACCCATGCCTACTTAGGGACAAGCAAAAACCTAACTACAAGCTCAATAATAAGCACATCTATAAACAACAATAGTTCCATTGCAGGCCAATAAAGGAAAGAGAAAGGCACTAGCATGATGAGATTCATCGCACTTGCCAAAAAAGAGGACACACCATACAAAGTCTCAGCTCAAAAATAAACATGTACCAAAGATAGTGGATGAGTTCAAATTGGAAAAGCTAGGCATTGAGGAACAAGAAATTGTATAGTCCATGCTCGTAAACATAAGTAATGATGTCTGTTAGTAAGAAGAGGAAAAGGATTTATTTTTTTGGAAGGTATTGCACACTTGTCATGTGTAGAATCAGTTAAGATGGGATTTGTGGGTTGATATCACCCAACCTCCTCATTCTATTATAGGTTAGGAAGTACCATGATAACATTTTTGATAGAACTTTTTCAAACAAGACTAATTACATGATCCTCTACTATGTAAGGAGTAGACCTATCAACACAAGAAAGTCCACCTACAGTTATACTATGTAAACCAAGGACCCATACTATAGATAGACCATCTCCAATAATCAAATCTATGATGGTGTATTTTCCATATGCATTAGAGGAGAGTGACACACAACAAGCATAAGAATCCCTACAAAAGCCTCAGGTCCAGATTGTGAAGAGGCCAAAGAATAACCCCACTCCACTGACAAATTTCAGAAATAATATGGTTTCATGAAGATGAACTATTATGGAATCATTATATTTTGAAGTTAAAGAATCAATAACAGTATTGGAATCCTCAAATCCTAGATCCCATGGAAGATCCTAAAGAGACTAGTTCACCATAATCAAAGCCATTACAAAAAGCTATGGTCAAATAGAATCATCAAGAAAGTATGTGGTCAATTCAATGGTGCTTATGATAATGTGTCTACAAGAATTTTACCTTTGATAGCCTTCTAATTAACGTACTCAATATCAAACTCACTTAGTAACATAACCCACTTATCCATTCTTCCTGTTAGAGCTGATTTTGAAATGAGTTACTTAAGTGGATTTATTTTTGAAATGATTTTAGTTTGATTATTAAGTATGTAATGTTTAAGTTTTTTTGAAATAAAAATAATTAATAGACATGATTTTTCAATTTCATATTAATTTAATTCATAAGAGACCAAGTGATGCATTAAAAATAGGCCAAACTTTTGGAGTCCATAACTTTTGATCTGTAGCTCTGTTTGAGCTCTTCCACATGCCAAAACGACCATCTCAAAAAAATTGTTGCTACCCTAAGCCATACTTTCTACTTAGAGGCATTTTTCAAAAAAAATAGAGGCCAAATAAGACCATTTGAGGGTCCAAAATTATAGTTTAATGATTTTTTCAAGATTTTTTATTTTTAGAAGCTGCATATTTTTATGATTGAACGTGAACTTCAACTAAAATTTGTCCTATAAGCTAATTTTAGTGTTTAGAGTATTTAGGAAGATTTTTAGAGCTGCACATGCTTGTATGCAAAACTTATTAAAAATAGTAGATGCTAAAAATAGAAGTTTTTTTTAGATTTTAATTTTTTTTTTCAAATTTTTGCATGTCAACTCTATTTTCAAGTTGAGGCTTATTTATGCATGGTTTGTAATTATTTAAATTCAATCAATAAAAATCAATTCCAAGTTATTATTTTAGATCTTGGCCTATTGTAATGTATGGTGTTGATAGTAATTTTGGTTCATTATCTAGTATCAAAGCAAGGTTGAATCTTGGAGGAGTAAGAAATGGTGAAAGGATGAGGAGGTATTACACAGATGAACTAGATTATACAAGAGATATAGAGTCAAGTGCAACAATTTTCAAAGAAGAAGATAAGGTGGTGATGAAACAAAGGAAGACACAGATCATGAGGAAGAAATTTAGCAAGAAGAAGAATAATAAGATCAGCCACCATTGGTGGAAGAGAGGATTGTTCTGGATATAGAAGGAAGAAATGAAGGAATCAAAGTTGATGTTTTAGATTATTGAGGTATTTTAAAACTAGAGGTGTTGATAGATTAGATGAATAGCATGGAAAAGTTTTTCAAGTGGAATATTATGAGAGAAGACAAGAGCTAAAGTTTACATGCATGAAATTGAAAGGTCATGTAATGATTTGGTGGGATCTCCTGTAGAAAGAGAGACAGAGAAAAGGTAAAGAGAAGATTAATTCATGGAAAAAGATTGAGAAAAAGCTAAGGGAGAAATTTAATCCTATGGATTATAAATAAACCCTATATAGAAGATTCCAAAATTTGAGGCAAAAGGATCACAGTATACAAGAGTATACATATGATTTTTATATGCTTTCCATATGAGTGGAGAATGATGAAATAGAAGAGAAGATGGTTGCAAGGTATGTAAATGGTTTAAAATTTACTATTCAAGATGAATTAAGAATGCATAGAATAATTTACATGGAGGAGGTTTATCAATTAGCTTTTAAGGCAGAAGAAAAAGAAAATAGATAGAATTTTAGAATAATGTCTCTTGGTTCAAGAAGATGCGAATCCCCTCCAATAAGGGGAAAATGTGGGTCTAATACTAATAGAGGTGAATCATCATGTGGTTTAGAAAGGCAAGATGAGAATAGGCAAGGGTTTCAATATCAACAAAGAGGAAGAGGGTTTTAGAGAGGAAAAGGTTATGGTGGTGCTAGAGGATGGTTTTCAAATCAACATAGATCTTATGTTTGTTATAGATGTGGAGAAGAAGGACATAAGGCATTTGAGTGTCCACATTATCAAGGTCAGGAAAGGAGGTAAGAAGATCACTGAAGAGTGAATTTAGTTGAGGCTGAGATAGAAGAGCAAAATATTGAAATTACACCAGCAGATGTTGGAGAGAATCTCATGATGAGAAGAACAATGATCATTCTAAGGAGGGAACAAGTGCAGAATAAAGAAGGTGGTGATACATGGCTGAGATCAAACATATTTTGAATAAGATGTACTCTTGGTGGAAAGGTATTCAAATTAATTATAGATGGTGGTATTTTTAAAAATATAGTTTCTAAATAAATGATAGAGAAACTACATTTGAAATATTAAAAGCATCTTAATCCTTATCGGATTTCATGGTTTAATAAAGGGAATGAGGTTACAATAGATAAAATGTGCTTAATCAAATGTTTTATAGGAAAAATTTATAATGATGAAATATGGTGTGATGTTATTACGATGGATGCATGCCATGTATTATTGGGGAGACCATGGTAATTTGATAGGATAGTAATTCATGGTGGATTAAAGAACATGTACATTTTTTGGAAAGGTGGTACAAAGATATTTTTGATACCTTTTAAAGAGGAAGAGAAGGCAGAAAGCATGCAATATACTAAAGAATTTATCTAATATATGAAGGTGGCAAGTTTTTGTTATGTATTAGTAGCAAATAATGAAGACACAAAATTTGTGTAAATACTAATAGAAGTAACAAGACTATAGAAATAATATGCAAATGTTATGCCTAATGAGTTATTAGATGGTTTACCAATGAAGAGAGATATTCAACATCACATTGATTTGATTATAGGATCAGTTCTACCCAATCAAGTAGCTTATAGGAGTCTAGTAGAACATGCAAAATTAAATAATTAGGTTACTAAATTGTTAAGAAAGAAGCTGATAAGGGAGAGTATGAGTCCCTGTGAAACACTAGCATTGTTAACTCCAAAGAAATATGAAGGATGGAGAAGTGTGTGGATATTAGAGCAATTAATAAAAATTATAATCAATTATAGATTGCATATACCTCATTTAGATGATATGATGGATGTGCTTACATGAGAAAAATATTTTACCAAGATTGATCTAAGGAGTGGTTATTATCATATTTGAATTCATGAAGGAGATGAGTGGAAAACTACATTCAAGACTAGGGATGTCTTAAATGAGTGGATGGTGATGGCCTTCAAATTATCTAATACACCTAGCACATTTATGAGGATGATGAATACAATGCTATGAGAATATATTGATAAGTTTATGGTTGTTTATTTTGATGATATTTTGATATTCAATAAGACTAAAGAACAACACTTAAAACATTTGAGAATGGTACTAGATTTTTTAATAAAGGAGAAGTTGTATGCAAATTTTAAGAAGTGCAAGTTTATGCAGAACAATTCAGTATTTTTGGGATTTGTAGTTTCAGTAGATGGGATGAGAATGGATGAAGAGAAAATAAAGGCAATTTTTGATTGTCCTATTCCAAATAGCATTACATAGATAAGAAGTTTCTATGGTTTAGCAACTTTTTATAGAAAATTTATTTAAAAAATTAGTAGTATTATGTCACCAATAACAAATTACATGAGAGGGAAGGAATTTGCATGGACTAGATTAGCCACAAAAAACTTTGAATTTTTTGAGAAGAAGATTACAAAAAGACCAATTTTAGCATTACCAAATTTTAACAAAGTGTTTGAGGTTGGATGTGATGCTTCATTTGTGGGAATTGGTGTTGTGTTGAGTCAAGAAGAAAAGTCAAGAGCATATTTCAGTGATAAAATGAATGAGGTAGGAACAAAGTATTCTTCCTATGATGTTGAACTTTATGCAATTGTACAAGATTTAAGACATTGGAGACATTACCTAGTGCCTAAGGATTTTATCCTATTTATAGATCATGAGGCTTTGAAGTATGTGAATAAAAAAAAGAATTTGAATAGTAGGCATGCAAAGTGGGTATATTTCTTGTAAGGGTATACTTTGGTGTTGAAACATAAATCAAGAAAATAGAATCAGGTAGTTGATGCATTGAGCAGGAGAGTAATGTTATTAACTACTATGGTGAGTGAATTAGTTGGATTTAAAGCTATCAAAGAATTATATGATATTGATCCATATTTTGGCAAGGTAGTTGAGTAGTGTAGGAATACATTAATAGGTGGTACAAAAACTAATCATGGTGAGTATCTTATAAAATAAGGTTATCTCTTCAAAGGGAAATAAGTATGCATTCCAGTTGGTCTCTATGAGAGAATATAATAAGAGAATTACATAGTGGAGGTTTGGTTAGACATTTTGATAAGATGAAGACAATATCTTTGGTGGAAGAAAAGTATTTTTAGCCAAATATGAAGAGAGATGTGACAAGGTATGTTTCTAGGTGTAGGATATGTCAAGTGGTTAAATGACATGCACAAAATAATGGACTATACATGCCATTACCAGTTCCAAGAGGTTTACAGATAGATTTCAGTATGGATTTTGTGTTGGGATTAAAAAATACACAAAGAAGTAATGATTTAATTTTTGTTATTGTAGATATATTTTTTAAAATGGTTCATTTCATTGCATGTAATAAAACCAATGATGCCACTAGAGTTATAGACTTATTTTTTAAGGATATTGTGAGATTGCATGGTGTTCCAAAAACTATTAATTTAGATAGGGACATTATAAGTCATTTTTGGAGGACTTTTTGGAAGAAGATGGGTACTAAAATACAATTTAGTAGTGCATATCACCCACAAATAGATGGACAAATAGAAGTTGTGAATAGGAGCTTGGAAAATTTGTCAAGATGCATAGTGGGAGAGAAGCCCAAGCAATAGGACTTGGCTTTACCACAAGCTGAGTTTGCATATAATAGTTCAATAAATATGTCAATAGGAAAATCACAATTTCAAATTATTTATGGGAGAAATCCTATGGGTATTTTAGATTTGATACAATTAACAATTGAAGATCGAATTAGTGATAATGTAGAAGCAATTATAGAACATATGTAGGAGTTATAAGGAGTAAGAAGAAAGTTTCAAGAAAGTAGTGAGAAATATAAAGCATCAACATATGTTAGAATAAGAACCAAGGTATTTAAAGAAGGAGAGTTGGTAATGGTTTACTTGAGGAAATAAATATTTTCAAAAGACATTTATAACAAGTTGAAGTACAAGAAAATTGGTCCATGCAAAATTATAAAGAAAATCAATGACAATGCTTATGAGGTGAGTTTACCACAAAATTTTAATATATCATAAGTATTTAATGTTTTAAATTTATGTGAATTCCATGGAGAATATGGTGAAGGTTACAAAGATGAAGAAGTAAATTTGCAACAACAGGTTCCAAAGAAGAATAAAAAGATAATGCAAGGTTTGGATATGAAGATAGTAAGCATAAGGCAAGGGAATTATAACATGTATTTGGTCTAGTGGGAAGGATTAAAACAAGAATACAAAACTTGGATTACATAATGGGAGCTAAAAAATATTGACAAAGAAAAATGGTAGTAGTACAATTAGGGCAACTCACAGGAGTTGAGTTGTTTTCAACCAGAGGAGAATGATGTAGTAAAAATAGGCCAAACATTCGAAGGCAATAACTTTTGATCCATAGCTCCATTTGATCTCTTCCACAGGCCAAAAGATTGTCTCAAAAATTTAGTTTTTTCCCTAAGCTCTACTTTTTGCGTAGAGGCATTTTTTGAATTTTATTGTAGGCTAAATGAGACCATCTGAAGGTCTGAAATTATAGTTTAATGTTTTTTTATTTTTAGAAATTGCATTTTTTTATGACTAGATGTGAACTTCAATTGAAATTCATCCTATAGGATAATTTTAGTGTTTAGAGTATTTTGAGAAAATTTTAGAGATGTACACGCTTTCATGTGAAACTCACTAAAAATAACAACTATTAAAAATAGAAGTTTTTTTTAGATTTTAGTTTTTTTTTAATTTTTGCATGTCAACTCTATTTTTGAGTTGAGTCTTATTTATACATGGTTTTTCATTATTTCAATTCAATCAATATGAATCAATTATGAGCTATTGTTTCAGATCTTGGCCTATTTTCATTTTTGGTATTGATAGTAATATTGGTTCATTATCCTATTCAACTTATTTTTTGTATTCACATACTTTAAAACCTCATGATCTGTAAATAGGATAAACTCCTTAAGCACCAATTAATGCCTCCAATGTATTAATGTTTGTACAATTGCATAAAGTTCAATATCATAGGTATAATACTTTGTTCTTACCTCATTCAATTTATCACTGAAATATGCTATTGGTTTTCCTTCTTGAATCAACACAACAATTACCACAAATGAATCATCATGGTCAACCTCAAACACTTTTTTAAAATTTGGTAATTCTAAAAATTTTATTCTTATAATCTTCTTCTTCAAAAATTCAAACCTTTATATGGCTACTCTTGAAATAAAAACAATTGCTAGACATGATTTTTTAATTACATATTATTTTAACTCATAAGAGGCCAAGGGTATACTCAAATAATACACTAATATTTTGGTCCCATGATCATCGTGTTTTACCAATAATGCCCCAATACATGTGTAGTTGAAATAAATAACAATAAAGGTTTGCTCGAGGTAGGTGGCATTAGAACTGGTGGATTTGATAGATATTATTTGATATTTTCAAATACTTGTCTACATTATTTGTTCTAGTTAAAATTAACATTATTTTTAATTAGATAGGTGAATCAGTGGCATATGTTTTCAAGTTGAGAGATGAATCTACAGATAACCTAAATTTTTCCTTACAAACTACAAAAGTTGCTTGAGATTAGTAGGTAGAGGCATTTTTATTATAGTTTTTACCTTTGTTGGATCCACTTCTATACCTATTTTTGATATGATTAAACTCAAAATATTTATTGAAGTAACCCTAAACACACATTTATTTGGATTTAAGTGAATATCATATTCCCTTAATTGTTCAAAATATTAGGAAATATTATAGGATGTTCTACTCTTCTTCTAGACTTTGCCAAGATGTCAGCTACACAATCTTGGACAAAATCCTAAAGCATGTCATGAAAATATATTTTCATTTCATGTTGATATGTGGCTTTAGAATTTTTGAGACCAAATGATATGAATTGGTAATAAAACATGCCCTAAGGTGTGATGAATGTTGTTTTATATTGGTCTTCAAGTATAATTTTGATATGGGTATATCTTGAAAAACCATCCATTAAGGACAACATCTCATGACTATTATAGAGTCTATAATCATGTTGATATTAGGAAGAAGAAAGTCACATTTTATAATAGATTTATTAATGTCATGAAAAGTTGTATACAAACTAATCCATGCCAGTTTCTCACTAACTAGCATTGTATTAGAGATCCATTCTAAATAATCAATTGGTCTAATGAAGCTGACTTCCAACTATTTTTATAATTTTTCCTTGACATGTAGTACCACTTTAGGATGAATTTTTATTAATTTTTATTTGATAGGTTTATCATCCTTATGAAAAATAAGGTGGTGGACTAAACGTGATGGGTCCAACCCAGAAATATTAGCATATGACTAGGAAAACACATCTGAAAAATCTTTAAGGAGTGTTAGAGTTGTTTGTCATTCAGGATCAAGATAAGTAATAAGTTTCACCATTTTAGGGTCTTCATATGTTATGATATTTACATCAGTTGTATTTTCAATCAATAATGTGGTTTTTTATTGAAACTTTATAGGAGTAAGAGGAAGATTAAGCTCCTCATCAATGTATTATTGAGTTTGAGTTTTGTAATATGATATTTCTATAGAATATTTAACTACATTAATTTTATTGTTTTGTGGATGCTTAGATTTTATGTGCTTCTCATAAAGTGTTGAATTGTCTAAGTGGATTGAAAAACCTTTCTTGTGGTGCCCTTATAAAATATGAGCTCTAACTCTCATGAATTCATAAATTAATTCACTATGTTTAAAGTGGTCAAGTGAGGGTGAATTTTTTTGCAACCATGTTATAAACTATGGATAGTTAAGATCAAGGGTCATAATGAATGTGTCATGGAAGAGGATTATGGCTTAAATATCTTCATAATGGCTATAGATGGAACTAGTTTGAATATCATACGAGGACTTCTCAGAGTTATCAAAATCACCATTGTAATCATATGAGCTCACATTAGATGGTTTATATCCAATACCTTGAAAATATTTTTTTTGAACAGTATAGGTTTTACAAGTCCTTGTCCATGGAGATAAAGGCCTTTGTATTTTTAATTCATAATGTGACACATAATATCTTTGGATTTGGGGTATTAGTTGTTTTAAAAACATGTGGAAATTTCATCACTATAGACCTAATTAGGATTGGAGTCTTTGATATATTCTTCAAAAAAGAATTGGCTTTCAAAAAAATATGTCTTGCCAAATCGCTGGACTACTTGTGTTTGATTCCTATGATGGGTCCTGCCATGGTTAATGGGAGACATGTCAATTTTGCATAGATAATGGGAATCATGGATTTTATATTTTCCCATCCCTTTATTAAAAATAGTAAATCTAGATGGTAGAACTATAAACTTGGAAGTAGATGGTTGACTTTATGATGTAGGTGGTTAGTTGGCACATGTAGATGGTAGGTCATCAGGAGGCATGTAATTTTATATTATTGGTGAATCTTTATTAGGATCATTATTATTCTCAGTGAATGGAAAAAAATTGGTATTTTTATATCGACCTTCCAATAGTTTGTAGCATTGAAAAGGTTGAGGATCATTGGGAATAGTAAATTCGATACCATAGTGGGAAAACTTGAGACACTGGTGGAGGGTGGAGAGGATGGCATTCATGGTGTGGATCCATGGATGACTGAGGAGTAAGTTTTATGGTAGATCAAGATATATGACATGTATTAATATATCTTGAATAACAGGCCCCACCATAAGAGGATGGTATATGGTTCTGAATGACTATAGCTCAACATTATCATAAGCTTTTATAGTAATGGTATTGGGTTCTAGTGTTATTGTTGAATGTCCCAAATGTTTGATCAAAATTAATGTACACATATTCAAGCCATACCCATTATTTATAAACACCCTATTTACTTTGTGTTTAGAGATGATAACTTCAATAGACAAAGGTAAATTAATGGATGTACCTAGGGGGAAATATCTATAGGGTCAAAAGTCACTTGATTATTGAAGGACAAATATCCTACAAGTGCTTGAAATTTGAAGGGATCAATGTTTTCTAGAATTTTTGACTCCTGTAAAAATTTATACAAAATTTCCTTGTAAGTATTCAATTTCTTGAGAAGGTCCATGATAGATATTTGGGTTGGTGTTTTCTCAAGTTGTTTGACAATATTGTACTTACCTTCAAAGGTGGGCAAAAAAACACTTTGAATGGGTTTTTTTTGTGCATCTCTTAGTGAAAATGCAATCTTGGTTTGTGATATTTATGATGAAAACATGATTATCCATATGGTGAATATGATTAACAATCAAATCAAATTAATGGTCAATTTGATTGACATTATTCACTTGGTTTTGATCTTGGATTTGTTTATTACGATTTTGATCATGTTTTAGGAAAGGATATTTATATATTTATATCTTTTGATTGTTCAATGTGGATGCATGATTCTATAATTATATGTCACCATGATCTATTATATCTTGGACATAATTTTTGGGTCGCATGCATCAATTTGTGGAATTCCCTTTGATCTTATGGTATACATAATATTCATCTTCTCTATGCCATTTAGATTTTGGAGAATGTTCATCAAAGGTTATTGTGTTTGTAAATGTGATCATATTAGTGGCTACCATATTTCAAAATACTACTTAAAGTGGCACCCACAAGGGGGTATAAGTTATTTTCTTGAAGTATTGTCTAGGTTGTGTACTATGTACACTAATATTGTTGATGGGTTGGATATGTTGGACTCATTTAACATAAGTTACCCCATCTCCTACCACATTATTTTTTTGGATAATAACTTGGGTTTATCATGTTGAACTTTATTTTGATTATCCTTAGTAAAAATCTTGACAGGGCCTTTGACAATGAGTGTTCTTTCAATTTGAACTCCCTTTTCAATTATTTCATCAAATGATGTTACACAATGGATTTAAAGTTGGAAGGCCATTTTAGGATTGATATTTTATTTGAAGGTTGTAGTAATTTTTTTTTCATGAAGTGAAACTAAAAATAAACTTGCTAGTACTCACCATATTTGTAAGAAAGAGAAGAAACTATCCCCATGACATTGTTTGGTATTGAATAAGTTTATCATAGTCAATTCATGTTCAACATTATAATAAAAGTGTCCTAAAAACCTCTCAAAAAGATCTACAAAATTAGTGATGTAACCCTTAGGTATTTTTAAGAACCATTTTAAGGCTTGGCCCCATAGGCTAAGTGGAAAGAGTCTAAGTAAATAGTTATCATTATATGTAAACCTTTTGACATGCCATGTAAAAATCTTTGATGTATTCCCTAAGATCTCATTTTCCTTTGTATTTAAAAAAGTACAAAATTTGGAGGTTCAAAATGATTAGTAAAAGGTATTTTCATCATGTTTTTATGTCAAATGGACAAAGACATTTCTTCAAGATTGAATTTATTACTTTTGGAATACTATCCATCTTTAAAATCCTTGTATTTTATCCTTCATGTTTTTCCATTCTTGGATAAATGCTATGTATTTGAGTGTCAAAGATGATGATGGGTTTTGATTTGAAATTTGATTTTAGATTGGATTTTGAACTTGGGTATTTATTTGAATTTTGATTTTGATTTTGATTTGAGATTTGATATGGATTTTGATTTGGACTTTGATTTTTATTTAGATTTTTTGATTTGGTTATTATTAAATTTGAGGATTTTTGGATAAATTAGATTGACTATCAACTTGTTATTTATTTAATCTTTTAATATTGATCTACAAGGGTAAAGATGGTTTTATTGTGATGTGTCATCTAGAAGTGATTTTATCCTCATCCACATGAGTATGGGAAACAAAATTAATAACTTTAGTTAGATGATCCTATAATGGCCTTTTTATTTGTAAATGAGGTACTAGATGTTTATTGATCATGTGTAGAATTTGTTGCATCTTTATTATAAATTAGGAGAGATACAAGACTTTGGGATCAAAATTAGGTAGTAATTTGGTTCCTAACGCTTAAGAGTTGTAACAAGAGCTTAGTTCTTATTTTATATGAGGTAATAGATAAATTGGGATTGTTGTATCCTTATGAAAAGTTATAGACACATGTTATATTCATCTTGGTAGGGTTCATTATCATTATAATTAACCTCAACATTGTTATTCTTGATTCCCAAAATTGGGAAGGGTCATTGCCCAAAGGGTTCTTCTCTATTAAGATCATATTGAAAATTAATTAAATATTTTGATGCCTAGTGGTTGGATACTTTGTTCAAATAATAATTATTGACTCAAAAGGTATATGACTCAAATCTAAACATATAATTACTCTAAAATATTTTTGAGTTACTTGGTTTTTGGATTTGTTTGGATAAAAATCTCTTGATTAAGACTTAGTTTTTTATTTAAAAGAGAAAGATTGGTTTTGAAAACACACAAAAACTTTCAATTTCCTAGTTTTTCACAATGAGATAAAAATAAAGATAACACACAAGACTAACTAGATATAAAAAGTATATAAGTTAAATAAAAAGATAAAATATAGGCAAGGGACTTGAATGACTCTTAGGTTATATATATATATATATATAATATATATATATATATATATATATATATATAATATATATATATATATATAGTTATATATATATAGATTATCCATTGGAAAGTATCATCCTAGTGTTTAAGATAACTAATTATGGAGGTATAACCATACATATATCCCAATATACCTAGTTTATATTTCAAGTTGAGAGTAACCACCTGGAGCTAACCAGTTACTCGTGCACTACAATTAAAAAGACTAAATGGATTTTTAAGGCTTAAGGATTTTTAAAAGTTTAAATAAGGGACATATTATATATAAATTTTGATATAATGTGGCCCAAGGCCATGTAATAAGTTGAGTAACATACTGCATAAAAGAGTTTGGTCCTTATATGCCCACTCCATATGTAGGATTTCATAAGAGTGCCATCATAAAATTAGAATTTGAGGTAAATATTGAAACAATAAATATTGGAGGATTAAATATAATCACATTACAATGTGATTAAAATATATAATTGATTAGATAATTGAAATTATTGGTCTTTAATTTATATACCCCATCAGTACATAGGGTTTGGTATACCATGTGACAACAAAATCCATGGTTGATATAGCCCTTATAAATATATAAAAAAGTTACTAATATTATTTATAATTTATAAAGACCATCACCATTGTGATAGAGGGAATAACATATATGATAGTAAATAAGGTAACATAAAATTACAAGAATTATTTATGATTTACAAGGATCATAACCAATGTGAAGTGAAGAAATAACATACACAATATCTTGTAATACACAAATAAATTTACAAGAAATGAAATTAATTAATTAATACTTTTTCCCCAAAATGTGAAAGTTGTTACAGTCTCGATGCTCTCGGGGGACAAATTTCCCTTTTCCTAGAGTTAGTCTTTTTCCTTCCATTTTCATGCAAAGGCGACAAATTTTGCCATCAATGCATTTCTTTTTCTTTTCCATGCAAGAGCAGTGAATTTTACCACCCTTGCATCTGAAATGCAGGAGTGAAGAAATTTTTTGCCCCTGCATTTTTCTCCTTCCCATGTAGGAGCAGTAAATTTCACTGCCCCTACATGTCTTTTAAATTTTAGTGTAGGAGCGGGAAATTTCGCTACCCCTACACTGCCTCATTTTTCATGCGTCACAATTATAGCTGCGCGCGTCGAGTGGTTGGGGCTGATTTTTGCCCCATTTAATCTCTTTTTGGTTCTTTTTTGATTTATTTCTTCCAATCCTCCTCCTGCCCTCTACCTCTGGATGATCTAGCAAGTGGGAAGAAGCATTTTTTGTCAGATTCAAATTCTCGTCATGCATTTTTTTCTAGGTAGGTCTTTGTTTTTGTGTTTTATTTCATGTTCTTTCCTTTTTTTTAGGTTTTCTTTTAGTTTTCTCCTTTCCTCCTCTTCACTTCCTCCCTGTTCAGCTTTTCATCTTTTCCCTCCATGCTAGGGTGGTGATTTTTGCTGCCCTCCCTTTTTTCTTAAGTCTCTTACCTGTGTAAGGGTGGCAATTTTTGCCACCCTAACACTGCATTTTCTTCTTTTGCATAGGCGGCAAATTTTGTCACCAATGCAACTTGACTTGACCATGTTGTAGAGGTGGCAAAATTTGCTACCGTTACACTTTTTTTTTTTTTTTTGTGCGAGGGTAGAAAATTTTGCCACCAATGCATTTCCCATCTCGCATGCACAAGCGGCAAATTTTGCCGCCTATGCATGCAGACCCATCCCCACATGCCAGGGTGGCAAATTTTGCCACCCCTGCATCCTTTTTCTCCATTTTTCTATAACTCTAAAGAATTTTCATTCCTTCCATTTTTCATGCCTCCTCCCCATTTTCCTCTCACTTTCGAACTTGCTCACACCTCTCCCTGTCAAGTGCCCTTCCTTGGTCATGATCACCTGACATGCAATTTCCCTAAATTATCAATTTTTATCTAATTACACGATCATGATTCTTATCATAGTTCTTCATAAGGATCCTCTTTTGTCGACGTGCTCTCAACAAAGGCTCATCCCAATGACTGAAGTTTCTCTGAAGAAGTTGAAGGCCATGAAGTACCAGTATCAAGGTGTTTTCCCAATCACCTCAGTCACTTCTAATGTCGATGACATTAGAGACATAGAGATCAGCCACGTGGATATGTCTGAGTTTATGGAGAGAACCAAGGTGACAAACCTGAGCTTGAAGATGAAAAGAATAATTGAGAGTAACATCTATCTAGTCTCCTCTTTCCCTATAGCGGTGCATCACACATAGTTCATCCTCTAGTGCGCCCAATTTTATAACAGAGAGACCAGGACATTGGCAGATGCTAGTGGCAACATGATAATTCAACTAGACCCCAAATTTATTGATAAAGTTTTCATGTGCCCTCCTACTACTGAAGTGCTAAAAATCAACTTCATTGAGGTACAGAAAGAGTATGACAAAGATCTCGAGAGGGCGAAAAAGGTGATGAACAATAGATGGCTCAAGACTCCAAGAGCCAACTTGTCTAGATGGCCACAAAAATTTATGAGAAGTGATTTTATAGAGGGATTTGGTGACATAATTACTCTTCTCATTAGAGTATGAGGTCTACAGTCTTCTTCCCAATTCCACGAATGGATGTATCCCTTTATTAAGATAATTCTACAAGGGAAACAAGTCATCTTTTGGGGTGAGTAGATCAACAATGCTCTTCATGAGCAATTGACAAAGGTGTCTACTACTTCAAAGTTTTATATGACTTCATACTTAGTATACATTACAGCTTCAATGTGAACCTTTCCAGGTTTAACAACAGAAGGAGATAGAAGAACCACCCCAGTTTATTCATATTACCCTCAGCTGACAATAAAAGGATCAATCCATCACTTTAGGAGGGTAAATGATGCCTTCTTCATGGTATTTTTGTGCCTTTTTGATCCTCAACTAGAATAGAAAAGAGTATCAGATGAAGCCTGGATGGTCATCAACGATTTTGGCTGCATGTTTTTACAATTCCCCTCCTTTTGCTATCTACAGGTTGGCTTTTTCCAAGGCTATCCCTACATGCTCCCCAGATTTCCTTCTAACAAATTAGTCCTAATGGAGATATGTAGATAGATTATTATTGTACACACTAAGCAAATGGAACTTAAGAAGCCAAGTTTCAAGTTCCTAATATAAATTGGTAGATACTCAGTTTTGACTACTGCCAAAGCAAGGGTAATGAAGACAAAAATACAACTGGACATCATGAAGTAGTTCAAAAGAAGGCCCAATTTTGACTATAGGGGTGTCAAGGATATGATCAGAAGAAAGACTCAGTTTCATGAGCCCATGATTGAAGACATCTAGATAGACTTGAGAATAGTGGAAGAGATTAGAAGAATGGACTATAATAGACTGACTCTGGAGTAGATTGAATATCTAGAGCAGATATCCCTCCTAATTTGGTTGATGATAAAAATATAATTAACAGTAGAAACCTGGATAAAAAAGTCACTAACTCTCCTCTTCCTCCAATTTAGTGGTCCCAAAAGGAGTTGACTTTTTTAAGGATGAAATTCGAACCAATACTGGCTAACACCAATGATTGGCTAGCGGCCAAAGGAATCACATTGAAGGAATTCATCAAAGGATTAGAGGCTAAATTCTAAGAAGAAACAAGGAAAAGAGTAGAGAATAGAAATAAGAATAAATGTGACGTTCCTTCTCCTTTTAGGCCTCACAAGCCTAGGATCATCTTTGTGTCAAAAAAATCAAAGGTTGCTGAGAAGGAGCCAGAATCAACAGCTATGGGGGATGGAGAACAAAGCACTCAAGAACAGATGGTAGAATGGATGGAGATAGATGATAGGCCTTCAGAGCAATAGAGAACTAAAACTCTATCACCCCAATAAGGGGCACGACCACTTGTAGGGGTTTTTTCTTCACCACCCTAATCCCCTGTTGTATCTCCTTCACCTCTTTCTCCCATCAGCATTCTTTCTTCTAGAGCCACCTCTCCTTTTGGATTTATTTTTGGTGATCCTCAAGGCACTTTTGGAGATGTCCTTCAATCCTCAGGATCTATCCCTAGTCTCTCATCTCATTCTTTCAATATCAGAGATAGTTTCACCATTGACCAGCCAGCAGCTGATATAGTTTCACCTGTTACACCCACTACGCCTGTTGTTCCCACTAGTAGTGCAGATGTTACCCCAGTAACACTAGTTGTAGGGACTGTTGCCACAGTAAGTGCTTCTACTCTCCCACCTTGGTTATCAACTTTCACACCCAAAAGGAAAAATCAAGCCATCTCTGCAAATGACTTTCATTTTGGCAAAATAGTGCCAGTGAAAGCTAAGACCCCTAAGAAATCAAGGATCCTTTCAAAAATGGTTGAGAAAAAGCGGCACAAATTTTTGGAGATAGCTAAACCTCCATAGGATGTAACCCTAGAGGATTTTGACATGATCAACTATTTCATTTCTCGTGTTGAGTTAGGAAAAGTAACTCATGAGGGTGTGAAGAGCGACCTACAGTCAGTAATGGATATCATGGTCCAAAAATTTCAAAGGGAGAAAGAGATGAAAGATTATTACAAAGCAAAGGTAGAACAATTGACCGTGGTAGTCAGGAGATCCTATTATCCAGAAAGCAAAGAAAACCTACATGAAAGGGAAAATACTTGAAGATTATATAGAAAAGATGCATACACAAGGAATTTCCTTGCTTACAAAGGTTGCTGAGAAGATAGAGAAGATGAAAAAAAATAAGGACAAATTTAGAAGATCTCATCTCTCTTATTTCTCAAGATATTGATAGTATAAATAAATATCTTAGCAAGTGGGTAGAGATGAAGGCTCTGAATAAATGCACCTTAGTATCGATCAGCATCATTGCCAACAAAGATTCCTATGTTGAAATCAAAGAATCATTGATATACAAAATCTAGGTACTTAAGGAGCTGATCGAAGATCTCAAGTCTTCCAAGGACACTAGTGAGAAAAGTGACACTGGCCTATTGAATAGACTGGAGGAATTGCCTTGCAAACTCACCTCTAGAGATAATCAATTTATTTCAGCAGAAGAGATGATTCAATAATTCAAAGGTATGATCCAAAGGGATTTCAAAGAAAAAATATTTTCAAAGACTTCTGTGGATAACATTTTAGATACTCAGTTAACTCTGGATAATCTAAGAACCAGGTTAACTAGTCATGCAAAATCAATCACAACATTGAAAGATGCTACAATCAGAGCCAAAGTAATCTTCAAGAATACCATTGCACCAGATAGTATAGAAATTGAGGCATCTATCGCCATGTATGATGCTCATCTGAAGAAGTCCAGTGGCAAGAGTTGAATTATTCCTCTATTCTCTCTTCTTTCTTTCTTCTCATGTACTTTTGTCATGTAAAAGTACATGCACTTTTGTAATATGTAATTACATGTAAAAAATCTAGAAATATCCCAGAGTCAACGATGACTCATTTTTGACTAAGTTTTCAATATTTTAATCTTTTTTCAATTTTGAAGGTTTCTCCCTATATATAGAGGGAACCTCTTTTGTAAAATTATCTCTAGATAATTAAGAGCAAAAACTCTACTTAAATTGAGACACTTCTTGAGACTTTGTGCTCAATTTGTAAATCATATTTTGTCAAATGAATGAGAAACAGGTTAATTTTAGACTTTGTGTTGAATTAATTTGTGTTACTTAAGAAATAGTTCTTATGTTCTCTTTCCTGATAATCTCTCATCTATTTAATTTAATAAGCAAAGTGTGTGTATTGAAATTATCTAAAGACATTTCTAAAGGATAAAAGAAAGATTTTGAGCTACTTTTATTTTGGTACCCCTTTTATCCATTATAGTTTTAGGTGAAGACTTGGGCTTTGTTTTATTCTACTGTTATGTGTGCTCCAAATCAGTAAAAGAAGCAACAGAAGACTTTGAACTTTTGTGGGTTTTCTTGTGGACTTTGTTACTACTTCAAGATATTTTTTGCTCTGCACTGGATACCATTCCTAAAAAAAGAGGAATGCTTTCAGCCATCGATTGAGACCTCCTTCTTTTGTTCTTTGGACATCATCTTTGAAAAAAGAGAGATGGATGGTGTTATACTACCCTGAGTATTATTTTTTGTTTATTTATATACATATATAGCATATAAGTGATTCATATGGAACCTCCCCTTGATGAGAGGAGAGATTTATCTCATTAAGATGTGGTAAACCTACACTTTTTATGGCATAAATCTCCTTATACTGTGGTTGATATACCCATTTTGTTATTAGTGAGTTGACGATAAAATATTCACCCAACAGCTTTTGGCGACTCCACTGGAGAAATGAACATGCATTTTGAAGCCTCAAGCTTCAACTTGAAGTAGCTTCAGTTCCTTTTTCATTTGACACTCTGGTAGATCCATTGTACACATGAGGCTAGAGAGCTCAGGGTATTGTTGATCTTGTATTTGAGTTGGTGCGAAAAACTAATTTTGAGATTTCTCCTCCAACATCTCACCTTCAGCGAACCAGGAGCTTTCCTTCTACTAGCATCAGATCTCCCATACCTGGTGAAGCTTCTAGTCTCAATGTTGGTAAGGATTTGTCTTTATTAACCCTACCAAGATTTGTTATCCCACCATTTAACCATCTTATCATAATGGCCCAAGGTCCTTGGGGAAACTCTTTTAGTCCTCTCAATCTGACCCGACCTTTACATGAACTATCTCATAGTTCGAGAAAGAATTTTCCTAAATTCTTTAGTGACGGGAAGGTTCAATTTGATGAGCATATTACTGTCTTCTTTATAGCATGCAGTGTAATAGGTGTGGAATTTGAAGATATAGCAGTGAGACTTTTTGTAGAAACTCTACAAGGCACTGCCACAGATTAGTTTTATCACCTTCAAGCTCAAACTATAACTAACTAGAATACATTCAAATCCAAATCTAAAGCTAGGTTTAAACCTACTGAAGATGTGCATGCCTTGTTAGCTCAGCTTACGCAGATGAAGAAGGAACCCCATGAGCCCATGAGGGATTTCATAGCTAAATTTAATTAGTTAAGGAATTAGATTCCTACCATCGCTTAGCCCACACTAGAGAATCTCAAGTGCTTTTTCATCAACTCGCAACTTGGAGAACAAAGCACTCAAAAACATGCGGTGAAATAAATGGAGATGGATGATAGGCCTTCAAAGCAATAGATAACTAAAACTCTATCTCCCCAAGAAGGGGCACAACCACTTGCAGGAGTTTCTTCTTCGCCACCCCAATCCCTTGTGGCATCTCCTTCACCTCTTTCTCCCATCAGCATTCCTTCTTCTAGAGCCACCTCTCCTTATAGATTTATTTTTGGTGATCCTTAAGGCACTTCTAGAGATGTCCTTCAATCCTCAAGATCTATCCCTATTCTCTCATCTCCTTCTTTCAATATCAGAGACAATTCCACCATTGACCAACCAGCCGCTGATATAGTTTCACCTGCTACACCCACTGCGCCCGTTGTTCCCACTAGTAGTGCAGATGTTACCCCAGTAACACCAGCTATAGGGACTATTTCCACGATAAGTGCGTTTTCTCTCCCACCTTGGTTATCAACTTTCACACTCAAAAGGAAGAAGCAATCCATCTCTACAGATGACTTTGATTTTGGCAAAATAGTGCCAGTGAAAGCTAAGACCCCTAAGAAACCAAGGATCCTTTCAAAAATAGTTGAGGAAAAGGGGAAAAAAAATTTGGAGATAGCCAAACCTCCACAGGATGTAACCCAAGAGGATTTTGACATGAGCAACTATTCCATTTCTTGTGTTGAGTTGGGGAAAGTAACTCATGAGAGTGTGAAGAGAAACCTACAGTCAGCAATAGATATCATGGTCCAAAAATTTGACAGGGAGAAAGAGATGAAAGATTATTACAAGGCAAAGGCAAAATAATTGACCGTGGTAGTCAGGAGATTCACTTTTGATCTTGAAGCAGCGACCCCAGAATCCTCCATAGATGATCATGTTATCCAGAAAGTAGAGAAAACTTGCATGAAAAGGAAAGTACTTGAAGATTATATAGAAAAGATGCATACACAAGGAATTTATTTTCTTACAGAGGTTACTGAGAAGATAGAGAAGATGAAGAAAATAAGGACAGATTTAGAAGACCTCGTCTCTCTTATTTCTCAAGATATTGACAGTACAAATAAATATCTTAGCAAGTGGGTAGAGATAAAGGCTCTGAAGAAATGCACCTTAGTATTGATCGATGTCATTTCCAACAAAGATTCCTATGTTGAAATCAAAGAATCACTGATATACAGAATCCGAGTACTTAAGGATCTGATCGAAGATCTCGAGTCTTCCAAGGATGCTAGTGAGAAAAGTGACCTGGCCTATTGAACAGACTAGAGGAATTGCCTTGCGAACTCACCTCTAGAGATAATTGATTTCTTTCAGCAGAAGAGATGATTCAAGAATTCAAAGGTATGATCCAAAGGGATTTTGAAGAAAAAGCATTTTCAAAGACTTCTGTGGATAACATTTTAGATACTCAGTTAACTCTGGATAATCTAAGAACCAGGTTAACTAGTCATGCCAAAGCCATCATAGCATTGAAAGATGCTACAATCAGAGCCAAAGTAATCTTCAAGAATACCATTGTGCCAGACAGTATAGGAATTCAGCCATCTATCACAATGTATGATGCTCATCTGAAGAAGTCTGGCGGCAAGAGTTGAATTATTCCTCCATTCTCTCTTCTTTATTTCTTTTCATGTACTTTTGTCATGTAAAAGTACATGCACTTTTTTAATATGTAATTACATGTAAAAAATATAGAAATATCCCAGAGTCAACGATGACTCATCTTTGACTAGGTTTTCAATATTTTAATCTTTTTCTAATTTTGAAGGTTTCTCCCTATATAGAGGGAACCTCTTTTGTAAAAGTATCTCTGGATAATTAAGAGCAAAAACTCTACTGAAATTGAGACACTTCTTGAGACTTTGTGCTCAATTTGTAAATCATATTTTGTCGAATGAATGAGAAACAGGTTAATTTCAGACTTTGTGTTGAAGTAATTTGTGTTACTTAGAAAATAGTTCTTATGTTCTCTTTCCTGATAATCTCTCATCTGTTCGATTTAATAAGCAAAGTGTGTGTGTATTGAAATTATCTAAAGACATTTCTAAAGGATAAAAGAAAGACTTTGAGCTACTTTTATTTTGGTACCCCTTTTATCCATTGTAGTTTTAGGTGAAGAACTTGGGCTTTGCTTTATTCTACTGTTACGTGTGCTTCAGATCAGTAAAGGAGGCAATGGAAGACTTTAAACTTTTGTGGGTTTTCTTGTGGACTTTGTTACTACTTCAGGAGATTTTTCGCTCTGCGCTAGATACCATTCCTGAAAGAAGAGGAATGCTTTCAACCATCGACCGGGATCTCCTTCTTTTGTTCCTTAGACATCATCTCTGAAAAAAGAGAGATGGATGGTGTTATACTACCCTGAGTATTATTTTTTGTTTATTTATATACATATATAGCATATAAGTGATTCATATGGAACCTCCCCTTGATGAGAGGAGAGATTTATCTCATTAAGATGTGGTAAACCTACACTTTTTGTGGTATAAATCTCCTTATACTGTGGTTGATATACCCATTTTGTCATCAGTGAATTAACGACAAAATATTCACCCAATAGGTTCTATACAAAAATCATTAGTAGTTTATATGTAAAGACTTGCAACATCTAAAAAATGGCAAGTTAGCCAGAAAAAAAGAAGAAAGAAAGAGTAAATCACAAAAATAAACACTCAAGAATAAAATTGTTGTTAAACAATCAAAAATTCAATGCTCAGTAAATTATGAATACATTAAAAAAATCAAAATTAGACATGAAAAGGTATAAGAAATTAATTAAATGATTGTCTTACAAAACCGTTGATGTTCAATAGAAAACTATTGAAGTTTTTTAGAAACCTGCTAAAGTTTGCTAAAAACCCACTATAATTTACTAAAAAACTACTAATTTTTTATATGAATTCACTATTTGTGCTACAAAATTGTTGTTCTAAAAAAAGTACAAAAAGGGGAAAACAAGAAATGGAAACAAGAAACTAGATTGTTAGAAAGATGATAAAGTAAGAAAGGTAGAAAACCAAAAAGATAAAATAGAAATAAATTCAACAATGAATTACAAACAAAATTGTTGTTTCATAGGATGAAACCATTGAATTTTGTTAAAAAAACCCCAAATTATATAATGAATTCATCATTTTGTACTACAAAATCATTGTACTAATAAAATAGAAACAAGAAGATGACAAAAACTGACTGACAAAAAGATGACAAATTTAAAAACCCTAAAAACCAAAAGATAGAACCAAAAATAATGTCCAAAATCAATGAGAATGAAACCACCAAATTATAACATGAAACTACTGAAATTCTACACAAAACCATTAAAGTTTGATACAAACCTACCAAATGTTTGCACAAAGTTTTCGTTCAATAGATAACAAACCCATCATTTCACTAAAATCATACATAAACTCAGAAACTTTTAAAATAACACCTAAAACAGTAAAAATAACCTTCAAAACCAAGATTAAATAGCTATTTACCTTAACAAATTTTGAAAAAAAATCAAGAAATCTAAGACAAGCATACAAGATGAAAAATATTTAAGAAATGTTCCATCAGACATGTCAGAATGTGATAGCTATAATTTTAGAACCTATGCAAACTAGAAAATGAAATGAATAATTAACTCCATATTATAATACTAAACTAAAATCTCATTTAGATCTATTTAATCAAAATAAATAAAGAAATCATACTTACAATGTACCATCTTACCGACAATATAAATCACCTTCTCCATTGATGAACTTTGATTTGCTCTTGTAATGTGATATGTGGATGCTCAATTCATTCTCCAATGCAAAGGGAATATAATTTCTTAATTTTCTTATGAATTCACAATATTATTTTGATAACACTTCTATAGCTTGATGATGGTTGTTGAAAATAGAGGATGATGTTTCAATTTATAGATTTTCAGGTGAGAAGATGGACGATTGGGATAAATCTAAATTTATTGGATTACATTAGTTTTGGATGGTTAGATTTGAATCCCCATCCATGTGGAAGAGACCAATTCCTCATGTGTTTGAGAGAGAAAAAAGTTAGTTGGTAGTTTAAAGCTTCTCGTGAATGAGTCAAGGTAGTTGGATGCCTCACTAAGTTGGCTAAAATAATCAATGATGACTCAATAATTAGTTGAGAAAATTAAGGAGGTGGTTGGATGACTTAACACTTGATTGAGAGTAGGTAATATGTTTGGTGACTTGAAATTATAAATTTTTAATTAGTTTGTGAAATTATGTGTGCATTATTAATTAATTAATATGGATTAATTAATAATTTGAAAAAGAGAGGGAAATAATGTTAGAATTACATTCAAATTTAGAATGATGGACACATTAGTGTGTCAATATTTAGAAAAGTTAATTACAACCTTAAATGTGGTAAAATTTAGGTCTCTACAATTTGGAGCAACTATTTCATCATCACTAATAGGGTCTTTAAGAGGTTATATTGTTTAATGATTTTAGATTAACATGTCTTCTATTTTGATCTTTCTGATGGACAACCTATCTTCGTGCATTCTAAATATATTATGTCAGACCATAATCCCATCACTTATAGAGTGGAGTGGAGTGGTAATCACTTCAAAGTGCCATGCAATCAATTCTTCCTTAAAACTTCCATCTTTTGTCATGAGGCACCATCCATCTCATTTCCAGGGTTTGTAATCTTGCACCACAACCACCTTACGCTACTAGTTATATTGAGTGGTGGAATAAGGCCATCTTTTATACCAACACCTTTCTTTAGCACTATGGTAAATAGGTAACACATTTTCGAAAGTGAGATAACGGAACTATGATCAATTAATATAGATTATATCTTATCTTTTTGAGTGCAATCCATTTGACTCACAAATGCAATACTTAGTTACATCTCTCAATCACCAATCAAAGTTACAAATTGTCATTTGGCTAGAGGGGCACAAATTCATTCTCGCTTCTATTGGTTTAAAATTAGAGATAATGCCTTTGAATAATCTTTACATATCTTAGAGCCAATCAAGTTTGATACATATCAAGGCCATCAATTCATCTCAACTATGACTTACTAATCTCCTTAACATCTTAGTTGTTTTTATGGACTACTATAAATTAGTGTTTCAATCCTAAGAGGAAATAATGGAGAGAACTCAAGATTTGCAAGAATGCTTATATGCTATTCCTCACAAGCTCAATCTAGCTGACTCAAAGTTATATGATGCATCTATTTCTCTTGATGAGATCCTTCATGCTCTATAATGCATGAGCAATGATAAATCTCTAGGCATTGATGGATTCCCCTGTGAATTTTATGAAGCCACTTAGGACTTCATTGGCCTTGATTTGCTTCATGTCTACAAAGAAACATTACAAAAAATCCTTGGGATCCATTATTAATAAAGGATACATTTAATTTATCCCCAAGGTCAATGATTACCAATTGGGGCCCCATCACCCTCCTCAATGTGTCATATAAAATCCTTTTTAAAGCTCTTGTTAATAGCCTTTGGATTCTTCTTCATGTCATTTTCAGACTAGAGGAAATATGTTTAATCAAAAGTAGATATATCTTAGATAACCTTATTGTTTTTGTGGATGGAAAGAAGTCAGTGATAACCTCTCTTCAATGAATTATCTTTCTAAAATGAGATTTCAAAAAATCCTATGATAAGATTGAGTGGCCTTTTTATTCTTTCCATGTTTCAAGCTCTTAGCTTCAACCAATTCTATTTTTTCAGCTATCTAAACTCTTTCTCAGACACATCAACCTATTTCACTATCAATGGGGTCGAGTCTAAATTTTTTGGCCTCTTCTGCTCTATACAGTAAGGTTGTCTTTTTACACTAGCCTTTTATGTTTTATCTGTTAAATCTATTAGATATTTATTAGATCATAAATCTAAGGAAGGTCTCATCAGGGGAATTTTTCTTCTTAACAAATCCTCATGTCTCATCAATGCCCATTTTTTTGATGATAATTTTATTACTCTTGAAGAGCAAGAAAAATATTTTATGGAGATTTTACGTTGCATGGACATTATTTGTAAAGCTTTTGGATCCATCTTGTAGTGTTATAAAACCCAATGCTTCAAACAAAGTATGATGCCCATACTTTATTGATTACTCCAATACAAATGGAAATGGATTCTTTAAGGGGATTAATTTAAATTCTTGGGCATTCCCTTTGTATTCATAAGTTCCCTCGCAGATTTGTGGCACTATGCCACGAACATAGTAGAGAAAAAAGTTGAGTACTGAGTCATTGATCCCCTCTCTTTAGCAGGGAAATTTTAGGTGTGTACTAAGGTTTTGGTTGCTAATCATGTCTACTATTCTTCCTACTAAGCCCCTTCTAAAGCCTCCTATGACAAGTTGGTAAAGATTCTCATAGACTTTCTTTGCCCTAATACCTAACAAGATCGAGGGTTCCACATAGTTGATTGGGATATTTGTTGTCTTCCTCACAATAAATGTGGTGTAATCATACTTCCCGTGACCCTACTCCCCCCTATGATTACACATTAGCTCACATGCAGACTACTGACCATGGTCATCCCACTTTGAGACATCTACCACCTAATTGGACCTTTCTCGCATCATATTCTTACCCTCCATACATCCTTAGTCTATCTTGGCCCTTTTGCACACAAGACAGGCCTTCTAGAGATTCCTTGGGGCCTTTTGGGAGACTATTGACCTGCATAAGCCCTTGTTTGACCCAAGTTGTGACATGTGTAAAGGAAACCCATGGCCTAGGCTCCATGTTTCCTTCAATAAAGTCATGGCCTAGGCAGAACATGTCCAAAAGTGCATGTTTGGGCCCAAATAATAAAAAATGGCTAGTTTTAGGTTTTTGGTAGATTGGGGTTGGGATATATGCCTCATTCTCATTCATTTGAGCCTCTCTCTTCTCTCTCCATACTCTCTCTTGATTCTTCTTCCCTTTATTGACTTTCAAACCTTCTTGAATATCTCTTGATTCATTCTTGTCACTCTTAAGCTTGAGTGGTGACAGGGGATCCCATATGTTGCTACACATTTGTTTGGAGACTCCATTGATGCTCTCAGTTGTCCCTGCTTCCTTGTGGCCTGATTTCAACTTCTACATTTGGCATTGCACCTGATTTGTGAACTTGGTTGGATCTCTTACACCATTGCAAGTTCTCACTTCACCTCTTCCTTTGCTCTTGGCTTTTAGTTTGGACTTCAGCTTGCACATAGCTTAGTCTTCCTCCTACATTGCTTCCTAGCTTGGATTCTTTGTTGGTAGAACATCTGCACATCTTATTTGAGTTTGATCTGAGGGCACTTTGTTATGCAAAGTGAAACTCCATTGTTTTATGTAGTGTATATGCCAGGGTTTAAATTTTTTTTAGTGATTTAGTTGTTTTGTGCATTGTTTAGAATAGTTTTTGAAGTTTATACATTCATATGTGGTTACAATATATCTTCATTACTTGAAATATTTAGCATCACAAGTTATGCTTGCATTGGAAACATTTTTATTGCATAAGTAGGACTCTACATGCTCAAAAATGAACTATACAACTTACTTAAACAATCTTTTTTTCATGCTAAACTAGAACATTGCATTGTTAGAAAATAATAGTATTAAATTTGAAAGATAGCTCAAATTTAGATTAGGCATGCTCTTGAACCCTTTCTTGAAAATGTCTTTATTGCTCAAAATGTCTTTCATTTAGCGTGAAATTGCTTTAACATCTAGATTTACATTTCAATTGTTGGCTCTCTTTATTCAGTATCATTGTTTCTGCAATTTATATACAATCAATAGTCTAGTCTTAGCTACTTGTTTTATTGTGGTTGCATCCACTAGAGGTATGTGCATACTATATGCGCTTGTTTGTGTTAGCCCTAACTTGGTTTACAAGTCTGTCTATAGCTTGGTGCAAGCTGGCAAACCAGATAGACACTATAGACCTATTGTAGCCCATAGAACCCTTGAGCCTTTTAGCCTCTTAGTGGTTTGCTTTAGCACCCTACCAGACACTGGTGGTTCCACTCAGATTCTTGGAGCTACATGTAGTATAAGGATTATTGATATTTATAGGAAAAGTGTTGCCCTTTGTGTTAAATGGGTTGTCAAAGTTGTTAAAAGTAGTAAATCTTGGAAAATTATCACATGTCATTGTATATCTTATGGATCTCCCTATGATAAGTCTAGTTTTAAAAACATTGGTTTCCATACTTTGTTGATTAGCCCTACCCTAGTTAAAATTGAGTGTTCCTTTGTGGCTAAAAGTATTTGGAAAGCTTTTGAATTTCTCAAACCCCATTTAAAATGAATTGGTGATGGCTTTCATAGTGGTCTTTCCTTTGAGGATCATAGCTATGGTGGTCTCCTATTATGATAAATACTAGTCTCCTTTTAGCAGAGTTACCTATCATGAAAGCTTCAAGGATTTTCAAGAGAGGAATTCAAACTATGAAGGATTTAGTCTCAGCTCATGATTGGGCTCATTGGCCTTTGCTAATAGCTAAATTCAATTTAAATAATTTAGACTTACCAAATGTTATTCGTATTAGTCAAATGTTATGTTTCACAATTTGGGCTTGCACTCCCCACTTGCTTGGTTGAAAGATTGGATATGGAGCTATGATACTCATTTCAACAACTGCTCCCTAGGCCTCCTATATCAAGTAATGATCCCATTTTCTTTGGCTCTAGCTAATCTTACTAGGCATTAGAATCTTAGTTCCTTGCCCAAGCTTTGACTTGCTTGACTTAATAGAATATGGACCACTAAGCTTGAACCCAAATTTGCTCATTTTCTTTGGTGTCTAGTTTATCAAGGCCTTCCGCTTGGAGATCTTTATCATCTTGGCTTTGCTCAACCCATGTGTCCGACATGTTCCATATTAGATTCCTTCAAGCATGTATTTTAGACATGTCCCAAACCTCAATCTGATTGGTAATGGGTTCATAGTATCTTTTAGTGCTTTCATCATGATCCTCTTTCTTGGCATTTGCCCCTCTTTGGGGATTTTATTAATTGGATAACATATATAGTTTTTTTGTGAAATTTTTTCAGAGCTGTTGTTTTGTTTCAACTATAGAAAGCTAAAAACTCTATTTTATTTTAAAATGAAGAAACATCTTGTCATTTCTCTATCAGTGACAAGATGTTTGTGATATATTCAATCTTTGTGTAGATTCAAGCTTAGGCGGAAAAGGTGACCATGGAACTCAGACATTTACAGGAGATGTTCAACCATCAACATTGTTGGTAGTGTGATGCAGCCTCCTCTTATGTGGGGCAATATTATTTCTTTGGCTCCTTCAGACCCCATAGATGGATGGATGGCCCCAAATCCTTCATTGTAGAGTGCTCATTCACCAAAGGATGATCCTCCTCCTCCTCCTCCTCTTCCATCTAGTGTGACCATCTATGCTTAATTTATTGTTATTCCTCATATAATTACTTTGGTGTTTTGTATCAAAGCTTCATTACCTAAGCATTTCTAAATACCATAATTGCCTCAATTTGATGGAACTGAATATCCATTCGTACACCTTAAAGCCTTTCAAAAGGCTTTGCCATCTCATGCAATTCCTTTAATTCTATTTAAGTTGTTCCAACAGACTTAAGTTGTAACCAAGGCTTAGCTATAAGTATATTGTATGATAACTCAAGATCAAGTACATGGGAAAATGTATCATAGGTCAAAGGTCTGATATAACTAAAAAAATAATGGTGCCTTATGATTATCTTTCTTGATTATCATAGGCTTTATCATCGTGTCTTTACTTTAAAACAGATTTATTCCTCCATCAAAAAATATAAATTGTAAATACCAACCAACTAATTCTAATTTTTAACCTCGTATATATTATTGTCTTTTCATATAATAATTACATTTTAATATTCTAATAATTAAAAATGTGTAAAAACTCTGTAAAGGATCTTGTTTCTTAGTATTCTTCATGTTTTTCAAAAAAAATTAATAGTACCATAAAATGATGTGAATATTGTCACCTATGTAAAAGACACTTGTCTCATATACAAAATGACTTGTAAAGTTGCGAGCGATATACAAATTTGTAAAGTATCTAATGACCTGTAAAGATTTGTCCTATCTAATGACCTATAAAGGTTTGTCCTATCTAATGACTTGTAAAGCTGTCAACTATATCACATACAAAACGACAATATAAACAATTATATTTCACATGGGTCGTTCTTATAAAAATTACTCGCGTTAAAATTTATTCCCATTATAATTTTTAAGAAAAATGTCTTTATCGAAAAAGATGTTCATATCGGGCACCTTCACCACCTAATTGTATTTGTTTTGTTTTACACTCGATTTGTTTGGAAATATGTCAAATATTTTATGTCATAATTGTTTTATACTCTGATTTTTTTTAATGTTGTACTCTATCCCCCAAAATAAGTTGTAATTTATTTATTTATTTTTTATAAAATTAAAGAGAAAAGGTGAATTATTTGGACACCTAATTCTAATTATTATAAGGTTTTTAAATTTGAATTATTTATTCTCCAATTAATAAATTTATTGTACGAATAATTAATGGGCTCAATTATGTAGATTGAATTGAGACGTTATGTAGATTTAATTGAAAGGCATCTTTCAATTATCTAATTTATTGCACATCCTCGGCAGTGACAAGAATGACATATATTTTTTAAGATATCTTAATCATTTATTTTCTTTAATGTGTTGACACATGTCGTATTTCTCTCCTTGTATTTAAACACCTTTACACTGTATGGTAACCGACATCATCTTTCTTTCTTCACTATAGACATTTGAAAAAGGCTCATTGTTTTTATTTAGTATTATATTATGGGTATTTGGTGTATTTTCTTTATATTAATTATTGGTCTAAATTAAGTGTTCTTGATGTGTATTGGTTACTCTTAATAGAATCTTCTCCCTTTTCTATATCTTTGTTTAGTTTTATTTTGATCTTTGTCGTTTATTGGTCCCATGTCAAGAGCACCCTGACAATCCCAGCCCCTATTCGGTTAGTAGCATTAGTCAAACCCTTGTTTTGTCTCCTTTAAAGTTAGGTCTTCCTAGTCCCCTTTGTTTGCCTTTCTCACTCCTAATCAATGGAGGTTGGCATACATGCTAATAAAGTCCTAATTTGAATTCAACCTTCTATATGAAGGCAAGTGTGGTTGCTCTTTTGAGAATCAAATATATCAAGTAAAATCATATTACAAGAGCACATGGTGAATATATTTGAAGCACATCATTATTATGTAATAATTTTCACTGACATATTTGTTATCACTATGGACCCTGAAAATTAAATGACTAATTAATTCACACTATTTTTTTTAATTATTAGATAACAAGGGTACAAAAAAATAACAAAAGGTTAGAAAAATCAAGAAATTACTAATACAAATTCATAGGCAGATAAAATGACATAAGCATTATAACATAGTTTCATGAAGACCTTAAAGTAGAAACAAAAAATAACCATACCAAGAAGAGGCTAAACAATCAACCAAAAAGAATAGTAACTAATATAACAACAAAAAATCAAGGGACAAAAAGAACCATTGGTGAAGAAGAAAAATAATAGTCCTTTGAAAGTAGCAACTCTTGATAATAGCATTTATTGGAATCATTCTTCAAATTGAGCAACAAAAACATTTTAAGGAAGAAAATTAGTGATAAGGATAGTGTTTTCCAAAATTTCCTTCTCAATCAGGCCATTCTGTATAATCTTCACTGCCTCAACCCACCTACCAACTTCTCTCTAACTCCTGCAAGGACCAAATGCATAAAGATGCACCATTACCACCAATGTTACTTTGATCTAGCCAAATACCAACTTACTCATCTCATCCCTTTAAATTTTCCTTATCAACATCCTTTATATTCTATATCAAAATTTCTCCACTCCTTAGCAATCTCAAAATTATTATCTCCCGCTAGCCACCATGCATTATAGAGTAATGTGGATAACTAAAGTTTAGGATGATGATATATAAAAACATTTATCTTAGTTCTCAGTAGTTACTAAAACTAATATACATACCCCCAAAAATTTCCTTTTCTATTTTCAAATATCATAGGTTAAATCACATGAAATAGGAGTGAGGAAATAAAATAACACACAACTTAACATGAACATTAGATCATATTTTTACGGACAGTCACTTGTTAGGAGTTTCTAGAGTGGTCCCGACATTAATATCTTATCGCCTCCGAAAAAATTTCTTGTTTTTTCCGTAATTATGGCTACAAATTTCAAGTTTAGATTCAAACAATATATCTTATACAACAATATATTCAAGATACATCTTCCTAAGCTTATGTATATGCTTTTACTAGTCATTTTTTAATAATACTTAGACATTGATAGTTGTAGTGGAAATGTATTATGAATGCTTAATTAGAAGTATTTCATTTAAATGATACTACATTATTTTAACTAAAACATGAAAACCATAACATTAAATTACATGCAACAAATTGGTATATTGCATTAAATCATAAGATTCAAGATCTCACAAAGAAAAAATTAAATCTAAATAGAAGGAGAAAATAATGATGCCAATAGTTTCATAGCTCCTCCAATCTACCCAATATTTTAAAATTTTCAAAAATCATATCAAGGAACAAGATAGTGGAGAAAATGTCAACATCATCGATGCACAAAATAAACCCTACAACAAACTCCCATTTGGATACAAATTGCATCTATTAGATGAATTTATTGACACAATTAAAACAACTAAGGAAATAAAATCATCAATTCAAATTGTGTTTGATGAGAGTGAAATCTCAATTTATAGTTCATACAATGATCCCTTATTCATTGTAGCTTTCATAAATTCCAAAGAAAGAATTGAATTATGGTAGGTAATAATTGATATCTAAATTTGTACACTAAGAAATTTATTTAATAGCCTTAGATTTTTTGAAGAATATTTAACTTATGTATAAAGAATTACTCATGGATATGATGGTCTACAAAAAGAGTCAATGAGATGTATAACCTTTCTTATTCAAGTTGGACCATTTAAATTTAAATCTTGTTTCACGTAGTTCTTAACACTACTATATTTGGTACAATTGACATCACATTCTGGTTTAGAATTGTGTTGTCAATAATTTTTCTTTTTTTCATTAGTTTTTAAAAGTCAACTTTATTGGTGTCAACTTTGTGTCATAAATTATCCTGAAACCAAAAAATAGGTAAACACAATTCGAGTGTATTAATTTTAAAAATATTGAAATAAAACATCACCATCCATTGATAAGCCAAAATATAATGACTCCTAGATAACTAGTTGGATTCAATATATGGAAAAAAAATAAAAACAAACACACACATGGGATTGTTTTCTTTTTTAAATCTCATTTCCATTAATTAAGGATGTGTAATTTGAAGATCCTCCTTCAACCAATCCTTTCCACAAAAACCAGTGAAATTTAGATTCATATAATGATCCCATTTGGTAGTGGTTGGGAGTATACTAAAAATGGTTGTAAACTCAATATTTACAAATGCTAATACGAATTGTTTCAAATTTAGTAAGAACTTTACAGAAAACCCATTTTGTTCTTATACGCCAATCATCTATTTGATTCATTTTGTGCATATCCTTCATATGATTTATTTTATTTTTTATTTTATTATTTTTTAACATTCAACCAAAAAAATAGTGACATATCAAGGCAATTATATCTTGCATATTTTTTAATTCTTATTATTTATATTACACAAATATTAGAGAGGGTTGTTTTTTATTTATTGATTTTTTTTTCTCTTGTTATGTTAGGGATGAGAAACCACTTTAAATGATATGAAAATAAAACAATGAACTAACCTTCATAGGTGATGTATTTCTATAGAAACAAATCAACCATAGGCCAAAGGTCTGGTAATGAAGATCGAGTAAAACTTTAAGTAGTACCTTCTACTACTTCATCGACTAACAAAAAAGTGTCCTCACAATGAGCCCCCCTTTTCACCATATAACACCTTTCACCTTCCCTAAAAAACCCTATTACTTTTACAACTACTTTGTCATGAATATGTATTTTCATTCCACTCACCCTTATTACACCCTAAGCTCAATTCATATCAAATTCCATTTTTAAAATTTTGTCAAACCCTTAAAAATTGTAAAAATATACATACCATCCTACCTCCTTGAAATTTTTGAAATAGTCATTCTCCCTTGAGGTTTAATGCTCTTCCAGTTCAAAGAGCATAAGAAGGGACCCCCCTAATAATAAAATAAATATTTACCATCATTAATATGGTCTAAATAATGTTGAAAAATAAATATGATAAAGAGAAAAAATTGGAAACCTTTTGTAAATCCCCATAGACATAATAAATAGGAAAAACTAACCATTGTTAATCATTATCATCAAGTAGTTAGTCCATAATCAAAACTCCCATCATCCTCAACAATAACCCTTTGTATCCAAAACCCACACAAAAGCCATCTTGTCAAAAGTGGCCTTTGCAATATACCATTCAATGTGCTACACCCTTGACCTATAACATGTATAGGAATATATGTGGTTGACTTGTGGCCTCCATAATTATTTTTTCTTTTCTTGTCACATTTCTCTAGGATCTTATATTGTTAGTATATTTGGCCTATAGAATAACAATGGATATAATAGAGTATATATAGGAGTTAGTGGATATGAATTTGATATCATATTTTGATTTATGTTCTTATTATATTGTATGGAGATTTCCCCCTTAAACTGGTTCAATCATATTTACCAAGTATTTTTCTCTTTTATCAATCATTGTTGTGGATCTTCTTATTTTAATCTTAATTCTTTCATATATTATTGTTGATTTGTTATCAATATTCCATTGGTGTGAATTATTTAATTAACATCATTACAAGTGGTATCAGATATTTTATTTGGGAAAGATTCTACAATAGAACTTTTTAGAGTGTAGTGATTTTTCTATGAGCTAAAGGATCAAAAAAATACTTATGATCTAGAAAAAAATTATTTCTTCCATCAACACACTATTTCTTGAAGTTTTTTTTAATAAAAAATTATGGAAAAAAATTTCACACCCTTGAGAAAATTAGCAATGGTTTGATTCATCTTGAAAAGATTATCACAATGGTATAATTTTGTACTACACTTTTTTTATAACTTGAAACCCTAGATTCCATGCATTTCAAGACTGAACACCCATGGCCATGGACAATGGAAAGTCACTCCTAGAAAAATAGCTATAAAGGAAGACAAGGATTCAAAAACTTTTAACTCAGGGGATATTAATGTGTACTCCCACTTTTAAATAGAGATGAAAAACATGGGTAAAAAAGAATATATGGATAAAATTACTGGAGATATGGACATAATGTGAGGAATGATGCCCAATTTAAAAACTCAAATTTTAATTATTTCGGTGTCATTATTGAATAAAAACATAAATCCACCTTTGAATAAAACTCAATATATCCATTTAAGGGTGCCTAACCATAACAATTGAAGCCCAAATATAAATTCAAGGAACTTGCTTCCAAAAGTGGAAGTGCACAAGTTTGATAGTACAGATCTGATCACCTAGATCAATCAAATCAAGAATCTATTTGACTTACATTAGACCCCATGTTCACAAAAGGTGGTCATGCTTGAAAGGAATATGAGATTGTGAAAACAATTCCTTACAGTGACCAAGAGAGGAGAATATGCAAGTAATTTGAACTTGTAATATAATGATAAGAAAACACATAAAAATAAAAGTAATAACATACCATAACAAGTGATTTAAGTGGGCAAAACCCTTTCATTAAAAAAAACCCCACACTCCAAAGCAACTTAATGTATTACTCAAATCAATAAATTATACCATACACTTACAAAACAACCTTTTAGGAGCATCACCAATATACTACACTTAGGAGAATAACTAATTACACAAAGATTCAGTGCATTTGCACAACTCTCTAGATTACAAGCTTACAAAACTTATCTACTTCATTCATTACTTTCATATTACAATTATAAAAGAGAATACATCTATTTATAAGATTATAATATGGAGAAAACCTCATGAGCAAGGAAGAAATTTGCCACCCTTTAGTGGCACCACTATTTAGCAATAGTAGCATGCTTGTATTCTTGTTAATTTGTCAAAAATGGATCCTCCACTTGTGACACATCATACTCCACTCTCACAAGCCTCCAAAACTATGCCCCACTCTCACATGTGCCTCCAATCTAGAATAGTAACTTGTTTCCCACTATCTCATGTGACTTCACATGCTTCCAAGAGACTCTCCATCAAATTTTGACTTCTCCTTCCACTCAAGATCATGAGGACACTTATAAATTTTCCCTATATCCATTATTTTGTCATTTTTCACCTAGAGCAAAATCATGTGCATCTCAAAAGAGAAAAAATTGTCTCCTTAGTGGAGTAGTATGCCCCACTTCCACTCACATGCACTTACATCATGTAGATTCCTCCAAGGGCCATGCCAACTCATCACAATCCACATCAACACCTACATCACCACTTTCATCACTTACTAAGTCACATGCACGGTCATTGCCAACTCACCAATACCACCTCATCACATGAATAGTGACTATGAATAGTGTATCACGAATAGTTTTTCATGAATAATGTCTCATGAATATTGTTCTAAATTTTAAAGGTTGAGACACCTCAATTCCCAACATTATCCCACTTGTCGAATACCTTGGAAGACCCAAGGGAACCATACAAACATGAACTTAACAACTAGGGGCCAAAAGGCCCATAGACTTCAAACACCATCTAAACTTATTTATGTGCACGAGCTTAGTCAATGAATCTACAACATTCATCAAAGTAACTACATTTATCAGCTTCACCCTTTCATCCTAGACCATGTCTCTCAAACAATGATATTGTACATCAATATGTTTGGTCTTGACATGAAAAGTCAAGTTTTTTGCCAGGAAAATAACACTCTGACTATCATAATAAATTGTCACTGCACCTTATTTCAACCTAATATCTAAACACAATCTATTAATCCAAATAGCTTATTTACAAGCATGATTAGTTATCATACTCTCAACCTTTATAGTGGATAAATTGACCATAGCATGTCGCTTACTCATCCAAGTTATTTCACCATAAAACAAAGTAAACCCATAAGCACTGGTGGATCTTCTACTATCAACATCACCTGCCCAATTTGAATCCACATAAATAATAATGTCAAGAGGATGTTTGTACATGATTACATAAGGAATACTCTGAGGTACCCCACAAATATCTAAACACCCTTTTAACTATATCCCAATGAACTCTACCAATATTAGACATATAACGAGAAGTAACTCCCACTGATTGGGTAATGCCTAGTCTAGTGCAGACGATAACATACATCAGACTTTCAACTAGACTCTAGTAAGGCACTTTGTTCATGTCTTCCATCTCTGAATGGGAAGCAAGACATTTTATATTAGATACTTTCATTCCAATGGAAAAATCAATACACAATGGTCTGTAATCCTGCATGTTAAACCTCTATAATATAGAATTCACATACTTACTCTAGCCAAGCCATATCTTTCTATTTTGTCTCTATATTTTAATTTACATCCCAAGAATGTGTCTCATAGTACCAATCTATTTTATATCATTTTTTTCTAAGATTTGAGATTTAAGCTCTGAAATCAAAACTTTCCCATTGCCAACAAATAACATATCATCAACACATAAGGCAATAACCAAGAAATGATCACCATTAGTTTTATAATAAACATAATGATCATATTTAGACCGCTTAAACACCAAAATCAATACATATGTATCAAATTTTTGGTCCCACATCCTAGGACTTTGATTGAAGCCATACAAGAATTTCTTTAGCTTGCAAACCAAATTTATTTTACCTTTCACCATGTAGTTCTCTAGGTGTGTCATATAAATCTCTTCCTCCAAATCACCATGAAGGCAGTCTTCACAACCATTTGATCAATCTCTAAATCATGAGCTGATATAATATAAATTAAGGATCTAATGGATGTCATTTTATCAAAAGGAGAAAATATCTCACCGTAGTCAACACCCTCAAACTGAGAGTAACATTTTGCAACCAATCGAGCTTTGTACTTTTCAACATTTCCATCTGAACCAATCTTTTTCTTAAACACTCATTTGCATCCAATGGGCTTACATCCTTTACGTAATGGTACAAGATCTCATGTATCACTCTATCTCAAATATTAAATTTCTTCTTCCATAACAACCTTCTATGACTATGCATCATTCATACCCAAATCTTCTTCTACAAATCTCGATTCATAAATGTTAGTACTCAAAGCAAATATACATCTCTAATCAATAGGATAATATGTTTCTAGTGGTTGTCTATGCCTTTTAGACCTTTGAAAATGTTGATGTGGAGGTTATTCTTCATTCACCTCCTCTTCAAAATATTCATATCTTGATGAGCTCTCCTCAACTTCTTGTCTTTCTTGTGGCCTTGACTCAACTTTCTCAGGGATAGGAAGAAGTTGAATCACATCTTTATTTTTTATTTTCTCTAGATGTAGTGTAACAAAGTAAGGCTTAGTATCAAAAAAAATAACACTTATATAATACATTGCCTTTTATGATACCAAATACCAAATCTTTTATCCTCTCACACCATAACTGTAACTGATGAAGATACATTTCACAGTCTTATTCTCCAACTTTGTTCACTTTTCCTTTGGCATATGTGCATATGCCTCACAACCAAAAACTCTAATATGTCTCAATGAAGTCTTATGGACATACCAAACCTCTATAGGCATTTAATCAACAAGATTTTATGTAGGAGACATGTTGATCAGGTAGCAAGCAGTGGCTACAACTTCAGCCTAAAACCTTTGATCCAGTTTAGCACCACTAAGCATACTCCCAACCTTATCCATCAATTTCATGTTCTTTCTTTCTACAACTCCATTATATTGAGGTGAATATGGAGTTGTCTTCTATATTTTTATACCACAATTTTTATAGAATTTGTCAAAAAAATTAGAGCAAAACTCACTGCCATTGTCAATTCTTAAACACTTTATTTTTTTTCCAGTCTACAACTCAACCATTGCTTTAAACTCTTTAAAGTGACTAACAACTTTATATTTCCTCTTAAAAAATAAAACCATGTCCTTCTACTATAATCATCAATAAATGAAACATAATATGTGGATTTTAAAATCGAATGAACATTAACATGATGAAAAACATTAGAATGAATAAGATCCAATACACCACATGATTTATGAGAACTAGAGTAAAATTGAATGTGATTTTGTTTACCATAAACACAATGCTCACAAAAATCAAAATCAAGATTACAGTCAATCAAACCTTCAATATGGTTTTTATTCTTCAATGCCCAAAGACCTTTTTCTCCAATGTGGCCAAGTCTTTGGTGCTATAACATAGTATTCTTTGTAAGCAATTTTAACTCCATAGAATGATCACCCTTAGGTACCCATAAACCATGACCATCCAAAGAAATAGTGATTACCTCTGCAAGAAATTTTAACTCCATAAAATAAGCACCCTTAGGTACCCATAAACCAAGACCATCTACAGAAATAGTGATTACCTCGGTTATCCAATAACGGTTTTCTTCAGTATCTCGTCTCTCCGGCTCCTCTTGGCATCTCTACATTTCTCCCTGGCATCCCGACTCTTCGACCTTCGTATCAGAATGCAATATTCATAGAAGTACTATTACACTCAACCATGCATGCATCAAGCTTGTATAAAGTGCTAATCTTGACACCTTTAGCTATCACCATAACACCTTTGACCATCTTACAACCTGCTTCAAAAAATGTAACCACAGATCAAGACCCGGACATACCAGAACTTGACCAGACCCGTCTAGAGGCCATTACCCCAACCGACGTCGGTCATTACCCCGACCGACGACGGCAACCTAACCGACGTCGGCAGACCCGACAACCGACGCCGGTAAGACCACCGACCTCGGCGACTGTCTTCCCAATAGCTCCTTCAGGTAATCATTTTGTTTTCTTCTTTCCTTTCTAATTTCTTTGTCACTTCTGTATTCTGGCATTCTATCTTTTTATCAGTCACTTATCTTATCAAAACAGTGGGTTGACCTCCCTTAAGGAAGTTTTCACACTTCCGGGAACAAGCTTTTGCTTGGCAACCCACTGCCTATCCATCTAACGTTTTCTTGTCCAAGTTTCTTTTTTTCTTGCAGGTGTCATTCCTCCACAGCCAAAGAGGAGTGCTCACAAGCGTTTGGATTTACGGTGCGCGATCTTTAGTCCAGGTACTTCCCAAGCCTTGTCCATTACTTTCTTTTAGTTTCTTTTTCTTAAGTCTGAAAAGCGAAATTTTGAGTAGAAACACTCTTTATCCAATGGAGTAGTCTCAGATGTAGTATTCATAGAAGTACTATTGCACTCAACCATGAATGTATCAAGCTTGTACAAAGTGCCAATCCTGACACCTTTAGCTATCACCATAACACCTCTTACCATCTTACAACCTACTTCAAAAAATGCAACCTACATGGGTTGTCAAGGTTGAAATGAAAGCATCACTACCTCCCTTCTCATATTTAGAATTGGAATCATACTTATTTTTTTCCTTCTTTTCTTTTTTACTATTCATTTGGAAGTGACCAAGTTCTCCATAATTTCAGCATTTCGCCTTGGACTTTTTAGGAGATTCAGATCTCCCCTGGGACTTGATCCCTAAAAAAATTTTAACCTCTACTCTCCCTAATATGCTTGCCATCTTAAAATTCTTGCAACAAAGAAATCCAAATATCTTCTTGAACAATCTCCCACTCAAAACTAGATTAGTTCAAAAAATCCAACAAACCCACAACTAGAACCAAAATTGGCCAGGCTCTGATACCACTTGAAAGGAATATGAGATCATGAAAAAAATTCCTTACACTAACCAAGAGAGGATAATATGTAAATAATTTGAACTTGTAATAGAATGATAAGAAAACACATACAACTATTAGTAATAGCATACCATAACTAAGTGATTTACATGGGGAAAACCCTTTCAGGAAAAAAACCCCACACTCTAAATAATCTCAATGTATTATTCAAATCAATAGATTACACCATAAACTTGTAGAGCAACCTTCCAAGATCATCACCAATATACTACACCTAGGAGAAAAATTGGTTACACAGAGCTCTAATTCCTTTGCATAACCCTCTAACCTTATAAGCTTACAAATCTTAGCTACTTCATACATTACTCGTATATTAAAATTACTAAGGAGAATACATCATATTTATAAGATTACAATATGGAGAAAAACTCATGGGCAAGGAAGAAATTCACCACCCTTTAGTGACACCACTATTTAACAATAGTAACATGCTTGTAATCTTGTTCTTTGGTCAAATATGGATCCTGACACTTGTGACACATCATCCTCCATTCTCACAAGCCTCCAAACCTATGACCCACTCTCACATGTGCCTCCAATATGGAATAGTGACTTATTTCCCACTATCATATATGACTCCACATACTTCCAAGAGATTATCCATCAAATTTTGACTTCTCCTTCTAGTCAAGATCATGAGGCCACTTAGAAATTCACCCCATATCCATTATTTTATCATTTTGCACTTAAATCAAAATCGTGTGCATCTAAAAAGACAACAACATGTCTCTTTAGTGGAGTGGTACACCCCACTTCCACTCACATGCACTTACATCATGTATATTCTTCCATAGGCCATGATAACTCATCACAAGCCATGCCAACACCTACATCACCACCTACATCACCTTCCACATCACATTGACAATCATTGACAACTCACCATTGCCATCTCATCTCATGAATAGTGATTATGAATAGTGAGTGTGAATAGTGACTATGAATAATGTCTCATGAATAATTCCCTAGCATGTCAAGGTTGAGGCACCTTAATTCCCCATAATGGTTTATTTTTATTTAAAAATAGATCAATTCATTTGGTATAGATCACTTTGTAATTAGAAGAAAAATAAGGGTCATATTATTACTTGGTCAGTGTTCATAGATGAATTATAGATGTGATATTATAATAGTGCAACATATAACTATTTTAGTTAGTTAGTAAAGCTACAAAAAACATAGGTCATCAAAGATTATATGCAAAAAATTTAGAACATGTACTTACACATTGATGACATCACAACCAATAAAATGAATAGACATTACAACCAATAAAATGAATGGACATCACAACCAATAAAATTAATGATCTATTATTGGGTGGCCTCAAGGATAGCATCCAACTTGATGTTCACATGCTTAATCTAATATGCATGTCAGAATCCATGGTTTTCCTACATCTGGCTAAAGAACAAAATATGGTCAAAATAAGGGATCTTTCACTATTAAAAAAGAGTAGATTATTTCAACACAATCATTCCCATAACCTATCAATTAAATCCTTAAAATTTTGAAGATAAAATAGCAAAAGGTTTATGTTTCAATTGTGATAGAAAATGGGGTAAAGGACCGAAATGTACTAAGAATAAATTGGTATACATTAAATGGGACTAATGGGAAGGAAGAAGATGATAAATCATCAAATTAAGAAGAAGAGAGGCTAGAATAAAAACCATAAGAGTTCCTAACAATTATCTCATGCCATGTAGTTTTAGGTATCAACACTCCACAAAACCTTAAGGTCATACATTTCTTCAAGAAGCAGAAGGTGACTATTCTGATTGGCTCAAAGAGTACTCATAATTTCATCAACAAAAATTTTGGTGACACATCTAAATTATTTTATTTACCCAAACCCTAAATTTAAGGTCATGATTACAGATGGGGCATAATAATTTCTTCAGGAAATGTCATAATATCAAACTAGCAATGGGAGACTATAAGCGAGAGTCCCCTATGTTTGTTATTCCCATGGGTGAAGTAGACATTATTTTGGGAGTCCAATGCCTCACAACCTAGTGGACTTCTATTTACTCCCCCTGATGATTTCCCTTAACTCCTTGTTAAAAAGGAGTCTTCACCTAACTAAAACAATCTTCAATCTAATTCCTAAATCGCATCCAATTACAAGACTTCATACTCAAACACACAGATCTTTAATATTCTCTTTCACAGGCTTACATCCCACACCTTATGGACTAGATACATTGATATACCATAAACTACTATAAAGACTCACCACATGGATGCAACACAAATATTTATAAACTTACACAACTTAATTACATTCTACATAATGTTATTTTATGCTACTAGGCTTGACTAAGCTTTACCACATGACTATATCATTTACAAAACAACAAAAATCACCATTCACCCCAAATTGTGTTATATTGGGAAGACTCTAATTGACATTTTAGACACTTAAAGACTAATAAACACTTACAAATTTAACTGATCAAAACTGTGACATTAGATTCAATCTGCATAGGATAATGATCTACAAACTCTCTCAGTCTTTGTAAAGACCCATGAAATAATGATTTACAGACTCTCAGACTTTGTAAAGACCCATAAACTATTCTATATACATGGTCAAGCATATAACATAGTTATTAAAATAAATAGACAAAGTCTTGTACTTTTCTTTTATGCAGAAAACTCAAGTTTTGGGTATGCAAATTTAATTAAAGCTTGAAAGACAAAATTTTATGATCCTAATAAAAATTTCTAACTATTATATTGTTATACTACAGCTTACAGAGCCTTAACTCATGCACCATCATTACTCATTACTATAAGTAGGATACAAAATATGACATTTTTGAAAAATACATAATAATACACACATAGTTCTAAGTTAAAAATTCCTGTTATTCACACTATACATGATATAAGACATAGACATAACACCCAGTTCTATTCACAATAGAAAGCTACTTCCTAAATAACCAATTCTCAAACACATATCAGTGAGTACCTCCACATTTCATGTGCATGATTTTCTCCACAAATCAAGGAGATTGACTCGATTTTATCTCAACTACCCTCTAAAACTAGAAAGCATCAAAACTAAATTACTGACCTCACTTAATTAAGCCTGATTGGCTTATCTGACCAATTTATGACTTGCATAATTATTTAATTTATCTTTAACAAGTTTGGCCTTATGGATATACAAATAGGCTATTTATTTAATTATTACAAATTTTTAGAATAAATCTTAATCTTAAACTGACACACTTAAGACATAGATAAATTAAATATTTAAATTTTAATGACGCTCCTACATCATACTACCAGGGGATCAAAAGAAGATCTCCTCATTTGTATTTTTCTTACATCAATGCTTCCACACTAAGTACCCAACTTGATGATGTCATTCTCTATCATCCAAATTGCATCTCCAGCTGGTTGATTCTTCCATTTAACTAAGTACTGAAAGTACTCCTTTTTCTCGGTCTTCTTTGTCACTTTCTTGTCCAAGATTATCTTAGCTTATTTTGGCACCTGATTTGGCAACTGTTGTTCCCATTCAATTGGTTGATCCTATTTTGTTTTAGGTGCTTGAACAGACTATTCTTATCCATAGAAAAAAATATGCAACATTAAATATTAGAGAGATTCTGATTCCTTTTGGAAGCTCGATTTCTTAAGCATTAGTAGAAAATCTTCTTGAAATTTTACATGGACCAATTGTCTTTACCTTTATCTTATTATACTCCCTCTTTGGGAATATTTCCTTCTTGAGATGTGCAATTAAAAGGTTTCCCACACTAAAACTTACCTCTCTTCTCCTTTGATCAGTTCTTTGTTTGTATTTGATTGTGTTTTCCTCCAATTTCTTCTTCACTTGCTCATGCAAGATTTCCATAGCACTAGCAAATTCTTCTCCTTATGCACTATGTGCTTCCATATATTTCAAGTTTCTCAACTCATATACACCCCTAGGATGCATTCCATACAAAATATTATATGGAATCATTCTTGTACTTCTATTGGGTGAGTCGTTATAAGCAAATTCAGCCTGTGTAAGAACTAAATTTCATTATTTTGGGTGCATACTTACCAAGCTCCACAAAATTATTCCATGGATTATATTGACCACTTCCATTTGAACATCTATTTGAGGATGGTAAGCTAAACTATAACTCAAGTGTGTACCCAATTTTTTCCACAAAGTTCTCCAGAAATGCCCAACAAACTTTGTGTCCCTATCAGAAACAATGCTCCTTGGAAGTTCATGCAATCTCACAATTTCTTGGAAAAATAAAATAGAAATATTAGTAGCATCACTTTATTTATTACATGGAATGAAATGAGTCATTTTGGAGAATCTATCAAGAATAACAAAAATTGAATCATGCCCTTTTATGTTTTAGGCAAACCAAGCACAAAATCCATACTTATCGAATCCCATGGCCTATTGGAAATGGGTAGAGGTTGGGATAAACCTATATTCTAGCTACTTCCTTTTGTATATTGACAAATATTTCATTTTTAAACAATATATTAACATCAACACCCATACCTGGCTAATAGTATAATGCATTTAATTGGGCTAATGTTTTGTTTTGCCCAAAATGTCCTAAGCTACCACCATGTTTTTCCTTTAGTAGATTCTCCCTAGTTGAACTTCATGGAATACATAATTATCTAACCTTAAACAATAAACCTTCTTGAAGCATAAATTCCATCCATGGACTTATCACTCACCACTAGATTCATACAAGTCGCATATGGCTCTTTGAAATATAGATCTTTCTGGTACATGGTTTTCAAATCTTCAAATCCCAAGATGTTCACTTGAGTCTCTTGCATGATTAGAAACTCTTCTACTCAAATAATCAGCAACTTTATTATATTTTCCTTCTTATTATTGATTGAAAACGTAAAACTTTGCAAAAATTCTACCCATTTTACATGTCTTTGACTTAGTTTGTTTTGACTAGTGATAAATTATAATGCATAATTATCGGTAAACAACACAAACTCTTTAGAAATGAGATAGTGTCTCCACTTTTTCAAGGATTGAATAATGGCATAAAATTCTTGGTCATATTTTGAATACTTTTTCTTAGCATCACTCAATTTTTCATTGAAATATGTAATGGGCTTTCCTTTTTGACTCAAAACAGCCCCAATTGCATTCCCACTAACATCACACTCAACTTGAAATAATTTATTGAACTCAAACAAGGATAATACAAACTATTCTATTATCTTTTCCTTCAAAAATTTAAAAATTTTTTCAACAACATCAGTCAATAATAAAATTCTCTTATCACCCCTAATAATGTCTATCATAGGAGCAATAATACCACTAAAGTTTCTTATAAACCTCCTATAAAAGCTAACCAAGCCATGGACAAATTTTTACCTCATATGAAATTCTTGGTGTAGGCCATTCAAGGATTGCTTTGACCTTTTCCTTAACTATTTTTAGCCCCTTAGGTGAAATCACGAAACCCAAATAGGTCAATTCTATCTTCATAAAACTGCACTTTTTCAAATTGATTAGTAGCTTCTCTTGACGTAATGTATCTAAAACTATTTTCAATTTTTTCAAATGAATTTATTTTTTCTAACTAAATTCTAAAATATCATCCAAATAAACTATTACAAATTTACCTATGAACTCCTTTAGTACCTCATTCATAAGCCACATGAAGGTACAAGGTGCATTGGTTAAGCCAAATGGCATAGCCAACCATTCATAAAGACCATAATTAGTCTTAAAAATTATCTTCCACTTATCACCCTCTCTTATCCTAATTTGGTGATAGCCACTTTTCAAATATATTTTGGAAAATACTTGGACCCACTCAAACAATCTAGTAAATCATCAATTTTGGGCAATGGAAATTTATACCTGATGGTTATTTTTTTTTTATTGCTCTAGAGTCTATACACATCCTCTAACCACCACATTTCTTTGGGATTAACACTATTAGAATAATAAATGGGATCAAACTTTCTCTTATCATCCCTTTTTCCAATAATTCTTGCACTTGCTTCTTGATCTCTTCATTTTCCTTCAAAGTCATCTTTTAAGCTGCCTTGTTTAGAAGATTAGCTCTTGGTATCAAATTTATATGGTGGCTAAAGCTTCTTACTAGAGGCAATTCATTTGGAAAATCATCCACAATAATATCAACATATTCATCCAACATACTTTGAATTTCTTGAGGTAACTCATTCAATCTTGTACTAGTAATCACACTTTTTGGCTTACCAATCAATGCAAAATTTACCTCCTCTTTCTTCATCTGATGTAGAAACTCTTTGCCACTCAAAATTAGCACTTTGGAATTTTGGTCTACAATAGTAGAGTGCTCATCCTTCAATGGTGTAAGGGCATGTTTTATTTCATCCTTTTCAAATGTGTAGGTATTTTGCCTCCCATCATGAATAGCTTTCCTATTAAACTGCTAAGGTATTCCAAGCAGTATATGACACACATCCATAGGCATAACATCAAAAACAACCTAATCTCTATATGTGCCTATCTAAAAATCTAATTTACACTATTTATTTAGCAAAAGTTTATGGCCTTTTTGTAACCATGAGTTCTTGTATGGTGTAGGATGTACCTCCTTCAATTTTAATTTTTCCACCATTTCAGTGGACACTAGGTTGTCTATGTTTCCACTATCTCTAATGACCTTAAAACATTTTCCTTTAATCTTATAGATTGTCCTAAAAAAATTGTTTCTCTAAGGTGGATCTATAATTTATTTATTAGGCTTAAGAAAAATTATTTTCATCAAAAGAGAATCACCTTCCTTAGTGGTATCTTCATAGTTTGTTGTTGGTTCATTTGATTCTTCCTCCTCACCTTGAGTAACATGCACTCCTTTTCCTGACTTGTGGAAGGATATTCAAGACATTCATAGGATCTATGACCTGCATATTTGTTATATCTAAAACATTTTCCCATAAATCTTCCTCTTCCTCTTTGGTAACCTTGATAAGGTCTCCTTCCTCTTGGTGTGTAACCTCCTCTGAAACTTTGTGGATTATTGTGTGAATTGTTACCTTCTTCTTGGATTGTTTCTAACTGTCTCCTACCTCCTTGCATTCCTCTACTTCTAAAATGTATGTTCCTTCCTTTGGAGTATGTTGGTTATTTTCTAGCAAGTTTTTCTTTTGATTTCAATGTAAAATTATATGCCTCTTTAACTGACTTTGGAATGAGAAGGTTGATCTCATCCTATATAGAAAATTTCAACCCAATGCTGTACCTTGCCACCTTCTCTATGTCATCCTTAACATGACCTGATCTTATAGTCAACATGTAAAATTCTTCAATGTATTCTTTAACATACATCTCTTTTTGCTTCAAATTTTTCAATTTTTAAAAAATATTTACATGGTAATCCTTTGGCAAGAATTTAATTTTCATCTTGGCAACCATTCGATCCCAACTCTTAATCTTTGACTTGCCTTTTATCTTCCTTTCATATTTTACTCCATCCCACCACAAGGATGCATGGCCTTTCAGTCTAGTGATGGAAAATTTAACTTTCTTGTCATCCTCTTTAATTCCTTCATACTAAAAATACTTATCCATTGCACTAATCTAGTCAATCAACTCTTCCACATTCAGATTACCTTTATACATAGGAACCTCCATCTTCAATTTTACAATCACTCCCATAATGGCTCTAATCAACCTATGGTCTCCAATTTCATCTTCTTCTACCACCAATTCTTCCTCTGGTGGCTCCACTTCTCTATCACTAACCTTTGCCATGTCAACACCTCTTCTCTAAGCTAATTTCAAGTCTTGTATCTTGGCTGTCAGGTTCCTCACCTCCTCCACTAGGGCTACTTGGTTTGCTTGAGCAAGTTGTCTTCTTCTAATCTCTTGCTATGGCTTGCCCTCTTGATTACTTTATTTTTTCACCACTCTGTCACTTCTTATTTATTTCTTTCTTTCCCTTCTATATCTTTGGATTGTGCACAATATCATTTTTTCAAGGCTCTAATACTACAATGGTGAACTTCTATTTACTCCACCTAACAATTTACCTTAACTCCTTGTTAAAAAGGAGTATCCACCTAATTACAACAATCTTTGATCTAATTCCTAAATCACCTAATTACAAGACTTCATACTCAAACACACAAATCTTTAATATTCTCTTTCATAGGCTTACATCACACACATTATGGACTAGATACATTGATATACCATAAACTGCTACAAATACTCACCACATGGATGCAACATAAAGATTCATAAACTTGCATAGCTTAATTATGTTCTACATAATGTTATTCTATGATACCAAGATTAACTAAGCTTTACCACATGGCTGGATCATTGCCAAAATACAAAAAATCACCATTCACCCTAATTGTGGTGCATTGGGAAGACTCTAATCGATGTTTTAGACACTTATAGACTAATAAACACTTGCAAATTTAACTATCAAAACTATGACATTAGACTCAATCTATAGGATAATGATCTACAAACTCTCTCTATTTTTGTAAAGAGCCACAAATAATGATTTATGAATTCTCAAACTTTGTAAAGACCCACAAACTATTCTATATACGATCAAACATAGAATGTAGTTATTAAAATAAATAGACAAAGTCTGCACTTTTCTTTTATGCAGCAAACTCAATTTTTGGGTATGTAGATTTAACTAAAGCTCCAAAGACAAAATTATGCAATCCTAATAAAAATCTCTAACTATTATACTTTATACTGTAGGTTACAAATCCTTAACCCATGCACCATCATAATTCTTATTATATGTAGGATACAAAATATGACATTTTTACAAAATAATATAATACACACACATAGTTTGAGTTAAAAATTCTTGTTATTCACATTGTACATGATAGAAGACATAAACATAACACCCAATTCTATTCACAATAGAAAACTACTTCCTAAACAAATAGTTCTCAAACACATATCAGTGAGTACCTCAACATTGCATGTGTATGATTTTCTCCACAAATCAAAGAGATTGACTTGATTTTATCTCAACTACCCTTTAAAACTAACAATCATCAAAACTAAATTACTGACTCATTTAATTAAGCCTAATTGGCTTATCCAACCAATTTATGACTTGCACAATTATTTAATTTATCTTTAACAAGTTTGGCCTTACAGATATACAAATAGACCATTTATTTAATTATTATAACTTTTTAAAATAAAACTTAATCTTAAAATGTAACACCTAAGACACAGATAAATTAAATATTTAAATTTTAATGATGTTCATACATCACAACCTTGGGTAAAATAGATATGAAATTCTAATAATTATTCATGTGCTTTAACTCTAAAGATAAAACATTTTAACTATGGGTATTATGAGAAAAATCTCTGAAATTAGTTAGTTCTCATCAAATGTAGAAGATTCTCAAAAAAAGGATCAATGGATTTGTAACTAGATTTTTTCCATTGAAGTTCAACCAACAAAAATGTCTACACATCTTGATCTATAAAATATTATTGATGACCACTCAACTATTTTTGGAGCAATGCCAAAAGACTACCACCAAGAAGAGAACATGATCATGCCATTTGACTATTTCTTGGGAGTCAACCACCAAACATCTAATCATAAAGGTACCCATATGTCCAAAAGAGTGAAATTAAAAATAAGGTACATGAGATGTTAGAGGCGAGTATTATTAGACTTAGCCAGAGTGAATATTACTCCCTAGTGGTTATGGTGCATAAAAGGAATAATACTTAGAGGATGTGCTTAGACTATAGAGAAATAATAATTTCATCATCAAAGATACTTTCCATATCCCATTATATTATGATTTTCTAGATGAGTTAATGGTGTTATCTATTTTACAAAACTAGATATTCATTCTAGGTACCATCAAATTTTAATTAAAGATGAGGATATCCCTAAAACAACTTTCAAAACTCATGAAGTTCATTATGAGTTTTAAGTCATGCCTTTTGGTTTCACAAATACATTATCTACATTTCAAAATTTGATGAACATTATTTTTAGGCCTTTTTTTAGGAAATTTGTGCTAGTATTTTTTTATGACATCTTCATAGACAATAAATATTGTAAATAATGTTTGTAGCATATGAAATAGGTAGTGTTAATTTTGGAAAAAAATTAAAAGTGTGCTAAACCATCAAAATGTGCTTTTGGATTCCAATAGGTGGGGTACTTAGGTTATATTATTTCCAATGAAGGAGTAAAATTAGACCCTAAGAAGATCAAGGCTATGATAGAGTGGTAGGTTACATAAACCCTCAAGAACCTCTAAGGCTTAATAGTCCACTATCATAAATTTGTGTAAATTTATGGTAGCATAATAACACCACTCATATATTTGTTGAAGAAGGACTCCTTAAAATATAATGTAACCACTACCAAGGCATTTGAGAAGTTGAAGGAGGCTATGTGTACCACTCAAGTTTTATCTACTCTTGATTCTTCAAAAAAAATTATTGTTGAATGTGATGCGTCAATATATGGCATGGGAGAAGTACTCATGATGATTTCATAATATGACTCATTATATCCAAGTAATGGTCTCCATTTCCTCCTATTTAACCTTCCTTAAAGTGGATTTGGATGCCAATATTAGGAATCATGGTTGATTTAAAATAGAAAGTGAACTATTTAACTTGATTATACTTTTAGAGTCATTGTAATCTATTTTTTCAACTAAGTTCTAACATATACATAGAAAAGATGTCATTTTTTCATATACATGTCAAGTTAATTACTATAATCAATAGCATATGTTTTGAGTGATCAAGGTATCTACTAAGGAGCAGATCTAAAGACTTCATAGCTCCAAGGAATCCATAGGGAAATTTTTTATGATTTTAACTCAAATCAGGGGATCTCTAGGCTAGCTTCAAAAGTCACCGGTATGGCTCAAGAGACCACCATTCATCCATATGGGACTAGTAAAGATACAACATGCTTGCTAAGAAGATGTGAATATAAATTCCAAAGAGTCCTGAGTTACTTTTGTAAGTATTTTGAATGCTAAAAATAGTATGTTTTATATGTAGCTATTATATTTATAGTGTCTCACAATATGATTTTAAATGCTTTGTTCGTAATGCTATCATAATATGGGTAAATTGATTGTAACCATCAAGATGTTTCATCTCATTCATTAGCACTGAACAAGAAGATCATGCAAGATCTGAGATGAAGTATTTTCCACATTTTATTCTTGAAAAAGTAGAAAGGATGTTTTTATGGAATAAAACAAATATTGATTATGATTTTATTTTTTTAGGTTGCTATTCTATGTTTAAAAAATGTTATAAACATTGTAATATATAAATATCTTTTTTTGATATAAAGAGAGGAGATGGATGTTAATAATTTGAATAAAACAATATTACTTCTAGTATTTTGATTTTAAACAAGTTTTATATATTGATGAGAAGCTGAGTTCATGAATATTTTCCAAAATTGATATTGTTTTAATCCCATTCTAAGGAGAAACAATGGCCCACTCATTTTAAGGAAGAAGGATCTATTGGTAATTATTTTTCTACGTTATGTGTCTTAAGTTTCTTATAAATTCTCTAAGCAAAATATTATTATTTTGTTAACCTATAAGAGTGTGTGTGTGTGTCTATAACAATTTACTTTCAGTAGATTGATTTTGGTATTTATTTCCATTGGTTTACATTCCAAGCATTTTATATTCAAAGCAATTTATTTTTAGGTTTCTCTCTCTATGTGCTTATTTCTTTATATCTCCAAAAATATACATTCCTCTAATTCTCAACACTCAGATTCCTCTATTTTTAATTAATGCAATTTAATTTCAAGAAATTAGATTAGTAGTGTGTATTTTCATTCTAGCAATTTCAATTCAAAAAGAGTGATTTAATTATTAAAAAAATTACTAGAATTTGATTTCAAGTAATTTTAATTCCATAGTTTAAATTAGATTATATGATCCACAATTCACCCCCAAAAAGATAAAATTATTAGCCACAAAATTACACACCTTAATGCCTATAACCTTTGGAAAATATTTGGATTGACATGACATATAAATAAATGGAGGTAACACAATGAACCTCAATGACCCTCATCAACTCATGCAAGAATAAATACCCCTTGAATTTGAGAGTCATCAACTCAATGCTATGAATAGGCTAAAGTCAATCTATGAGAAAGAGTAGGTGGATATTATTCATGCAATCAAGTAATTGAGACCTCACATGATGGATAGACACTTTAAATTTAATATTTAATTATAAGTGTCGGTAATACTTCACTTTGATTCAATAATTTTCAATATAGGGTGATGTCCAACACTATATGCAATGGGGAAAAGAGAGATATTCTCTTAACAATTATTTTCCTAAAACTAGAAATAAACTTAAAAATAAAACTTGACTACTAAGCTAACTTACTCTAACTTATGAAAGTAAATCAAACTTTTATTCATAATTCAACCAAGTACAATTACAGTAGAAGGTAAATTTGACTCAATTCTAAGTTAATCTCTAACATCTAAACACATACACATGCATACTTTTATGCAAATTTAAAATAGTTCTATTTTAATAAAAATAATCAATGACAAAACCAAATCTATTTTAAAATAACAATGAAACATTCCTCATCCTTGGGTGAGTGGACCCTTGATCCTTGCTTAGATTGGGGTTGAAATTAATCACAAAGATGTCAAAAATATTGAAAACTCAAAGTTGTATAATATTTAGAATTATGCTATCTAAAAAATCAACTTACATTAGAGTGTGTGAAAGTCATTTTTATAATACATCACTCTCAATATACTTGGTTAATATTTTAATAATATAGAACTAACTAACTACCTTAATGGGAATCTTTATTTCTAATTGAAATCCTAACAAAATTTATATAATTGGCACACTTATCAAAATACAAGTGTGAGAAAAGATTAAACTAAAATACTCCTACTCAAATAATACTACTAGTCCCATTTTTTAAGGAACAAAACATGGGAGAGTGTTTTATTCAATACTTCTATTAACATTATACTTATCTCAACTATCTAGGAGACATGCATGGAGAAGTACTAAATGGATTTGACTGCTTTAAGCTTTTACTTCTTCTTTGATAAATAATTAAAACTATCAACATTTAGTCACTTGCATTTCTTTTGTAGATTCCTAACACCACTTTTGTAGTCTTCAAAAATAGATAACTATGACCATCAAATACTTTAGGATTATTGGCATGTCACTTTCTCACATAAAAATGGCTTCCCACCTTTTCTATAACTACTACAAGATTATCAGAAGCCACCAAGAATAGTCTAGTGCCTATTTTCCATACTAATTTCCAAGATGGAATAGTTTGGAGCTTACTTAGAATAGTCCAAATCTAAATCCCAATGATAATTTAAATTCTAGAATAGTCCTGAGTTATTCCGATGTTAACTATCTATGATAATTTTTGGGTCAAAGTAGGTTGGAACACAACCTAAAATGCTCAAAATACTTTGAAATTGATATTGTTGTTGGGTATTTGGTTCAAAACTTTAGTCTCCATTCTTCAAAAACTAATATGACATGTTTTTAAATATATCATGTCTATTTACCAAGAAGTGTTAGAACATCAAATACAATTCATATCACATTTATTCTTCAAGATCAATTCAAATATATACCCTATATTTTACCTTAAACAAGTTAGAAGTTCATAACTCATGCCTAAATCCACTTTAAAACTAGTTCATAGAGGAGAAAAAGTGTTACTTGTTGGCTTTGGATGAGACATTTTGTGGTCTAATCATCTCCCCCACAACTAGGATCTTAAAGGTCCTCCTACATGTCACCTCTCTATTTCTTTGAAGTTTTAGGTTCTCTATGAGTTTGTTGCAATTATATTTCTCTATAGAAAAATGATAAGTATCTCTATTAGTATCAACATGTCCTCTATTTGCTTATACTTTAGCCTTCCATCTCTCAAAGTGATGAAGGGGTTGTTCCTCATCAATAGTCCATGAATGGATAGATGCCAAACGTAAAGGAGACCCGTTTATAATCCCAATCCATTCATTCTAAAATGAAGTTATTATTTTAAAAATTATTTTTACCTTCTTGAGTGCCCATCTTAAATTATTTGGGAAAATTATTTCTTTTTTATTGAAGGCATCAAGGAGAGCTTCCCATATTATGCTACAATATATAAATGTTGAATTGAAGTTGATAATTTTATATATTTTAAATTCATCCATGCATTCTATGTAATTTGCAATATATTTTTATTTCAACCTTGGTATGTAGGCCTAGTGTCATAAGCTATGACAAAAAATCTAGAGTTGGATACTCATACCTCATCATGATAAATACACATGATTATTGGACATTAAATTATATCATCCTATCATCCCATGCCTATTGGTTTTGAAATAATGAAAAATAAGCTCTGATTTGGTCTTTTCCAAAAAAAAATATTTATCATAAAGCTTATGTGGCCAAGGAGGAATCTATGTAGAAATAATTCACATAATGAATTTTGAGTCAGAGTGTTATTATTCACATATGCCTCCATGAATTTTTTTTCATCATCAAAGTCATGTGGTTTTCTATATGATATCCTAAATATTTTCCATTTGATGAACTACTCTTTTAATAATAGAGCATAGAAATGGGAAGGCTTCGTACATGCAAGGAGAGATTCCCCAATTTAATAGGCTACATCAATGTCTTTGAGTACCTCATTTTTTTTAATTTTAGTTTCTTAATATATTCCTTAAATGTTTTATTTTTCTCTTCAACATTCCTCAAAAATAACAACTATTTATCCATGCATGCAACCCCATTGTTATGATTATTTATGGAGAGACAAAATTATATTTTACTTCCTTTCCCTCTTTTTCTAATGTTATACTAGCAATGTGTTACGTAGTTCATAAATCCTCAATTTTTTTATTGCCTCTATAATTTATTGATGGAAATTAATAATGGAATTGATAAAGTTTTGTGTAACTAGCTCTATGGCAGTTTCTGTTGATGCACTTAATGTGCTCCCTATGTCAATAAGAAATGGGGGGGGGGGGGGGGGGGGGGAGGGGGAAAGTAAGAAACTCAATTTTGAGTCTTGGGAAACTTGGGGCTTAAGTTGTTAACATAGTTAATATTATAAATAACAAAAATAGTAGAGATATGGTCACCACTTAGAAGTTTTCAAGTAGACCCTACTGTAGGGACAATAGATGTTACACAGTAACACTACTAATTACCAATCTTTGTGAAATTATCTCAATATTTGATAATTATTACCCAAAATATAAATAAATAGTGGATATTTACATCATGGACTTAGCTAAAGTGATTCATAGATAGATCTAAAGGTGAGAAGCGTAAGGTAGAAAAGAAGGTTTGCTTTAGACGATCAAATATACCAATTCTTCTAACTTCTAAGGCAAAAACATATAAAACTAACATTTATCAAATCTAGTGCATCACTCAAAGTTTAAATAAACACATTTGAAGATTTGAAGGAAAGGAAATGCATATATCTTAAAGCATGTTGCATAAATATTATCCATTCACAGTAAATTGCATAGCACATTTAGTTGCAAATGAGAAGAAAATAGAGCAACTATACTATCATATTTGCCAGCCTAGTGTTAAAATCAAACTAACAAATGCATATATTGAATGTTATTTCAAAATTAGATATCAAAAAATAAATTATTATCCATATAAAAGTGTTATAAATATAAACTATATAAATACACAATTAAGCACTTCAGACAATCTCTCAAATTCTTTGGCTCTTTTGTATTAATTTTATCACAACTATTTATGATTACAAAGAAGTGGGGGAACCCCTATATATAGACCACAAATATGCCTAATAAAATTTTATGTCGCCCCACAAAAGGTTCCAAAATAACCCCACAAAAGGTTCCCAAATATAACCAAGTGGGTATGAATGTTACAATGGAATATTCTCAATTCAAATTTAAAAACATAACCGAATATTCCTCATGGCCCTGAAGGAGGTTGATGGCTTGTTTGTTGTTGTTGTCTTTGTTTATTCTATACCTCTTCCTTTATCTAGACCTCTATACATGCCAAGTAATATTGATCTACCTGGGTGAAGTCTAATATCATAGGATGGAACCAATCAGGTATTTCTTGACTGAGCTTGCCATACTTTACTATACCTGACCTTAATGCTTCTTCAATGGCATCTACTTTCTCCAACCTCTGATTAGCAACTACCACAATATTCATTACCTTAGTAGTTATCTTTGCATTAGACATATCCTACTAGAACATGGAAATGAACACCTTAATTTTAGCCCTAAATTATTGATCATCTATGAAGGTTCCATTAGGTTTGGTCACCCTAGTGACCAAGGCATCCTTCAGTAAGAGGGCAATCTTAAATTCATTTTTTTCTACAAATGTAGTTGCATCCTTGAGATGGTCCAAAAACCTCTTAAATATCCTTATCCTATTCATTATGATGGTCTATGTAGGAATTATATCCTCAAGTGGAAAAACCTTAAGGTCTAGAAACTTATTACTTCTTGTAACTATAGTCAAGTTTTCCAGCTTGGCATCATAGAGTTCAAGTTTCTAGTCAAGTTTAATGAACACCTTGGATTGTAATATCCTATCTTCCTACCTCCTCTTCATGACTTTATACAAGTTGAAACATTGATAACAACATTGATTATTTGAAATATAGTGACTTCTATCACAGTGGGTAGTGCCTATTCCTTCAACCTTTACAACTCTTACTGAATCCCCTTCATCAAAGTAATTGTAGACTCTACTTGAGCTTGAACTATGGGCACGGGGTCCTCTGCACATTCCTACACCTCTCTAGGGTTAGACTTCCTCTTCCTTATCAAAGTGAAAAGGGACTCTTCACTCTTATGGACCACAACTAAGTTTGACTATGGATACTAAACCTATCTTCTAAACACCCTCTTCATCATTCATGTCATAACATCAAACCTCATCCCAACTTGGGGAGTAGAGAGGACTACCTAGGGCCTCTCTTGCCTTGCTACTCATATGGTATCTCTAACCTGATTTGGGGTAGAAGTAGGTGGTGGTTTTGTTGGAGGTAGTTGTAATGGAGGTGCCTAGGCTAAGGAAGAGGCCAAAGCTATAACAGGGATGTACAAGTTTGTTGGGTCCTTTACCAAGTGTGTCAGTTAGAGACCTTATAGGACCCATGTTAAGAATAAATGAAGGCATCTCTAAAGTCTCACTCATTTTTTTAGTTGTATTTATATTGAGTGGATTTTGGAGGGGGAATAACTTTGATATGGGCCTCAATAACCTAGTAGATGTAGGGGAGCCAAGGATAAGTGATGCACTAGTAGTGGCTACCTAGGGAGGAGTATAACCCACATCTTGGATAGCACTAGTGATTTGGGACCCTGATGAAGATGAAAATTTGGTAGTGGCATGGGAAAAGAAGTGGGGAATGGTGAATCCAAAGGAAGCACTATCTTGTTTCATGCTAGTGTCAGTTGAGGATTGAATGTGGTGGTGATAATTATAGTGGAAGTGCTTATTGATAGGGGAGTAAATGAAAAAGTAGAAGCATATGCAATTGGTAAAGAAGTTGAGGATTGAATATGGTGGTGATATTTATAGTGGAAGTGCTTAGTGATAGGGGAGTAAATGAAAAAGTAGAAGCATATGCAATTGGTAAAGAAGGCAATGGTAAAGAACTTACATTGGGAGCCTAGTATGTAATGGTGGTAGAAATAGTAATAGCTTAAATAGATGATGGAGGAGGCACTGCTCCTCTCATGGTACTCCTAGACTCCTTTATTTTGTAAACCTTTTCAATATTCCTTCCTACCAGTCCTTACACTTCCTCCATAGATATCTCATTTCCTTGCTTACAATTCTTTAAGATTAATTACATCAAGGTCAAGATGGATTATGATCTCTAGGTCAGCTCCCATAATAGATGTAGAGACAAATGTAAGACCTTGGGAGGGGCTAGGTTGGATACTTGATCCTCATTGATCAGAGCTTGGAGGCATGCCCTAATTGCTTAAAATGGCCTATAGTGGAGGTCTGCATAGGGTCTATTCCTAATGAGAGGAATGTTATCTTCTTCCTCCTCTTCTTGTCTCTCCTCATAATCTACATCAAACATACTTCCATGGGTTGGTGGTGAGTTGAGGCCTTACAATGTCTTATTTCTTCTTCTCTCTATCCAGCCTCATTTACTTTCTTTACAACATTCCTAAGAACCACCTCATCATTCATAACATCTTGGTAAATCCATTCATGTACTTATTTTTTATGCTTATACTCCATTGATACATCCTTTTTGAACTTGAACAGGTGCTTGGAGATAACATTATTTGAATCCCATGCTTGGAAGTCATCTTTGGGCAATAAGTATGAGTCCCTATACCTTACAACCACAATGGTATCATGCCATTTTGTGATCGTAGTCCTCCCTAGCTTGTAAGAAGTCTTATGGGGGATTGTCTTCTTTTTTTCTAAGATACCATCAACTCTATGTGGCATTTTATAAGCCATATCCTCTTCATCTAGCTTCATTGGTACATATCTCAACAACCTAAGGGGATCCACCATCACTCCCTCTATCTTGATGACTAGGTAATCTGGGTACAAGTCAGTAGCTACCCATGTCCCTTAATGTCTATCTAACCTTTGGGGGAACCCTTGGAATCTCACACTCAGTGTTGTTAGGTTGTGGAGCTAAAAGCTTCACTGATGCAGACATGGAGGAGGTAGGAGGAGGTTGCTGAGTGTCACAGACACCGGCGTCAGTCAGGCCAACCGACGTCGGCAGGTATTAGACAGGAAGGGAAACCGACGTCGGTCACCTCCAGGTAGATAGGGACTGATGTTGGTCACCTGTGTGGTTCAGACTGTGAGTGTTATGGGAAGTTAGTTAACGAACCAAGTGTTTGCATGTCAAGAGCCAAATTTAGACTAGAAGCTGCGGATCTAATTATTGTAATTGGATGTCTAATTATTGTTTGGATGAGATCTATATAATAGACTCATAGGCTGTATTTTAAAGTGTGCTAGAGAGTAAGAGAGCAAAATATAAGCTCCTTTTGTGTGTGAAGAGAGCATGGTGTGTTCCTTCTAGTGCCACAGTGCCAAGTGTGGATGCTGGTTTGGATAATCAGAACGGTTCTTCAGGTGTGTAGGATCTTGGTCAACAAGTGTTGCATGGCTACTTTTGGAGATCTACATGGGTAAGTAAGATCATTGATCTACAGGTGTTTGTGGGTGTGAGATCTAGGTTTGTAGGTGTGCAGAACTAGGTTGATTTGCAGGTGTGCAAGATCAGGGAGGATAGCAACACAACAGAGAGCAGGATTAGGCAGGATCTACTTGGAGTACGGTGTGTACTTGGTCTAGAGCAAAGAGGAAGGTAAGGTAGTTCCTTCCATAAGTAAGATCAGTGGGTTGTAGGTTGTTGCAGTTCAAGAGAGATCTACTTGGAGTGCGTGGAGCACTTGTGGAGTGTGTGGAGCAAAGGTGTACTGGCAGTAGTGGATACTGACTAGTTAGAGAGGTGAACACCAACTCTATGTTTGAGTTGTGTGTTGGGACCGTAAGAGAGAGAGCTTTGAGGAAAGAAGTACTATTCACTTGAGGTGTGGGAAGCCTCTGAGAGGTGGTGAAGAAGTGGCATCTTCTTTATTGTATTCTTTTTTGTATGAGTATTAATACAAGTTGTGTATTGTCTCTCAAATTCTGTGTTGTTGTTGGTTTCTAGTTACTTGGTACTTCTAGTTAATTCCGCATCTTAAGTTGCTTGTATATGGTAATCAATTATGTGCTTCCTAAGGTTCCTAACAATTGGTATCAGAGTGAGGTTGTTGGCTCATAGCTTGATACCACTAATAGTTGGTATCAGAGCGAGGTTGTTGGCTCATAGCTTTATACCACTAACAGTTGGTATCAGAGCTAAGGTTGCAGGGAGCAGGTGTAGACACCAAAATCATGTCTAAACCCTTGGTTGACTCCCCCTTGGTCCCCTTGGTCCCTTTCCACTTCTAACCATAACCCACCTATGTCTTATTAATTTAAAATAATTATCTATTTTAAATTAATAATTCTCTTTCTCCCCTTGCCACCTCACCCTTAACACCTCACCACCCTTGGATGCCCTTCCTTGGATTCCCTTCATTACCCCATGACCAATCTTAAATGCCTAAGATGCCCCCATTTCATCCTCTCGCCTATTAAGCCACCTTAGACCGTTTCTTCCCCCGACCCGCTGACCCGGTAGTTGGGAAAATGGATAAAAGGCTATTTTTAGCCTTTTTCTGACTTTCAGCCGCCGATGTCGGTCAACCGTCGACCAACGTCGGTGATATTGCCAGCATCAGTTTCCTTCATAACTGCATTTCACCTCTGGAATGTTGATCCCATTCTTCAATCTTTCGAACCATTTTCTGCTCCTTCAATCATCCACCTTTTAACCTTCAACAATCAGCCAATCTTCTAGTCTTCAATCCACCAGACCTCTCACTCTCTCTCTCACAGGGATTCTACACCAGCTACAGCAACAACAGGTACTCTACTTCAGTCACCTTGCTGGAAGTCTTCTACATCGAACATCTGTAACTAGTCCACAACACACCATCAGCAATCAATCTGTAACCATATCTCCTACTCTCTCTTCAAAAGGCAACAAGTAAGCAATTCTTCTGTGCTTTCATTTTATTTTCTGGTTATTACTTTTAAGTGATATCACCACCCAGATTTAGACTATCAGACCACAGACCAGACTTGACTTCCTCCCGAAAATGCTGAGAGGCCTTCCCATATTCAAACATATAGTCTGCCCAGACCCCTACACAGACCATTAAATAGACTTAAACTCTTTTAGACCATTCTGCAGCCTTGAACCCAGTCCAAAACTCACCCAAACCTCATCCCTAGACTACTACCCCGACCGACGCCGGTCCTTTCCCCCACCGACATCGATAGACTAACCGACGTCGGTAGACTTTACCAACCGATGACGGCATAATAACCGATGCCAGCGACTGTGACCAGGCCGACAGCAACATTCAGGTAAGCATTTTCTTCCATTTCCTTTTTAGTCTTTAATCATTTTAGTCTTTTATCATTCTATCTTTTATCAGACATTATTTTTATCAATCAGTGGGTTGACATCCCTCAAGGAAGCCATTGTACTTCTAGGATCAAGCTTTCACTTGGCAGCCCACCATCTCCTCATCTAACGCCTTCTTTGTTTTAGTCTCTTTCTTCTGCAGGTGTCATCCTCCACAACCAAAGAGGAGTTCTCACAACATCTGAATTTGGTGCGCACAACTTTATCCAGGTACATACAAGCCTTATACCATTTCTTCTTAGTTTCTCATCTTGAATGTGAAAGTGAAAATCATATAGAAACATTCTGGCACGCCCGGTGGGACCCTAGGGTCTTCCTTGGGTTCTTTTCTTTTTGTTCATATAGGGTGCATTAGGTTTCTCCCTTTTCACCTCTTTCTTCTCTTCTAAATGACATCATAAGCAGGATTAAAAAGAACTCTTCTTTCTTTTCTTGCATCTTAGACTAATCAAAAGTCATATTCTTCAACCCTTTCTCAACTTGTTTTCATCCGAACTCACATTTCGACTTGGACTTAAAACACATTGCATTTCATTTCTGCTTGCTTGCATTTCTTAGTCCACACCTAGTAATTAATAACCACATCATGAATTAATCATCACTTATGTTACACATCCAAATCACTTGCACAAATCAAACATCAAAACTCACCTGAGACAAGGCCCGACTGGGATTTCATCACCCAGCAGATACCTTACCTATCCCGGCAATCCCACTTGGATTTCATCAACAGGGGGAAAGCCCACTCTGTTCTCTGGCAGAGGATAATCTCTAGGGAAAGTATATTTTGGCTAAGTGAGACCAGCTTATCACTGGGCTCGTGAAGTGAGGGGAGCTTGCTCCTTAGCACCAGGCCATGTACGGAACCTAACACAGACTCTTGAGCACCTAAACTAACCTGAAACCATCTTTAGACTACCTCTTCTAAGACCCATTCTTCAAGCCAACCTCCCCAAACACACTTTAAGGCATAAGGCACAGGATTCTAAAAGTTGATTCTTAGGATTTAACGCTTAGGGTCTACCTGTCTCCATCTCTATTTTTCTGTTCTTATCTGTTTGTTTGAGCTTGTGAGGATGTTCTTTCTTGCCTTGAATGGTTTTGACACGCAGTCAAACCAAGGCTCTTCTTGACCAATCAAGGCATCAACCACTTCCGCCTTCCCCGTCCATAACCAGTCCTATAATGGAGTTCCACTCAGAGACCGAAAGAACTCCTACTCGACCAACCCCGACTCAGACCCCCATTGTCCTTAAAGGGGACCAAGATTTCAAAAGATTCTTGGACCTCAATGTCAAAGCCCTCCAAAACTATCTCATGAGGAACCAAACGTGAGACCTTTCAGGTGAAGTGGCGAAGGCGTCAACACCATCTGCTACCCAACCTTTTGCCTCATCCATTAACCTGACAATGGCCAATACGCAAAGTTTGGCCTCCCCATCTATTTTTAGACCAACCTCCATCGGGGTTTCATTACCCCCTCAACCACACGCAATTCAACCAAGTTCTACATCATACCAGAACTTGATTATCCTGACTCCACACACTCTTGCACCCATAAATGCAGGAGTGTCTACCTCCCCTTTTTCCAATGCCACCACGTAACCACCTTTGGCAGTATCTAGTCAACTTATGCCTTCTACCTTCATGACGCAACCACCCTTGGCCTCCACTTCTATCCCAACGACTAGTTATCAATACGTTGCACCCCTACAAGCACAACTGACTACGTCGTATGTCCCTTCTAGCACCTTACAACCTAGGGGGCACCCCATCCACCAATTCATCAGTAAATCTCATCAAAATGCTGATGGACAAAATATCTAGTCTCGAGACCTCTATTTCTGGTTCACGCAATGTCCTTTCCTATGACCAAATTTGCAATGAACCCATTCATCCCTTCGTCCCTATTCGACCTTATCCCAATCAGTGGGAGCTTCCTAAGTTTTCTCATTTCCAGAGTAAGGAAGACCCACAATAGCACCTAAGAGCATTCAGACATGCTTGTTATCTTATAGCCCATGACGATGCATTACTTCTATGCACGTTCCCCATGTCACTTTTTGGCCCCACCCTTGACTGGTATAGCTCTCTTACCAGACATTCTATCTTTTCATTCACTCAACTCGCCCAATTATTTCTTGACTATTTTTCTATCAATATCACCAAACAAGTCTCAATCACAGACCTCTACTCTATTAGGCAATTTGACGACGAATCCATAGTCAATTTTGTCGCCCGTTGGAGAGGCCTAATCAACCAGCTCTCCTTCTCCTTGCCTCAACCTAAGCTCATCGAGCTCTTTTCTTGAGCATGTGCCAGGCACATCTCTTCTACCTTACGGATTCAAACATTCCACACTTTTGATGAAGCTTTCACCATGGCTCGAAAGCTTGAACTCTACGCCATTGAAGAAGATAAGGTCAAATTGCGTAATACCAATGCAAAAGCCAATGACCCTTCTTCTTCCAGACCTTCTTCTTCCCATTCCAAGTCCAAAGGAGTGGCCAACAATGTGGTCGTTAGATCACCATCTTCGACAAAAACCAACCAATCTCAACCTTCTACCTCTCCAAGCATCACCAAACAATTCCAACAATGGTACATCCAGCGTTCATACACTCCACTTGGAGAATCATACGCTTCCATTTTGAAAAAACTTGTCAAACAGGGGCTCCTCAATCTCCCTCCAATCCAACCACCACAATTCGACCCTTAAAAATCTATCCCTACTTGGTATAGGGAGGCTGACTTCTGTCACTTTCATCGCGTCCACGGCCATGACATCAACAATTGCCAAACCTTCAAAAACATCATTCAAGACATGATAGATAGGGGTGATCTCATTTTGGACAACCCGAATGCCCCACCCAACCAACACATCGATATCTTCAAACAACCTTTTCCTAACCATCCTCCTACCAAAACAATGTCCAGACCATGACCAATGACCCTCAAGACCACAATATACACACGATCGACACTGTCTTTTCTCTTGTCCCTGACCAACCTCCTTCACAATTGGAAGACCCTTATTCCCCTATTTCTATTTCACAGGTAGAAGAATCCTCTTCTCTTGTTAGTCCTCTATCGACCTCTCCTATGTTGGAGGACACCTTGACCATACCTACGCCATTAAGCCCACATTCATCCTTCCTCCCACCAATGGAGGACCCTATCCTTCCTACTCCTCAACCACAAGTAGAGGGCACGATCATTCCTGCCCTCTGCCCTCTTGAGGAGCCGTACTCTCCTATTCCTTCTCCACCAAGAGAAGAACCAGTCTCTTCCCCCATTTCGAACGAGGAAGACCCAGTCACGGTGTCCTCTTGCCTTTTGCCTGAGATTGCTACATCTCGCTCACCTCTGTCCACATCTGAACCCAAAATTGTATCTAACCTCACCTCGCATAATGGTGGCCCTCAACCCAAACCAAAGAAGGCCACTAAACCACATCGAAGGACTCCTCCTCCACCTTCATCATTACCTTCAATTTTGGGCCCACATCCATCCACTTTAATAGGAGTGCTTCCTACTCCCACACTTCACAGGGGCAAGTTGCCTCCATTATCCCCTCAACCCATCAGACATTTATTTCCTCCAAAACATCCAACACCTATCACCACAAAAGTGCCATCTCCTCGTGTGGTTACACCACCCACGAAAATGATGGTACAACTAATGCCTCTTACGCCTCTCAAACCAAAGTCATCAACCCCCACTGCAATAAGATACTCAGACCCATTAGCAGGTTCTTATGCCCTTCTATTACGGCAATTGTTGCAGTATTCTCGCATCAATCTCCCACCTCTTAAACCATATTAATCCCTCAGACAAAAACTGCCCTAGTTTGACGACACTCAAATTTGTGCATATCATCGCACACCTGGGCATGACACTGAGCATTGTTGTGCCCTCAAGGTTGTCATTCACCAATGTTTGGAGAAAGACACCTTTCTTCTCGACCATACTATCAACAAACCTTCAACCTCCTCACTATCCCACTCATCAACTCTCGGATCAAGACCATCTTGGTTCGACAACTCTAAATTTTGCCATTATCATCACACTACGGGACATGACACTGAGCGTTGTTGCGCTCTTAAAGCTGTCATTCATCAACATCAAAAAAAGGATACCCTTCTCATCAAGGATCCTCTTGACCATCCCTTCGACAAATCATTAACACCGACCCATGCTTCTCAAACCTCATCACTTAAATTGGGATCTCCACACCAGACTATGGTCCCTTTGCTACCTTTAACCCCCTTATTCGACATCAACACAGTCAATCTGACCACCAAGCCTCAACCGACCTTGACCAATTTGCCAAACATTCTCCCTAGCCACTGGGGGAATTCAACGTTCATCCAAGCCTCGACCAACCTTTCAACCTAGTCTCAACCAAATATCAATCACTCTTTTAATCTTAAGCCTCGACTAAGCCTCAACCAAGCTTCAACTATGCCTCGACCAAACAAACATCGACCCGACCTTGACCAAACATTTGACCTATCTTCGACCAAACATTCAACCTGACCTCAACCAGACCGTCGACCAAACCTCAACCAAACATTCGACCAGACATCGACCAAACAATGACTAAATGTCAACCAAATTTTTTTAATCATGACCTCAACCCAACTTCTTCATCATCAACCAACATGTGACCAATATGGAACAGAGTAAACGAGGCAAATTTGCTCCTAATTGGCTCAGACCTTACATCATCATGCACAAGTATGGATCAAGGACTTATCGTCTATTTTCTCTTGAAGGCCGACCAGAAACTAAGCCTCTTAATGCCTTACATCTACGACCATTCTACTGTTAGTCGAGTACTCACTCACTTGACATTTAACTTGAGCTCATCCCTTGAGCAATCCCTGTCCTCTTAATCCTCATTCCTTTCAACCCTATTCCCCTTAAGCAAGCCCTATGTAACCCTTTTATAAAGTATGGATGCTTTGTCCTAATAAAAGGGTGACCTTGAACTTCTATAGTCTTGTCCATGACCCAAAATTTTGTCAAAAAAATAAAAATAAAATAAATAAATAAATAAATAAATAATCAAGATGTCAAAATATCCAAGGTCATAAACTCTAACGGCAGACTGCTCCCTCGAAGGACAGTTGTACTATCATTGTTGTAGCTAATAGACTACTCCCTTGAAGGATAGCTATTCAAAGCCCTTATATATAAAGCACAAATATAGACCACTCCCTCGAAGGATGGCTATGACTAAATCTTGCTACACACAGCACTTTTCTTAGAAGCTTCCCGCATCGATCAGCTTCACAAATGACCACAAAGCAAAATGACATCTCTATGTGGACTTCCCGCATTGATCAGTCTGCTCTCTTAGAAAAAAAACTCATGGACTTGGCTTATTCTTTGTCTCAGGCTCTCCTATAAAAAGGGGCAAAATTATCTCTGCTCTCAAACGGGTTACCCTATCCTCCTCCTATCACCTACTCAAGGGACTTCGAGCTCACTTTAATGTCAAAATGATTCGATTACCTCTCTAACACAACCCATGGTCAACGACGTAATGCATGAATGGGGCTTTTTATTCTAACAACCCCTATCCATGCCATCATTTTGGTCCTTGTCAATGAAAGAGCAATATGCCTTTCACTCCTTTTTACACTTTGGTCACATTCAACCAAACCAACCCAAACATTTTCAGACTACCAACATGACATAGTCCATTTCACATAGTTTTTATGGACAACAATACACATGGAAACTATCGACCACTCAATTTATGTTAAGCATAACCAATACTTGCTGAAGCATAAATAGACTCAATTCATTTTTAGCATACATCCATCACGAATATAGAAAATTGCTAGGGATGAAAGACCACTCGACCAATGTTATAGAATACACCATCACACCATTTAGAAAAGGCTATAGCATCACCTTATCCTCATCATTTATAACCTGACCAAACCAATCATCAACCACTTTGACTCTTCGTCTGAACTACATTGGTCTGAGGCCCTAAGACTGGGGCTATGTAGGTAGCACTCAGATGATACGACATCTTCTAAGGTTAGCTCGACCACCCTCATTTGTTCGTCTCTCTTATGGACAAACCATTTTGACCTTTGACCATGACTTAACCTCGACCAAGACAATCGACCACTTCGACCCTTTTCCTCCCTTTTGGGAGAACTACATTGGCCTGAGGCCCTTCACACAAGGGCTATGTAGGTAGCACTCAGATCACACGACGTCTTCTGAGGTTAGCTCAGCCATATTCTTTCGTCCATCCATTCATTTGACCAATTATCTATCTCGACTTGCCTCGACCATTGACATTGGAGATCATGCCTATCTCCTTCGACTCCAACCACTTCCAAGACAACATTGCCTTGGTTGTTTTTGCATGTATGCTACCTCACAAATGGTTAGCAAAATTGTCTGTAACCCATATTTTGACCTTCACAAGTATAGGATCACAAGCCGATTGATCCCCACTACTTGTGACATTTTCGTGTTTCCAGGAGCACTTCCTGAGCCCGAGATACCTGGAACACGATGAACATTAGAGCTACAGCTTAGATTGAATAACTCGATCAACTACGACTAATGTTGGGGCCTGGTTATTTCAATTTTGGCACCCCTAGACCTTGACCTGCGACAATTTGACCTGACCATCCTATGAAGTGGTATACGTGTAATCATGACTATTATAGCGTTCTCACTCCAACTTCCCCATTTTTCATCCACTCTCTGTCAAATCAGCACCCGATTTCAGGTTCCCTTCCCTCGACTCCTACTTTGAGGGGGAATACCTCATCCATAATTGGGGTAACCAACCCTCCTATTTTTGTCTTGCAGTTCATCCAGAACAACCAACAAGATAAAAAGGGGCAAATGTAGACACTGAAATCATGTCTAAACCCTTGGTCGACTCCCCCCTTGGTCCCCTTGGTCCCTTTCCACTTCTAACCATAACCCACCTATGTCTTATTAATTTAAAATAATTATCTATTTTAAATTAATAATTCTCTCTCTCCCCTTGCCACCTCACCCTTGACACCTCACCACCCTTGGATGCCCTTCCTTGGATTCCCTTCATTACCCCATGACCAATCTTAAATGCCTAAGACCCCCCCATTTCATCCTCTCACCTATTAAGCCACCTAGGACCGTTTCTTCCCCCGACCCGCTGACCCGACAGTTGGGAAAATGGATAAAAGGCTATTTTTAGCCTTTTTCCTGACTTCCAGCCGCCGACGTCGATCAACCATTGATCGACGTCGATGATATTGCTGGCATCAGTTTCCTTCATAACTACATTTCACCTCCAAAATGCTGATCCCGTTCTTCAATCTTTCGAATTATTTTTTGCTCCTTCAATCATCCGCCTTTCGACCTTCAACAATCAGCCAATCTTCCAGTCTTAAATCCACCAGACCTCTCACTCTCTCTCTCATAGGGCTTCTGCACCAGCTACAGTAACAATAGGTACTCTGCTTTAGTCACCTTGCTGGAAGTCTTCTACATCAAACATCTACAACCAGTCTGCAACACACCATCAACAATCAATCTACAACCATGTCTCCTACTCTCTCTTCAACAGGAAATAGGTAAGCAATTCTTTTGTGCTTTCATTTTGTTTTTTGGTTATTGCTTTTAAGTGATATCACCACCCAGATTTAGAATATCAGACCACATACTAGACTTGACTTCCTCTTGGAAAGGCTGAGAGGCCTTCCCATATCCGAACATACAATCTGCCCAGACCCTTGCACAGACCATTAAACAGACTTAAACTCTTTTAGACCATTCTACAGCCCTGAACACAGTCCAAAACTCACCCAAACCTCATCTCCAGACTACTACCCCGACTGACGCCAGTCCTTTCCCCCACTGACGTCAGCAGACTAACCGATGTCGACAGACTTTACCAACCGACGTCGGCATAATAACCGACGCCGGTGACTGTGACCAGGCTAACAGCAACATTTAGGTAAGCATTTGCTTCCATTTCCTTTTTAGTCTTTAATCATTTTAGTCTTTTATCATTCTATCTTTTATCAGACATTATTTTTGTCAATCAGTGGGTTGACATACCTCAAGGAAGTCATTGTACTTCGGGGATCAAGCTTTTGCTTGGCAGCCCACCATCTCCTCATCTAACGCCTTCTTTGTTTTAGTCTCTTTCTTCTGCAGGTGTCATCCTCCACAACCAAAGAGGAGTTCTCACAACATTTGAATTTGGTGCGCATGACTTTATCCAGGTACATACAAGCCTTAGACCATTTCTTCTTAGTTTCTCATCTTGAATGTGAAAGTGAAAATCGTATAGAAACAACAAGTTTGTGTTTGTTTACAGGGCACTCTCAGGGGTTTATGATTGAGTGGGAGTATAGCAACAGCAGAAGAAAGTAAGATACGAATGGAGAAACTGAATAGCATGAATGGTCACTTACGGTCTGATGGAAAGAAAGAGTAGGTAAATAAATATTGTTGGTTGGTAGCAGATCAGCATGAAGAAGCAGATGTTGTAGGTGTTATTGCACAGGATGCTCTGGATAAAGTTGAATCTTATTTTACAGATTTTGTTGCCTCTTTCCATGTAGCCCCAGGTAGAGGGGTTGGTGAGCCTTGTTAGATTATTGGCAAAGGAGAAGTGTTGCTGAAATTGCAGGCGGCAAACACATGGGTGTTAAAGAAGGTCATGTAGGTCCTAGTCTTGGAGATGCGGCTAATTGCTTCAGGAAAGTTGGGTGATGAGAGATGCACAAGAACTCTCACAGTGGATGCACTTGAATTAGTGGGTGGTAATAAAGTAGGTATCCTTTATCTATCTACTTATATTACTGATTCTTCTTCTATTGCGAAGACGTGGCTTTGTAGGCTTGGTCACATGAGCAAGAAGGAAATGCATGTTCTTAAGCGAAAGACAGATGTGTTTGATAGGCTTAAGAATTGGAAAGCCTTGGTGTTCTTGGAGGAGATGATGGACAAATTTTAGTGGATGGGGCTGGATACATCTGAGCAGGGTAGTTTGGACATAGGTTTTGATTCAAAGGAGCTCACGGGTATAAAGTCATCACTCACAGGAAAAAATAGGTACCGACGTCGGTCAGGAGGAACCGACATCGAACAGACAGGTGCCGATGTCGGTCATGTGTAGACCAAAGCTGGTGATGTCAGGCAGGGTAAGACCAATGTTAGTCAGGAGGACTGACGTTGACAATAGGTAAGATCGACGTCGGTCAGGAGGACCGATGTTGGCAACAGGGACATCGACGTCGGTAGAGTTGGTAGTCAGGACAGGCGCATGGAAACTGATGTCGGTCAGATGCAGACTGTGTAGTGACCGAGGTCAGTCATTGTAACGGATTTTGGGCAGACAATAAGCTATTAAGGAGTCTCAAATGCCCACATGGAGGATTGAAGGTATTAAGTAAGCCTCAAATTCATTGTTCTTCTTCTTTATACTAGTTGATGACTGCAGAGCAGGAAGGATCTAGGAAACAGTGGGAGCATGGCATGATGAGAATGCAGAACCAAGCGAGAGATTTGGTAGGGTTGCCAGCCGATATGAAAGCATAGAGATGAATGAATAACTTAGTTAAAAAATAGAGAGAATGGACACGTGAGATGGAAGAATAGGTTATATGGTCTTGAGAAAGCTGCAGGACAGTGGGATAGGACTGACAGGTGGTACCAGGTGGATGACAAAGCAGGGCTTTAGTCAATGTCAGTTTAACCATTGTGTTTGTCTTACCAGGTGGATGATGGTTACAACATTATCTTGTTACTATATGTGGAGGATGAGCTTGGTGCAGGTTCAGACATACAGGATTTTGCTGAGCTAAGGGTAAGGTTAGTTTAGTGGCATGTCATGAGGGATTTGGAGCAGCGAAATTCTTTGACATGAGAGACATGGAGATCACAGATTGATTTTTTCTCCAGTGGGAGCTAATGTGAATCAGGTGTTGGTGAGGTTCATTACACAGGATGCAGAGCTGAAGCACACTAAGGGCTGGATAGTTTAGTGTCTAAAATCACATGAGGTCTGGTATAGACCTGAGTTTTCCCAAGCAATGGGAGCTGTCAGAAAGTTTGTAGTCAATCTAGGAAGGAAGCACTGGAGGGCAGTTCAATGGATTCTTAGGTGTGTGAGATGGACTAGCAACAGGGATTCATGCTATGCAGGGTCAAGTACTTTAGATATGGCAGGTTACTTGGATGACAGGAGGTGCACCACGGGATGTGTGGTAGTTGGTCTTTAGGATTGATCTTGAAGAGGGATACAAGCCAAGAAATAGATTAGATGGGGTAATGGTATAGGTACAGTGCAGTTGTTTATCTCTAAGTGGGAGATTGTTAGGTTGTGGAGCTAAAAGCTTCACTGATACAGACATGGAGGAGGTAGGAGGAGGTTTCTGAGTGTCACAGACACTGGCGTCGATCAGGCCAACCAACATCGGCAGGTATTAGACAAGAAGGGAAACTGATGTCAATCATGGATAGGCCAGCATCGGTCACCTCCAGGCAGATAGGGACCGACGTCGATTGCTTGTGTGGTTCAGACTACGAGTGTTATGGGTAGTTAGTTAACGAACCAAGTGTTTGCATGTTAAGAGCCAAATTTAGACTAGAAGCTGTGGATCTAATTATTGTAATTGGATGTCTAATTATTGTTTGGATGAAATCTATATAATAGACTCATAAGTTGTATTGTAAAGTGTGCTAGAGAGTAAGAGAGCAAAATATAAGCTCTTTCTGTGTGTGAAGAGAGCATGGTGTGTTCCTCCTAGTGCCATAGTGCCAAGTGTGGGTGTTGGTTTGGAGAATCAGAAGGGTTCTTCAGGTGTGTAGGATCTTGGTTAGCAGGTGTTGCATGGCTACTTTTGGAGATCTACATGGGTAAGTAAGATCATTGATCTGCAAGTTTTTGTGGGTGTGAGATCCAAGTTTGCAGGTGTGCAAAACCAGATTGATTTGCAGGTGTGTAAGATCAGGGAGGACAGCAACAAAATAGAGAGTAGGATCAGGCAGGATCTACTTGGAGTACGGTGTGTACTCGGTCTAGAGCAAAGAGGAAGGTAAGGCAGTTTCTTCCATAAGTAAGATTAGTGGGTTGCAAGTTGTTGTAATTCAAGAGAGATCTAATTGGAGTGCATGGAGCACGGGTGTACTGGTAGTAGTGGATACTGACTAGTTGGAGAGGTGAACACCAACTCTGTGTTTGAGTTATGTGTTGGGATCGTAAGAGAGAGAGCTTTGAGGAAAGAAGTACTATTCACTTGAGGTGTGGGAAGCCTCTGAGAGGTGGTGAAGAAGAAGTGGCATCTTCTTTATTGTATTCTTTTCTGTATGAGTATTAATACAAGTTGTGTATTGTCTCTCAAATTCTGTGTTGTTTCTGGTTTCTAGTTACTTGATACTTCTGGTTAATTCCGCATCTTAAGTTGCTTGTATATGGTAATCAATTGTGTGCTTCCTCAAGTTCCTAACAAGTGTTTGATTTATAGACAATTAGGTAGAAGTTTTTTGCAATCACCTTTACGTTGTGTTTGAAATGGTGAATGTGTATTACATAGAATAACTAGAGCATGGTTTCATCTTGTTTAGAAACAATGAATTCTAGCCTAGTTGGGTAGTTATGTAGATAACATCTAGCAAATAACTCGCCATGAAAAATGGGGCTCTATTTTTACAAATATCATTCATTACATAGATTAAGTTATTGTTGATTATTTCCCTAAGAGAGAGAATTTGTCGATCCTCCAAGATTATCTGTAGTAGTGAAAGAGTTATTATGTCTACATACCCAATATGTGCATTATCAAATACCCTATTGAGGAGAGCAAAGCCAATCATGATTCCTTTCCTAAATTTATGGATAGGTATGTTCTCTTGGTTTTCCATAAAGATAACTCTAGTTAGGTCAGTCACCCATATATCTAGGACCTTCTCAGGGGAGTGCACCTCATACTATTTGTTGATTTTGCTCTGGTTATAGTCTATTTGTGGGGAAAGAAGGTCATAATAGTTTTCAAATCTTGGCCCTACTATGAAGGTGATCAGGATCCTTTGATCCATTGATTTGAGCAACCCATCTTCACATCTCAACCTCCTAAAGATGCCATAAACTAGGTCAGTGCATGACATGACCTCTGGTTTAGCTATAACCTTATGGAGGCTAGTAACATTGATGGCAAGGATGTCTAAAACTAAATGAATTATATGAGTCATTGTCTCAACCTCATTAACTACCCTAGTTACTTTTATATTCAAGTAAATGTTATTGTAATGCATGTCCCCTGATGCTATTGCTTCAAGAATGAATTTTGTGTCTTTGAAAACAATCAAATTACCATATTGGAACAAGAATTCATCATTTCCAAAATAAATGTTCTTACCTAGAGTGGAGGGACCTACCTATTCCATCTCTATAATATCCTGGGTAGAAATTAATGTCCTTATATATCTCTCTGTAACTTTAGAGATCCAATAATGGTGGTTGAGGTGCAACCTATGAATAGCTCGAGCTTTATCATACTAGGAGAATGCAGATAGCAAAGAGAGTAAATGTGTATAGATTCAAATGAAAATTTAGGTAACAATATCCAAGTTGGATAACCTTTTGAAAGATTTATTTGATTAATTTAATGTAGATGGTGATTATGGTTCTTGTTCTATTAATGGTGAGCTCATCAACTTTGCATATGTTAAGAACAAATTTGAGCTATTATTTTTGGCATTTAATTGCATTAAATTTATAATTTAGTTTTAATTTGAATTTTATCCACCATCAATTTTAAATTTAAAGATAAATATTTCCACGGTTTGACACATAACTACCACCTCATGTCTAGATAGCTCCTCATGGGGCCTGAATATGGCTAAACTACATAGTTGGCTCAAATCTAGATATGTGACACCTTTTGATTACCTCACAAGCTCTTGAAATTTAATTTAGTGTGATGACACATTTTCATACTTCCATGTGGCATCTTTTAATTCTTGGAGAGCTCTCAAGTAGCACCTTTTAGTTTTGGTTGGTCACATGAGTGCCATCACAGCTCTCGTGGGTAATTATGGATTTTCTTTGCCAGGTAGCTATCTCATAGGCAATCACAGCTTTCCCTAATAGGTGTCATCTTCAAAAGGCTCTTGGATAATTGTTAATAACTTAGTGTTAATAATGTGGCTTGAGTGGATCCATGCATCCCTCTCAGAGGCAATCTAGTTAATCTTGGAATGCATCTTCATAGGAATGGCATGTGGCATCATCATAGGCCCAAAGGGAACATGCATCATTCTCATGAGCTCATATTCATTATTATACCAAGTATCACTCTCAAAAGGATCCTTGGATAGTTGTATACCATTGAGTCTTAATTATATGGCTCGGGTGCTACCATATGTCTTTCTCATGAGCTATCACAAGATTTATATAGATGCAACATGGTGTGGACACATGTTGATCTTGGATGAACATAAAAGGATCACATATCACTTTAAAGAGTTACTTGGGTCTAATTATTCATGATTGAGACATACGATGGCATCTCATAGGCTTCTAGATTAAAGTAGGATGTGTGGTGACTTGGATTGAATGGGCTTGCTCATGGGGGATAAGATCTCAACACATAGCTTTAAATTTGAATTCAAATGGCTAGTCCCTTCATGAGATATTTAGATGATGCCACATGGCTTATGAACTCGGTATATTTACTCCAGGTGTCTTGCAAGGAAAGGAATTAGGTATCATGATAAATATTCAAGGCATTTTGAAGGTTGATGAGGTGGACACCTATACTTTTGAAGTCATAATATTAAATTTTACATTATTTGAGGTGTTATAAACCACTAATTTAATTTTGGCATCCTATAAGGTCAAGCAAGTAGTTAAGTTAGACTTCAGAATATGTCATAACCTATCTTGAGCAAATTAAGACAAATTTAAATGCATAACTTCACAACTAAATGATTTAAACACAACATGATGTTAGTTTAATGAAATCCAGTAAAGCTATCCATGTTCATGTGGATTAGAGATCTGAGTCATGCTTCCTTAGTGAAATCCTATCTGCACATTACTGAAGCACTCATGGTTAATATTTCATCATTCAATAAAACTTGATAAAGACTTGCAATGATTTAAATATTTCTAAGTACTAATTTATATTGAAAAATGAATTATTAACCAAAAATTATAGAAACACAAGATTGGTAAATTAAACCAAATCCATATACAGTTAAATTATTTAGCAAGCTTGGCATCTTAGGCATTTTTAAATTTGAGGAAAGGAGGGTCCCATTCTAAGAATAGGGGGTAGTTGATCATCAAAAAATGGTGACCTCTATGAGAAAACATTGTGAAATATTAGAATCTAGATCTTTTGTTTAAATATTAATCAAAAATTAGTTGTCTCATTATGATATTCAATCAGTACCAAAACTAATTTTCAAAACTAATGAAATCTCACAAGATGGAAATATAGTTTAAACCTTGTGTATAATCATACTATGTGTGTATTTTGAGGTCCCTTAACCATTATCATAGGGTTCATAAATGATGACTTTCAAGTTTTAAGACATCAAACATGAAATGACTTAAGCATTCTTTATATATTATATAATAATGTTTATCTTAGTTAGGGATGGCTTGGGCATTGCTCTACTAATAGCCAGGCATCCATAGCCCTGATAGAGATACCTTTGGCTCCACTTTGGGCCTTACTCTACTACCAACTAGGTGTGTATAGTGCCAATAGAGATCACCTAAATCACCATTCATGGAATCTGAATCAATTTATGATTTCACTTCATTGGTGTATCATTTTTTGTTTTTTAATACCTACATTCATAAACCGAAATGGTTGGGAATTAGAATTAGTTAAGTATAAGGATTTTGCCAAGACATAGTCTAGATGTAATTCATTTTTAGATATCAAGTCCTACCCTGGAAATTTATTTGGTGAAATTAAGTGACAATATGATGGTCCACACATATTCAAACTCTTGCTCAAGAAAATGGTCAGTCATCTAAACTATATTATAACCTTAAAATGACTCAAGATTTTCATGAGAAAACCAACTTGTAATTAACCTTGCCCAACTTTTCTAAATTGGAACACTGCTAGAGGTTTCCAAACTTTGGATAACTAATGTTTAAAACCAACAATCCCTTCTTCCCATTTTCAAGATTATATTAATTCAAATTGATCAAATGAATTCTTATCTAAAGGACTTGTTGTTAATCTACAACACACAATATAAAACAAACACAAATAGAAATCAAAGCAAGAAGGGAAAAAATAGGAAAGATAAGCAGGAAAGAAATGTATATATGAAAGCAAATTAGAAAGAAAGGAGACACTCTACTCCTACCTACTCTAATTCTAAAAAATCTTACTATCCTTCTGGAGTTTGGGATAGAGTGGCAAAAAAATAGTGTTTCATGTATTGCCCATTTACTAGCAAGGTTAATCATTTCCTTACAGATTTTTGAGCCTAAATGCATTTTCATCCAATATTTATGCCACTTTATATGGTCCAATATAAAGAGGAGTGAAATTTTCATGTTATCCTTTCTTTTCATGGGCCTTATCCCATAGTAGGACTAAGTTTAATTCATGGAATTCTTTAACTTTGGCTCGCTTGTTGAACCATATTTTTTCAACATCTTGATGCTTGCTAAAAACATTCAATGCTTCATCTCTAACATCTTCCATTTGGATGATGTTAAATATCTAAGATGGCACTCTTTCATCATCTTCCATGTACTCAACCATGAAATCATAAGTGGGCAGCTTCAACATGATAGGAAAAATAGGTTTTTGCCTATAGACTAGTAGGAATGGGGATGCTTTGAGAATCTGCTTGTATCTTGTTTTGTCTACCCATAGAGCATATTTTAATAGGAACTTCCATTCTCTGAGTTTATTTTTTGCAAACTTCTTGATGGAATTTATCAAGTTTTTATTGGTGAACTCAGTAACTCCATTACCATGAGGGTATTAGTTTGAAGCAAACTTGACAATTATGTGATTATCATACACCCATTCAGTGAATTTGGTTGATGCAAAGGCTGGGCCATTATCACATACTAAAGACATGAGAGTTCCAAATTGAGTGATGACATTTTCTTCTAGGAATTTTATGACATCAATTATTCTACTATTCTTCATGGCCACTAGTTTAGTCCACCTAGTACAATAATTTGTAGCAGTGAGCATGATTTATGTCCCACTAAGGAGTTGGGATTGATTACTCCTACGAATTCAAGGCCCTATTATGCAAATGGACTTGCTTCAATTAATAGTTAAAAAGCATGGTTGCCTTTGTCTCCCTTTGATCAAACACTTGACATTGGTGGAACATTCGCACATGAGTATGGGAATCTTTAAATATGGTTGGACAATAGTAGCCAGCTTAATTATCTTATGTTCAGTGGTACACCCTAAAGGGTGGCCACTTCTAAGCTTATCATGGAAATTACTCATGATTTCAGTGGCTTCAGTTCTGGAAACACATCTTAGGTAGATTTTTTCATAGTTCTTTCTATAGAAGATTCCTTTTTTTATCATAAAATGGGAGGATCTCAGCTTGAGGGCCCTTTTTTACTCCCTTTTAATGTGTGGGGGAATTCTCCATGCAATAGATAATGAACAATATCCTCGTACCAATCACCTTCAGGTACTTGGCTTGATTAAACCTATAAAATGTCAATGCGAGGATCATTATTTGTAATAAGTTGGATCAAACCTTGCCCTCTAACTAACTTCTTAGATTTTATTTGTAAGTCATATTCTTGGAGTTTGGTCATCCACTTCCCTCTTCATTCTCCAAGTTTATTCTATCCTAGCCTCAACTTAACTATAGGCTTAGACACTATGTCATATGTCTTATTTCTCAAGATGTAGTGTCTGAACTTATTAATAGCCTTTACTAATGTTTAGACTTGCTTATCTAGGATAGGATAGTTCAACTCCATGTTCTTCAAATTGGTTCTCATGAAGGCTATGGGGTGTTCTTTGTCATCCTCTTTCTATGTTAAGACAAAAATAATAGTGTGATCAAAAGTAAAAGAGTATAGATAGAAATATTTACTAAAATTAGGACTTATGATAATAGGAGATTGAATAATGGAATCCTTAATATCCTAAAAGGCCTTCTTCTCTTCAATAGTCTATTTTATCTTAGCATTTTTCTTTAGCATGGCGTTGAGTGGCCTTACAATCTCTACAAAACTAGAGATAAATTTTCTTACAAAATTGATTTTGCCAAAGAAATATTTTAATTCTTTTTTGCTATTAGGATCTTCTACCTTTGAAATTGCATTTATCCTATCGGGATCAATGGTTACACCTTCCTGGGTGATTACATGTCCTAGAATTTTGCCTTCAATTAAATAGAAGATAATTTTCTTGGGGTTTAAATAAATACCATACCTTATACACTTCTCAAGTACTTATTCCAAATACATCATGTGATCTCCTCTATTTTTAGAAAAAACTATTAGATCATCCATGTAGATGATGATTTACTTACCAATTAAGCCATGGAATACATGGTCCATTGCTCACTAGAGAGTTTCTCATGCATTGATAAATCTGAATGGCAATCATTTGTATGCAAACATTTCCCACTTGGTGGTAAAGGTAGGTTTCATCTTGTCATTATTATTCAATAGGACTTGGTTGTAGCCTAAAAAACCATCAAGAAATGACATCATTCTAGACCCACTCACCAATTGAATGACCTCGTCTAAAGATGGCAAAGGATAATTGTCCTTATCCAAAGATCTATTCAAATTTCTAAAATTGATACAAAATCTGATTTCTCCATTCTTCTTTTAGGCTGGCACAAGATTGGCAACCCATGTCGAGTGTCATATGGGGAAGATTATTCTTACATCTAGTATTTTCTTTACTTCCTTATAAATCAAATGTTCCAACACTAGATTTATTGGTCTTTATATTTTCCTAAAGTGTTTGAAGGCCTCTTTCAAGGGGATAGTGTGAGTAATCACATGATTATCAAATATTTTGAGGTCATCATATGACCAGGCAATGACATCTTTGAACTTGGTTAGAAGGGAAGTGGCTTTTCTCAGCTCTTCATCAGTGCAAAGTAAACTGATGTTGACATTTTACTCATTCTCAATACTTCCCAAGTTGACTTGATTGTAATATTTTTTCTCACCTTGGATTTTTTTATCTTTCATCCTTTGCTTATCTAAATAAAAAATCCTTTCTAAGGATATCATGCCTTTGGGGATTCATTTCTCTTTAAGTTAGATCACTCCATCTTCACTATCCTTTGAACTTTGTGTAGAACTTTCATCCTATTTATCAATGATGTGAGATTTGAATACACCAACACTACATATGAAGTTAATTATTTGATTATCATCATCAAAGACTTGGAAGTGATTGATGTTGTCTGGCACAAAGGGGCATGAAATTATCTCCATACTAAACTCCTAAAAATTCAAAGGCTCTGGAGGAACCAAGTTTGTTGTTGCTAAAGCCAGATCATCTACCAATTGGTTATACTCAGGAAAAAAAATAATATTAAATGAGTCAAAATACTCAATTAAATCTAAAGCTCTAAATTTATACTTTCTTAGACAAGAAATACTACACTGATATATGTTCCTAACTTGGTTAACTAGTTATGAATCACCACAAACCAACAGTTCTTTAACCTTATGTTTAATTTCAAATTGAAGTCCTAAAATAAGAAATTAATATTATACTAAATTATTAGTGTAAGAGAACTATAATCTATAAGAATCTAGATGTTGTTTTCCTTTTGGATTTGTCAGAATAATTCCAACACTAGAACCTTACTTAGCTTGCACACCATCAAAGTGCAATGTCTAAGGACCTTTACTTTCTTCTTTCACCTTGTCATCTATAGAAATGTTAGTGGTTTCCAAAGTGTAAACACCTAATTCATATGAAAGGTAATTTACTTTTTCATTCTTGGTGTTATATTTGATGATCATGTATTTCATTTTGGGGTTCTCAATCGATCATGATTTGATTAGGAATCCCATGCCAAGGTATCCACATGTGGGAGCAATCAATGGACATATATCCATTCAGGTATTTATTATAATCTTGACTTAATAGAAATCTATAATCATTGGGCATGTTAATGACTTGGATGTCGATGAACTCTTATATTTGAGGCTCATGATCTAGCTGTATATGAATATTTAACAATTCTCCCACCACCTTCACTCTTGATTTTTCCAACTACACCACCACCTTCACTCTTTATTTGTCCAATTGCACCACCACCTTATCAGATTTGACTGGGTTTAATCCTAATTTTTCATAGATCCCTAAAGGCATAATGTTAGTTGAAGCACCAAAATCAAGCAAACAATTATGAATATTCCTACCAAATATTCTTACAGTTAATAGAAATGGTGGAACTTCATGCTTACTCTTATACATTACCACATTTGCATGAGATTCTTTAGCTTTGTTGGAGATAGGATTTTCATTTAATGATTTCAATAAAAAATTACATTGTTCAGTGATTTGGGTGAGATCATGTAATGTTATGTTTTCCTTGATCTTCTTCATGTCTTCTACTGTGTTGTATCCACCTTTTGATGTTGTGTAAGGAGCTTATATTGGTGGATAACTCTCCTTACCTTTAAGGGGTAGAGGAATTTTATATATCCTACCATAGGGAGCCTTATCTAGTTTATTATGTGAGGTGGAAGTTATTATAGATGGGTTCTAACCTTTACTTCTCAAGGCATGATTGATCGTTTAGTATTTCTATAAAGCATGTATTTCCTCAACATTGTCTTCAGGCTCATTTTCATCTTGACTGGGAAATTTATAGGTCTCAATCATGAATATAGTTTCTTGAGCTCTATAGGCATCATTGGTATTATCATAGCTCTTAGCATTCTTTTGATCAATGGGATTCATATCGAACTCCTCTATTTAGCTCTAAATGGCTTCAAATGCATGGTAGAACTCAACACAATCTAGTTCTCCATGTCTAGCTATGTTGTTCACTTGACACCAATTAGGCAAGGCCATCTCACAAAATTTAATCACAGGTAGGTTACTCAGAGGGGGATTTCTATTATTGTTATGCTTATTAAAAGGTCTATTATACTCTAGAAATTATAATTTCTATCAGAAATCTCATCAGTATTTCCCATTTATTTCTTGAGATCTAAGAAATCATTAATGATTTTCTAAATTGTTCTTTGTATTGAGTTGAATTATCCCTTTGGAAGCTCTAATTTCTTGTTTTGTGTCACATTTTGAACATTAGTGTTATTTATAAGCACCATTATTTGGTTGACATTGTTCTAAGGATATGCTCTAGCAATTCCTTGGTTACATAATCTGAGTTGTTAGTTGGGTGTAACATGGCTCAAAAGTAACTAGTTGACCACTAACAATTAGTTCAATGCAAGGTGATTCTAGTTCATGTTTGGTATGACATTTAGAGTAGGCATCATTGGGTCATAGTTTGGTATAGTAAAGGCAAGATGCCCTTGTGGGTGCATTTTCTTATCAATATGAATATCCTCAACATATGCTAAAGGCAACGTGTCAATATTCAAGGCCCTTCTCAAAAAGATAGCTATCATTGTGTCTAATGTATTTCTATATATTTCCAAGACCAAATATTTTTTAGATTATAGGGTGGAGATGTCAGGGTATACATCTTTTGGAACCTTGTATTGAATGCTCTAATTAGCTCCTTTATGTCTCTTTTGAGGGTGGTGAACTATTGTTACACAAATCTTAGGCTTACTACCCTACCAAATTGGGCAATAAAAGTGTCATTGAAATAAATCCATGCCATGATGGAATATTTGGTCAAGTTGAGAAACTAATCATAATTTGCATCTCATAATGTAAAGGAAAATAGACAACAAGCCACATCCTCATGGATCACATTAAGTAGCCTCAAATATGCCTTAAATGACTTTATATGCTCTTTAGTGGTTACTCTACCGATGGGAGTAAAGAGAGGAAAATATTTCTTTGGATTACTTGGTATATCATGCATGGGTCCAGGGATGTTGATAGATGAACCAACTAACTATGACGTGACTGGGAAAAGTGGTTACAAATTTTGGTTAGATTGGGAATTTGGTTGGGTCTTGACTTCCTACATCTACCTTTGTCAGCTCTAGCCTTTCTATGGGTTTTTGGGGATGTCAAATGGATCTTAGGTTTAGATTAGTATCTGGTTCTAACCCTAGGCAACTCCAAGATGTAGAACAGGTACTAAGATTTAAAAAAAACTTCAAAGATGGCTTCATAGGCATCAAAATATCACACAGATTAGTCAATCTTTATAGAAAAACTTTAGATCAAGTAGATTTACTTGATATTTTAAGATCAAAGCCTTGAAACCCCAAATTTTTTAGTACTTGCATAAATATTTTTACTCCTGCACATTAACCTACAAAGAACAATGTTAAACCAATATTTCAAAGCAACTCTATGCCTGATTCAACAATATAAGGACATTTGAGCATTCCAAAACACTTTTAAGCACAAATTTATGCAAAGGTTCACTTAATTTCAAATGAAATATATAAAATATGATCTTAAATGTTTAGATCCAGTACAAATGAGGTCCAACAATTGATCTTTGCACAAATTTTTTTAAATGCCTTGATTATTTATCAAATTTATGTGAAGCTTTGCAAAAATGATCAAAATAACCTTGAATATGCTTAAAGGATAGGATATTTCACCTATATTTGCATAAATTTAGAAAAATATCTAGGTTATTCACTAAGTTTTCATGAATGAACACTAATTTTGATGAAATCCTTTAAAGAATGTAGAGATTCCTGTAAATAATGCAAAGATCCATGTAAGAATGCAAATCCTTAGTGTTCTTAACAATATTTGCATACTTTGAAAAAATAAATAATAGATTTAATGAAGTACACTATAATTCTTCAAAGATGTATGAAATTAATTGCATAAAGGCCCTCCTTCTAGAGCCAACTTTTCCCTTCCTATTGACGCACTTAATATGCTCCCTGTCACTAGGGAATGGGGAAAAGTAAGAAACTCAATTTTGAGTCCCAAAAGACTTGGGGATTGAGTTTTTAACACAATTAATACAATAAATATAACAAATATCATAAATATGGTCACCACTTAGAATTATACTAGTAGACCATACTCTAGGGACAACAGATGTTACATAGTGACACTAATTATTGCTAATCTTTATGAAATTGTCTCAATATTTGCCAATTATTTCCCAAAATATAAATAATTAGTGGATATTTATAACATATACTAAGCTAAATTGATTCATATTTAGATCCAAATGTGAGAAGGGTAAGGTAGAAAATAAGGTTTGCTTTAGATGATCAAAGATACCAATTCTTCTAACTTTTAAGGCAAAACATATAAAACTAGCATTTGCCACCTCTAGAACATCACTCAAAGTTTAAATAAATGTAGTTGAAGCTTCAAAGGAAATGAAATGAATGTATCTAAAAGTATATATTTCATAAATATTATTCAATCATAGTAAATTACATAGCACATTTAGTTGTAAATGAGAAGAAAATAGAGCAAATATACTATCAGATTTGTCAGTGTAGTGTTAAAATCAAAATAACAGATGTATATATTGAATGTTATTACCAAATTATCTATCAAAAAATAAACTATTATCCATTTAGAAGCATGAGAAACAAAAACTACAAAAATACACAATTAAACACTTCAGACAATCTCTCAAATTCTTTGGCTCTTTTGTATTAATTCTATCATAATTATTTTTTATTACAAAGAGGGGGGAAACCCCTATATATAGGCCACAAATATGCCTAAGACAAGTTTACATGGGCCCACAAAAGGTGACCAAATATATCCAAGTGGATAAAAATGTTATAATGGAATATTCTCAATTCAAATTTACAAAACATAACTAAATATTCCTCATGGTCCTAAAGGAGGCTACTGGCTTGCTTGTTGTTGTTGTTGTCTTTGTTTCTTCTCTACCTCTTCCTTTGTCTATACCTCTATGTATGCCAAGTAATGTTGATCTATTTGGGTGAAATCTAGGATCATAGGTCAAAATAAGTTAGGTATATATTGAATGATATTGTATGATTTATGACTACTGGCCTTAATGCTTCTTCAATGGCATTTGCTTTCTCCAACATCTGATTGATAAATACCACAATGCTCATTACCTCAGTAGATGTATTTAAACTATCCATATCTTGTTATAACTTGGCAATGAACGCCTTCATCTGATCCCTAAATTCTTGATCATCTATGAATGTACCATTAGGTTTGTTCACCCTAATGACCATGGCATCCTTTAGTAAGAGGGAAATATCAAATTCATTTTTTTATAAGGATGTAGTTGAATCCTTGAGTTGGTCTAACCACCTCTTTAATATCATTCTCCTATTCATTAGGATGGTCTATACAGGAATGAAATCCTCAAGTGTCAAAATGTTGAGGTTTAGGGACTTATTACTTCATACAACTCTAGCCAAGTTTGCCAACTTGGCATCATAGAGTGCAAGCTTTTGGTCAAGTTTAATGACCACCTTGGATTAAAGTATCCCATATTCTTTCCTCCTCTTCATGACTTTATACAATTTGAAAACATTGATAATAACATTAATTATTTGAATTATAGTGCCTTCTATCATAGTGGGTAGTGCATACTCCTTCAATCTTTTCAACTCTTGTTGCATCCCCTTCATTAAGTAAATTATGGACTCCACCTAGGATTGAACTATGGACATAGGTTCCTTTGCATATTCCTACACCTCTCTAGGTCTGACCTTCCTCTTCTTTGTCATAGTGAAGAGGGAATATTAATTCTCATGGACCATAACTAAGTTTTATTGTGGCTACTCAACCTATATTCTAACCACCCTCTTCATCATGCATGTGGAAGCATCAAACCTCATCCCATCTTGAGGAGTAGAGAAGACTACTTGGGGCCTCTCTTGCCTTGTTTCTTGTATGATATCTCTAACCTAATTTGGGGTAGTATTAGGTATTGGTTATGTTGGAGGTAGATGTAATGGAGGTGTCTAAGTTGAGGAAGAGGCTAAAGTTGTAGTAGGGATGTACAAGTTCCTTAGGTCTAATTTCCCAAGTATGTTAGATAGATACCTTACAGGACCCACGTTAATAAAAAATAAAGGTAACTTTGAAATCATACTCATCTTTTCAATTGTAGTGATATTGAGTAGATTTTGGAGGGGGAAAAACTTTGATATGGGCCTCAATGGCCTAGTAGATTCAGGGGATCCAAGGGAAAGTGATGCACTAGTAGTGTCTACCTAGGGAAGAGTGAAACCCATAACTTGGCTAGTACTAGTGCTTTGAGATCCTGATGAAGATGAAAATTTGGTAGTGGCATGGGAAATGAAGTGGGGAATGAAGAATCTAAATGAAACACTAGATTGGCTCATGATAGTGTCATCTGAGGATTGAGTGTTGGTGGTAACTATAGTGGAAGTTATTATTTATGGGGGAGTAATTGCAAAAGTAGAAGTTAAAATAGTTGTAATTGAGAAAGGAGGAAATGGGAAAGTACTTACAATAGGAGCTTGGGATGTGCTAGTGGTAGTAGTAGTAGTATCTTAAGGATCTGATGGAGGAGGTACTACTCCTCTCATGGTAGTCCTGAGATCCTTCTTTCTTTTGTAAACCTTTTCAATATTCCTTCCTACTAGTGCTTATAGTTCCTCCATAGATAGTTTGATGCCTTGCTACAATTTTTCAATATCAATGACATTAGGGTTGGGCTAGCTTATGATCTCTAGGGAAGCTCCCATGGTAAATGCAGAGATAAATGTAGGACCTTAGGAGGGGACATGTTGGATGCTTGATCCTCCTTGCTCAGATCTTAGAGACATGCCTTGATTACTTAAATTGGCCTATAGTGGAGGTCTACATGGTCTATTCCTAATTATAGTAATGTTATCTTCTTCCTCCTCTTCTTGTCTCTCCTCATAATCTACATCAAACATGCTTTTATGTGTTGGTAGCAGTTGATCCCTTTAAATGTCTTTTATCTTCTTCTCTCTATTCAGCCTCATTTATAGCTCTATGTTCTTCCTTGCAACATTCTTGAGAACTAGTTCATCATTCATAGCATCTCATTAAATCCATTAATTTACTTCTTGATGCTTATACTCCATCAATACATCTTTATTTAACTTGAACAAGTTCTTAGTAATAACATTATTAGGGTCCCATGCTCAAAAGTCATCTTTGAGAAATAGGTATGAGTCCCTATGCCTTACAATGACAATGATATCATGTTATTTATTGATTTTAGTCCTCCCCATATTGTAAGGAGTCTTATGGGGGATAGTCTTCTTCTTTTTATTGAAGATGCCATTAACTCCATACAGTAGTTGATAAGCCATCTCCTCTTAGGCCAACTTCATTGGGACATATCTCAACAACCTAAGTGGAGCCACCATCAGTCCCTCTATCTTGATGACTATGAAATTGGGTACATCCAGTAACTACACATGTCCCTTAATATCTATCTAACCTATGGGGGAACCCTTACATCTCACACTTAGTGATTTATTTATAGACAATTGGGTAGAAGTCTTCTACAATCACCTTCATGGTATATGAAGTGGTGAATGTGCATTATAGAGAATAACTACGGCATGACTTCATCTTCTAGGAACCATGAATTTTGTCATAGTTTGGTATTTGTGTAGATAACATCCAATAAATAACTTATCATGAATAATAGGGCTTCAGTCTTGAAAGTATCATTCATTGCATATACTAGGTTGTTGATGATGATTTCCCCAAGTGGGGGAATCTACTGATCCTCTAGGATTATTTGTAGAAGTGGAGTGTTCTTGTGTATCATACCTAATATGTGCATTTCCAAATACCCTATTGATTATATCAATGCCAATCTTGACTCCTTTCCTAAATTGATGGATAGGTATGTTCCCTTGGTCATCCATAAAGACAACTCTAATTGGGTCAGTCACCCATGTAGTTTGGACCTTCTCAAGGGAGTATACCTCTTAATAATTATCAATTTCACTTTGGTTATAGTCTATTTATGGGGAAATAAGGCAAATCTTGGCCCTACTATGAAGGTGATCAAGATCCCTTGGTTCATTGATTTGAGCAACCCATCCTCACATCTCAACCTCCCAAAGGAGTCAACACATGGCATGACCTCAGGTTTAATTGTGGCCTTATGGAGGATGATAGCATTAATGGTGAGGATGTTGAAGCTAATTAAATTATATGAGGCATTATCTTAGCCTCATCAAGTACCCTAGTTTCTTTTACATTAAAGTAAATGTTGTTGTAATGCATGCCCCCTGATGTTATTGCTTTAGGAATGAATTTTTTGTCTTTGAAAACAACCAAATTACCATACTAGAACAAGAAGTCATCATTTTTGAAATAAATTTTCTTACCTAGAGTGGAGGGACCTACCTGTGACATCTCTTAATATCCTAGGTAACAATTAACATCCTTATATATCTCTCTACAAATTTGGAGCTCCAACAATGGTGGTCGAGGTGTAATATATGAATAACTCAAGCTTTGTCATACTGGGATAATGTAGATAACAAAGAGAATAAACACACATATCTTCAAATAAAAATATAGGAAATAATAGCCAAGTTGGATATCCTTTTGAAAGATTACTTTGATTAATGTAATGTAGATGGTGATTTTGGTTCATGATATATTAATGAGCTCATCAACTTTGCTTATGGTTGGAAAAACTTTGAGATATTACTTTTGGCATTTATTTTCATTATAAGTCAAGTTTAGTTCATCCACCATCAATTTGTATGAACCTCCTACAGCAGATTACCTCCTACAATAGATTTAATCAAAATATACGAAAATAAAATAACTCTTACCAATAACAAAAACACAAAAAGCTTATATTAGGCCACTTCAAGGGGGCAACCTCCTTTAAGCAAGCTCAATACAATGAATTCGTGAATCAACACTTACTTATATACTAACTCTATTCTAACAACTACTACTTTCCTTGTATGTGGGACAATTCAAATATGCTCTAAGGGACGACTTACAAAGCATATGCATTAGCAATTATTACACTAATACTACAAAGAGAAGGGTAAGGCATGGGTTCCATAGAAAAAGCTTTGCCCAACTCAAATGTGAGAATTGTTGTTGAATCTGGAAGAGTGGTTCCCATGTTGCATCTTTTGGTTGCATGCCCCATTGGATTAGACCTCTGTGATGGAGCGGGATCGAAGATGGTGAGTGCACCTATCCAGGATTGATTTTGGCTCCAGAAGTATCAAGCCTTCATTACCAAGTGCTAGTAAAATTTACACTCAGATGTTGGATCTAAGAACTTGTTTCAAACAGGAGACATGAAAGACTGGATGAACTTGGGAGGAAGGTGGAAGCTCTAACTTGTAAGCAACTTACCCAATCTTTTGGGAACCTTATATGGCCCATAAAATGGAGCAAGCTTTTAGCACCCCAATGATCTTGTATGGTTGTAGATGAAGAAAGACAATTCACCTACGCTCTAATGATCAGCCTGGTCGGTTATGTGCCATGTGGAGATTGTCCCTTGAGAATTTGATCATTGTCAACTGCCTTGGTGAGCTACTAGGAGTATATGGAAGAAGTGGTGGTGGTGCTTGACCCTGATTCATAAGGATTCATTTTGGTGGATGTGTGGTATGAGGTATTATACCACCATTCAGCTAGGGGAACACTTCCATTGATGTTGTTGTTCGGAAGAAAAGCAATAGGTTTCTAAGCATTTGTTGACTATTTCTGTCTGGCCATCTATTTGTGGGTGGTACCCAGAGCTCATTCTCAACTGTGTCAAGTTCCACAAAAATGGCTGGTGAAAGTGGCATCCCTATAGTTTGGAAGATTGATCCAAGAAAACCTATGCGACTGTGGAGGCTGTGTATGGGTGGCAGAGTGGACAAAAATGACTACATTTGGAGAGGTGATTGTACGACTAGGATCATGTCTTTCCCCCAGATTTAGGGAGGACCTCTCCATGGAAATATTATCCATATACTAGTAGGAATGAGGCTTGAGAAAATTGGGAGTCAATGTGGTTTCACCTTTGTTTCGTTGGCAGGTATCACATTCGGCCACCATCTAACAGCCTCATGCCTTTCCAAAAGAATTGCCCATACATTGAGAAAAGTAAAGGGGAAGCATGATTTCATAGAAGATAGCCTAATGCAAGTCTAGACTTTGGGAAAGCACCAGATGACCCTTGTATCATAGAGAAGCACCATCCCATGAATAATTGTAGAGGGGTTTATGGCCTGAATGAGGTGCATAAAGAGGGATCATTTGCATACCCTTGTTGGATAGATTCCAACCATGGGTATGGAGATGGTAGAGAGGGAAGGCTGGTCCTTAAAGGTTCTTCATTAGCCACAACATTGTCTTTTCCCTTCTTATAGGTGATCTCATAATCGTAACCCATGAGTTTGCTGACCCACTTCTGCTGAGTTGGGGATGAGACCCATTATTCTTCAAGCTCTCAGTTTTGATGCAAAAATGGTTTCCCAGTAAGTAGGGTCTCCTACTGCATGTAAAATTTCCATCATTTCCTTTTCATATGTAGACAAGGCTAAATTGCGGCCAGAAAGGGCTTTGCTAGTGAAGGCAATTAGTCAGCCCTCTTGGAGAAGAACAACACCCAAACTGATGTCACTAGCATCACTTTCAATGGTGAAAGTTTTGGTGAATTTTGGCAGTGCCAAAATGCTACACATAGCCTATTTGAGTTGGACAAATGCCAAAGTTGCACCCTAGGTGAAAGCATCCTTCTTCAATAAGGAAGTCAAAGGAGCCACGACATCTTTGATGAACTTGTGATAGTATCTTGTCAGGCTTAAGAAACCATGAATCTTGAGGGTGGTTGGTCAAGGCCAACTACATAGCACTAAATTTTTTTTGGGTCCACGTATTGTCTAAAACAATGTGCCCTAGATAGTCGATTTCCTCTTATGAAACTTGGATTGCTTGGCACATAATTGATTGTTTGCTAATAGTTGTAATGCCCTGTCAATATGTTGTAGATGCTTGGCCCATGTACGGCTGTAGATCAAAATGTCATCAAATAAAACTAAAATAAATTGACAGAGAAAAGGCCAAAAGATTTTATTCATGAGTTCTTGAAAAGTGGAAGGAGCATTTGCAAGGCCAAAATGACAAGAAACTCATAGTGACCTTCATGCATACAGAAGGTTGTCTTGGGAATGTCATCAAGATGCACTCAAATTTGATGATGAATGTAGATCTAACTTGGAGAAGAATTTTGGAGCTCATCAAGAAGCTCATCGATGACAGGAATTGGGAATTTATCCTTGATAATAATGGCTCAAAAGTCAATGCAAAGGTCACCATGACCCATATTTTTTATGGACAAGAAGCACTGGGGAAGAATATGGGCTGGTGTTGGGGTGAATAACTCTAGACTTGAGGAGTTCCCAGACTAAGTTCTCAATTTCAGTCTTTTGGTGATGGGGATAACGGTATGGCTAGATGTTGGGTGGGATGCTTCTTAAGGAATGCGTGTGATCTTCAAGGCATGAAGGGGGCAAACCTACTGATTCTAAAAAAATGGTTTGCTTGTCGAGTATTTGTAAATCTATAGGGTGGTTAGTAGCTATGGGGGGCTGGAGTTGAATGGAATGCAGCTGTGCAATGACTCCATGTGAGCCTTTCTTCAAAAAAAATTCCATGCAATGAAAACTGATGATGCTAGTAGATCTTGGTATAACCCTTTTAATCTGACCATTATTTGTGAATTGCATCCAAAGCTGGTCCCATAAAATAGGTCCTAATATACAAAACTAAAACCACATCACACCCTCCTAGGTAGGGCAAACATATCAGAGTGACAATTATAATCCGGCACATTTTGACACTTCCCTTTACATGGCAATGTGCCCCCATTAGCAATCATGACTTCAAAGCTAGAATAAGGGTATTAAAGCAGTCTCTTAGCAATATGAGGATCGATGAAATTGTGAGTATTGCCTGAGTCAACGATGATTATGAGAGGGATATTATTGAAGCACCCTTTAACCTTCATGGTTTGGGGAGTGGTGACACCTGCTAGTACATCCACTGATCTCAGGTTGCATCTCTTGAACTGCTGGGTCCTCTTCAATGCCATCTTGAGCATCTTGAAATTCTAGAATATAGGCTCCTATGTGGACTCCACATCTAGCAAGTCAAGTTTTTATTATGGTGACCCTTAACCCATTTGTCATCATAGTTGTAACATAATCCTTTCTCCTTGTGAGCCCACATCTCTGCCTCAGTCCTTGATTGGTATGGTTATTTTCCACTGATTCACTTGTTCTTTACTGGTTGGGAGGTCGACGCTGTGTGGAGAGTTTATCTTCTGCTAACTTGACCCAAACATCCATCATATTTTTAGGTTAAAACATTTTTACCTTCGAGTGAATCAGCTCTCTGAGGCCACTAACAAAGCAACTTTTGAAGGCTCTTCAGTGTGATTAGTGATTTTTCAAATTATCTGATTCATGAATAGTACCTATTTCATGAGAGCTCCTATGAAATCCTTGAAGGACCAAACCTTCCCAAAATTAGGATGTGACCAATTGTTCATCATTTGTCTTGAGATACCAATGGTACCAGAAGTGCTTCTTGTTCCAGATGAAAGGAAATAATTGGGACTTTGTTTGCTCATCGATATAATTGTAGATCTATACCATTGAACTATGGAAAGTCTAGCTTAGGTCCACGGGAGAAGTTAGAATCAAAGGAGCGATGCTCTGAAGAAGACTCCTCCTTCTACACTCTATTGAGCAAGATGGTATTCTGTTAATTCAAGCCATGCATCATATTAGTTAACTCTGTAACCTAAGATTTTAATGTGGCAATTTCTTCCTCCATGATTTTTGTGCCTGCACGAGTGGTGACCATAACTACTTGTTAATAGCTGGACTATTTTTTTTTAACTGCTACTTCAGAAACGGATTGTCTACAACTGTGTGGTTGGAAATATTTTTTTGTAGCTATTTTTTTTAACTGCTACTTCAAAAATGGATTGTTTGCAATTGTGTGGTTGGAAATATCCTCAACTATGGATGTGCTATTGTTTGCTCTCTGACCCTGATAAGTTGGATATGGACCCCAGTTTTGTTTTGCTGCCTAAAGGATTTTTAAATCTCTCTGGCCACCAAAGTTTTCTGATCAAGTACCGATCTCTAGAAATTTTTGGCCATGGGTTTACCCCTTAATGACATCTTTTGGTTTACCTCATGGGTGGGAACTAGTCAATCAGGGTGGGGCCATTGCCCTTTTCACTGGCAGGTCCTCTCAATGGGCTAGCTACTTCAGGGTTCCTGTGGTACTCCTCACAATGAGTTTTAGGGCTTATGCCCAAGCACTTCCCATAGTTAAGCAGATAGGTTTTTACCAAATCCAAAATGACGGAACCTGCAATGAAAAAAATTCTTGCCAAAAATGGCATAACTCTTAGAAAGCCTTGCTTCAAAAAAAATTGCTCCAAATCTACCCACAAATCCAAGAAAGTGCTCTGATACCAGATGTGATGAACCTCCTATAACAGATTACCTCCTACAATAGATTTAATCAAAATATGTGAAAATAAAATAACTCTTACCAATAACAGAAACACAGAAAGCTTATATTGATCGCAGGCCACTTCGAGGGGGCAAGCTCAATACAATGAATTCATGAATGCCTTCGTTGGGCCTCAACACTTACTTATATACTAACTATATTCTAACAAGTACTACTTCCCTTGTATGTGGGACAATTCAAATATGCTCTAAGGGATGACTTACAAAGCATATGTGTCCATAGCAATTATTACACTAATATTGCAAAGATAAGGCACGGATACCTAACACAATTTTAGCTTTAAAGTTAAATATTGCCATCGTTTGACACGTGGCTCCCACCTCAAATCTAGCTAGGTACTCATGGGGCCTAAATGTGGCTAAAATACTTAGTTATCTCAAATATGGGCATGTGTCACCTTTTGATTGCCTTGTGGGCTCTTGAAATTCAACTTAATGTGATAATGTATTTGCATCCTACCACATGGCATATTTCAATTCATGGTGAGATTTTAGGTAACTCCTTTTAGTTTTGATTGGTCATAAGAGTACCACATGTTGGTCTCATGGGAAATCAAGGATTTTATTTTATAGGTGGCTCTCTCATGGGCAATCATGGCTTCCCTGATAGGTGTTGCCTTTAGAAGGCTCTTGGATAACTATCGATAATTGGCATTAATCATGTATAGGTAGAGACATGCATCCATCTCAAAGTCAATCTAGTTAATCTCAGGATACATCTTCATGAGAATGAAATGTGGAATCATTACAAGCCCAAAGGGGACATGTGTCATTATAATGGGATCATGTTCTTTCTTCTATCAAGTATCACTCTCAGAACAAGCCTCAGATAGTTGTATACCATCAAGCCTTAATTAGATGGCTTGGGTGTTACTATATGTCTTGCATGATATATTTTAAGCTTTAGATGGATACAATTTGGTGTAGACACATGTCAATATTAGATGAACATGGAGGGAACATGTGTCACTTAAGAGGGATACTCAAGTCTAGTTGGTCATGATTGAGACACGTGATATCATCTCATGGGTTTTTGGATTGAAGTGGGATGCATGGGGGATGTGTGGCAGCTTGGATTGAATGTGCTTTTTCATAGGGGCTAAGATCTCGACACATAGCCTCAAATTTGAATTTCAATGGCTAGTCCTTTTGTGAGCTCTTCAGATGATGTCATGTGGTTCGTGAACTTGATAGATTTACTCTAACTATCTTGTGTGGGTTATGATAAATCTTCAAGGCATTACAAAGACTGATGAGGTGGACATATATCCTTTTGAAGTTTCAATCTTAAATTTGATGTTTCATGAGGTGTCATAGACTGCTACTTTAATTTTGATGTCCTATGAGGTAAAGTGAGAAGTTAAGTTAGACTTTAGAAGACATCATAACCTATCTTGAGAAAATTTAGACAAATTTAAATCAAAACTTCACAACTACATGATTTAAACAAAACATAATATTAGTTAATGAAATCCAGTGAAGCTAGCCACGTTCATGTGGATTAGAGATCCAATTCATGCTTCCTTGGTGCTCATGGTTAATATTTCATCATTGAATGAAACTCGATAAAGACTTGTAATAATTTAAATATTTCTAAGTACTAATCTATATTTGAAAATGAATTATTAACTAGAAACTATAGAAGCAAAAACATTGGTAAATTAAACCAAATCTATATATAGTCGAATGATTTAGTAAGCTTGGCATCTTAGGCATTTTAAAATTTGAAGAAAGGAGGGTCCTCATTCTAGATAGGGGGTAGTTGATCATCAACAGTTTCATCTTCCTTAAGATCACATTTTAAATATTTTATTTTTAGCTCTTTCTCTTGAGAATACATTAATGCTTCTTTCTTAGTTTTCCTTAATTCATCATTCAACTGCTTAATTTTATCCTCATATGCAAGAAATTTCAAATTTTATTCTTTGAGTTCTTGTTGCATGGAAAGGATAACATTATCCTTTCCTTGGAGGATTTATTTTAAAGGAATGTATTTATTATTTTTTCAATTGAAAATAATATTAATATTTAAAAAAATAAATTACCTAAAGGGTTTGTGTTTCATCTTCAATATAGTTGTTGGGTTGCCCTTTTTATTCTAGTTGCATGAGTGATTTTCCTTTACTAACTTTGCTCTTTTATGGCTAAGGTACTTCAAATGGTTCAGAAACCTCATTAACCCTTTCATCTTTTTCTATGTGGGTAACATTTTTTGATGGAGGATGTGTACAATTCTAGATATGGTGCATTCCTCCTCATAGTCCTCATGAGGTGAGAGGACAAGTATTATTATTATACGTTTCCTAGGGAGAGGACCCTTTACCTTTTTAGTATTTTTTTTTTTGTTAAAAATTCAAAGATAAGAATATTTAGACTCATAGTTCCATCTCTAGAGTAAAACTATAGACTAAGTTTCCTCTTAGGTTTGCTTTCTAGAGTTTTTATTCTTTATAAGCTTCTCTTAAACATTCATTCCAAAACAAGGGAGTATGCATCATGTGAGGGTTTTGAGGAAATTTTATTCTTATTATGCTAATTTTCCAAAAAATCATGCCATTTTTATTTCCCTTTTTTATTCTTAATAAAATGATGCTTATAGATTAATTGAATTAGACCATGATCCTTAAGATGCCATGTTTCTTATTTAAACTTCTTTTCCATAGACTGTAGGGAATAATATAGAAATATAGGTAAATTGACTCTATATTCAACATATTTTACACCATATCTAAGATGATTTAGCATTTTAATTCTAGTCCTTATTATAGTTACATACTAACCTTCACATGTAAAATATCCCATTACCCACACAACTAATATCTATCATGGCTCTAGAACATAGTTTTTAGTAATCCCTTTAATTTTACTTTATTTATTATAAATTACTTCAGGTTTTGGTTGCCCTTATTCATTTAAAATGTTAATTAATTCACCATAATGAGTTATAGTGTCAGAAAAGTCTTCCCTTCCTTTGAGATACTATAAATTTGACTAATATTGGTAGGGATTACTTAAATTCACACATTCTAGACTATGGAGTATCTTTCATTGATATTTTATGTGAATTATTCAACAATCATTTCATCAAATCCATCAAAATTCTCAAGATATTTGAAACATACTACATCTTTCAAAATTTGGGTAACAGCGTTGTTTTCTTCTAGCTTTTAAATAGAGCCTAGCTTAGATTTTTTATTTATCCCCATGTCAAAATAAATGCCTCAATTTAAAAAAATTATGAATGTAGATTCCAAAGAATAAAATTCAATTTTGAGGTTGGGAGATAATAAATCAATGGTTGATGGATGAAAAAATGAAGGCTTTGATTGAAATGACTCTAGACTATGATTATTGCAATGGTATTGTAGTCACATCACATGTTTTTTATTCATTTCACCATACTTTTACATCATTTTATTTCATTCAAATTAAATTCACTTTTTTCCTTTTCAATCATTTAACATGATTGACCACTTTTTTGGGTGATTACATGTTCCTACTCTTTTATTGAATACATTTTTTTTAAATGATGACAATAATGAACATGATTACATTCCTACTTTTTCCTTGCATGAAAACATTGAACAAGCTTATGTTTGTACTTCTTTTCAAAATACAATTTTTTTTCCCTTTCTCCTCTCTTCTTGAATGTAAATATCTAAATTACTAAAAATTATAAATATTGTTATCCTCTTCCCTTGAATGCAAATATTGAAAATGATCCCTCAAATGCAAATGTTGTAAATGATTGTCTTTCTACTCCTTCCTTAGATGCTTTTAATGATGAATTTCAGGAAAATATTAAAAAATATGTATTATAAAAATATTTATTCATTTATGAAAATTATGAAAGAAGTAGATAGTCGTAATTCTTCTTGTATGATCGATGATGTCCTTATCCTTGATAATGGTTATTTTCCTCCTACTTAAACCTCTAGTCCCATAATACTTATATGTTTGAAAACAATAATCAAAATAGACCCTTGAATGAACCCCTTAATAATTTAGTTATGTTAAACTATAAGATTTTTATTATGATGCATGAAATATATGAGCTACAAAGATAAGTATAATTTTTATCTCAATAGTCTATTGCATCCAATTCTTGCGCTGAACCTATTGTTATATATGACTAGCCTATGGTACATAAGGTTCTAATTAATCCTCTCCCATGTAGATTTATAATTCCTAATTTAATCTTATTTGATTTGTATGGATATCCTCACTTACACATTAAGTAATTTTTTGTTTCTCTCGAGAAATATGGTGTTAATCATATAATATTACTTAAGACATTTCTTGGAAGATTAACAAGTCATGCTTTAGATTGGTCTCACACTCTACCTTTTAGTTCCTTATATACCTTATTTAAATGTTAAGAGTCCTTCCTATCATAATTTATCAATAATAATGGATTATGAGGTACATTTGAGTGTATTTCATTTATACACCAAGGTCAAAGATTAATGGGTCGTCATTTAAATTGGTTTCACTCTCTACCTTGTGTTTCATTATATACCTTCCTTAATTTGGAATAGGCTTTCATATCACACTTTACCAATAATAAGGGACCATGTGGTACATTTGAGCATATGCCATATATAAATCAAGGTCAATCTAAGTTTACTCATGATTATATCCTTAAATTAAGGAGTAACATGCATTATTTGATATGTCAACCAATGAATCTTGAGAAAAAATACATCTTTAGTATAATTATTTTTCCTTCTCTCAAGTATAAATCACTTTCTCATGCTTAAAAAAAATTTAATCATCTTTTTCATGAGGTCACAACACCTAAGGATAAACATCCACAATCACATGTAATTAACTGTGACATTCATTATTCACATTGTGCTTCTATTACTCATTCTACAAGTCTCAACATTATCCATATACCAATTAATAAAATTTCTAAACCATTAACTAATCATAGAGTAACACCTATAACAATCCCTTAGTGGATCATGAAAATTTTAAAAACTTAAATATAGTCAAAGTGAAATATTGGAAACATTACTTGATAAATATATTATTATCTTACCTTGTATTAGGCAACATTATTATATCCATATACCATAAACATTTAACTCAATATTATTTTTTGATTTTCATTAAATAAATGGTCATACAATGGGTAGGTGTCATATTTATGAAACATAAGATACAATATATTATTAATATATATCTATTAAGAAACTGAAAATTATAAGTACACTTTCCAATGTAAAACACCCTATGCAAAATGATGTTTCATCTTCTAAAGTAAAAATACCAACTCTTAATGTGACAATGTACCAATCATGATTCTCAATTATCCTATATAGGCTCATATTTAAAGTGTGGAGCCTTTGGTCATTAATTATTATAAATGAAAACAAAGACAAGGAATTATAATTTATGACAAACTTGAATTCAATATGTGCACTCTTTATTTTCTTAAGGAACTTGGTTATGATTCAAACGATTTGAATAAAATATCTATTACTCTTCATGATCATATACCTGCATCATTGGTATATATTAAATTACCTATATTTATTGGGTTTCAAATGTTTTTTATATTATTTCTAGTGACATCTACAACAATATAATACTATGTTATACTTAGTGTTTAGTGATTATAAAAAATTAAATCAGAACTTGATATCACACATGAGCATATATTACATTTGAATATGAATGCATTACAATTATAATATAAAGATATAAAACAAATATAAATAACACTTTTAAGCATCCCAAAGATAATATTATTACATCTACAAAACAACTTAAGTGGGTATATAAGAAAAATAAAGCATCAAGATCAAATTCAACTAAAAAAGGAATAATAATCTATTGGTGCATCTCCAAGACAAACTTAATTCAATTATACATATCCATGTGTCAAATATATTAGTTTAGAATTATTATTTATTGATAACATCTTATACTTTTATTTAAAATGTGGAATGTGTGCATCAATATATGGTCCATTTTGACACTTTAGGACTTGGTAGTATCATTGGTTAACTTTGTCTAACATACCATTTACTTCAAAGTTTCATCCTTTACTCATATAAGAGATAAGAGACTTACATTATATACCTATGATCATGCATTCACAATTGGCTTCAAGGAAATTGTGTTGACATTATATTTTACATTGATTAGATTTTTACTTCAAAAATTATTTTTCTTTGAATTTATTACTTTTAATGACTTCTTGTCACTTGGATTTAACTCTTTCATTTTTTCTTCCTCTCGAGTGTTTTTTTTTTCATTATCTTGACATGTGAATGTTAGATATTTATGTCCATGTTATTTTAGTAGCTATCACATGTCCTTAAATCATTTATTATCCATAATTTGTATAGTACATATATTCCCCTATACACCATAATACACATCACACATCCATAGACAATAAACAACTTTGATACTTACATTGGACTATATCTTATCCACTTCGGGACATTATTAACATGTTCACAAAAGCCATATATTTTCCCCATATGGGGCAAGATTATTCTACAAATCATAAAAATATAGAAAAATGGAAGAACATAAAAATCAATAATTTATTTGCCTTTATCATTATCAATTTCATAGTGAAATATGGAAAAATATCACACTTATCCACTTGTGCCATAGGTTTACATTTACATGTTATGTATGTGCTTCTCATGGTATTATTTGAATGATTGAGATGTAGGATATACAAGTTACATATAATCGAGGACTTATAGATGTTATGTATCTACATTTACAACCACAACTGAGGGCATTCTTACATTGGTGATATGCCTTAAAATATAAGAATATATTTGAATTAGGCCACAACTTATATCCTTCCTATTTCCAATTTATTATATAGAGTTATTTACATTGATTATATGTATCTTAGTATTTATTACATGTTTTATACTAGGTTACATGGATGAAAAAAATATGTTGTTATATATGATGGATACATAAATATATTATGTGATCTTGTGTTTGCCCTATGATTTCTCTATTACTTGCATGCACATGTGTGTACTCATATGTGCTTATGTGTGTTTCCAATTGATGTCATGTCCAATGTTATCTTTATTTGTCATGTCCATGTCCTTGATTGCTTGATGATTACATCTACTATGTGTGGTTATATGATTATGTGTGATTTTTTTACCTATACTATGTGATATCATATGCTTGGTGCCATGATATATATCATACATGATACTAATTGTGATATACTATGTTTTTTCCTCGTACATTTTCATGGTCTATATTATGCATATATTGGGGGCATAGTACTATTATGTGTGTGCTTCATTTTTATATGTTATCCAACTATGGTAAAATTACTACATTGTGGCATATACTTTGTCCATCTCTTTATTAATAGTATCACCTATATCTTTCCATTTTGGTAAACACATTATCCCTCCTAAACCAATAATTACTATATATATTTATCATTAGTAGAGTTTACTACCTATGAATTTCCATTGGAGCCATCATACTAGCATATACCTCAGGATTTTCACTAATTATACATTATGATATCAATAATACTATAATATTACATTAGTTATATTCCCACCATACTTATTTCAACTAGAGGCATCATGCCCATATAACATCCATGAACATCATTGAATTTATCTTACTTGTATAGATCTTACTACAACCATGTGCCTTATGGTATTAATAGGATGGGCTCTCACACTCCATGTTCTCCATACTCTTTGACACATTTCAGTTATCACATTTGATATATCTATTGACATATCTTTTCCATATTAGGGCATCCTCCAATAGTAGAGAGATACTTTTATCCCTCCTTGCTAGGAATTATTAGGGCATATAATTTTCCCCTCCATTCCTATACCCTTTCAAATATTGCATTAGGAAATAAGTATTAGGGGTAATGATAGATTTAAATGATGACCTCTATCCTATATGAGTACACATAAACATATTATTTGTCTCTCATGTTACTTATAGTAGGGCATATTTTATGGCCTCACTCTCAATCACCTTATTCTCCTTTGATTCATATATTACTTTAAAGTTTTACATGATGATATATTTTTATAGCTACATACATGTGTTTACAAAAAATCAAATATTTTGATTGATCTAGATATTTTATATGATAGTACATGATGCATGACTATTTTTTTTGAGATAAGTGATATGCAAGAATAGATACACAACCTCACCTAAAAAATAAGGCATATATCAAGATATTACACCTTATTATTCTACACCCAAATTTATATTCACATGGATTATGATTTTTTAAGAAGTGCTAGATGTCTACTTCCCTTATCAATAAGTAAATTTTAGTTTACAAGATTCACTCTAAAATATGTTAATTTCTAGTGTTTTGCTTAAAATACTTTAGGTTTTAGAATACCCTTTAAAACTCATTAGTACCAAGTTTCTCTTTTTCATTTTTATTACTAGATTTCTTATAAGTGATAACATGTTTCTCATACCATTAGGTGTATTCATTCATTTTTTTATTTATAATTATATTGAATATTAATTTACCTATACATTAACCAATTAATGGCATTTATGTTTACTTAAAGTTGCATTCGATAGGTTGGATAAAAAGTGTGGGTGCATCCAATCCATATATTCAAAGTTCATCTTCCATCCGTTATGTATTACTTAGGTATGCATTTAGTTTTTATATTATTTTTATGCACATATGTAATCATGCACATGCACATCAAAGTGGGGAATTATGTAGACATCTAATTTTGTTACAATATCCTTTTCAATTACATATTTGTTTTGATTTATCACACTTGGATCTTATTGGTTCACTTCCCACTTGTGTTCAACCCCATATTATCTCCAAGTGACTTATGCTTTCCCTATAACTTGAATTTTTATTCACCTTAGGTCAATGATAGTATCTTTATTCAATCTAGAATGTATGAAACCTAAATAATGATTATTTATTTACCCTTGTATGAACATAGATGATCTTGGAATGTCAAAAACACTATTCTAAGGTCTTTACCCAGGTCTTAATCAACCCATAATGAGATCCCCTTGAATTATGGATATTTTGCTCATAATTTATGATTTTTACTATCTTGTTTGGTTGATATGTGTGTAGATTTGTTCTTATGAAACCAATATACAAATCTATGCATAGTCAATCCATCCATTGATTACTAACATCCATATATCTTACAAGATAACTCTCTCATGCTCATTTACCAAGTCTTGGCAATACGTAATATTCACATTTTATCATTGTTTTAGTTATAATTATCAATTTAGTGAAGCAGATCTAGAATCTTAATCTTCATCTTTCTATGAAGCACCATATAAAATTACATAATAAAAATGTCAATTTAGAATCTAATAACCTAAAATGGGCTAGAAACATGGGTTTAACAATTGTGACCTAGGGTTAGAATCATCCAAAATCTAAAAAACATATCTTTATAAAATAATCTTTGGTTTTTTTGATATTTTTGTTTGGACCTATTTTACACTATTTTTAGCCTCTAAAAGTTCACACATAAGTCATAAATCAAGGATTACTCTATCATTCTCCTTTGTCAAGTTTATAATATTCACGTATCTATTTTTTCACATTTTAAATATACATTTGTGATTGTATTTACATTATTTACATATATTTGCATTATCTCATAGTTTTAAATTTTTTTGTAGATTAATTACCATTGTGTGAAAAATAGTAAAAAAAAAATGCTTTAGGTGATTCCAAACTTGTCTACTAACAAGTAAGTGGAGTTTATCAATGTATAAGTGAAAACCTCAAACCATATCATGAGTTTGCTAGCAATAGTGCTAAAGAATTTATGTATTTCACTATCAATCCATGATAATAAAATGCTATAGCAATTATATTTATGGATGAGTTCCATAATTTATAATTTCTTTTAGACAAACACCCACATGCATGCAATAAATAAATCTATGAAAGCCTAAAAAATATAATACATGGATTTCTCCTGGTAGAATTATTACCTATTAAGATTAATATATTTGGCATAAATTTGTCATTATACTAATATTAACTCTCATCCAAAGAATCACCTTCCACACTAACCCTCTATGATCTTATATAGATAAGGATACTAGGCTTAGGGTTTGAAGAGTAGATTAATTGTATATCAAGTCATCTTAGAAATAAGATTTTACTATAATTAGTAAAATAACAATATTCAATTAATTAAATAATAACACATGATTTATATGTTAATCATATAAAATACGTGCTTACATATTTTTATATATAACATGATATATATAACCTTTTATTTTGAGATGAGTAATTAGCATGCTACATTTATCACCTCAAAAAAGAGGCATACACTATGGGATTGTCTTAGAAACTATAAGTCTTTCACATAAAAAATTAGAATATTGACACGTATTGTTTCATATTAGCACATGTTTACATACATTATTACAATATTGACTCATATTGTTACATATTTAAAATATATTGGGGGCATATGTCAGATTTTATATATTATTATGAGTGATAATTCATATATTATATGATATTATTACACAAATCACATGACTTGGATTACATAGGTTATCATATTGTGAGTATATGCATGACATATGTTATCATTTTAATAGTTATTATGCTATTTTTGGAGTATATTATATGGTTTTAATTACACGTGTTATTATATTGGATGAATATTCAAGGCATATGTGAGACATTATACAAAATTATTTAGTTGTGTTACACTCAGTTGTACTTAGGCATTACTTATATTGAATCATAAAATTTATCTATAGTGGATGACTCAGAAAACTTACTCTACTTAGATTTGTTATAACCCATTGTGGGTCCCATTATCAAAAAATATAATGAGTCATGTGGTTGAGGTTCTACATGACTTAACATATAATAAGTTCTCCATCTATAATGAGGGTTGAGGCATATTCAACTCAACCCGTGGTTTTTACACTGGCATCTCCATTGGGGCATAATCACCCCATTCTCAAATTATTCCTTAAGGTAACTTGGTTGCATGCACATGGGTGTATTTAATCTTTATTATTTCAATTTTAAATGTGTTCAATGTTTTTACTTCAAATTTTATATCATAAGTGGGCATTGATTTCTACGTTTTTATTTAGAGGTTTTTCATGGAATAAGATCGACACTCAGTTTGTACCAAAATACACCCATTATGGTTACACTCAGGTATATCACTCTATCTTTCTACTCTAGCACTTTTAGTTACTAGAATAAAATGGGTAAAATTTAGACACTGATATTTGGTATTAGACACTTGATAATATTAGTTTTGACTAAACCTTAATATAAATGACTTGTTTGGACACAACTAACTCTTTTTTTTTATCATGGGATCATATTGCATCCCAAACCCCTTAAAAAATCATAGGTACAATGAAATAAAATAAGATAGGCTACTATGAATATTTAATCCCAACACTAGACCTACTTAAAATAAACAGGAGAGATAATAACATAATGATACATAAATAACTTGGAGGAAGAATTTTATGAGCCTAAATGCCCCTATAAGAAGAAATAATAATTAAAAAAATAAACTTTCCAATATAAAATAAAATAAATTAATATATTTTGAAGAAGATGTGGCTTTGAGTAAAACCATAACAATTCAAATGAGAGGACAATATAACACCTCTAATTGTGAAACTCCAATGAGAACACAAGTTCAATTCTATGAAAACCATTCCCAAAACTTAAGATATCAGGAGCTCAAACAAGCTCTAAGGTGTTGAATAGATCTTTGTATATGTTGATAGAAGAAAACACTCAAAATACCATGAATGACAATTCAAAAGGGAAAAATAATAGTTATTCCTTATCTATATATGGGATCATTTAGTATCAATCCATAAATCAATAGGTCCCAAGAACAATTATCAACCAGGGCTTTTGACCCCAACCACCACACTTGATGAAAAGTGGAACCCAACCAAAATCACCACTCCAAGAGATAATAAGAGTCAATTCACCATGAACATGGATTCACATGTTAAAATAAAAAAATTATCAACCAAATGTCCCCCCTTAACCATGTAGGCTGAAAAAAATTTGTATCTACATTCTCACCTTCTAAATGCAGTTTGTACCTATAGAAGAAGTTACATAATGTTGAAAAATATGTCAAAGTAGATGTTGAATCAGCTATGGAAGTAGATGCAAAAGTAGCATCATAAGAGTAAGTGGAATAGTTTTTTTAGTATATATTTTATAATCTATGAAATATGTTTGATTCTTCATATAAATATCATAGTGATATCTCTTTGAAGGAAGCTATAGAAGAGAAAGTAGAAAAGTTGTAGAAGACAAAGTGGAAGAAGATGTAGAAGTATATATGGTAGAATCTCATAGATTTGATTCTTATTCATATGGATTTATAATTATTTAAAATATGAAAAATGACTGCTTCATATAATTCTTTAGTTTGTATAATATTAAAGGCCCCATTGATAAACTCAAAGACTTCTCAGTGCCTTTACACCTTGCACTCTACATGTAGCTGATTTTATTTTTTTTAATGTTAGCCTTCATAATTTATTGAAGACCTTCCCAATCTCCAACTTCAGTGCTTTCAATTCATGAAAATATAGTTTACTTATATATATCATTTACAATTAGTTTATCTACTTTAATTACTTCCCATTTGTAATTTTTAGTTGATACTTAGTGTAAAAATGACATATCATGATATGCAGGTGAAAGTAAGTAGTTTAACATTTAATTAGGTATGAAATGATTGGAAAGGGATTGAATCACTACCATAAAATCCCCTTATATATCTAGTTTACTTATTCCTTTCTCTCTCCCTTTCCAAATTAAGACCTTCTATAAGAGCTTTAATCTCTACTTCATTGTTGGTAGCTTGAGGAAGAAAGGTAGAGATGGGTGTAATATATTGACCTGTACAAATTCTAATAAATAATTTGAAACATATAGCACTATATTTATTTTTATTGATCCATCAAAATTCAACTTAATCTAACCCTCATTTTGTGGATTCCAACATATTCATGATTTTTTGAGTTTACAAGTAATTCTCTCTTTGAATAGATTCCAAGGAATTAAGGACCATTCATTCTAGATTTCAATGTTACCCTTACATTTTAGGTTCTTTTAGGATTTATGGACTATTTTTACCTACTCTAAAATAGATGCCTCCAATATATCAATGAATCTTACCCATGATAAAGCTTCCTACCTAAAAATAATTTAGTTTATTTCTAACCAAATACCATGTAACATTAGCATAGGAAAATAGGATCAAAGTGGACTAATATAGTAGAAGAAGGGAAATTTTATCCATTCATGAGTTATACTACTATTAAAAATAACACCCTAGAAAAAGAGAGATTTAATAATAACCATGACCATGTTTTAAATATAAATGAGCATCTATTTAGTAGATGGTCCACTATTTCCTCTTGTTCCTCACATGAAGAGCATCTCTTTGGTCCATGAAAATATATTTTTATCAAATTATCATAGGATAAAATATTTTTGAGGCTATAAATCCAATTAAAATATCTTTCTTTAGGTAAATTATAAAAATCCCAAATGCATTGACTAGCTAATGATCTAGGGCCAAAAATCCTTCTTTAAAATCTAATTATGAATAGCATTTTCTGACCTCATATACACCTATTGAAGAAGCATTTTATTTGAATTTATTCTCACTACTTATATTAGGGATGACTCTTGAGAGGAGGTAATAATTTAATGTGTTCACTTGTTCTTATGGGGCATCTAGGGTAGACAAGATCCAAGAATTTGATATGTTCACTTGTTCTAATAGGGCATATAAGATAGACAAATATTTCCATTTATCAGGAAACCAATGAGGATTATCTGAGGGGTAGAGATATTTATAGAGTTTAGAGCTCCATTTATTGGTAATCAAGTTTCTAATTTATAATATCTCTTCCAAAATGGAAAGTATTTGGAACCCTAACCAAGAGTCTTTCTAAAAGTCAATCTTTTCTTTTGATCCTACTTCCCATGTTTATTTTTTGTGATAAAATCTATACAAGAATGGATGTAGTTATATATATGATATCCACTGGGTAGGTTTGAATCTCTAAAAATCCTTTCTTCACTCATTAAATCAAGATATTTAACTCATAACACTCTACTCCAAATCTGATATGAGTTCTATAAAATATTTTATGTGAGTTTGGCTCCTAATTTTATGTTGTACCAGTTGTATATCTATCATATTTTATTATCCCATTAGTTTTTTAAGATATTATTTTTCTAGTTTGACATGAGGGATCTTTTTGTTATCTAATGTTCCTTTCCAATGAAATTCTTTCATCCTCTTGTTTAAAGAGGTAAGGAAATTACTAGAATTTTCAATATAGATAGAAGGTATGTGGGGATTGCTTGAAGAATAGATTTTAGAATAATGATTCTTCCAACTAAACTAATCCATTTACATTTCTACAAGGATAGCCTTGAATCAATCCTTTTAACCATATTATCCCATAAATTTATCCTACTTGCTCTAGTGAAGAATAGGATGTTGAGATATTTTCTAGGGAGTTGTCTAAGTTTTAAGCCTATAATATGAGAGAGACTTTGTTGAATATGAATTGAAACATTGAATAAGAATAACCAAGATTTTATTTGCATTTATTTATTAATCTAAAAATGACATATAATCTTCCAAGTTATTCTTAATGTTATGTGCTTCACATCATCTATTTCATCCTGAGATTAATGTGTCATCTATAAAGAGAAGATGGAATATGGATAGGGCTCTTTCTAAAATCTTAATACCTTCCAATTTTAGATAATATATGGTTATTTTCAAGGTTAAAATAATTGCTTCCATCATTAGTGTTGATGTAGGTTTTATTCACACTAGGAAACCTTAAGAGGTAACTTCTAATGTTACAAGATCTATGAATGAGTATTCACTCCAAAGCATGAGTTGAAGGGTACTTGGTTTTATAAACAACCCATTGGTGGAATAGAGGTGATCAAAGTAGTTTATTTAACATGGATGGGTTTGAATATGGATGAATCTAAACTAGATTAATATGGGTGGATTGATTATGTATTTAACCTAAGGTGGGTAAGACCAAAAGAAACTCAAAAAAGAGGGGAAGATAAAATAAGGCATGTGGACCAAACAAGATGAAACCTTTCTAAGCCAACTCTTGAACAAGGGTTTAGAAAACCAATCAAGAATAAATGTTTGATTCAAGCTGATATAAGCACATGAAAAATCAAACACAATTAGGAGTCCAAGGAAATAATAATACATTAAAATTAAGCATATATAATCAAAGGTTTTTGCGTGTTTAAAATTGTGTTTGAATATTTACAAGGGGGGATTATGATTACTACACAAAAGGCATTCAAATTAGAAATATAACAATATGAATAATTGTATTGAAAACACAACTCATTCATAACCAAGAGACTAAGATACCAAAATGAAATAACTTCTTATAAGATTCACAGGGTTAGAGAAGAATCAGATTTCCACATCAAAAATAACTACAGAACAATCTGTAGAATTTATTATTAATCTTAAAATCCAAAATTCTCTTCCCTTTGGGATTAAGAGGATATAAATATATATAATTTTTGGATGGGGACACCTCATATCTCAAGTAAAGTCTAAAATTACATGTCTAAAAATAGAACAATGTGTCAATTATCATGAAAATCATGCATGTATAATGGTATTTTCCTAGAATAGAATTGCTTGACTAAAATACAATATATACATGCCAAATAAATTAGGAGCTAATAATACCAAATTAATTGAATCATATAAATACATATGTATTTAAGGGGGTGTTAATGTGGCATCATTAGAAGAAGAAAACTATGGGGTGACATTTCTATAAACTGAAGTGGATGAAAATACTATTGTAACTTGAGTTAAAACTAGAATAGATATTGTCACTACAGATATGCCAAACTTTACTGCCAATGCAGTTGTAGTAGTGAGTATTATAAGTGGCACATATACTAGCCTTATCTCTATTTTCATTAGTTTATATCTCAGAGATTGAGTACCCCAAGGAGGTGTCAATGGTGCCCCTACTGCTAAAGTTGATTGCTTTGCTACCTCCATTCATAAATATAATGCATGGCTAGCCTAGAAGTTGATATCAATAGTTTCAAAATCAAGTAAAGAAATTTTGAACAACTATGGGATCTTATCCATAAACTTATTACATGTGACTAATGAAAATTTGACCTCCACATGAAGTGTCTCAGTTCCTATAATTATGTCCCTAAAAAACTCACTAGTTGCATAATTTCCTCATTGGTTATGTAGACTATGCCTTAAATTTCAACTTGAAAAATGCCAGCTACAGCTTGAAGGAGATTATAAAAAATAGGCTTGAGAACTAATTACCTAAGAGGATTGATTACCTTGATGAATATCATATCCTTAAAAATAGAGACTACTTATCTCACTTGACTCGTAAATTTTTGCACCAGAGTTCGTATCTCTTGATGTCAATCAATCAAATCATATCTCTTGGAAGCGACATAATTATGGGCCCATCAAGATTTTTTTGTTTTTATTAAGTTTAGGTGGTCATAAACCTTATTTCTAGTCACTTATATTAATAATTCTATCTTACCATCTATATCCTTCATTTTAATGAATAATTGAATTATATCACCCCACTTAGGCTAGGATGTACTCTTAGTAGACCTTATTAAATGAATGGTGTCATACATATTCTTAGTTGCCCCCTACAATTTATTTATTATCTCTTTAGGATCCTAAATAGTGTTCATCTCTAATGACATCTAAACAAATTGTTCATAGTTTTTGAACACTTGTTTGATTACCCTTCTGATAGCATCCTCAAAGTTGTAATGATTTTCCCTATATCTATCCAGGTCCAAAGGATTTAATTTTATTCTCTTTGTTAGATAAAATATATCTTATCTATTTTCCAACTTGACATGTTATCCTTATACAACAAAAGTATTTATTTTATCCTCAAGCTATTCTTTTTTCTATCAAAGTGGAACATGACTATTGGTTACTTAGCAATTACTAGGTTTTGCCTTCTTGCTTCCTCTTTTTATAATTTCTTAATCCATGAGAGAATGTCCAATGCAACTTATTTCTCTACTTTCTCTAATTTCCCTACTTTCCCTATATGCATAGGAATAGAAGAAGGATATTTCCCTAGAATATGCATCATTGTGGGGGAATATGTCCCTAATGCAGGGAAAGGAGGTATAACCTTCCTTCATCTAGTGACATGAATTTATGTTAGTGTATCAATAATGTATTTATTCTTCGTAATTACCCTATGCTCTAAAATTGTAGGGGAATTTATCTAAGCATCTTGGTCAATAGGAATTCCCAATTGTGTGGATAATCTAGGGGATGTGGCATGTGCAACACAAATGGAATTGGACACCTGGCTCTCAAAATGTACTCCCACTGATGTCTCAGGGGATTGGGGACTAGCTCTACTAAATAATGAATAGTTCATTAGGTTATTGAGTATATTTTTCAAGTAATTTATGACTTATGTATATGAAACCCCAGTAATAATAGCAATAGTAATAGGAACCATACTAGAAAATTGGGCTATAGTGGATAAAATTAGCATTGTGATTAATTGAGGCTTATTTTTTTGGATTAAAAAATGTATAGAATGAATAGTATCCACCACATCAACTGTAGTAACAATAATTGAGAAAATTATCAAAGAATGAGGGATTGTTGTACTTATAATCTAAGAGAAGATAGCTAGGTAAATAGTTGTTACAATTGTCATTGATGTATCCTAAGATAGAAATCAGGGGGGTTTAGTTGATGATGGCCCCTGTATTGCGGTTTGTAGTTTTGACTATGCATCCCATTCTACATCCCCTTATTTATCTAACAATAACATGGTGGCCATTAAGCTAACATATTCTTGATTAACCTCCTCAAATTCACTTAATATCTAAGTTCCTCTAAATTGAGTACTTGATCCAAAACTTAAAAGCTTTGGTTGAAAGATAATTCAAGAAACAATAACAACATAATTCAAATAATGCTATCTCTAAGAAGAGATGTTTTATTGATCAAATTTGTAGACCCAAACATATGCCTATCTCTGAGAAGAGATGTCTGATTTCCATTTTGGGACACATCTTAATTTATACATGTTTTTAAGGTGGGAGTATGATGTGGAATGTCACAAATATTGAGGGATATTAAGTGGTTTGACTTCCATGATTTACAACAATACAAAATTCGAGGAATTACTATTTTTAGACTACACTACTAAAATTGAAATTTGAGGCACTTCCATTGAGTTTTCGGGTGTAAAAATACTTTAATAAAATATCCATGCCATATCACCACCTTCTCCTCATTCTTATCTTTCCAATGATTCAAACGGTGAGTCAATTGGAGCTACGGTGCAAAAGTTATGGCTCTCAGAAGTTTCATTATCAATTGGGGTGGACCCGTCACCCAAATTGTCACCTGAATTATTGCCTGGATCATTCCTCCCTCCTTGAGAATCAATGGTCCCCATTGCATCAAGATTTGTAATAAATTTTGGTAGTTGTGTTTTTATTTTATTCCTAATGCATACTTGGAATGGATTGTGCTTTATGGAACTGTGCAGGGCTTGATTGTTCACCATTTCAATCTGACCATCAATCTGTGGATGGAAGGCCATAAACTTCTTCATCTTGGTATATATTTTCTTATGTTATAGTGTTGTTTTTGTAGTCAGATCTGTAACATTTGCCCTTTTGTATTCTTGTGGCTTGACCACCATGAGAACAAATTTCTTGGCACTAATCAAAGAGACAGATGTAGAAGGTGGTACCTATGGTACCCTATAGCGCTATGTTCCAAGAGTGAGAGTGATCCTTTGAGTTATTTATTCATATATTCCATGTCAATCATAGATGAATGGCTGACCAAAGATTACCTCACAAACATCTATATTGACCACATCACATAAGACCTCATCTTGGAAAGGTTTTATTGCATATGAGAGAAGACATTGGTGGGTGACATGGAGGTTTCTCCCTAGACTCAACCATCCAATACTGTATGGTTTTGTGTGAGGATTCATGGATAGATTTAGGCTTTTCACAACATTATCAAAGATTAAATTATTTTGACTTCCACTATCAATAATGAAATGTAGAGGCTTACCTTTCACCCATAACTTAGAGTGAAACAACCTTTCCTTGTCGTATAGCCTCTCCTCGTGGGTCTGTGATGAAGAAAAAATGGATTTAGGCTCAACATCTACAATCTCTTCTTCAACCTCTTCAACTATAGGGTCTGTATGAGGTAGAGTAGTAGATGTTGAGGATTGTGACTTAGAAAGTAGGGACTTGATGGCTCAACATTCTTCTTTGGAGTGAGTTCCAAAATTGTGATAATCACACCACTTCTCAATCTTTCCTTCCTTTTTCTTCCAATTTTGGCCTCATTTTTGACCTTCTTTGTCAATTTTCCATTTTGAAGGTTGACTCTTTGTATTCATTTTTCCATGCTTCTACTCAATCTTCCTTACAAAATTGTACGCCTCATTGAGGGTTTCCAAATTGAACAGTTCCATTTCTCTCTATATGTACCATTATAGTCCACCATGATATTTGAGAACCTTGTGTTTCTCACTTTCTTGGATGCCCAATCTTGTAAATAGAGAATGAAAAATATCAGTGTAATCTTGAACAAATTATTCCTTACCTTGGCAAAGTTGTTTCCACTCTATATACAAATTATCATATGCTATAATGGGGTAGTATTCTTCCTTTACAGCTTCTATGAAATCATCCCAGGTAGGTTCTATCTCAAGGCCAATATCATCTGCACTGAATCTCTTTTTGTACACTTCCCACCAATTTTTGAAAGGCAATGATGCTTTCAAAAGAACAAAAGTGATCTTCTCTTTATCAGTGAATTTATTTATAGAAAAATAAGAAGATAATTGATCCAACCAATTTTTACTACACCAGCATTGATTTTGTCTTCAAATTTAGGGATATCAAAATTCCCCTGAACCTTGAAGGGTGTTGGGACACTAAAAGGATGTGGGGGTGTAGATGAGGAACCAAAATTTCCCATTAAGATTTATTGGACAATTTAAGAAAATTATTGTAGCATCTGTGCTTGCTATTGTTGGGGGGATTCATTCACCATTTCCTTGAAAGGATCAGATGTCTCAGTGTTATCTACCATTTGAAGTCATTTGGAGTGAATATGTGGATAGTATGCTAGTTCTATTTTCCACCCAAGCTTCTTGTAATATAACCTCATCTTCAGGATCATACACTCTAAATATAAACCACTTTGATACCACTGATCCAAAACTTAAAAGCTTTGGTTGAAAGATAATTTAAGAAACAAGATCAACACAATTCAAATAATGTTATCTCTAAGAAGAGATGTTTTATTGATCAAATTTGTAGACCCAAACATATGCCTATCTCTAAGAAGAGATGTCTAATTTCCATTTCAGGTTAGATCTTAATTTATAAATGTTTTGAAGGTGGGAGGAGGATTTGGAAGGTCACAAATCTTGAGGGAGATTAAGTTTTTTGACTTCCATGATTTACAACAATACAGAATTTGAAGAATTACTATTTTTAGAAACTTACTATTTTTAGACTGCACTACTAAAATTGAAATTTGGGTCACTTCTATTGGGTTTTCTAGGGTCAAAATCCATCAATCATAGATATATGACATCTCACCACATTCTCCTCATTCTTCTATTTCCAATGGTTCAAATAGTGAGTCAATTGGAGCTATGGTACAAGAGTTATGGCTCCCAGAAGTTCTGTCATCAATTGGGGTGGACCCATCACCCGAATTGTCACCTGAATTATTGCCTAGATCAGTACTTTCTTTAGTCATCCATTCATCCTCTTCATTAGTTTTAATTGTGTCATCAAATGACTATGTTTTCTTAGTGTCTATCTTAGACACCCATTCTTCTTTAGATAACCATATTTTGTCTTCTTATTCACTATAATAAATTTGAATAGGGTCTGATTTTTGTCTACCCTTTCTTCTATCCTCCCTTTCCTTGGGAACTTCTGCCTATTTCCCTTCTACTTCCACCTTTTGGGGTGAAATAGGACGATTCTTTAGCTTCCTTTTATATGTAATCAATAGTTTATCAATAGTATAGGTTGGCCCTATAGAAGGTGGAGTGGGAGATGAAGGGAATAGTGTAATGGTAGATGGTAATGAAATGAAGGGAGTAGTGACCACTAGAGGAACTATAAGAGGTAAATGTGGTCACCCAGGAGATTGGGTCACTCTCATTGGTGGTGGTGTCACAATAGGTGGTGACCTATGAGGAGAAATAATTGAAATATGAGACAAAAAAGTAGGAATAATTACTTATTGTAGGAAGAATTTCTTGTGCTATAATTAACAGAGGTAGTGGTAACATATAAAATATCCCAACTGATGTAGTAGGACTTGCATGTCTCTTTGTATTATCTAGATGTTGATGGAAAGTAGAATAAACTGAATGTGTAGGTGTAATCTAAACTATATCTTTGATACTTGCTTCCCCATATGGGCCAACTTGTCCTTATATGTATACTTTTGTGTGAGGAGGAGGTCCATTAATAGGTTTATTTTTAAATTCTCTTGGAATCTTCCTCAGTAATTATGAGATAATATTTGATCCTCTATGATATAATCATTGACATTTTTACCCTGTGCATCCTGATAGTAACCTCAGTGTCATCCTCTACATTCATGAAAACATTGTCATGGCTATAGGACTAGTGACCATAATTTATTCTCACTTTCCTTTCATATCTCTTGATATGCTCTCTAACATTCTTCCTAGGTTCTTAATGCCTAAATAATGCCCATTTCAATCCATAATACATATTATTCTTATAAAATACTATAAGTGATCCCACCTTATATATTGCATTTGACCAATGTTGAGAGAGTTTAGGTGGATGGATGCTTGATTAGCCCTTTAGAACTCAACATCAACATTGTTAGTTAATTGAGTAGTAATTTCCTACTCAGACAATCATTTAGGCACAATTTGGGGTAAGTACAAAGGATTTACCTTGGTACCTTCTATCCTAATTATAATACACTCAATATAAAACTAGTAATCGCCCATTTTTTTAATATTCTTAATTATGGGATCTGACAGCCTAGGCATGTTCTTCTCATATATGGCATGGTACACCATAGGATAAAAGGTTTTTATCAACATTTTCGTTTGATTTATAAACATATGCACATGGAGGACATTGAATTCATCACAAATATTATTATTTGGGTATTCTATAGATGGTTGTTGAGGTTATTCATATGTTTAATGCACAATTTTAGTTAGAACATCTACTAAATAGGACATCATATAGAAATTACCATATAGTAAGCTTCCTAGATTTGTGATTCATAGAATCAAATTGGAGCTCATTATCTCTCCTGAGGCTATAATTTTATTTTAGTTTAGGATAATATCCAACAATGGGACCCATATCTCATTGACATATTAAATAGTTTAGAAACCATATATTTTATTTATTAGGGCCATGGAAATTCTTACCCCTAGTTTGAAGATAGCAATAGGGATAGCAGAATTAGGGCTCTAAATCACAACACTGCTTAGGTTTCCATCTCACTTTTACAACTTGATGTGGATGTTGTTTTCAAGGAGCCATGAATTTATCATATCTTGCCTATAAGGCATTTCTAGAAGGGGGATCATGTAGTATATTTTGAAAGCATTTCCACTTATGTATGCTACTGGAGTATTTCTAAGTCTAAAATGTAATATTTTCCTAAAGATTTTCCCATTCAAAAATAAATCAAACAATAGATCAATTCAAATGCATTACATATAATTTGGTTGTATATTTATGTAGACCAACCACTTTTATTTCCAATAAGTCATCCTTATACCTATATGTGAAAAATGAAAGATAGTTCTCATCCTTGTATGGCTTGACTGCATCGACCTCATCCCAAATAGATGAGTAATGTTTGAAATAATGGTTAAGAGGTGTTAAATTAGACATTTTGTTAATGTATTTTTTAAAGTATAGATATTGAGATGGGGGATGAATCATTTTTATTAAAATATTCCTCCAATTTCACTTAAGATTCATGAATCATTCATTCACTTACATACATCAATTAATTCACACATAAGCATCTATGAAAGCAAATAAGATAAGGACATGAGATATATGTGGAAAAAACTCTAGGGGAATAAAATCCACTGATGCACAACTTGGACTACTATCCTATAATTAATTAATCAATCTTTTAGTGAGGCACCAAACCCACAAGGAGAATCAACCCCTCACTTATTCAAGTACCAACTCAACTAGTACCTTTAACTAGCTTCAACCTGTAAGGAGGCTTCAACCCCCTAGGAAACCTAAAAAAAATAAACTACCTTGAATATATAATCACCCTTGGACACATGTTTCTTACTCAATTTAATATTACCTCCTTTTTTTTCTCTTCTCACACTTCTTTCACTCAAATAGCCTATTAGGCCTTCTCATTCAATTAGCCTTCTCCTTGGAAGAATTAGATCAAATTACCTTACTAAATACTATAGAAACATATTTAGATACTAATTTAATGTTCATATTATCTATATTATAATCTTAAATCACTTAATCTATTCTCCAAAACTCTATATACTTTGCTCAATAACTCAATATTCCAACGAGTCAAAATAGACTTATTAGGCCTTGACTTCATTCTTGATTCTTTATCATGCCCATTTTGGTCAGAAAAGTACATAATAATAATTATATTATGGTTTAAATATATCACTACACATGTTTCACAAGTGAAAAAAACATTACATAGGTCAGTCATTACCTTTAAGGGCTAAAACCACCATTAGGCCTAATAGAGACCTAACACAATTAGGCCTTCCTTAAGCACAAGTTACACTTAGACATACTTTGAAAATTTTGAGACTTAATAAATGGATTAAAAAATTCATATGTAAAGTTAATATACCAATCCTAATATCTCCTTATGTTCCCAACACCATTTTTCTCTTTTCACTCCTTGAACCATCCAATTAGGTCTACTCACCAATAGGCCTTCTCACTGCTATAAAGTTTGTATTAAAAATTTGAACCATATACAAAAAATTGACACATAAAATAATATTAATAGAATATTTATGAATTAAAATACTTACCCAACTACTTTTTTATTCACCACATAGGCCAAAATGCATCAAGAACACTCTTACAGATGGCTTACTTAGAAACACCAAACACTGTTAACAAATAGTCAAAGACATTTGACTCTCCATACTTGAAAAAAGACTTGAAATGAGTATATATGAATTAAAATTATCCTATTGTACATTTATAACACATTAAACAACATTGGTTACTCTAAATTAGTGTAAAATGACTCAAAAATATCATTTTCACACACACATAAAGTTACATGTAGCACTAAAAATACAGTCAAGAAACTCAAGTCATAAAACACCTATGGGAAAATTTATATGATCTTAAAATGAGTTTTAATTAACCTTAATAATACCCATATCATAAATTAAAATATATATTACATGGTTATATATCAATATTGGTCTTTTAGACCAAATCCACAACTTCACTCTACATAGACTTTATTATGTTAGACAAGCCAGTTTGATGACAACTTTTTGCTTAAGTATAGGAATAATAAAAAATTATACACAAAGTTTATAGGATTAATAGGTATTTAATAATTACCCCATGAATTATGATCCATCCCTCATCTTTTAAAACCAATCCCTAATCTCATTTTCATTCTCACCTAGTTTTCTCACAATTTTGTTCATTAGTCTTGTTTAGCGATATGCTAACTTTCATGATCGATTTAGAAAAAATTTGGTTTGAAAAATTATTATAAAATTTAATTTGAATAAAAAATAATTATTACACATCATCCTCCATCAATTTTCATGCTTTGACTTGGTTAAACATGCCTACTATATCAAAATCCTTAAAAATAAGGGTTTTCCTATAGCTTCTACTCACTATCAAGACAAACCAAAACCACCTAGAGAAACCTTGAATATTCCTTTAATTTTTAAAAACACAAAACTAGTTAAAAATCACCATTATAATCCATAACCAACAATATCTTTCCTATCAGGTCATTATAAGGGTTTTGAGAAGGTTTTGACTGGTTTTCTTCTTAGCAATCATTCATAAAGGATTGCCCCTCATCTTCAAAACCAATTATATAAAAATAAATATAGTTACCTTACCCAAATTCCATGAATTTATTAGGATCTCATTAAAAAATTTCATGTGCCAATGGGTACAATAAATCTCTTCTCAGGTCTGCAACACCCATTATGTGCACATAAGGAACCTTATCATAGGTTTTCATGATTTCTCATTCAGGTATAGAATTCAAAATTTGTCCACAAGCTTAAAATGACCTCTCACACATTTTTAAATTATATAAATATCTCTATCATCTTTTTAAATTATCTTTACCCCTCATTAGGCCACTATAATCACTTTGCATACTAGGCCTTATACTACCAATCATACTTAGACTATGATCATACCTTAAAACCTCTTGAATTGTATTCAACACTCCAACCTCATGTCATGTGATCTCATATCCTAATAATACACTACCACCCTTTCTCACACAGTTATTATATGGCTCAACTCATAATGCTACCAGACCTATGCCAATTCACTAATCTTTCAAGTAAAGATTATGTCTTAACACTAGACCTTGAAACTCATCAATAAGCTTCTTTGTCTCTTGATAATTATAAAAATAGCTTAGGACACTTTCTCATTCATTTATTGACCTAAATCACAAATCTTTACCATGCATCATGCATACATCTTCTTCATAGAGCTAGACCTAGCTGCTCAAGATACCTAATACTTAGAGTTTAGACACAAATAAGATAGCTCTCAATGATATCATTATTTAAACATGATTATCTGAATCCAAAGGTAATCTTAAAAAACTTATGATCTTTTTCACATCAAAACCCTATACCAAGACCTCATATAGAATACAAGGGCTTGTTGACCCATGTGCATACCTTATATGCTCCTCAGTACTTAGATCTCAATCAATATTTTTCCCTTGAATTTGAAAATGATATTGACATGTCATCAAACCTAAAAAAGATACTAGGTTGCCTTCCAATTTTCTCTCAATAAAGAGACAAAAAATTCTTTCTCACACACCACTTCACCAAGCATGACATCAACTCTAACTTTTGGCATGAATGACATTCAACGTAACTTTGACATCAATGATAACTGTTTCAAACTGTTTTTGATTTTCTACTTTCAAAGGAAGTAAGAAACTAAAGTAATGGTTTAGGGTTTGTACGTACCCGGATGAAGTTTGCACACCGTTATCCAGATATTGAGATGACTCCTCTTTGGTTGTGGAGGATGACACCTACAGAAGAAAGAGACTTAAACAAGAAAATTGTTAGATGGATGTAATGTGGACTACCAAGCGATATGCTTGGTCCCAGAAGTGCAAAGACTTCCTTAAGGGATGTCAGTCCACTTGTTGATAAAAAAATAATGTTGGATAAAGATAATAATGATAGACTAAGCTAGAGAAATACAAATAATGTGTACCTACTGTCTATTGTCAGTCTGCCACAGTCACCGATGCCGGTTGGTCTGCTGATGTCAGTTGGTTAAGGTCACCGACATTGGTTATTCTGCCAACGTCAGTAGGGGCAATGGGCCTGGTGCCTAGCATCAGTTAGGGAAACAAGGCTTTGGATGAGTTCTAGATGGGTCTCTGCACTATTTGTGGTCGATGGAATGGTCTGGAAGGAGTCTGGGTCTGTGTAGTGAGGTAAGATAGTAGACAGGGTCTTTAGGAGGGACAAAGATAGGGGATATGTTGTCAGAAAAGGGGTAAGATAGAAGACAGGGTTCAGGGAGAAGTTTGGTCTGGTCTGGTCTAGTTAATGGCTGGGTCTAGTTGATAATACTTAGAAGTAATGAAAAGAAGCTAATTACTTATACATTCTAAATACATCTAAATTACTGAAATAATAAAAAGCGCAGAAGAATACTTACCTCCTGCTTGGTGCAGAGCCAGAGGTGTTGGAGACGCTTGTCCCTGTTGTGTCTGTAGCCAGAAGAGCATTGGTTGAAGTCTGATGATTGATTTCAGAGAGTCCCTATTGATTTCTAGGAGAGCCGAGAGAGAGAGAGGTCGAAGTCTAGGTGCAAGAAGATTTTTGCATTCAGGGGAAGAGAATCCTTGATTCGGCCTGCAAGTTGGTTTTAAGCAATCGACATCGGCGATGCCGCTGATGTCGGCTGACTGTAACCGATGTCGGCAGATAGAATAATGGAAAAAGGGATAAAATTAGCCTTTTTCCTGTTCTTCCAACTGCCAAGATCAATTGGTCATGGAAAAATGGTCGAAGGTGAATTGAATGAACGCAAGAGGTTAATGGGAGGAATGAAATGGGTTTTAAGTAATTAAGATTTGGCATGAGGTGAGGGAGGCATCTAAGGAGAGGTATCCTAAGAGGGGTGAGGTGAGGTGGCAAGGAGGAATTATTAATTTAAAATAGGTATTTTAAATTAATGAAACATAGGTTAGGCATGGTTAAGTTCAAAAGGGACCAAGAAGGAGAATAACCAAGGGTTAGACATGATTTTGGTGTCTACATTTGCCCCTTTTGTCTTGTTGGTTATTCTTGACAAACTGCAAGACAAAAATAGGAGTTGATGTTGCCCCAGGTATGGGATAAGCTTGTTTCATCCTGTTGGTTGTTCTAATGAATTGCAGGACAAAAATGAATGTTGGTTGCCCCAATTATGATGATGAGGTATCCCCCCTTCAAAGCGAGAGTCGAGGGAAGGGAACCTAAAATCGAGTGTTGATTTGATAGAAAGTGGATGGATATGGTGAAGATGGAGTGTGAACGCTACAAAAGTTGAGATTGTGTGCATACCACTTCACGAGATGGGTAGGTCAAATTGTCACAGGTCGAGGGTCAAGGAATGCCAAAATCAAAATAATCAGGCCCCAACATTTGGTCGTAGCTGATTGGGTTATTTGATTTAAGCTGTAGCTCCAATGGTCATCATGTTCCAAGTATCTCAGGCTCAGGAAGTGCTCTTAGAAAACATGAAAAATGTCACAAGTAGTGGGGATCAACTTGTTCACGATCCAGTACTTTTGAGGGTCGAAAGATGGGTTGCAGAAAATTTGGCTAACTATTCACAGAGTAGCCTACATGCAAAAACAACCAAGGCAAAGTTGTCTTGGAAGTGGTCGAGGTCGGAGGAGATAATCGTGATCTCCAAGGTTATTGGTCATGTCGAGGTGAGATAGTTGGTCCATTAGATGGACGGATGAAGGAATGTGGCCAAGCTAACCCCAGAAGATGTCATGTCGACTAAGTGCTGCCTACATAGCCCCTGTCATTAGGGCCTCAGGCCAATGTAGTTCTCCCCAAAGGGGAGGAAGGGTCAAAGTGGTTGATAGTTGGTTTGGACAGGTTAGGTCATGGTCAAAGGATGAAGATAATATGGTTTGTCCATCAGATAGACAAATAAACGGATATGGCTGAGCTAACCCCAAAAGACGTCATGTCATCTGAGTGTTGCCTACATAGCCCTTGTGTTGAGGGCCTCAAACCAATGTAGTTTAGATGAAGAGTTAAAGTGGTTGATGATTGGTTTGGTCCTGGTTAAAGGTAATATGGTTTGTCCATCAGGTAGACGAACAAATGGATGTGGCTGAGCTAACCCTAGAAGACCCCATGTCAACTAAGTGCTGCTTACATAGCCCATGTTGGAAGGGCCTTAGACCAATGTAGTTTAGACTAAAGAGTCAAAGTGGTTGATGATTGGTTTTGGACTAGGTCAAGTCATGGTTAAAATTAGAATGGTTTGTCCATCAGGTAGATGAACAAATAGATGTGGCCGAGCTAACCCCAGAAGACATCATGTCATCTGAGTGTTGCCTACATAGCCCCTGTGTTGAGGGCCTCAGACCAATGTAGTTCAGATGAAGAGTCAAAATGGTTGATGATTGGTTTGGTCAGGATGATGTTACAGCCTTTTTCATATTGGGTGATGGTGTATTCTGTAACATTGGTTGAGGGGTCTTTCATCCCTTAGCAATTTTCTATATTAGTGATGGTGTATGCTAAAGAATGAATTGAGATTATTTATGCTTCAGCAAGTAATGGTTTATGCTTAACATAAATTGTGTCTGGTTGATAGTTTCCATGTGTATTATTGTCCATATAAACTAGTGAAATGGACTATGTCATGTCAGAGGTCTAAAAATCTTTGGTTTGGTTGGGTATGGTTTGAGAAAATGATTTGGTTGAATGTGACCAAGATGTGTAAGTGAAAGGCGCGTTGCTCTTTCATTGACAAGGACCATAATGATGGCATAGATAGGGGGTTGTTTAGAAACAAAAGCCCTGTTCATGCATTACATCGTTGACCAGTGGTTGTGTTAGAGAAGTAATCGAATCAATTGACATTAAGTGAGCTCGAAATCCCTTGAGTATGTTGGGGTGTTAAGGTGTGATTATGTGAGATGGATGGATGGGGGAACCCTTTTTGGTAGGAACAACTTTGCCCCTTTTATAGGTGACCCCGAAAATGACTATAGACAAGTCCATGACTTTATAGTTTGTCAGTCAGTGTTTTTTTTTTTTTTTTTAGTAGACTAATCAATGCGGGAAGTCTACATAGAGATGTCATTTTTTTTTGTGGTCATTTGTGAAGCTGATCGATGTGGGAAGCTTCTAAGAGAGTGTTGTTTATAGCAAGATTTTAGTCATAGCCATCCTTCGAGGGAGTGGTCTATATTTTTGCTTTATATATATATGAGGGCTTTTGAATAGCTGTCCTTCAAGGGAGCAGTCTATTAGCTATAGCATTGATGATGCAGTTGTCCTTCGAGGGAGCAGTCTACATTTATAGTTTATGACCTTTGAATAGGCATCCTAATTTTATATGTTTTTGTGTTTTTGACTAGACTTGTGGTCATGGACTTGACTATAGAGGTTTAGAGGGTTTTCCTTTTATTAAGACAAAGCATTCATGCTTGAAAAAAGGGTTGACTAATGTTTGGAAGGTTGAGGGTTGAAAAGGAATAAGAATGACGACGATGGGGATTGCTCAAGGGATCAAGCTCAAGTTAATGTCAAGTTAATAATTACTTGACTAATAGTAGACTGGTTGAAGATGCAAGGCATAAAGGGGCTCAGGTTTTGATAAGTCCCTGACCCATGCTTGTGCGTCATGATGTAAGGTCCGAATCAATTAGGAGAAAACTTGCCCTATTTGCTTCATTCCAAATTGGTCACATGTTGGTTGATGATTAAGAAGTTGATTAGGAAGTTGGTTGATGCTCGATCAATGCTTGGTTGGGGTTGATGTTTGGTTGAGGCTTGGTTGGGGCTTGGTTGAGGTTGAAGTTTGGTTGAGGCCGATGTTTGGCCAATGCTTGGTCGATGTTTGGTTGATGCTTTGTCGAGGCTAGGTTGATGTTTGGTTGAGGCTTGGTCAGTTGATGTTTGGTTGAGGTTGTGATAGTCAAGATAAATTCAAATTCCCCTAGTCACTTATGTGACAAGGAGAATGTCTGGCAGATTTAGTTTGAGAGGGCGAGATCTTGATCTGCTAGGTTGGAGGCAAGAATCTCAAAATCATAGATGGTGACAGAGGAAATGGTTGGTAATGATTTGATTAAAGTGGCTAATGGTTGGGGGTCATCAGGCTGGACCTCCATTGATGGTAAGGCTTGGATCAAAGTTTGATGATGCTGTGGAGAGTTTTGTATGAGATCAGACAAAGACATCTTCACAAGGGTCATGTGGTGAGGTTGTTTCACCACGGAGTTAGGGATTGTCTTTAAGGATGCTGGTTGAGATGTGCCCAAGACAGTAATCTTGGGTTTTGGTTGTGGTGAAGGCTTGGTAGATGGGGATGTCCAAGGGATAGAAACATGTCTTTTCCCTTTATCCTTTTGGGTTGGTGGGTTGGTGGTCAAGTTGACTGTGTTGATTTCAAATAATGGGGTTAAAGGCAATGGAGGGACCATAATCTGGTGTTGAGATCCTGATTTAGGTGATGATGTTTGTGAGGCATGTGATGGTGTCAAATATTTGGCAAAGGGGAAGTCAAGAGGATCCTTGATGAGAAGGGTATCCTCTTTTTGGTGTTGATGAATGACAGCTTTAAGAGCACAACAACGCTCAGTGTCATGTCCCAGTGTGTGATGATAGAGACAAAATTTAGTGTTGTCAAACCAAGATGGTCTTGATCTGAGAGTTGATGAGTGTGAAGGTGAGGAGGTATGGGAAACATGGGATGATGTTGAAGGTTTGTTGATAATATGGTCAAGAAGAAGGGTGTCTTTCTCCAAGCATTGTCGAATGACAACCTTGAGGGCACAACAATGCTCAGTGTCATGTCCCAGTGTGCGATGATACGCACAAAATTTAGTGTCATCGAACCAGGGTAGTTTTGGTCTGAGAGATTGGTATGGTTTAAGAGGTGGAAGACTAATGTGAGAAGACTACAACAATTGTCATAACAGCAAGGCATAAGAACCTGCCAATGGGTCTGTGTGTTTTGTTGTAGTAGGGGTTGATGACTTTTGTTTTGGAGGCATAAGAGGCATTGGTCATTTTGGAGGAAATATATGTTTAATGGGTAAAGGGGATAATGGAGGCAATTTGTCTCTGTGAGTTGTTGGAGTAGGAAGCACTCCTATTAAGGTGGATGGATGTGGACCCAAAATAGAGGGCAATGATGAAGGTGGGGGAGGAATTCTCCAGTGTGGTTTAGTGGCCTTCTTTGGTTTGGTTTGAGGGCCACTATTGTGCGAGGCAAGATTAGATATGGGGTGAACACCAAGAGATTTAATTTCTTTTGGCATGGTGGACGCCTGCATGGGTTTGGGTTCAGATGTGGATGGAGGTGAGTGAAATGTAGCGATCTCAAGTAAAAGGCAAGAGTAAACCGTCACTGGGTCTTCCTCGGTTGAAGTGGGTGACGAGATAGGGTATTCTCTTGGTGGAGAAGAAATTGGAGAATGTGACTCCTCTAGAGGATAGAGGGTAGGGATGATGGTGCCTTCTACTTGTGGTTGAGGAGTAGGAAGGGTATGGTCCTCCATTGGTAGGAGGAAGGATGAAGGTGGGGCTAATGGCATTGGTACGATTGAAGCGTCCTCCAATATAAGAGAGGTTGATGAAGAACTAATAGGAGAAGAAAGCTCTTCTACTTGTGGAGGAGGTTGGTCAGGGATAAGAGGCAAGACCGTGTTGACCGTGCGTATATCATGCTCTTGGGAGCTATCGGCCATGGTCTAGACATTGCTTTGGCTAAGAGGATGGTTAGGAAAAGGTTGTCTGAAGATGTCGATGTTTTGGTTGGGTGGCACATTTGGGTTATCCAAAACAAGATCTCCCTTATCTATCATGTCTTGGACAATGTTCTTAAAGGTTTGGCAGTTGTTTATGTCATGGCCCTAGACACGGTGATAATGATAGAAGTCATTTTCCCTATACCATGTAGGGATAGCTTTTGAAGGGTCAAATTGAGGTGGTCAGATTTGAGGGAGATTGAGGACCCCCTATTTGACAAGTTTATCCAAAATGGAAGCGTATGATTTTCATATAGGAGTGTATTGATGCTGTATATACCGTTGTTGGAATTATTTGGTGATGCTTTGTGATGTGGAAGGTTGAGATTGATTGGTTGTTGTTGATGATGGTGATCTAAAGACCACAGTGTTGACCACTCCCTTGGGTTTGGAGTGGGAAGAAGTAGGTTTGGATGAAGAAAGGTCATTGGATTTTGTGTTGTTATTTCACAATTTGACCTTGTCCTCTTCGACAACACAGAGTTCACGCTTTCGAGCCATGGTGAAAGCTTCGTCAAAATTGCAAAATGTCTAAACCTGCAAAGTGGATGAGATGTGTGTGGCACATGCTCAAGAGAAGAGCTCAATGAGCTCGAGTTGAGGTAAAGGGAAGGAGAGTTGGTTGATTAAGCCTCTCCAACGAGCGACAAAATCAGCTATTGATTCATCGTCAAATTGCCTAATAGAGTATAGGTCCGTGATGGAGACCTTTTTAGTGATATTGATCAAAAATGGTCAAGGAAAAGTTGAGCCAGTTGGGTGACTGACTGGGATACGGTCGGATTGGGATGGAGGGATGGATGGGTTCATTGCAAATTTGGTCATATGAAAGAGCATTGCTTGAATCGGAAATAGAAGCCTCAAGACTAAACATTTTGTCCATCAGCATCTTGATGAGATCGGCTGACAGATTGGTAGATGGGGCACCCCCTAAGTTGTAAGGCACTTGGAAGGTGCTAGAAGAGACGTATGACGTATTCGGTTGCACTTGTATAGGCGCAACATATTGATAACTAGTCATTGGGATAGATGTGGAAGCTAGGGGTGGTTGTGCCATGGAGTTAGAGGGCACAAATTGAATAGGGGCTGCCAAAGGTGGTTGAGGGGTGGCAGCACTAGTTGAAGGGTAGGTAGTTGCTCTTGTGTTGATAGGGGCAAGAGTAGGTGGGATGGAGACAACTAGATTTTGGAAAGGGGTAGAATTTCGTTGAATAGTCTGTGGTTGATGGGGGGCCAAAACCCTAATGTAAGTGGGCCCAGAGATAGAAGGAGAAGCCACACTTTGAAGATTAGTCATGGTCGGGTTGATGGTCGAAGCAAAGGCTGGAGTGGTCATGGGTTGGGTAGCAGACATTATCGATATCATTGTTGCTTCAGTTAAGGAGGTTGGCATCCCATAGACTGGGTTTCCTGAAGAGTCTTGCATTTCACTTCTCACGAGATAATGTTGAAGGGCCTTGACATTGAGGTCAAGGAACCTTTCGAAGTCTTGATCCCCTTCGAGAATAATAGATGGTCGCATGTCGAGGTTGGTTGGACAAGAGTATGTTTGGTGTCTGAATGATACTCCATTAGGGGACTTGTTAAGGAGGGTGAAGGCAGAAGCGGTTGTTGCCTTGCGTGGTCAAGAAGAGTTTTGGTTTGACTGTGTGTCAAAACCATTCAAGGCAAAAAAGGTTTAGGTTCTAGAAACTATGTTTTTTCAGTTTTAAAAAACTTAGAATGTGTGTTGGACAGCAAGAAATCTAGGTTTTAAGCTTGCTATTTTGAGAAGAAAAATTTGGACAGTGACCGACGTCAGTAGAAAAACTGATGTCGATGAAACAGGTTGCTGATGTCAGTCAGATAACTGATGCTGGCAAAGAAATGTTGCCGACGTCGGTGGTAAAACCGATGTCAGTTACTGTGTTTTCCAAAAACTCAAAAAAATTGAGAGTTTTTGGAAGAAAGAAGAAAATGTCCTCACTAGCTTAACAAACCAGATAAAGATAGAAAATAAGATGAAGACAAGCAGACCCTAAACATTAAATCCTAAGAATAAACTTTTAGAATCATGTTGGCTTATGCCTTAGAGTGTGTTTGGGAAGTTGGCTTGTAGAACGGGTCGTAGAAGAAGCAGTCTAAGGTTGGTTTCACGTTAGTTTTGGTGCTCAAGGTCTGTGTTAGGTTCCGTACGTGGCCTGGTGCTAAGGAGAAAGCTCCCCTCACTTCACAAGCCCAGAGATAAGCTGGGTCGCTTAGCCAATATATACGTCCCATAGAGTTTATACTCTGCCAGAGAACATAGTGGGTTTTCCCCTTGGTAGTGAAGTCCAAGTAGGATTGCCAGGAAGGGTAAGGTATCCACTAGGTGGTGAAATCCTAGTCGGGCCTTGTCTCAGGTATGTTTAGATGTTTGAGTTTGTGCAAGTGGTCAGGATGTGTAACATAAGTGGACTATGCTTTATTCATAATGCATTTTAAGTTACTAGATGTGAGAGCTAAGTAATGCATTCAAGCAGAAATGAAATGCAATAGTATTTTAAGCCCAAATTGAAATGTGTGTTCAGATGCAAACAAGTTGATAAAGAGGTTGAAGAGCATGAAATGACTAAGATGCAAGAAGGAAAGGTGACAAGAAGAAAAAGAAAGATTCTTTTTAACCTTGCTTATAGTGTCTTTTCAGAAGAGATAGAGGAAAGAGATGCAAGAAGAGACCTAATGCACCTACATGAAAATTTTGTTTTTAGAAGAAAAAGAATGAACCCAAGGAAAACTCCTAGGGTCCCACTCGAGCGTGCCAGAATGTTTCTAACAAGTTTTCACTTTTTCTACATTCAAAGGAAGTAAGAAACTAGATTAAATGGTCTTGGGTTAGTATGTTACCCGGATGAAGTTTGTGCACCATTATCCAGATGACGTTGAAGAGAGCTCCTCTTTAGCTGTGGAGGACGACACATGTACAGAAGAAAGAGACTCAAACATAGAAGATTGTTAGATGGATGTAAGGTGGAATGCCAAGCGAAAAGCTCGGTCCCAAAAGTGCAAAGACTTCCTTGTGGGATGACAGTCCACTTGTTAATAAGTAAATAGTGTTGGAAAAATATAGATAATGACAAATGACTAAGCAAAGAGGAATACTAGATAATGTGTACCTACTATCTGCTGTCGGTCTGCCACAGTCACCGATGTTGGTTAGTCTAACAGCGTCAATTGGTTAAAGGGCACTGGCATCGGTTAGTCTACCAATGTCGGTAGGGGAAATGGGCCTAGTGGATGGCATCGGTCAAGGAAATAAGGCTTTGGATGAGCTTCTGGATGAGTCTCAGGTGCTGTCTGTGGTTGATGGAATGGTCTGGAAGGAGTCTAGGTCTGTGTAGTGAGGTAAGACAGTAGATCAGGGTCTTTAGGAGGGACAAAGATAGGGGATATGTTGTCAAAAAAGGGGTAAGATAGAAGATAGGGTTCAGGGAGAAGTTTGGTCTAGTCTGGTCTAGTTAATGGCTGGGTCTGGTTGATAATACTTAGAAGTAATGAAAAGAAGCTAATTGCTTATACATTCTAAATACATTCTAAATTATTGAAATAATAAAAAGTGCAGAAGAATACTTACCTCCTGCTTGGTGTAGAGCCAGAGGTGTTGGAGACGCTTGTCCCTATTGTGTCTGTAGCCAGAAGAGCGTTGGTTGAAGTCTGATGATTGATTTTAGAGAGTCCCTGTTGATGTCCAGGAGAGCCGAGAGAAAGAGGTCGAAGTCCAAGCACAAGAGGATTTTTGCATTCGGGGGAAGAGAATCCTTGATTCGGCCTGCAAGTTGGTTTTAAGCAACCAACGTCAGTGATGCCACTAACGTCGGCTGACTGTAACTGATGTTGGCAGATAGAATAACGAAAAAAGGGCTAAAATTAGCCTTTTGCCCGTTCTTCCAACTGCCAGGGTCAATTGGTCGTGGGAAAACGGTCGAAGGTGAATTGAATGAATGTGAGAGGTTAATGGGAGGAATGAAATGGGGTTTAAGTAATTAAGATTTGGCATGAGGTGAGGGAGGCATCCAAGGAGAGGTATCCTAGGAGGGGTGAGGTGAGGTGGCAAGGAGGAATTATTAATTTAAAATAGGTATTTTAAATTAATAAAACATAGGTTAGGCATGGTTAAGTTTGAAAGGGACCAAGAAGGAGAATGACCAAGGGTTAGACACGATTTTGGTGTCTAAAATAACATTAATACCTCAATACCAACACTAGGAACACACCTCAATAGTACTTAATTAGTCTTGAAATTGATAATGCCAAAAGAGGTGGAGTGCTAGATGAGGAGACCATTAAAACTTTGGGTATAAAATACATGTTATTTAAAGATTATTTAATCTCTTGGTCACAATAGAGATATAGATTCATAATTGCACTTGATAGCTAGAAGGCAATGTGATTAGATTTTATATGTCAATTTGACTTATATTGCTTTAGATGTGATAGCCTTTAGAATTGAATGTATTAATTCACCAATTCATGTGGATTAATGGAAACAATATCTCTCACTTCATTCCATGTCTATTATTTCCATTTGAATTTCATAACATTGATTTTCATGAATTTTATTAGTTGTCTTCTTTTACCTATTCTTGAGTGCCTAATCAGCATAATATGAAATATGTTTCCATTATGTGCTTTCAAGCTTGACATTTATGCCTTTGTTATCTACTTATGTGGCTGATAGACACGTGTCTAATCATAACTAAGTTATGGCCTATTGTACTTTGTTTTTTGGCCATAGATTAGCAAGATGATGGTAGGTGGATGACTCTCACTGCTTTGCTTGCCAAAGATATTCATATGAATAACTCTAATAATGTCACCTCTGGGTGAGTGGGATTATGACATGTGAAAGGCTCTCATCACTCTACTTTCTTAGGATGATCTGTATTAGGAACTCTATTGATGTCACCTCTAGTGAATGGGATAATGACATGTGGATGACTCTTGTTGCTCTATTTATCTAGGATAAGCCATACAAGGAACTCTATTGACATCACCTCTAGGTGAGTGGTATGATGACATATGCATGGATCTAATTACTCCAATTTCTTAGGATAATAATAGTATGAGTAACTCTAATGATATCGCATCTTGATGAATGAAATGATGACACATGGATGGATCTCACTTCTCTAATTGATAGTTGGGATTCATATAATGAGAAAAGATCTTAGACTTCTAGTTTAATGGGATGATGATAGCTGGTAAGATCTTGGTGATCCAATTTCTTGGGTGACTTACATTCTTCACTTGGATTATGTTTAAGTGAAATGATTCCACATGGAAAAAATAAATGAGCCTAAAACATCTTAGGAAACACTTAAGCATGGAATAACCTATTCAAGACATAATATAGGTAAATAACCAACTAAAATCATAACATTTCAACCCAATTATCCATTCAATCATAAATCAAGCATGTACCTAAGTACTGAGTTAAAGGAAAATCAAAGAAAAAAAATGAATCGTATAATATGGCTTAAGCACAGTTTGATTATGTTATAACTTGGAAACGTATTAAAAAAATTTAAATGACCTTATGTTTATGCTTTTCAAATTCCACATCATAGGCTTCTTGTTTACAATACCTCAAATTAGGATATTCATTCAACAATGGGATCTTATTTGGATTTTAAAATGATGTGTGAGTATTAGGACAAAACAAATGGTGACTTAGAGGGGGAAATAATCATGTGTATTTTAGAACCCATAATCTTAGTAATGAATCATAACAAAAGTTTAGCTATGCCAATAAAATAATAAACAAACCAAACCCTAAAAAAGACTCCTACTTCTTCATGTAACAAACTAATCCTTTACATTCATTGTATTAGAGTGTTTGATTTTTATTTTTATTTTGTGAAATTAATTTCCCCTAGTTATGAGATTTTTAACAAAGACTTGAATAAACACTTTAGGTTTCATTTTGACCTCATATTTTGTAACCAAAAAATAAGGGAAGCCTAGGCATTGCTCTATTTCTAGTCAAGCATCCATAGCCCTGAAAGAGATACCTATGATTCTAATCAAAGCATTACTCTACTATCAACTAGGCATCCATAGCCTTGAGAGAGATTAATTGAATCACACACATTCTATCAGTTTGTATGATGATTTTTTTTGAAACACAAATACAATAAGGGTTTGGAATCACCATTGGTTAGGTTTATGTGTTATAAAACTTATTTTAATTAATATGTACCTACCAATGTATATCTATTTCTATGTTTATTATCTCCCATCCAATTTTTATCATGTGATAGTGTATTTAATCTTTAGAAATGAAAAATATTTCTAAAATTTACATGAATATATTAGAGTAACTCCTAGAGGTCCTATAAACTCATTTAATCCAAGCAAAACCTAATTCAATCATTACACATACCTCAATCCCAAAAGTCAAATTACTCTAAAAAAATCCTTGTGAAAACCAATTGTGCATCCTTGTAAATCATCCCCTTATTTTTGGCAAGTATTTTGTAACTCCAACATAAGAAATCAATTGGTTAGTTTTGCAATTTTATAAAACTAACCTAGAAAGCATAACACCTAGTCTACTGAAAGAACATGTAGAAAGTAAGAAATATTTAATTTGAAAAAGCATAAAATCTATTCTAAAAATTAAGAAATATAAGCTAAAAATTAGGAAATCTAATCTACTCCTAAATCTACATCTCCACTTATAGTCACTCAAAAGCATCTCCAGTTAGAGAAGCCATGAAATAATGTTTCAAAAATTCTCCATTAACTAGAAAAGTGAGGTCATTACCTTGGAGTTCCTTAAAGTGTAAGGCATTATTACTTAGTATTTTTGATATATTATATGTCCCAATCCATAAAGGAGTGAACTTATCATATTGTCCTTTATTTTCATGTGTTTTATCCCATAGAATCACTAGGCCTAAAATCTTGAAGGCCTTGATCTAAGACCTTTTATCAAACCATATTTTCAAAATGTCTTAATGTTTACTAAATATGTGTAGTACTTTAGTTCTTTCATCTTCCATCTCAATAATATTAATTAGTCTAGATTGTATTCTTTCATCTTCTCCCATGTACTCTTATATAAACAAGTACATTGGTATTCTAAGAGTAATTAGGGAAGACTGGTTGTTGCCCATACACTAGCAAAAAAGGTGAAGACTTGAGAGCTTGCTTGTGTCTGGTTCAGTCTACCCACTATGCATACTTAAATAAAAGATGCCATTCTCTTAGTTTAACTTGTGACGACTTATTAATGGCATCCATCATATTATTATTGGTATATTTATCCACTTCATTCCCTTACAAGTAGTATTTTGAGGAGAACTTGATGGTGATTTGGTTATTATAATACCACTTTATAAATTTAGTATACTGGAAAGCTATAACATTATCACAAACCAAATAAATTGGAGTACCAGACTATAATCACATAAAACTGGTATTTAAGTGCTAAGAGTGCTACTTGAGACAACCTTTTCCTAGCTTAGACCTAGACCTATCCTAAAACCTATTATCACATTTTTCCAACCTTTGTACGGACCATAGGTGTCCCTAGTCACCTTCAATGTAGTCTCAAACCCTCATTTCTTGATCCTGGCCCTTCTTGCCCAATAGCCTGATAACTAGACATTAGCACCACATTAAGGACACTAGAGCCATATGTCACTAGTGTCCCCACAATTGTGTTAATGTCCTTTACCCTATATTTCTTAAATGAATATATTTTCAAAATTAAAACCCTTCTAAGTTTGGCCTACGCATATATGATTATCCACACAAGCTACAAAAAATTATAAATACATGACTTTTACACATCTATCCACTATATGGAAATTAATGAAAAATACCTATTTAAACATGAAACAAGTTGATAAAAATAAAAGTTATTAATCCTTATTCTACCCTAATTCTACATACTACCATTTATAATTACCCTAAGCTCATATTTTCCAAATTTCCAATCTCAAGCGCACTCAAGGCATTCAAGACCACTATCATTCTAGCATAATTTTCACTTGCACCAGCACTTAGGTGGGGAGAACTACATCGATATTGATCCCTCCTTGGAGTATTGATATATAAGCAACTCTTTTCATAGTGGGGTGTTGAGGATGTCCATCATATCCTACAAATGAACACACTTTTTAGTTCATGCCTTACTTGCAAGGAGGATTAAGGTTTGCATCATAAATCAACTATTACAAGCATAATATAGATTTTTAAACTTCATTCACACAAGAACAAAACCTAGAAACATAGGCACAAGTGTACCTAAATGTTTAGAATAGTCCTACACAAAGGACATTAGCACCATTTTCAAGACATTAAAACCAAATGGCACTATTGTTCAAGTATGGTGATACTATCTAGGAGGGGTTCTGACATAGGGAACTATTTGATGACACTTAGACCTATTCCAATCTTAGTTTCCATCACTTAGATCATTTGTATCAGGTATTTTATAGATAAGTCTTTGTTTGCATATATTTATTACTATTTTTAGAAAGTCAAAGCTAGTCAAAATTTGTAACAAATTTGTGGTTATTTTATGCATATTATTTCATTGATTTAGATTAATCATCTCTTTAATCAAACATAAGATTTAAATTATTAAAACCATAAAATTTTAAAACATTTGGTGAACCCAAATTACATTAAATATTGCTTAAAACCCTAGATTTACATAGGGTTTACCTTCACCCAATTTTTGTGCACTAAATTAGGGTTATAAACTTCTATTTTTCTAAGTTTTTAGCATTGCCTAGTTCATTTAATCAATCCCACATTAGGTTTACATTTATTTAAATGTAATTTAAAAAATTTAAAGCAACATTAATTCAAAACCCTAACCCTGGATGTTCTCAGGGTTTGTATCCTTTTTCTATTTATGCTCAGATTTTAGTTCTAAAATCTTAGATTTCTTTCCATATTTGTTTTTTGATCTTTCTTAGATTTAAATTATTCAAAGGTTCAAAATATACAAAAATTGTTTTTCTACTTCCCAAACTATCATGGTATAATTTTAAAATGATTTGATGAGACCAATAAGAAACAATTATGATATTTTGTGTCCAAACATGTGGATATACAAGATGACTTCATCATTATTATTTAAGAAGAAATCAAAAAAACAAAGAATGGTCAATATTTAACTCCCCTAGCTAATAATGTCATTACACCTACAGTGGGTCCAATTCAATTAACACAACCTAAAATTATAATTCAATAACCTTCAACGATAGCTACACCTCTTGTGGCTAGTTCTTCTACTCCAGATGTACAATCCTTTATGCACGAGATACACACTTTGTAGGCTAGGGTGTTAGATCTTGAGAAGGGAACCACTAGGCCATTACATGCCTTGGATTCTAATATTCTCTTACATACACCTTTTTTACATCACATAGTGGAAACTCCTTTGTCATCTAGTTTCATGGCACCTAAGCTTACATTTTATGAAGGCAAGGGTGACCCAAATCACCATCCCAAATTTTTTCATATAGCATGTTCAGACTACATGTCTAATTATTGGCTTCACATAAATTTGTTTCCATGTATTTTAAATGATTATGCCCTACAATGGTTTTAAGACTTACCAAATCAATATATAAACACATTCAATCCTTTGTCTGACATGTTTTTAGCACACTTCTCCATCAATATCAATGATAAAATATCATATGCCTAAGTTGTACAGTTGAAACAAAAGTCAAATGAACCTATTGCAAACTGCACCTTATGATACAAGACTATATTAGCCAAATTGACTAGCCCCATGATATACAAATAACTTCAGGTCATCTTTAAACAAAGTATTTTACCAACATTACATGAAGTTATCATGTTTAAGAAGTTTCCTACATTCACAAATTTATGCCACACAATAAAAGAAAGAAAGGTCAAGCTTCTATCAATGGGAAAACTAAAATATACCAATGGATAAAAATCAATTGTTAAGAGTTAAAATAATCCTTTGTACAAGGTAAGGTCCATTGATAACAAGAGTTATCAAAATTACATAGTCAATGTAGCTTCTGAGCCATCTCCTAGATTGGTTTTATCTACTCCTCGGTGTTGAATCTTCACCAACCTTTCAAAGTCACTAACATGGGTTTTACAATAGCTTTTGGAATGCAATGTCATATCTCTCCCTCTCATTAAATAGGTTGATATCACATAGCCTCTTCCAAATAACTATGATTCTAATGCATTTTGTGAGTATCACAAGGCACCTAGACATAAAATAAATAGATGTATAAGCCTAAAACATAAGTACAAGATTTGATTGAGGCTAATATTATTGATGTGGGCACACCCATAGAGGCACCAAAATTATATAAAATAGAAGCTAAGGCATTCAAAATATTGTCAAATCCATTTCCAAAGAACATAATGAATGAGGTAGGGATTACATCAAATGTTCACTACACATATCAAGCACATCCACTCCAGCTTCATATCATACTACTATAGAAGAGGCACACCCATTGCACAACATGATTTTAATGTTTCATACTACATTTCCACCTAGACCACTCATCATATTCTCAAATCATCATATTGTTGATGATGATAAAGATTTCTATGTACTCTTTATACGAGCATACATAGATAATTGTTATATTTAGAATGTTATGGTTGACAAAGGGTCAAGCATTAGCATGTGCACTATGACACTTTTATATCACTTGGGGTACTTAGAGCAGGATATATTCCCCATATAATAATCATTAGTGGTTTTATTGGTCATGTTCAAAGCTCTATTAGGGATATTATGCTTCCATTACAAGATGAACCAGCACATATAGCCACTCAATTCTTAGTATTACCTAGTGTAGGCATGTTTGATATGTTATTAGGTAGGCCATGGTTATAATAGCTACGAGCCATCACATCTAAGGTAAATAGATGCTTGAAATATATACATGCACATAAAGTGGTCAAAGTTTGGGGTCTCCCATATGAGTATCCTCTACCTATCCCATAGGCAGTTATAACACAATCACCAGTTACAATTTCAACAACGTTACTAGATATAGCACATTTATTAGATATATCTCAAATCAAAATTCCTATACATACATCATAGAGTTTAGTATAGCCACTAGTATAGGTGAGGTCTACTCCTATAGTATCAACATGTACACATACTCTCCCATAAAGACATTTTTTAGAGAGACTCCTACATCAGAGATATGTCATAGATTCTATAGGGTCTTCCTCCACTTAGTTTATGCTGAAATTAGTATTATTGGGTTCTCAGGTTTCTTAGCACATGGCACCTATGTCACCTATAGCTTGTTCTACTAGATAGGTTCCTAATATCCCTATAGTTCATAACAAACCATAGTTAGTGCCATATATTCATAGCACCACTATAGATGTAGATATAGATATAGATACAGACATAGATTGCTCACTATAACATATTATGGGATCACAGTTGCCCTTTCACATAACACGTGTGATCACATTTCCCTTATTTGACATAAGTCATAGTAATAGTGAGTCTCCCATGATACTAAATGGTTAGTATGGTTCTTACCCTCTTGTACATACTTCTTTTATATTGCTTCTTGTACATAGTTTATTTTCATTTTCTTGTACATAGATTATATCCAAAAAATAAAAATATGATATAACATGCCAAAACATAAAAACATTTAAATATTGCTTAGGATACATAAAATTTATAGATTGTGTGCATTGTTATGTTTACATTTCTAATATTTTCTAGACACTACATATGTTATCTATCTTAGTATATTCAGTTTTATCATACATACATCCTTCACTTATTCTTGTCAAACTGCTTGCAAATTTCATATAGGATTCAGGTCTACTACACTGATCTAGACTTGTTATCATCTTCCCACTTGGGGTCATACACAATCATTCAAGGTTATTCATTTAACACATTTTCCCACTTGGGGAAATCTTATACATAATTTTTATTATCAGGTTCTATCCTTACATTCTTTATATTCTAATTTTTGCACTGATATATCTTGATATTGATCATTGCTACTCATACCTAGATGTTTTGGTGGCTATCACTAGTTTAGATTTAGCATATATACATCCTTATCTTACATATATTTGTACTACATTTATGCATTATTTCATTTCTAAATTTCTTAGTTTATACTTGATTGTATTTTATATGCTTCTTCTATTCAAGGGTATTTGAATATGCCATTGCTCTTTGGCTCTATGCCACGTATATTCATGTATGCCTTAAAAATGTCCCCATGTCCCTTGTGTGTGCTTTCTTAATTATGTATGTAGACATTTGAACATGTCCTTATATGTGTCTCTAAGCAAACTTTCTTGTTTCTTTCATATGTGGATATTTAAACATGTCCTTACATGTCTTCTTTTCTTAGATTTAGTGACATATGCCCATATCTTTTATATTGTGGCACCTTAGCATATTTTTCATGCCTCATGTGTTTTTTATGTATGCATCATGGCCATGACACTTGTCTTTCCTTGTTACACACACTAGTTATCGATCTCATGTGGAACCTATTGATGCCTAAATGTGTACCAAAGGTGACCAGAGTTTTAATTAACACTTTTCATTTATAAATTCCTAAGAATATAATGCATCAGTTGAAAGTTAAAATAATATTGTTATCTGTTGGTGGAATAGAGGTAGAACAAGTGACTATTTCACAATATTTATAATGTTTGGTGGTTAGGAGCCACCGTGGCCAAATAGTATATCTATGCAAAATATGAAGTATCTATGCTAAGAACAATGAATTATGATGAATAAATAATTTATGAATTAATTTAAGATGGATATTTATAATTGGATTTAAGCTAAAGTGATCTTATTAAAAAAGGATCAAAAGGAAGGGTAAGGTAGAAAGAGATGTTGTTGATCTTCATTCCAAACATCATGACAAAGTTAAAATATCATCCAAGCATGCACTCAACCACTGTGTAACATGAAATAGATTAATCCCAAATCTTATCACATATCAGGCAAACTCCTAAGGAAGGTAGAAATAATACAAATAAGAACATGGTTCACTTTAAATATTTACCCTTGTAAGCAAATAAGATTAGCCCAAATGCAAGAAGAGTAAGAAAACAAAATGAACCTAAGGACTTTTAGTCAACCTAGAATTAGCACAAGTTAAAAACTCTAAAATCAAATGTACATGCAAAGAATTCATAAGAACCATTCAAATCTAGAAATCAAATTAAGCAAGTGAGAGAGAATCCATGATAACAATGAACATAAGAAAATAATCAAAAATATTTGCATAATTCCTTACTTATACTAATTACTCCAAGTTTATAAAGTAATTTGGCTCTAAGAACTCCCCCCCTCCTCATTTACAAATGACAATTATCGTTTTATAAAATGCAAGGAATTATGTCGATCAGTCATATCCAATTAGAAAATTACAAGTGTAAGGAAAATTTTCCTTTCTATAAAATTTTTAGAAGACATTAAAATTTCCCATGTGGTGACCTATAGGCAATGTGCTTACAATTTTCACATGCCTTTACAAAAATAATATTCTATTTTCAAAATATTACAAAGTTCTACAAAAAGAATATTCCTAACTAACTTGAGGTTCATGTGTCAATATAGTTCCCTATTTCTACTGAATATTTTTCATCCTATAGTGTTACTCATTGATGAATTGGAGGTCAACAACAAACTTCAAGAAGAGATCTTTTCCATGATCTTCCAGGTCCCTGTGATCCTTCTCAAGTTTCTCTATTACTTTATTAATGCACCTGACATCTCCCATTTTCTCTTTAGATGACATAATTAGGCCCATGATCCTCTTGTTGTCATCTATTATTTGGCCTTGCCCCTATCTTCTCACCTCCTACATAAACTAAAAGCTCCTATGCTTGAACTCTTTATCAGTTATAAGACTCAATGAGCTGAGGGTTATGGGTTCCTTAATCAAAATATCCAAGATATGAAATATTCCACCTTCCCATTATAAGTCTTTAAACCAAGTCCTCCATTAATTTGGACCAATTACTTAGGGATTCAATCTTGTCTACCAATATGGCCATATCCATATTCAAATGTGCTAAGCTAAAAGTCTGAAAGTTAGGGACTATGTTCTTGGTCAAGGCCTTGATCAAGTCTATCACTTGATAGCTTGAAGCTTGCCATTAACTAACTTGGCCTATAGCCTTAGAGATTTAATTCTCTATTACTCCCTACTTGGTTATAACTAACTTCAAAGAATTGAACAGGTCAATCATGGTGTCCTCAAACTTCCTGAATCCATCTTCATAGATTGATAAGACAACAGCTTCCTTTTGATTCTTGTTTTGTTGTAAGAGGCCCTTAATCATGGTTTGTAACTATTGGGATTGGACTTGGGCTACATCAAGGATCTTTTCTTCAAATTTCTTGTCTTTTCCTATATTTTGGCCTTCAACAATGAATGGTTCTATCTTTTGGAGGGTGAATTCCTCACCTCTGACTATGGCTTTTTTTCAATATCTCTTTCTAGACCAGTAGTCTCTAGATTAAATTGAACTCCCATAGATGATTGAGTTATCTTTGGAGTTGGGGTTTCCATTTGTGTCCCACTTGACTCCCATGGGGTATTCATCTTGTTCTCCTCTTCCTTTTACAAGGTCACAATCCATGACTTAAGCTCATCATGCACAGTTATATTGATAGACTTTGTTAGTAACTCAAGGGTGGTGTATGGTAGGGATATTCTATAATTTTCCATATAAAAACCATTTAGGAATGGTTGGGCCATGAATTTGATTATCCTCGCTAAAAATGTTAAACTCACTCAAAGGATGAGTGAAGGTCAACTTGGGCTTCTTGCCACCTAATGGGACCAATACTAACTCAACTTTCCTTTTTGGGGTAGGTGTGGTGCAAGAGACCAAATCCATTGTCACTTCCTTCCCCTTCTCTTATTTTACTTCCTCAGCCTTAGCTTCTTCTACGTGGACATCTTCCTCATGTAATTGATAAGCACTAGATAAAATTTATATTTCATCTTCTATAATTTCACCAGGATCCAATGCTACTATGTCAATGAATTCAATTGGTGACCCTAGTTCTTCAGGCTAGGTTGAAGATGATGCCCCCTCACCAGGTTTCCTTTCTTCAAGTCTCTATTAAATTTGTGCCCTATAATTTTGGATATTTATTTGTGATTTTGGCTATGGGAGGAGGTATAGAGGATTGACAACCTAGCAAATGGTACTACCTTGGATTGAGTTGACATATATCATCATTCTTTTTATGATCTCTTATCAATTTGGCCTCTGGATTGATGTTGTGTTTTTTTAATCTTGTCAAGACTTTAGTGAAGGATGATGCATTTGTGTACATTGAGTCATAGACACTAGGAATATGTTCATATGTCATACTTGTCATTTTTGCTTTCAAATGCCCTACTACCCTTTCTTGGGGATCCCACTATCTTAGTTCATCATGTTATAGTTTAAAATAGGATATGTGTCTAAAATCAGCCTCAATATTGTCCCATTACTAAAATATAGTCATACCAATGGTCATAGGTGGGGTATAAATTAGTCCCTTCTTGATTTTACACACACCATTTATACCATTGCATATTTGGTATGCTACCTCTTACTCAGCTAACTTATTTATCACATGGACTGGTAGCCTAAGTGGGGTACATTGGGTCCCCTCAATCCTAATGATTATGCAATCTAGGTAATACCATATGTCACTAATGGATTCAATTGAATTTTTGACCAAAGGACTAACTCTTGCCATTGGGTTTCTAGTTACGGCCTTAGTCAAGGCTAGATAGACATAGTTGTAGATGAAATGAATGTGGTCCCTATACTTGAATATGTACAAATTTGAGTATAATTGGGATACTATTTGTGTCCCCTTAGGTGATCATCCTCTATATTTAGGAATCTTGGTAGTGGTAAGGAGGGCATATAATAGGTAGGACATCATGTAAAATTGGTTCCTAGTCCTTTTCCTAACTGCATAAATCTGCCTACACAAACATGTGCTAACAACCTTGCCAATAGGAGGGGTGAGTTCCTTCTCAACCATAAAATATACCAAGGGCACCCAGATTCTATCAACATAAGTGGTGGTGGGATTCCCACATAACCTATTCATTAAAGTCACAATTATTCTGATCCTAGGTCAGAATTGGCTAATAGGGATGTTGTTATTGAGGTTAGAGAAGACTTGATTTTCATAGTATAACCATGGAGTGAGTATAATTTTTAGGTCATTCTCCTTGGACCATTCATTGATTGTGGCTATATCTACTTGGGGTTTGGGCAACTTATAGTAGTTCTCAAAATCAATGGGAAAAATATAAGTTATACTATTCTTAGTATGTTCATTTACTAGCATGCCCTTTTTAATCTTGTAATCTTTAAAAATAAGGGAGAGAATATATATGTAGTAAAGTACCTCTATTTTTTTCATAGTGTGATGAAGGCCTATCATTTGAATGGCAACTAGGTTGTAGTACCTCCTATTGATTGATGTGTTCTTCTATTCTTCCTTGGTGATGGCAGTTAGCTCCTTAATCATCCAAAAAATCTTGGACCAATTGTTGCCTCCCATGTTTAAATCTACTACATCAAATTTCATGTCCTTGAAGATTTTCCCCATTATGTTTGAGGTTAAATAGAGTTATACACCTTCTTTGGCTTGTTTTCTGACTACCATGGTTGTGAGTTTATTTAAATTGCTCATTGGTGGTCTAAAATTTGATTTTAAATTCAATTTCCTTTGCTTAGATGATTATTCAATCTCTTAGAGTTGACTATGATTAATTTAGGATCAAATTAGAGACTTTATAGACATTAGGGATTTTTTATAACTTTAATGGTGGTGGCTATTTGTACTTAAGTGAGCTTTGTGCCTTAGATTTCATTCAAATCCTTGTATTTACTAAACCTTTTCCCTTTCTGAGCCCACAAGATCTTCAAATTTTTCATTTTTTTCTATGTGGCATGACCGTGGCAACTATGTGGCATTTTAATGATAAACTTGCTCATTAATGTTTAAAAATAGACCATTGCCTTTTGAAAAAAATCTATTTTTTTTCACACCGTTAGATCTCCTTGCATAAATCAATGTTGGCCTTTGATCTTGATCCCTCTAGTTGAATGATATTGGTTACTATATGTATTTGGCTATGAGGTTGTGCCACTTGGTAGTCCTACAGACCTTCTAAGCTTTGTACTTTGTCATTTCTACTAGTTAACACACTTTCACCACATGGTAGTCTTACGTTAACTCGGAGCTTCATTGAAAATTCTTAACTTGATACGCTCCATTGCTCTAGGTATGTACACTTGAATGCATACCATTGATCCTTAGTAAGGTGTTTGATGTTTAAACTAGATCCATGGCTTGAATTTTTAATGTGGATCTTGCTCTATTAGATTAATCTCATTCGAATGAATGTGGTTCATAGATCATGATCTGAGTAGTCAAACGTGATTAGTTATTATAATTATAAAATAGTACAAAGTCTTAAGCTAAGTTGAAAAAAACATAATAGAAGGACCCTTTGAATGATAAAGTCATAACATAATATTTTAGCCTAAGGTTTTATTGTATTAATAAATATAATTAAAACCTTAGGGTAAAAAACTTAGGTTAAGTCTATGTCATAAAAAGGTGGGGACACATTTCTATCCCATGCCATTGGATCTTGGTGATCTAATTGAACATGGATCATCGATCTTGATATATGGGGTCGAGAGGGATTGGTTCCATAGATTAAAGTCTTCAACTTATCAGGCTCATCTTGCACTATCTGATTTTATTCATTCAAGTAAACACGGGTCATTGATCTTGTAAAGGAATACAGTGTTTAATTTAGGACTTGGAGACATATGGAACTTAGGATAAAGTCTTAAGACTAAGGTCTTGTTTATTTTAATAATCATGAATAGGAATTTAGGACTAATATTTTAGCCTAAGTTTATAGCAAAAGGGACCATGTGTTACTTTTAGACTAAGTTAGGAACATAATAAAAGGATCCTACAAACAATAAATTTATACCATTCTTAAGATATAAGTGAATAAGGAGATTGGGAAAATAAACGGACCAAACATATAATTTTTAGACTAAGGTTAGGTTTTGTTTTAAAATATGACCAAGCCTTAGTGTAAAAAATATACTAAGTTCATAACATTTTTAAAGTGTTCCCGCATAATTTGTTCCTACCAATTTTGAATTTGATTAAAATGGATTAAGATAGGTTTTATTAACCAAGGGTTTCATGATGCTTAGACATGAATTTGATTTGGATTTTATCAAACCAAAGGCTAGTAAAAGGAAAAATTGAGATTAAACCATTAAAATTATGAAACCCAGAAATTGTCTATTCCAAATGGACCCCAATAGACCTATAAGCTAAAATAAGAAGATCCATTATTATCAATATTAGGCAAGATTAAACTAGAACCACAAACAAAATAAACTAACCAAACCATGGTGTGGATGATCTTCAAATACAAATAATGTGCAAACATGTTAGTGACATTCTGATCAAGTGAATTTTAAATTTTAAGGCACAAATTTGCATAATTTAACACAAGGGTCCCCATTTCTCAGAAATGGGGGTATGTTGACCTCAAAAAAACCTCATACATTTACCCTTCCTACTTGGGTGTTATGATGGGCATCATGCCCCATCCCCCTAGGTAGCTACCCAGTTCTACTTAGATTTATTGTTATATACATTGATTACATCTATACTGACACCCTTGTGTAATGTTAGACATAACATACATCTTACATTACATATTTATGCTCAAATTATCTTACATTTTGATGTCATTTTTGCACATTGTATTGGATGATCATGCAGTTATCATATATGCTCTAGATAATACACATTTTACCAAGCTTTTTATTTTAAGGATAGTTCTTGCACAGGTTTAAGAACTACCCTAAAAAAGGGGGGCATTCAAAAGTGTTTATCAGAGAGATAAGGCTCGTACATTACATTCACAGAACATTTTTTATCACATAAGCTCAGTTTCAAGAAATTAGACATAGTTAAACATCGAGGAAAAATAGGGGATCAGACATTAGTATAGTGACATAGAATTCAAACCATATAGACATTAGCACCCAAATAGGGACACTAGTGCCATATGGTGATAGTATCCAATATGTGGCACTATTGTCTAGTATCCCTAATTTTAGGATAGTTTAGATTGACTAGAATAATACACTAGGTATAGTACAGATTTGCACAAATACATCTACATGTTTGATAGTTATGCTTAAATTTTACTCTAATTTAGACTAGTTCAGCTCAAATTCACGTCAATTTTTCAAATTGAGGGCATCATTCATGACATTATAATTCCTATATTCAATTTAGATACTCAAATATAGTCATTACAACTTAGTCCAAAATCAATATACTTGGATATCAAATTGGGGGCATGTGCATGACACACTATTTCCATATGCTTAGTTACACACAAGTTGATCAAATGAATAGGAAAACCCCATGTCATTCTCAATGCTCTATATAATTGACATCATATTACAGGTTATCACCAGTTTCATGCCTTACTCCATCTATAGTGGTTAGAATTCTTGAGTGGCCCAAAGTTACCTAATGTACCTGAGTGGTTGTAGAGCTGACGTACATAGTTACATACACTTAATTAGATATTTCCATCACTTTGCATAGTTTATTTTCATATTAATATAATACACATGGGTGGGTAATGATGGAATCATAGCCTAATTGAGTTCTTAAGCCACCCACATAAGAGGGTTGGACACACTTTCAATATAATCTAAGTTATTCATAGGTCATGATTACCAAACAGGGGTGGGAAATGATGGAGTCAAAATTGGATTGAGTTATTGAGCCACCCACACATGAATTTTGAGAAATCTATAATCTCAATCGAAGTTATTCAATGCTTTAATCACTTAATACACACACACACAAACTATTGCTAGTTTTATGCATTGGTTTGCATATCCAATGAGGTGTATTCATTCCTTTCCTCTTTCCCATCTCTTTACTCAATTACTTTTTTACTTATCATAGTATTTTTCTTTTTATATATCTTAAGCAAGGATTGATTTATGCATGTTTCAATCATAGGTCATGATTTGGATCATGTTTCACATACACAAACCCAAATTCACATACTCAGACTTAGCTTCATCAGCTTCACTTCGTAGGTAAGTCTAGGTACACTTATTTTTCCTTTATACTATTCATTTCACTTTGTTTCATTTCTATCATAAATGGGGGTGGGGGGGGGGGCAAAGGGGGGGCAAATATACTCACCTAAAATTGGTATTTGAGTGTTAAGAGTGTTACTTGAGATAACCTTTTACTAGTTTAGATATATACCTATCCTAGAGCCTATTATCACACTTTTATAGCTTTTATATAAACCACAAGCATCCCTAATCAACTTAAATGTATTCTTATACCCTCATTTCCTGATCTTGGCCCTTAATGCCTAGCAGCCTACCATCTAGGCATTATTGCCACATTAAGGACACTAAATCCATATGGCACTAGTATCCCCAAAATGGTGCTAATGTCTTTTACCCTATCTTTCTGAAAAAAAAATATTTTCAAAAGTAAAACCTTCCTAAGGTTATCCTAAGCATCTTTTATTATTTTCACAAGCTATAAAACACCATAAATACATTACTTTTAGACCTATATCCACTAAATGGAAATTATATACAAAATACCTATTCAAACATGAATTAATTTGATCAAAATCAAGGTTATTAATCCCTATTCTTCCCTACTTCTACATATTACCATCTACAACTACCCTAAGCAAAAAATTTCCAAATTTCCAATCTCAAGTAGACTCAAGTCATTCAATACCACTATCATTTTAGCATCACTTTCACTTTCACCAACACTAAGGTGTGGATAACCACATCAAGCTTGATCCCTCCTTAGAGTATTGGTATGTAGGCAACTCTATTCATAGAGGGGTGTTAAGGATGTCAAGCTTATCCTACTAACAAACACACTTTTCAATTCATGCCTTACATGTAAGGAGGATTAGGATTTGCATCATAAATTAGCTATTATAGGGATAATACAAAGTTTCAAACTTTGCGCATATAGGAACATAATCCAAAAACACAACCATAGGTGCACCCATAAGTTCAAATCAATCAAGCATAGAGGACACTAACACCATTTTCAAGACACTAGAGCCACATGACACTATTTTCCAAGTGTGGAGCTACTATCTAGGATGGGTTCTAACATATGGATCTAGTTGATGACACTCAGACCTATTCTAATCTCAATTTATAACACTCAAATCATTTGTATCAGGCATTTATAGATAAGTCTTTATTTATATATATTTATTACTATTTGTAAAAAGATAAAGCTAGTCAAAATATGTAACAAACTAGTGGTTATTTTATGCATATTATTTCATGAATTTAGACTCCTCAACCCTTTAATCAAACATATAATTTGCATTAATAAAACTCTAAAAGGTTAAAACACAAACCTAGTTAGTATGTTTTCTTCTATAAATTTAATAACATTAATTGCTTTGGAATTCTTAGTAGCCACAACTTTTGTACATATGGTACAATTATCAGTAGCTATTAGGACAAGCTTGTGACCTACTAAAGAGTTTGGATTGAAAACCCAAATGAATTTAAGGCCTCATTGATCAAATGGGCATCCTTCTATGACTAGTTTTAGTGGCATGGAAACATTCACCTCCCTTTTTCCAAACACCTAACATTCATGGCAAGTTTTGACATGATTATGTGCATCTTTGAAGGTCATGGACCAATAGTATCCCATCCTTGGAATTTTGTGAGTTGTTATTTTGCCTAAGGGATGTCCACTACCAATATTATGATGTATATTATATAGTATGTCCACAACTTATTCCCTTAAAACACACCTTAAATAAATTCCCTCATAGTTCCTTCTATATAGGACTCCATTCTTGATCATATCATGAGATGTTATAATCCTAAGGGCTCACCTCTACTCTTTATTTATATTTTGGGTACATGTACTCATGAGTAAGTAATGGATGATTTGAGTGTAACACTCACCACTAGCTACATGAGCCTCATTTATTTACTCAATGCAAATGTGTGGATTAATTCCAGTCATGAGCTAGATGACTTTTTGGCCTCTCACCATCTTGGTTGGCATAATTTCAAGATTAAACTCCTAAATTTTGGCCATCAATTTACCTCTTCTTTATCCCAATATTTTATGGCCAAGTGTGATCTTAAAAATTGGGTCTGAGATCATGGTATATGTTTTTTTTCTAATAATATAATTCCTAAACTTGTTCATAGATTTGATCAATGTATATATCTATTTATCTATCATAGATTATTTCAACTTTGCATACTTTATGTTTGTGCTCATGAATGTAATGGTATGTTCATTTTCCTCCACCTTCTATGTAAGTATAGTAGCTATAGTGTGCTCTAAAGTGAATTAATAAAGATAGAAATTTTATTGAAGTCTTGGTTGATCAAAACTAGAGCTTGAACAATGGCAATCTTGATGTCTTAAAAATATCTCTTAGCCTCTATTTTCCACTCTATCTTGGCATATTAATTCAACATAACATTAAATGGTTTAAAAATCTCTATAAATTTAGAAATAAATTTCCTTAAAAATTTTATCTTGCCAAAGAAAGACTACAATTCTTTCTTATTGTTGGGAGGTGGCAGCTTGAAAATGGTCTGGACTCATTCTGGATCAATGACGATCCCATCCTTAGTGATTATATGGCCTAATAATTTCCCTTCAATGACCCCAAATAGTCTCATATTTAGATTAAGGGAGACTCTATATCTTCTACATCTATCAAATACTCTTTACAAATGATCTACATAATCAACTATGTCTTTTGAGTATAATGTCAAGTCATCCATGTAGATGATGATGCATTTGCCAACAAGTCCTTGAAAGGTATAGTCCATCACTCTATGAAAGGTTTACCCTAAATTTATTAGGCCTAAAGGCATCCTTTTTTACATAAAACTTCCCCACTTGGTGGTAAAGGTAGTCTTCATTCTATTTTATGCTTCTACCAACACTTGGTTATAGCATGAGACTCCATCCAAAAATGACATCATCTCAGAGCCACTAACCATATGAATAACCTCATCTAGGGAGGACAAAAGATAGTTATATTTTTCTCATCATCAATTTAGGTTATTTAATTCAACATAGAGTCTAATTTATTTATTCTTATTTGTAACTAGTACTAGGTTGGTTACCTAGGTATAAATTCTGATTGGGAATATGATCTTAGCATCTAGTAGATTTTATACCTTTTTTGGATGAGAGGTTTTAGTATTGGATAACTGAACTTTGTCTCTTCCTAAAAGGATTGTGTTTTGGATTCAATGGAATGGTATGTGTGATAACCTTGGGTTTTAATATTTTTAAATCTTAATATGTCAGGCAATCACTTCTTATATTCTATCAGTAGGATTTTCAACTTTTATTTCTCACTTTTAGTGCAACTCAGATCAATGTTCACATAATGAGGATCTTGTTAAGTTCCTAGATTCTCCTTGATGAAATTATATTTAGTTACTTTAGGTTATTTCTACTTTGATTTTGTATATCTACATTGAAATTTTTCTCTATAGAAACCATTCCTAGAGGGATGTGGTTCTCCTTCAGTTGTAGGACACCATCTTTACCTAGATATTAAATATGCATAGGATCAACATTATTTTCATCTATCAAATAAGATTAGAAAGTCATAAAATTACTCATGAATTAGACAATATACTGATCATCCTCAAATACTTGGAAGTTATCCACATTTTTTGAGAAGGGGAAAGGAACCAGCTCCATAGAGAATTTATATATTTTGGATCATTAGAGTGGTGCTAGATTGGAAGTTGAAGTTGCTAGTGAATCTACCATTTAATTTTTTTCCTTTTGGATGGCTCTAATGTTGAATGCCTCAAAGGATTAAATCATGTCCCATGCTTGGTGTTTACATTTATTCAAGTAGGTGAGATTGCATTGATATTTATTTATGATCTAGTTAACAACTAGCTTAGAATCATAAAAGATTTACAACTGCTTGACGTTAGGATTTAGTGAAAATTATATACCAAGGATTATAGCTTCATTCTCAACCCTATTATTGGTGTAAGTAAATTGTAACATGCAGGTAGAAAACTATTGATTTCCATTTGGATCTATCAGGGTTATGCTAACACCAAAACCTTGATTTGATCTAAATCCATCAAAATGGAGAGTCCATAATGAATAAGAACCTTCAAATTATTTTTCATTAAGTCCTTGCTTGGTATTAAATGTGTACACTCTTGCATGAATATAATCAAAGTGAACCTTTTAATTCTTGCCATTGTACTAGGTGATCAGGTAATTCATCTTTATTTCTCTATCTACCTAGATCTGATTGGTTACTTCTTTCCAAGGCATACACATGTGTGAGAATTTGATGGTCATGTACCCATTCAGTGTCTTTGGCTAATCATGGCTCATTAGTAGGCCATAAGCCTAAAAAAATTCAATGAATAGAATATCTATGTATTATTGTACCCATGGCTCATATGTAAGATGGATGTGTACATTCATCAGTTCTCCAAAACATGGAACAAAAGACTTGTATAATTTTAGGACCACTCTTTTTAACTCATCTGATATCTGGGATCAAACCCATCTTCTTGCATATATTTTTTTTCCTCACATTCTTACTGAAACATTCTAATAGTCAAAAAAATGGTGGTACTTCATGTTTGTCTTTATATACCACCATGTTGGTATGGCTACCTTTGGACTTATTATAAGTAGAGGATATCCTAGTTAGGGCCTTGAGAATTAACTCCCTTTATTCAGTGATCTAAGCCAGTTCATGTAGTGTGAATTATACTTGATCTTATTTATATCCTTAATAATTTTGTACCCAACTATGCTCTATGGTTTTGTGCTTTGGTGGTGATCACTTCCCTTTAGAAGAGGTGGATTGTTATTTACCTTTGGATTTGGAGGATTAGTATCATTATTATTTGGAGGAGTAGAGGTAGTAATAGGATGCTTATTACTTAGATTATAAGTGTTCCTCTTGAACTATTCAAATGCATGGATCTCATCTATATTATCCTCTGGTGCATTCTCATTTTCCATTGGGAATGGGAAGTTGTAGGTCTCAAAGACCATTGTTGTACTAGGGTGCCCTGATGCATTGAATGAATATGGATTTGATTAGTTTGAAAAACTCTCATCTTTCCATTTATCTCTAAAAATTTCAAAATCAATGCATAACTCTATGCAATCCAATTATCCATGTTGCATTGTACTATGAACCCGACACCATTTTAGAAATATTACTTATAGGATATTTATTTTAGGCACCTTATTAGGTGGTTATTATTCTACATTATTTCTAATCTTATTGAAAGTCATGTTATATCTTTAGAATCTAAATCCCTAATTTTTATTTTGTCCACTAGTAATCCCAATTCTTTTCTACATGCTCAAGAATTCATTACTTAATTTATGCACCATCCTCTAGATAACATCTAATTCAGCATTATTAGAGTTTATAGTTACCACCTAAGTGGTATAAATATTGACTAGAATTTACATCTAGATTTTATGTTGATGGGATGTATGAAAAGGGTTATTCAAAAATCTCACACTTTTATTTGGTGTACTATGGGGCAAGGGCAACTACATGTGTGCTTGATTCTGATTATAGGTAAAATATCCTAGTTAGCATTTGGAATTGAATTTAACATTGAATAATTTTGGTAGATATTGGGTCTATCTAGGCTTTGTAATTAAGTATTTATTTTCCTATCAATGTTGATGGATTCAATATATGTCATCGGTAGGTCAGTGAAGCTTGCTACTTTATGCAAGAACATTGAGGTTATAGGATCCAAGATATTATTTTACATCTCAAGGGTTAGTGTATTTTTGGGTTATATGTGTCATTTAATTATCTAAACATTTTTTTGAATCTAGAATTAAATTCTTTAATGGGTTCATTGGGATCTCTCCTCATACTATAAAAATGTTGGTATATGACACTAGGACTGGTAACCTATCCAAACTAACCTAAGAAGGTGCTTTCACACTGGGCCACTAATTAAAGCATGTGGGATATTAATAAATCAATAATAAGTGGCATCTTATAGTGTGAAGGGGAAAATATTACATGCCACATCCTCATTAACCACATTCATTAGCCCTAGACCTATCTTTAAAGACATCAAGTGTTTCTCAGCAATCCTCCCTCTAAAGGGATAAGGAGGGAAGATATTTTTTGGGATTTCTAGGCAAGTCATGGGTAGCCCTAGTAATAGAAATATCATATTTAGCTAACCAAGCTAGATCCATTAGGCATAATGGAATATGGGGTCATATGCTTGGAGAGTATGATTGAGCTTGGGATCTCCTCCTAACACTTTTATCATACCTAAATTATCTATATATTTCTAAAGGTAGATATACCTAAATTTTCTAAAGGCATATATAAATCATCAATAATTGATAGATATTTAAAATATTATGTATATATAGGTACCTACTTCATGACAAACATGTTAAGGTTCTGGGCCAATCCTAATAGGGTGATTCTAATGTTATTATCTTTGAACCAATTATTTATTATTGTTTTATTGTATGGGATAGTTGGTTATGGTAGTCAACAAAAACCTTCAAATTCTCATCCAACAACATATTTTATAGGTTGTGCACTATTTTTATTATGGAAGACATCCCTAGTGTAAGATCTTGTTGTAAATAAATAAAACACTAGGTCAGAGCAAGAGAATACCTCTAGTTTTTCTACCTCTTTATGAAGTCTGATTACTCTAATTATTAATAGGTCATTTATGTAATCCCTCTATTCCAAAGACAAGTTGTTTTTACCTTTGTAAGGTTGAATGGCCTCGACCTCTAAATAAATTGTTGAATAGTGTTTGAATGCTCCATGTAAAGCAATTTTTTTGAATTTAGTATCTTTAAATTCCTACTTGGTCCCAAATTAGAACATTGAAGGAGAAAATTCTTAGTTTTTATCCTCCATCATTGAATTATTTGAAATCTATGATTAAATCTGGAATTTAGTGTTTTTAGTTTCTATGGAGAGTTAGATAGTGTGAACATGGAATCCAAGAGGGGAGATTAGTATTGTGTTATTAAGATAAAATCAAATCTAAATAAACACGCTAAAACACTAACACCTCTAGCCTAGACATTAGGGAAAGCATAGGTAACAATCATGCATATGAAACACAACTAAAACATAAAATAAAACCTTCTTCTACCTTCTTTGGATATCTAAATGGCAAGTATAAATGGTTTTCTCGATGTGGGCATCAAAAAATCTTCATCAATAGAGCTTTGTTGGATTCACCTTTCCTTGGCACCTTGGTTTGGTTGCTTGGCTTCTGAATTTGGTGTAGTAATATTACATGTATGGCTTATTTACATCTATTTGTTCATTATAACATTACACCAAGATGGCTTATGGAGCAAATCTTGCATAATAACTCTACAATATCCAAGCTTAGAAATGAATGGGTGTGGCCTTGTATTTATATCCTTAGGAATTAAATCTCACCCAAGGTGAGTTAAGGTTAATTTGAGACTAACTCCAATTGAGTTAAAAGTTGTCATGCAATTATGACTTTCAATTACTAGTCATAGTTCTCAAATTAGACATTTTGAGATATTTTGACAACTCATAAAGGTAAAATGAAAGACTTGATATTTTGATTTTTAGAAGTTTCATTTTTAGATATTCTTCAATTTCAAATAGATAATTCAAATAAGCATTTAACATTATTTAACTAATTTATTTATTTTGATTAGTCTTTTTGCTCTTTTAAGTTTTGATTAAGTGCCCTGCTTAATGGGTCCATAGGCCAAATTGATAGTTGTTGTGTTGCAAGGTGACTGGGGGTGAATTCATGGGAGTTCATTATTGTATACAAGATAGTACCCCAAATTGGGATGCCTCAACATGATTTCAATATTTTATTAATGATGCTTGGCCAAATTTGGGACATTTAGTAATTCTTAGGCTTAATTTGAAATTTTTGTTAGGAATCAATATGAAGTTCGATTGGAGGTTAGTTGTCGTAAAAATTGGGTGTCTAGAGTTTACCCCTATTTGGGAAGGCATTGCAAGCTATAGGCATAGTAACATATTCTCAAAGAGTGAAAATTTCATGTATGCCTATGACTTCAATGGTAATGGATGAGTTATGGATGCCTCCTTGAAGGATCAGTTGGCAAAGAAGGTCAGTGAATGCTCCCTCAAAAGAAGAAAATGATGGGACCTAAAGATAAATGGGTTAGAAAAGACTAATTTTCCCATAGGCAATTATAATCAATGGCATGGTGAGCTACCCCAATTGAGAAGATAAATAATGATTTGCCCACAGGCAGTGATAATCATTGGAAATTAAAAACATGCCCTAGTTGGGTGAATAGAGATAATGGTTCACCCAAAGGTAGGTATAATCATTACCACAATGGAAACATGTCCTATTTAGGAAAAATAAAGATAATGATTTTCCCAAAGGTGGTTATAATCATTAACCTCTAAATAGATTGAAACACAATGATTTGCCCAAAGATAATTATAATCATTAGCTCTGTAGGTGCGATGATACATAATGATTTTCCCAAACATGATTATAATCATTGGCATAATGATAGGAATATGATGGCAAATTGGAGAATGGGGATTATGTACTGATTCCATACTCACATAGTAAGAGTAAGCTAGTACATATGAGAAATATGAATTTAGGTAACCTATTAGTATGGAGATGCATGTTCTAAATAATAAGGATTAAAATCCATTCATCATTTAACTACTTTTTATATTTTAATAATTTGGGTAGATCAAGAAATTTTTAGGTGCCAAGGAGAAGTATCATGACTGCATTGCTTGTAAGATTTTCTGAGCTAATTTTTATTGTAGCATGTGATGGTATGCATCATGATAGGACACCATGATAACTTAGCTAAAATATGCATAAGAACTGACACATAATCTAATAAATAATCAAAAATAATGAACCAATGATAAAAAACCATGATAATAATGTTGACATATGAATATGGATTAACTTAATTATAACGCACAAGGAATCACCCAATGAATGCAAGTATACTAAGTTAAGGCACAAAAATTAAAGCAAACAAATAAACAAATAAGAAGACAAAACACCAAGAAAAACAAAATGAAATAAACACAAAAAATTATTAATCACAATGTTATCACAAATAGAGAATAAACAAGATGATGAACATCACCCCTAAGCTAGAGGAGATAATGAAATAAAAAAACAAGATGGGGGGAATAGAATAAAAGGAAGGGGTAGGTGAGTTGACTCTAGATGCACTAGGAAAGTGGATATTACCTACATAGTTCCATGGATGCGAGGTCCAATAAAACTTCAAGCCAAATATAGTTCTCCTAGGATATGGGATAGAATAAAATGATGATAAGAAAGGCATGATGGATGTTGTATAGGAATATGGGAATGGACTCATAAAATGGAGAGAGCTTGGGACATTAGGCCAGTAAGGATGGTGAAACTAAATGACAAGTGGTGTCTTGTAAAATAGCTAGGGTTCCCAAAATCATTAAGGTAACAAAGTGGTCAATTGGTTAATTTGTTTTTGGATTTTGTATGTCATTTTCAAATGTTTTTAAAAATTTTGAAGCATCGTAACTTGATTGAAAATAATGAGATACTAAAGGGTTTAACTCACAAAATGGTGAAAGCATTCAAACTTTGAAATTAATCATAAAACAGAAAGAGTGTGTCAAAGGGGTGACTGAGCTGACCTCAATATGAATCGAGTGTAGCCTACCTAGTCCCAAGATGGGACCTCAAGTCACTATAGTTCTACCTTATAGCAGAGAAATTTGACTAGCTAGCAACAAGTTCTCATATTTAAGCAAATCACATAATACGGCATAGGAATGGCAAGGTGGGATTTTAAGACATGATAAAGGTATTATTCCTAATTTACACATAGGTATTTATAATTAAAGTAAAATGACATAGGTATATGATACTAATTTTCCCATAGGAGGTTATAATTAGTAGCATGATGTGAAACACTAATTTTCCCAAAGGTGGTTATAATTAGGAACACTCAAAATTAAACAAAACAAGAATTGAAGGATGTAATTACCAAACCACAAAAGGTTGAGTAGGGAGGGGAAAAACAATTTTTTTTGAAAGGGAAAGGTATGGTAGAAGGGTATACGATAGGGTATGGTATAAATAAGATCATAATTTGGTTAGGTCTTTAAGTAAATTAATGCTTGAGGTGTATGATGTTCATTGGATCATCAAGTGTATATTTATCTAGATTAGTAAACCTATATGCTCTGGAGCCATAATTTGAAATAATGATATAGGGTCCCATCTAATTGGGTTTGAACTTTCCCTTCTTCTTCTTCTTGGTTGTGGTGTTCTTTTGGTTTTCTTTGAGAATAAGATCACCAAGCTTGAATTCTCTATGTTTGACCTACCATTTATAGTGGCCATAGATTTTGTTTTGATATGCTTTTAGATTATTAACAATGGTCATGCATTTATTTTCAAGTAATTTTAACTCTTACAAGTGAGGAACTTTATAGTCTTCATCATCCAAGACATGTTTTAGTGAGATGTAACTCAACCTCAATGGGAAGAATGGATTTAGTGTCATAAACTAAGGAATATGGAGTGCCTCCTATTGGGGTATGGTAATTAGTGAGGTATTCCTAGAGGGTAAAAAAAAAATTGAGGTGTTAATTGCGGCCAGTATCATTGACAATATTTTTGAGGGTGTTTACAATGGTTTTATTAGATGCTTTAACTTGGTCGTTACCTTGTGGGTAATATACAATATAAAAATGTTGAGTAATGTTATACTCAGCACATAGCATTTTGGAATCCTTATTCATAAATGATCAACCATTATAATATATAATATCAGATGGGATACCATTGCGGTAGATGAGATGGTTAAAGATGAATTTAGAAATTTGTTTTCCAGTCACGTAAGTGAGGGTATAGCTTTAACCCACTTAGTGAAATATTCGGTAGTGATAAGGATGTGTTTATGACCATCAAATGAGGTTGGGTTAATCTTCCCAATTAGGTTGAGGCCCCATGTTGCAAATGGCTATGGTGTAAGCATTGGTTTCAATGTTTTGGTCTAGGCATGAATCAGACTGGCATACCTTTGACACTTGTCACACCTTTTGACATACATAGTTGCATTTGCATCTATAGTTAGCCAATAATATCTAATATGTAAGATATTTTTGGCTAGGATGGCCCCATTGGTGTGGGATCCACATACTTATTCATGAAATTCACATAACACTAATGTTGATTATGCCAAATTTAAACAACAAAGCAAATTTCCATCAAAGTTGTGGTGATAAAGGGTTGGGCCAAGTAAGGTATAATATGCGGCTTAGTGGGTAAAGGCCTTTTATTGTTTATGTGATATGTCTAGTGGCATGATATGGTCATGGAGGTTGGTAAATAGGTATAAATACAATGTAGAGATGGGACCACTAATATCATAGATCATTACGATGGTTGAAGGTTCATGAGTAGGTGCTAGAATATTTTTAATGAGGAATTGATATTCTTTTACCTTGTTGATGTGGTGGATAAAAGAACTAATGGTGGCTATGGCATTTTTTGTTCTATTATAGGCCCTTGCTATATGTTAAAACTATATATTGGCAATATATTATTTGAGAGTATCAACCATGGCCTTATATGGTACCAGATTGTCATCTTTGGTCTGAAAGTGGTATATAACTTGATTGATAATTAGCTGAGAATAACCATAAACCTTGATATGTTGAATACTCCATTGTACTGACTAATGAAGCCTTGAAATGAGTGCTTCATATTCATCCATGTTGTTAATACAAGTAAATTTAATACATAATGATTTAGGGATAAGATCCCCCTATGGTGTAATAAACAATAGTCAAGTCATCGATCCATGTGAGGTGAATGATCCATCAAAATATAACTTCTAGTGCTACTCCTCAAGAGGTGTTTCAATGATGGTCATGATGGACTCATCAAGGAATTGAGAAGTCATGGATTTAGTATCTACCAGGGGTGATTCAATAATTTGATTTGTAAGGACTTATCCCTTTATAGCCTTCTAGTTCACGTACTCTATTTTGAACTCACTTAAAAGAATGATCCATTTATCCATGCGACCTTGTAAAATTATATTGGATAGTATATACTTGAGCAGATATACTTTGGACTTAACTATGGTCTTGTTGTTTAACATGTAATGTCATAGTTTTTAAGCTTCAAAAACCATAGATAAATAAGATTTTTCAATGGGCATATAATTGTGTTCATACAAAACTAGTGTACAACTTAGATAGTAAACGACATGTTCTTTTTCATTATCATCATGTTTAGATAGAAGTGCCCCTAGGGCTTTGTCTATGGTTGATAGGTACAGTAAGAATAGATTTCCTGACATAGGTGGCAACAAAATAAGTGTATTTTCAAGATAGTCCTTTAAACATTGAAAATATTTCCAGTATTCATCATCCCAATGAAACATGACACATTTCTTCAAAAAGTGTGTAAATGGATGGCATTTATTGGCTAACTGAGAAATGAAGCATTTGATAGACTAAATCTTGACCTACAAACTATGAAGTTGCTTTAAATTAGAAGGTGGTGGCATATCAGTAATGGTTTGTACATTGGTTGGATCGACTTCAATGCCTCTATGAGACACAATGAAGCCAAGTAATTTTCCTGAAGGAACTCCAAAAACACACTTCTTAGGATCGAGTCTAACCTTGTATTTATGCAATCTCTCAAATATTCTTCATAGTACTGAAAAATGATTGGCCCTAGTATTTGATATACCCAGTATGTCATCAATGTATTCTTTGATAGTGTCATGCATCATATCATCAAATATGATGGTCATGGCTCTATGGTATGCAGCACCAACATTCTTTAGACTAAATGACATAACCTAATAACAAAACATTCCCCATGGAGTGGCAAACATTGTCTTATGTTGGTCTTCTAGTGTGATTTAGATGTGATTAGATCCTAAAAAAATTGTCCATAATTGAAAGCATTACATAACCCACTATGGATTCGACTATCATGTCAATGTTTGATAGAGGAAAGTCATCCTTAGGTCATGCCTTATTTATATCTCTAAAATCAATGTAGCTTTTGATTCCTTTTGGCTTCTTATTGATTGTCACAACATTCAAGATCCACTCTGAGTAGTTGATCAATCAGATACATCTCGCTTCTAAGATTTTTTCTAACTCTTTATTTACCAATATATAAATATGAGGATGCATTTTATGCAATTTTTGTTTCACTACTTTGGCATCAGGATGTATAATAAGGTGATGTACAACCAAGGTAGGGTCCAAACCTGGCATGTCTAAATAAGCCCAAGCAAATATGTCAATAAATTCCCTCGTAAGGGCTATAAATATTTCACATTACTCCTCAATGAGTGATGCACCTAACTTGATCCATTTTGGGTCATCTGGAGTCCTAATGTTGACTTCTATAGTGTCTTCTACAAGGAGAGTTGAACCATCCTCAAAGATTTTGGGAAATGATTTGAATTGGCATATAACTATAAATTCATCTATTTGGATTAGTTTTTTAGGCTCACCTAAACAAGATGAATCTAAATCTCCCAATGGTAGGGTGGCCATGTTATAAATACTATCAAAATTTCTTGAATAATTTGATCAAAGTCATGTTGTTATTCAGAACTGAACTCATGCCCAAAAGTAAGTTCATCATTGGTGGTCTTTAGAGATTTATTCAAGGAAAAGGGAACACCCCCATCTAATGGTGCATAAAATAGATTTTCACCAGAAGGCTAGCCTTTGTCTTTATTTTTACCCTAGTTCAAAAGTGCCTCAAAGAGGTTTTCACTTTGGAACCTCAATGTTTTATTTATTTTTTTATAGCTAAGGGTGTTCAATCATTCTCTAAAATAGGCTACAGGATCCACTTTGATAGTGAACCCTTATTTTTTATCTCCCAATAGAACATTATCTCTTAGGCCTAAGAAATCATAAAAGGCCTCATAATTCTCAAACTCATCTACAAGAACTATGGATTCTTTTTGGTCCTAGGCTATATGTTGAGGGTAATATAGAGGAAGTGGGTTATTGTGAATAACTAGGGTAAGGGTACAAATGACATGGGTGTCAAAAAAATTAGTATTGGTAAGGTGTTCATAAATGCTATGATCATACTTTGCTTCACTATCGGCATCGTCGTCACTAGTCATTGCCATTGGAACACAAATAAGATATGTGGGGTCACCCCCAGGTGGTTTAAATCTAAAACCATAGGTTATTTTATACCAAGTCATGGATATTGGATTTAGATATTCCATAGGACTTGGGGTTCTATGAAAACTTGGCAATGTGAAATGTGTCATGATTCAAATACTCTCTTGGGCCATTCGCTGAGATGGTAAAATGATTAGACATTTCAGGGGGTGGCATATGGGAAGATGAATCAAGGGTATTTGGGTCTATGCAATTGACCTCTGATAAATTAACAAGTATTTATTTTCCTTTATCTTTTTTGGGAAATGAATCTAGGCCAAAGTGATATTTATAACTCTCTTACTCAACCTATAAATGTTTATAATGTTAGTAGGGCTACAAATATCCATTGATTGTGACCTCTATACCTGAATGAGAGAACTTGATATAGTAGTGCAAGGTTGAAGGGATTATATGGATTTCATGTATCCAAGGTCTTCCCAGAAGTAAAGTATATGATAGGTCAAGGTCTAATACATGGCAAGGTGTATCATGGGTCAAAGGCCCAACAATAATTGGCAAGATTATGATGCCTTGTGATTCTTGTTCTTCATTATCGTAGGCCTTGATAATAATCATTTTTGGTTGGAAATCAGTTGTTGTATATCCAAGATTTTTGATGAGATTTAGAGACAAAATATTCATACCTGATCCATTATCTATGAGGACACATTTCACTTTGTGTTGCATGATGACAAATTTAATATACAATAGATTATTAGGAAGAGGGCCAATGGATGACATATTGGTCGAAGGTCAATTATTTTCCTATGGATAGATGTCTAACCAAAGCTTGGAATTTGTCTAGGTTTATGTCATTTAGAACTTGGGAATGGAAAAATAATTCTATCAAGATGTTTTTATGGATGGTATATGGACACAAAAAGTTGAGAATGGAAATTTGTGAGGGTGTATGTTAAATTTGTTCCACAATGTCAAAGGTCTTTTCATTTACAATAGTGTTTGGATTGTTCCTATCCATAATAATGGGTTAGATGTATTTGATGGCAATTGGCTATGTGTTGTGAATGGTAATATTTGGCCATTGATTTATGATTGTATAATCAGTATTAGGTATAGGACCATTATTGCTAGGAAATGATGATGGGGTGGGGATAGATATGATAAATCTCACTTGTTAGTGTACTTGTATGTGGTTATGGGGAAATGAAAAGTTATCATTATAAGGTCCAACAATAGTAATACTTGGTTATCAGTACACTTGTTTACAGTCCTAGGTCAAGGAAGTATTACTAGCATAGATGAATTTATTGGAATTATTTTGTAATATTCTTATTTTATTATCAATTGGTCTTATATTAATGGTGATGGTGGAAATGTGACCTCCTTCAACATGACTGACAACTTTTTTGTAGTCATGTGCAATTATATGGTAAGTCTATTGGTTGTTTGAATCATTCTTGCCTTAGTTTTATCCATTTAGTTGACATTTTTATTGTTGCTATTGAAATTATTGTCATGACTATTGATATTGTTATTTCTATTGTTCGGGCCTTTGTTGTAGTTGTTGATTATTATTTTTATGTTACAAAAAAAGGATTTTGATAGATGCCCAAGTTTTGATTGGATGTAGAGGCTCTATTATCCAATGTAATCTCCCTATTTTCTAATATATTTTCAATGACGTGTTTGATTTGCATAAAATGGCATAAATTATATCCATGAACATGATGGTATTCACAAAACTCATTTTCTCTATACCGGTCTGGATAAGGAATGCCCTCAGGATAGTGCTTTAGAATTAGCCAACTAATCATGTTAGCGGTGGTTAGCTTTCAAAACATGGCTTCAATGGGTTTTCCAAGGTCACTAAAGACTCGATTATTAGGCACTTTTTCCTTAGAGGAGGGGTTGGCAAAGGCAATGGTTACTATATTTGTTGAGTTTGTCTAGATTATTGCAAAGGTCATGCTTGTTGAATGGGTTGTTGATGAGGAATAAGTTATGTGTGTGATGCTGGTTGAGCAGATGGTGTTTTCACCATTTTGACATGATGTGACTCAGTTACTCCATTTCTAACAACATTCTTGTTTAGTTTGAATTGCTTGGATTTTTCATAATTACTAGCCTAAGCTAGTACAAATGCTTGTGCTTGGATTTGGATTTGGTTTTGATTTTAGTCTGTTCCTTGGTTTTGGTTTTGATTTTTATTTGATGATGTTAATTTTATAATCCATTTGTTAATAAGGTCCTTTTCAATTAGCAAACCTTTGTCAATAATCTCTTTGAATTTATGTGCACATTGAAGCTCCAAGTGATAGGATATCTCACTATATAGATTTTTAGTCAACACAATAGCTAATTATTTGTCTATTAAGTTATGGGTGAAGTGGATAAAGAGTTATCTCCATCTTTTTAGATAGCTTATGAAGCTTTAACTTTATGTTTGGCTTGAGTCAAATCCACTAATGAAATCTCATTTTAGATATTGTAGGAGAATTATTGCACAAATTTGTCTAAGAGGTCATCAAAATCAGATACATAATTCTTTGAAAATTTTAAGAACCACTCTAGATCCTATCCTAATAGACTCTAAGGAAATGAGAAGAGTAAATAAATATCATCATAAGCCACTGACTAGAAAGTAAAAAATAATTCTATCAAATGAGCCTTAAGGTCTCTTTTACCCTTGTACATATCAAATTTTAATGGCTCGTGCGCTAGAGGAAATGGTAACTATAGATACTCCATGTTGAATGGATAGGAACACGCATCATCTAACTTAAACATCTTGGTTTATTTCCCTACTTAAATGGCGGTAATTGCATCCTTCATTTTCTACAACTCTTGTGCCAAGAAATTGGATGGAACATTGGTTTGAGGTGGAAGTTGGGTGATCAAAGGTAGATTACCTTGACTAGGGTATAATGGAGGAATGATTTTCTATAGAATGTTGGTTTGGTTAGGAAACCAACTAGGAATATGCATCCATAGATTGGGATGAGTTTGTTGAAGTTGCACGTGTTGTGATGTAATATTCTAATTTGGATTTAGTATGTATTCTTGATTTTGAGGGAATTGTGGTTGAGATGGAAGGATATGGCTTTGGGTAATGTACTATGCCTGCTAATTTTGAGTAAGGACTTGATACCAACTAGTTAAACCTAGCTAAATAATGGAAAATGGGTGTTGACAATGGCCATGTCATTGAATTTGTGGCATGTTTATAATGAAAGGCAATTGTTGCCTAATTGGTACTTGTGGGTTAATGGTACCTTTTTATTTCACAAACACATGTTATAAACTAGATGTGTGTTGGATGTTCGATATTTGTCATTGACCAATGGACATACATTATCGATTAGGAAATCTTTGTGATTGTGAAGGCGTGTTGGTCTATAATTATTGAGGTATACTTGTCACTACTTGATGAGGTGGAACATTTTTTACCCCCTATTGAGGTGGTAGAATATTCAATCTCTATTGAAGTGGTATATTAGACTGTGTTTATTATTTTGGAATGCTAGTGATTACCTGTTGAGGTGGAGTATAATTCATCATGTTTTGTTTAGTCAAAGTGCTAGTCTACACTTGATTATTTAATCCTTATGGTTACATGTATGGTGAAAAAGTTGGTTGAGGATTAGAGATATCTTATTTTAGTTAGGATGTAGGAGTTCCTTCCCCCTACTATTGTGAACCACTCATGGTATTAACTAAAGGAAATTATTACATACTATTTGTTGGTGTAGATAAACCACTTTTGCCTAGATTGGATGATACTTGCATGTTATCCTCCATGTTTGGCACATTATTCTATGTAGAATCAGTAGACACTTTTTTGATAGATGGGTATTGAACATGTCACCAACTTGAGTGCTTTGCACAAATGGGTATATACCCAGATTATCTTGACCTATCAATTCAATTAATACTTTTATTAAAGGAGCTAATTCAATTAACAGAGTGTTTGGCATGGCCATGTTATTAAAATTATGTGTGAGATTTAAATAGGTTTAATATGTTGTTTGTATTTTTATAAAGTGTTCACCCATGAGGCCCTTTCCTTTGAAAAACATATTTGTTTTTTGATATGACATCGGCATGAACGCTTGAATATTTTTAGAAGAGGCATGTTCAATAGTTTGGTTGAAATCTGTGTTGAAAGGCACTCTAACTAGACTAGACAAATTTTCATGGGGGAAGTCTGCTGGAAACTTATCCCCTACTTCCATGAATTTGACTAAAACTTCAACCTTATTTTTAATCAAGTGTCAATCAAACAAATATGGATCATATGTCAATGGCATAGTAACATAATATCGTTGTTGTTGAGCTTGATATATAACTGAAGGTATGCTAGCAACATATTATGTTATTTACTCTTGGTCCTTCTCTGAGTAAGGAGGTGTGTTAACCAAATAATGGGCTAAGGGATCTTGGTTTTGTTCCCTAGATTGAGTAGTGTGAGGATAAGGATTCATTTCATAAATGACATCGTCACCATAGGGATCTTGAACAAAGTCATCTTATGTGACCATATTATCATAACCTAGATTTTACATTGCTCTGTTATGATTATAATGAGACATCCAAATTAATGATTAATGTTCCATGAAGAAGGCTTAGATTTCTATAAAATCTAAAAAATAAGGTCCAAAGGACAAATGGTCCTAACTTGGTCTAAGAAATGGATTTGTATCTCCAAAAATGTTTGTAATAAAACTCGGTCCAAAATAGTCTTACGTTGAATGTCTTAAACAAATGGTCAAGAGGATGAAAATATAACCAAAATGCCAAACTTAGGTAGAAAGTGTTACAAAAAATTCTATTATAAGTTTAAAGAAGTAAAGGTTGTTAGGTCTTTTGGAAAATAAGGCACAAAAGCTAGGCTCAAAATAGGTATTGCTAGGTATTTTGGAAAAAGGCACAAAAGCTAGAATTTAAACAAAATAATGTCTAAAAATCAAGAGATTTAATCTAACAAATTTGAAACACTTTGACACAAACTAGGAATTTAGATTTATAGAAACCCTTGACCATTTATCAAAAGCCATGGAACTTTGGGCATATGGAAGATAGACCACTTCCCCAATTCTAGGCACAAAAATAGTCTTTAAATGGAGTAAGAAATTAACCTAAGTTACACAACCCAAAGGTGAAAGATAAATGTCTAGGCCAAAATTACATGAGGCATAGACATAAATCAATCAATGTTTGGATTTGATCTTGTCAAGGCTAATTTTTAACTTAATTTAGAAGACTAGGTTTTTTAAAATAGACAAGTGAGATCAAAATAGATGGCATGATGGTACTAGGCATAAATCCAAATAGTACACATGGTTTTGAAAATTTAAAATTTTAGACACAAGGAAACAAGTATTTGAAATGATTTGAGTAGCGTAATGATGTTATCATGCTATAAAGATATGATAAATGATTATGTTTCAAGACTTTAAGGCACAAAATTTGGAATGAATTAGGCAGTGTAATGACACCCTTTTCAATCAAGTGACACACATAAAATTTTGATAATGACTAAGGTAAGGTGTGGTGTCAAATATATGGTATAACTCCTCTTCAAATAAAGGAGTGGTGTATATAAAAATACTTATTTTGACATGGTATGATAAACAAATAGTTACGACTCAAGACCATGTAATTAAAAGGACAAAATGACAAAAACACCTAAGTGTAATATCTGAAATCCTAAAACTAACAAGGTTGTATTATAATATTGAATTCTGTCTATATACTTACTCTTGATAGGATTTTAAGTTGTTAATACAAAAAGTAAAAGTGCATGAAAATTAGGGTTTTTAGTCCCCCTCTTCTCTCAAGAGTTTGTATGGTGACATGGAACTTTAGACTACTCATCTTGCATCAATAGTATGTTTATGACAAGTGAGGCTGTCTAAACTATCAATTTTTATTCATTTTTATATGCTCCTATAAATGTGTCAAACACTGGGGCATAATCACGTCATTTGGATCTGCATAAATTATCTTTTTTGTGAAAAGGTTTAGTCATTTTCACAACCACTACATCCATCAGTTGCTCAATGTAGTGTGATGTCTGAGTTGCCCCTACATTTTGAGGTTGAGTACCACTAACAGAGTTTGTTTAAACTCTTAAATAAGCATCACAGTGGGTCACCCTCAATTTATTTACCCTACCATCGAGTAGAGTTAGTATCATGTTGGGAGATGAAGACTCAGGTCAATGCACCCCTAAATAACTTTTGAGGGAGAAACAAGCTTCTATCCACAAGCTAAAATTCATGAAAATAAATAAAGTGGAAGGACTTTAAAGTCATTTTGGGATCACCCAAATCACTCAAATTTTAGGAAGGGCCTTAGCAACTCTCCTTCCATGCTTTTGGTAAAAAGTAAAAAATGCAAAGAGTGAGTGTATTTTATCACCCAAGTTCACTAAAGGGGATAGGGGGAGAGCAAACATGTGACACTTGTTTTGTCAAACAAACATAAAAATCAAAACTCGTATGAGTATTTAATTAAAGTGAGAGTTTATTTTATAACACCAAATAAAATATGTCATGAAGTTTAGCCCCTTAGCATTCTGTGAAAATCTTGAAATATGAAAAAGACTTAAGAAAAAGATTTTTAAAACACCAAATTCAAATGTGAGTTTTGAAAATTTAGAGTGTTTAAATTTGTCTTTTCTTGGTCTTTGGGTCGTGAAAAAAGTTTTAGGGGATTTTGTGTGTGTGTGTGTGTGTGTGTGTGTGTGTGTGTGTGTATGTGTGTGTGTGTGTGTGTGTACACACACACACACACACACACACACACACACACACACACACACACACACACACACACACACACTTTTGGGTAATATTGGAAAATCAAAATCTGAAAAATCAAAAACACACACACACACACACACACACTTTTGGGTAATATTGGAAAATCAAAATCTGAAAAATCAAAATATTAGAAAGCTCCTAAATACCAAATACCTGCAAGTTAGAATATATACCAAAAAAAAAAAAAAAAAAAATTGCAAATTTAAAACAAAATTGAAAATAACTAAAATAAAAATTAACAAATAAAAGTGACAGTTAGTAAACTATCGATATATAAAAACTTATAAGTTAGAGTTTGATGAAATTTATATATAATTTAGATAACACAAATGTGAACCAACTATAAAAACTTCAGTAAAAACAAGCTTATGGATTAGAAAATATGATTGTTTTAATAACGATTTACTCAAAAACAATAGACAGTCATTAAAAGAGTCATAACTTCTAAACTACAAATTAGAATTCAATGAAAATTTGAGAGAATTATGATAAAACCAGTAAGAATAACCTTTCAAAAAAATTTAAAAAATAGTAAATGGATTAAAAATGACAACTATTTTTACAGTGATTATTTTTAGCAAGAAAACAGAAAATGAAAGTGGTAGTCAATGTTTTGGTCATAAATTATAAACTATGCACTAGTTCTTCACAAAAAAAATTTGAGGTATTTAATAATTCAAAGGCAAACCTCTCTTCAAAAATTTAGATTAAAAATATTAAATAAAAAAATTATTAGATATGTATTAGCTATTTTTAGTATGAGAATAGAAAATCCTAACAAAACACACTAAAAGGCATTATAACCACCTTATTATCTATCCTACTAGGCATGCCATTATGTGAACAAGTAATATAAGAGGGTATATTAGTATTTTGTTACTAAGATAAAATTAAATCCAAATAAACACACTAAAACACTAACACCTCTAGCCTAGACACTAGGAAGAGCATAGATAACAAGCATGCATATGAAACACAACTAAAACATAAAATAAAACCTTTTTCTACCTTCCTTGGAGATCTAAATGTCCTGTATAAATGGATTTCTCAGCATAATCATCAATGGAGATTTTTTGGCTTCACCTTTCCTTGGCACCTTGGTTTGGCTAATTGGCTTATGAATTTGGCATGATAACATTACATGCAAGGCTTCTTTACATCTATTTGTGCATTATAACATTACATCAAAATGGCTTATGAAGTAAATCCTGCATAATGACTCTATAATATCCAAGCTTAGAAATGAATGGGTATGACCTTGTATTTATAGCCTTAGGAATTAACTCTCACTCAAGATGAGTTAATGTTGAGTTGAGACTAACTATAGTTGAGTTAAAATTTGTTATGTAATTATGACTTTAAGTTACTAATCATAGTTATCAAATTAGACATTTTAGGATATTTTAAGATATTTTGAGATATTTGATAATTCATAAAGGTAATGATGAAAGACTTGATATTTTGATTTTTGGAATTTCTATTTTTAGATATTCATTAATTATAAATGGATAATTTAACTAAGCATTTAATCTTGTTGAATTAATTTATTGATTTTGATTAGTCTTTTTGCTCTTTTAAGTTTAGATTAAGTGCACCATTTAATGGGTTCATAGGCCAAATTGATAGTTGTTATGTTGCAAGGTGATTGGGGGTGAATCCATAAGAGGTTATTAATGCATACGGGATAGTGCCCCAAATAGGGATGCCTCAACACAATTCTAAGTTTTGATGAATGATTCTTGGCCAAGTTTGAGACATTTAGTGATTCTTAGGCTTAATTTACAATGTTTGGTAAGAATCAGTATGAATTTTGATAGAAGATGTGGGTGTCTACAGATAGCAGTTTAGCAATTGAAACATATAATTTGATTTGGCCTAAGAACATAGCATATAATTCATTAACTTGTCTTGTGAATTCATTTCTCAAATCCTCCATGTGTGAGAATTAATTGTAGATTAACATTCATTAACATCCATCCATTGAATTTAATTTGATATTATGATGTCAACTTTCATAGGTTTACTTGACACATGGTGTTTTGTCATTATTTTTAGCTGCTTAGTCACTTGTTTGGGATTTTGATATTATTTGGTTCTTTTACAATTATCGTTATGTCATCAATATATGGTATTTTTCCTATTATAAATATGCAGCTGAAATATCACTTTAAGAAGCATGGCAACTTTCTGCTTAGTAACTTCATTATCGCCTATCACTGAGTCTTTGAATCTCTCAATATATGAAATAGTGAGAGGATGACATGTGGCATGACATGTGGTAGATGACCTAATATAATCACCGTGTCTCATTATTATATTATGATACAAGGAAGCTAACTGTATATAGGATGCCATGTGGCACTCTTTCATTGAATTGGTTAATTTATATTTCATCCTTTTGTATATTGGCTTTTGTGTAGTGAGATATCGACACTTGGTGTGATATTACCTAGTTAGATGGTGAATTATTCTATTATCCCTTTATTTATAGGCTTATGATAAAATAAAATTGAGACATGTGGATCAATATTACTTGATTAGATGGTCATTGGATCTTATTATTTATACTTCTAGCTTGAGAGGCAAGATGCAATAAGATGGAGACTATGGCATGATCTCACTTGGTTGGCTAGTCATGAGATTTTTGAACTTTATTTTCCACCAAGAACCTACATTAAAATAATATGGTGAAACTTTGCATTATCTCTTATAGTTGGTTGGTCGCATGACTATGGTACTTGTAACATTGAGTTGTCTTTTAGATGTAATGAAGTTGTGACACATGACATGATCTCATTTAGTCGAGATACCTAAAATTTAATAGTATGAATAGTTTTTGATAGTCTATGAAACTTTGATGAATGAATGACACCTATTAATATTACATTGACCTATAATGTGCAAAAATGACACACTTTGCAAGTAATGATTAGTTCAGTTACTCGAATAAGTCAAAATATAGACTAAACCCAAATTAATATCTTGATTTCAAGCAATAATCGTAAAATAAAAAAGTGAATAAATGATTTAATATTTATTATAAAATCATTTTAGGGTCAATTTATGTCTTGATAGGGACTAAACATAGGATTTTTAAGACGAATGGGTCTTTATTTTTTGAAAATGGTGTGTGTTAGTAACAACAAAGAGAGATTCACTGGGGTAATACTATTGAGTATTTGAAAACCCAAAAATTTTGGTTTGACCATCATACCAAACTTTAAACTTCATAAAGATAAAACAAATAAACCAAAGAACTAAAAGATTCTTCAACATAGTAATGCAACATACTAACCCTTCTCAAATTTCATTTCATGTGTGATTTTTTGATGATTCTTTCCCCTTTTTATAATATTTTTAATTAAGATCAAATAAAAGTTGAGAATTATGGGAAGATGATTCTTTATGCCTTTTATTATTTTATATTATTTTAATTTTTTAATAACTTATGTATGGGAAGTTGAGAATTGATTTGATGTTTGCCAAACATCCATAAACTCGATAGAGATACCTTTGATTCTTCTTTGACTATTCTTATATTTCTTGTTAAGCATCCATAGCCCCAATAGAGATTACTTGAATCACCCATCTTTCATGATTGTTTTTGAAACAACCTAGAAGAAGGGTTGGGAACCACCATTAGTTGGGTGTATAAGAATAAAATTTATTGCAAATAAGATATTTCACTCATATTTTATCTTTCTTGATATTTATTATCTCTCAAACAAGTTTTCAGTATATAAATTTGAAATTGATCTTTTAAAATGATAAGTCTTTCTAAAATTTGCATGAAAATATCAAAGTAAATTCCAATAATCTGATAAATTTATTTAATCTAGATAAAACTTTCCATTCAATCATGATACATTGCTTAATTATGAGATCCCAATGCATCATGAGTAAGACCATGAATACCTTTGGGTGTGATTAACATCTTTCTAGAGAAGGTTTGTAAATGTGTTTTCAAGTGGTTTGAATGACCTTATTTGAAAACTTAAGAAAGTAAGAAATCTAATATAGGAAAGTAGGAAATCTAATCTAGGAAAGTAGAAAATATAATCTATTCTTACCACTATATTAGAGCTCAGTCATTCTGAGATCCTCCTAGTTGGAGAAACCATGAAATAATGTTTCAAAAAAATTCCATTAATTGAAAATTCAAATCATTATCTTGGAGATCCTTCAAATGAAAAGTATTATTGCCTAGAATTTTAGATATCTAGTATGATCCAATCCATAATGGAATAAACTTATCATGTTACCCTTTATTTTTGTATGTTTTATCCCATAGTAAGACTAAATATAAAATTCTCAAAAACTTTTAAATTTGATCTTTTATCAAACCACCTCTTTACAATGTCTTGATATTTGTTGAAATTTTTAGGAGCTTTTGTTTATGCATCTTCCATTTGAACTATGTCTAGTAATCTAAGTTAAATTTTGTCATCATCTTCCATGTACTCTTTCATAAACTGATATTTTAGAAACTTGAGATCAATGGGGAAGATAGGTCATTGTCTATATACTAACAAAAAAGGTGAAAATTTTAGATTCTGCTTATGCATGGTTCTATTTACCCATAATACATATTTCAACAAGTGGCATTCTTTTGGTTTGTCTTTTGCTGATTTATTTATGACATCAATCAAATTATTATCGGTAGATTCATCAACTCCATTTCCTTGGGGATAATAATTCAAAGAGAACTTAATAGTATTTTGATTATTATAGGTCCACTCATTAAATTATGTAGATTGAAAAACATAACCATTATCATACACCAAAGAAACTAGAGTTCTAAACTTTGTCAAAATGTTTTCCTTGAGGAATTTAACATCTCATGATCTAGAATTATTTATTTCAAAATATTTATTCCATATTTTGTATTATTATGTATCTAATAATACAAACTTGTGCCCAGTTAAAGAATTGGGGTTAATAACTCCTATAAAATCTAGACCCCATTTTTCAAAAGAGCATCTTTAAATCACATGATGTAGAGGCATGGCAATGTGAATTTATATCTTTTAATATGTTTGACATTGGTGATATTTTTTGGAATGATTGTGTGTATCCTTAAAAATTGTAGGCCAATAGTATCCCATTTTTAGAATCTTGTGTGCTATAACATTCCCTGAAGGATGTTTGTTACCTATCTTCTAATGAAAATTATCAAGGATGTCTATAACTTATTCTTTAGAAACACATCTCAAATAATTTCCTTCATAGTTCATGTGATAATACAACCCTTTATATATCATGTAGTGTGTTGATTGGAGCCTACGGGCTCATTTTTGTTCTCTATGTATTTCAGGAGAACATGTGCCTATAAGTAAGTAGTGAATGATTTAGGCATACAAGTCACCTATAACTACTTAGGACTAGTTGATTAACTCAATGGATATGTGTGGATCAGTCACTTCCATTAAATGAATAGTACCTTAGCCTCATACCATTTTAGTGGGCCTAATTTGTAAGTTTAACTCTTGTAATTTGGCCATTTATTTGCCTCTTCACCCCCCCAATTAATTTTGTCTAAGTATAATCTTAACAGTTAGGTCTATGATAATGGCACATGTTTTATTACTTATAATATAGTGCCTCCATTTATTCACTACCTTGATCTATTCATAAATATGTTTTCCAATCATAGAATATTTCAAATCTACTTCTTTCAAGTTGGTGCTCATGAGGTTGTAGGGTATTCACTATCTTCAACCTTTGAGTAAGCATAGTTGTTATAGTATGTTTTGATGGAAATGAATATAAGAAGAAATCATTATTGAAATATGGGTTGATTAGAACTAGGGCATGGTAAATGGCACTTTTGAAATCCTATAAAACTTTATTTATTTCTATTATCCATTCAACTTTTGCATCATATTTATATTAGAGTTTGACCCCAGTCTGGATAAGGTGAATGCAAAGGTCGAATGGTCACAAGAGACAAGAAGTGAGTGCATACCACCAAAGAGTTGTATCAAATTGAAATTAAAAAAGATAAAATTACATGAGAAAAATCAAAATGGAGAAGGCCAAATAATTCATTGAAAAAATTAGGCTCAAGTAGAGCATACATATAAGAGATCAAGTAACTTTTCCTCAAATGGTAGTCAAATCACCCCTAGAATAGAAATGTAAGTCTTCCATAAAAAGTGGTCAAAGGTGTCCAGAATAGAAGAGCAAGTCCCATGCCCAGAATAGTCGATCAAGGGAGTTACATCCTAGTCTGTTGGTCAAACATATGACATATATGACACATTATCTCCACCTAAATAAGCATATCCCCTAAATTTAGGAAAACTCCATGTGAGAAAATATAATATCCATAAATAAATAAATTTAGGAAAATAAATACCTACACTAATACCCCCTTAAGCATAACTTAGGTAACCAGTGTGAAATAAAAATAGGTCCCAAAAACTAGGCCTGATTAGGTATCCAATACAAAGTAATCTCTTATAAAGTAGAGAAAAGGAGAAAACCCATACGAAAAAACTCCCACTCCCAAAAGAGAGACATAGAATAAGTGAAGAGGTTAGAATTCCCCCTTGGAATATGATGATGATGATGTTGATGTAGACTACACCTTAATAAGAGATCATAGATGAATGAACTTACTCTCGATGAAGGCTTTGGTAAAGATATCTACAACATGCTCTAAAAACTAGAAAAATCTCAAGTTGATGACCTAACCATGAATAAGTTCCTAGATAAAATGCATGTGAATCTCAATGTGTTTGGTTTGTTGTTATTGAAATATATTCTTTCATATCTATATATTACTCTATTTATCATAAAATAAGATGGTGGGCTACCTGATAGGAATGTCAAACTTGGATAGAATCCCCTGAATCCAAATAACCTTAGTAGCTACATTAACAGCTCCCCTATACTTTGCCTTTATAGAAGATATAAAAATATCATTTTTATTCTTTTTAGACCAAAAAATAGGACCAAAACCTAAATAAAAACTATAACCTAGAGTGGACTTATGATTCTAAGTATTGCCAGCCCAATTTGAATCTAAAAAACCAACCAAGTCAACCTCTTTGCCAAATCTGTACTAAATCCTAAATCTATAAGAGCCCTGAATGTAATGGAGCATCCACTTGGTTACTTTCTAGTGTAGCTCATGGGACTCCTACATGAATTATGAAATAATCCCTATTTTATATGAAATGTTAGGCTTCATATGAATCAAATAAATGAGGTTGTAACCAAGCTTTCAATATCGAGTGGCATCAACCAAAGGTATAGAATAGTCAGCCTCAAGTTTGACTCCTAATAGAAAGGGAGTTAGAGATGGATTACAATTATCCATGTGAAATTGAGCCAAAAGATCAAGAATATGTTTAGGCTATGCAAGTGAAATCCTTAAATTAGACGGTGAAATCTCAATGCTAAAGAAGTAATGTAGAAGACCCAAGTCTGTCATGTCATATATGTCCTTTAGATTTGTCTTCACCACCACAATAAATTATGAGGTACTTTTGATGATTAAAATATCACCAACATAAAGGACCAGTATAAGTAAAAAATCATCTTATTGCAAGAAGTATACATTGGGGTTTGAGTGACACCTAGTGAAACTTGAAGTAAGGAGGAAGGAATCCATCTTAGCATACCAACCTCGAGGGGATTTTTTGAGGCCATAGATTGATTTCCTAAGCCTATAAACTAAAAATAATCTTGAATAAACTTAGGTGGTTGCTCCATGTAGATATCCTCCTCAAGGTCTTCATGAAGAAAAGCACTCTTCACATCCATTTGATGCACATCCCAACCATGTGTTACAAATATAGCTAGTGTGAGTTAGATCAAAGTCATATTTTAAATAGGTGCAAAGGTATTTGAGTAGTTGATACCATATACCTATAAATAATATTTGGCAACCAATTATGCCTTGTACTTATCAATCAACCCATCTAATGTAAACTTGTTCTGATATATCTACCTATATCAAACCATCTTCCTTCTCTTAGGAAGTGAATTCAAATCCCAAGCATGATTTTTGATCAAGGAAGAGTATTCTTCTTACATAGTAATATCCCACTCAGGTATGCCTAAAGCCTCTTAGAATGTCTATGGATCTAAAACTAAAGCAAATAAGGCATGTGGACCACTCTAATAATATGCCTAAGTACATCTATCATCTGTTAGATCCCCTACCCAAGTGTATACCTCACCCAAAGGGGATCATATTTTGGTGAGTCAGGGGTTGATTCCTCATCCTATGAAACATGACTAGAGGTGGATGTATCCCATAATTGCCCTCACTGTCAGAACTAGAAGAAGAAGAAGACCCTAGATCAAAAACATGCTCTGGATGATCTGATTCAGAAGAATAATCATCAAGTCTAAGTGAATCCAACGAAAGAGATGAAATTTCAAGTGTTGATTTTGTGGGACTCTCCTAAAAGTGAATACTTCTCTCTATGAAAAAATCATTTGTGGTTGGATGTAGAAGGTGGTACCCCTTGACACTATCTGGATAACCTCTAAAGATGCAAGGCTTGGATTGAGGTTTCATAGATTTGGATTTATTATTTGGTATATTTTCCATAGATGGAGATCTAAAAACCCTAAATTTCTTATCATCAAGTTTATTTCCATACCAAACTTTAAAGGGATTTATGCCTTTCAAATTTTTGTGAGGAGCCATGTTCTAAATATAGTAAACACAATTAATGGCTTCATCCTAATACTAGGTTTCTAAAGACATATTGTTAGAAGCAAAATCACTAATAGGGGGTGAATCAGTGTCTTAAAAAACTTTCTTTCAATTCCTCTTTATACATGAACTATCACATCAACATGTAGATCAAGAAATGCATAAGTAATCAACTATACAAACATGAAACAATATTACAAACACAATTAATGGCTTCATCCTAATACTAGGTTTCTAAAGACATATTGTTAGAAGCAAAATCACTAATAGGGGGTGAATCAGTGTCTTAAAAAAATTTCTTTCAATTCCTCTTTATACATGAACTATCACATCAACATGTAGATCAAGAAATGCATAAGTAATCAACTATACAAACATGAAACAATATTACATAAGACATCACATCATATATGTAGAAAACCCTCAAGGGAAAGAAAACCAACTAATATTTGTAAATGGACTACAATCTTATAATTCAAAAGATCATAATTTAGAGAATCACCAACTCTACATGGAGTACCAACCCCAACTAGCTAAGCACTAACTTGCAAGGAAGCACTAACTTGCAAGGAGGCACCAACCCCTTAGATGAATTAGCACCAACTCAACCACCTGATTGCTTTGATCACATTCACAACACTATGTTTCTCACATAATATATGATTACCACCTCTTTATCTCTTCATACTCTTGTCCCTTTCAAACTATCTTCTAGGCCTCTTCGCTCAATTATGTCTCTTCAAGACTGATTAGGTCATATTACCTTGATATTCATATGCATACACACCATTAGATATTAATTTTAGATCTTATACACTCCTAAAATTATCCACAAGACCTCATTATGATCAACAATATTCTATCTCATTCACTTACACTGCACGTCCTCAAATATGCCTAAAATTGCCTTGTATATATACCATTCCTTGTTAATATGCCACTTAGTCAAAAAACACCCTTAACCTCTTAGTTCAACCATGGAATGGGTCTTATGACATCTCATAAACATTATTCAAATGAATATTTATTCCCTTTTTGTCTATCATAACTCTATTAGACCTCATTTCACTTTTAGGTCTCATGGAGACCTAATCCCATTAGGTCTATTGTAGGACACATTACACTTTATCTTCCTTGGAACACTTTAAAAATCCAAAAATAATAGTAAAATATAATATAATAATCAAATATACCTCTAATAATCTCATCTAGGCTCTATAAAACTTTTTAGATCCAACCACCACTTGAAGCACACCATTTATATTGTTCATAATTAGGCCTTCTCATATACAGAAAGTTAGTCTTGAACTACTGAATATTAGACACAAATTAGCTAAATAAACATGAAAATAACTAATATTTACATAAACCAAATGAACTCAAGGTCATCACCATATGCTTTAGACTTCACAACTCAGGGCAAAAGGACTCAAATACTTTTCTACAAATAGCCCACTCAAACTGTTAGAACACTCCAAAAAATAATCATGAACAACTTGATATTTAAACACCTTAAATAACACTTCCCATGACAATTTATACTTTTAAAATATCCTTTGTCATCTCTATACAACTCTCAAATTTAAACATCACAAGGTCTAATTTCAAATATTGATATTGCAAACCAAACTTCTGACCTTATCTTACACAGTCTTGCATGAACCAGACAAGCCATTTTGAATTAAACTTTTCAACCTCTTAACACTAACTTCTAATATTTATAAAATAATTAATATTAATTTAAATTCATAAATAACAACACTAAATTAATTATATACTTCAAATCAAGGCATATAACCTCAAACTCATCACTACAACTTACTTACCCAAAACTGCCAGTTTACCTTAAAGCACAGTCATGATGATAATGAACTTCAACACTTGCATGACCTATTTCAAAGACTTATTATGAAATTATATTATCTTATAATATTATTAGATATAAATACCATATGTCCAAATGACAAATATTATTCTTTTAAACTAATCTTATGACCTCACTGTACATAGACCTCATGGAGCCAGATAGGTCAACTTATGAGCAAATTTTTCATCATATTCACTAACCTTTAAAAGTTATATCCCACATGAATATCTCTTAAAATTATTTAAAAACATATCTATATGTTTTATTTCATCATTCTATCATGATAACACATTCCTAATCACCTTCTCACTATTGCTTGGGTTTTTCAATGTTTCTACCATTAGGCCTATTAGTGACTGGCTAACTTGAATGACCAATTTAGCACACGTGATGGCTTGAACTTGTCCAAAAAAATTCATGGACATGAAACATGAGTCTTAATATTAATCCTCCATCCATTTTCTTTTTTTGAACAATGTAAATTTTGACTACAATAGAAAATGTTTCATAAACAAGCATGTATCTGTGCATTTTCTCTCTCGTTTGACTAACCACCACCACTTAGAGGTACTTGTGAGAGTTTAATAAATGATCAAATAATTGTTATAGTCATTTTAGACTATTCTAAGCTGTTTTGAATAATATATTTCACATCAATTCCTTGTTAGGGTTTTATAAAGGTCTAACACAGGTTTTGGTGTTAACAATTGTTCATAAAGGATTTCCCCTTAAATCCAAAACTAATTCCTATAGTTCTTATCTATTATCCTTTCCTATATCTCCTTAATATCTTAGGTTCCCATAAAAATGATACATGTGCCAATGAACACCTGAAAGTCCTCGTGTTTGCATGCCTTCATTTTGTGTACTCAAGAGACCTAAAAAACACTTTTCATGCCTTTTATTTCAAACCATGACCTCAAACTACATGACCACACTTGAAATAACATACCTCACCTCTAAAATTACTCACCTACGCATACTTTCCTTGGAAACTGATCTTGATACCTCATTAGGCCATGCTCTCTCTCTCTTTGCTCTCTCGATCTTAACCTGAAAACCACATTAGATATTAAAATTAACCTTCATGCCTCTTTCCATGCACTATCCACCACACTCACATATCAATCAACATCTCTCATGATAAACAATGCCATACATCCTTCATATGCCTTGATAAGCAGGATCTATAAATGATCTAGTAACATACTTGATATGTAGACCCTACCCCTATATGCTCACCCTGAGACTCTCATGAGAGATTCAATGCCTCACATGCATGCTCAATAAACCTTATACATCCATTCATGCCTATGTACACTCATCTCACCAAGCCACCAAGCTCATACCTTCTCACAAGGACTTTACATGCCATGACTAGTACCATGTCTAGGCTTCTCAAGCACTTTAAACTTGACAACTAACCTTGAAACACTTTTAAAAGCATATATACTTTACTTACATGATCACACAATTCCAAACAACCTCTCATAAGATTTCTCTAGCTTACTTCACCAAACTTCACTATGCACACTTTCTCATAGGGTCTAGACTAGGATTTTCAAGACACCTTATACTCAAGAAATAGTATTAAAACATGCTTACCTCAATGATATCAAACAAGAACATTATTAAAATATAAATTTCACACCACTACATTAACCTTGACATCAACCAATAAAAGAGTCATTAGGTTTCCTTCAAATTCTCTCTTATCACATGACTTCCTTGTCACATCAAGCACACATAAGCACATACCTCAAAGACCACTCATCATGAATCTTCACCATATGCACTTTGAAATCAATGACATCAACCTTGGCATCAATGATAACACTTAGATTGAATCATATAGCTATCCATCTCTTTCAAGGGTCTGTTCTTGCATTTTACAACTCTATTATATGAAGGACTATAAGTAACTATATTCTAAAAATCAATCCAATATATGGTACAAAACTACTCAAATTTTTTGTTGACATATTCACCTCCATTTTTAGTTTGAATAACCTTGATATATTTCTCAGATTATTTCTCAACAAAAGCTTTGAAGTCTTGAAAATCGTCAAACACTTCAAATTTTTGCTTAAGAAACTAGACCCATATATATCTCAATAAATCATCCATGAAAGTGAGAATGTACTTATCCCTTGTAAAATCTTGACTGGGAAAAGGCCCAGATACATCATTGTGAACTAAATTCAATGCTTGTGAAGTCCTCCAAGCTTTGCCTTTGTCAAATTCTGCTTCAAGGTACTTTCCAAAAGAGCAACCCTCACAAAGTCCCTTAAGAGAATTGGACTCGAGGCAAGCCTATGTGTTTCTATCGCTAATTCGCTTTTCAGATTATAAGAGAGAGAAGAAACTAAAGAGATAAATGGACAAGGCATGTGAAGTACCTGGATAAATATCGCGCACCGTAATCCAGACGCTTGTGAGCACCCCTCTTTGGCTGTGGAGGAATGACACCTGCAAAGAAGAAAACTTGGACAAAAAAATGTTAGATGGATAGGCGGTGGGTTGCCAAGCAAAAGCCTGTTCCCAGAAGTATGAGAACTTCCTTAAGGGAGGTCAACCCACTAGTTTGATAAGAGATAAGTGACTGATAAATGATAGAATGCTAAAATAGACTGAAATGATAGCAAACTGAAAGAGAAAAGAAAGCAAAGGCTTACCTGGAAGAAGCTGTCGGCCTGGTTGCAGTCGCTGGCGTCGGTGGTCCTACCGGCGTCGGTTGTCAAAGGTGCCGACGTCGGCTATGTTGCCGACGTCGGTCTGGGTAATGGCCGGCGTCAGTCGGGGAAATAGGTAGGGTCTGGGTTTTAGGCAGGTTTTGGTCGAGTCTGGACAGAGTCTGGTCCGGGCTTGGTCTGTGGACGGGTCAGTGGGCGTACAAAATGGTCTGGGAGAGTCTGGTTTTAGTTGAAGGTCTGTGCAGTGGTCTAGGATAATGGACAAAATGTTGAAAAGGGACAGAGAGATAAAGGAGGCCAATAAGGAGGATAGGAATCCGGGTCTGACTGGTTTGGTTAGCTGTCTGGGTTGGGGAGAAGGAGAGCTGAATCTAGTTTAAAAAGAAGATGACTAGAAAGCATAAAGAAAACAAACAGAGTACTTACCTATGCCCTACTGAAGAAGGTGTTGATCTTGTTGCTGGTGATGCCGGATGTGAAGCCTGTTGCTGATAAAGAATCCCTATTGTTCACTTGTAGAAGCTTGCTGTGTACCTGAGGGAGAGAGTCAGATTGATTGGGAGAGAGGTCAAGTGAAAGGATGGATACAAGGGTCTGATACGAAGGTTGAAGAGTCGGGATGCTAGGGAGAAATGCAGGGATGCGAAGAGGAGCCAAGAGAAGGAGATAACAGTACAGAAGCCATTATGAAGGGTGCCGACGCCGGCAATATCGCCGATGTCGGTCGACGGTTAACCGACGTCGGTGGCTAAAAGGCCGGAAAAAGGCTAAAAATAGCCTTCCATCCATTTCCCAAACGCCGGGTCAAATGAATGCGAGGATGAAACGGTCGACGGGAGTTAAATGGGCGAGTGAAGAGATTGGAATGGGAGTCTAAGGCATTAAATGGCCATGTGGGGAATGAAGGGGATCCGAGGAGGGTATCCTAGGGTGACGAGGTGGCAAGGAGAGGGGAAAATGGACTTATTAATTAAAAATAGATGATTATTTTCAATTAATAAGACCTAGGTAGGTTAGGGATAGTTGAAGTGGCAAGGGACCAAGGGGAGAGAGGAAGACCAAGGGTTAGACACTTTTTAGGTGTCTACACTATGATCAATTCATTTATGCTAATTTGTTGAAGGTAGTGGTAGTTAAGGTGGCCAAATCACTCATGTCATAATTTGATAACTCCATCTAAATGAATCAATAATGCAGTTAGAGAAGAATTAGGTAAAAAATGTGAGGTGTATAACCTCACTTGGTGATCTACACACTTCTATTGTAGAATCAATATGCAACTCCCTGATGATAATTGAATCTAGTAAAAATTCAACGCTCGTTCCTTTGTTGATATGAGTGATTTGATACACTAATAGGATATTGGTTGAAATATATGGATCACTTAAAACATTAATGAATGTTCCTCCTTCCATTTTAATAGACCCTCTCCCTACAACTAGTATAGAAGTGTCATCACCCAAACCGATGGAAGAATGTTACAAGGCTCTAAGGAAGAAAATTCAACTAGTGAAGAGCCCATGTGATAAGAAGAACCCAAGTCAATAACCCATGAAGATGTTGAAGTTGTAACTACTACAAGAGCCTTGCCCTTTTCTTTCTCTTTCCCCTTGCCCTTTACCTTATTAGAATCTTGGGTAGATGAATTTTACTTGATGGAATTAAAAACACCTATTTTATTCTTCTCTAGGAGATGAGTTAGGTGATCTATTTTCTTATTCATGCACTTGTTTTCATCATGCTCATTTTTCTTATAGTACGCACACTTAACCTTATATTTCTTAGGTTTTCCATTAGAAGAAGAGGCTTCAGTGTTGGTTTTGGTAGAGGTTGATTCTTTATTATTGTTGTTGTCATTTGTATTTTCACCATTTGAGTAGATTCCAAGGCTCTCCTTATCCAAGTGACACAATGGAATCACTTCTAGGCTTGTGGGCAACCTAAGGAATGAAGTGAATCTCTAGATAGGGCTAGCTCCATTGATATACCACTTGACTACAACTACTACTAACTCTTAGGGGTGGAAAGGGATAAGGATAAATAAAATCAAACCTAAAATATGGAGGTGATACAAAAAATTAGTTTGATGACTTCCAACCAATTGCATTCCACACTTGAGACCAAGAAACCAACTTAAACATACACTTTCCCAAATCTATGTCTTCTTGCATCAATATTACATTGTGGGGTCATAAATGACATGCAAGGATAAGAGGACTATAAAAAAGGTCTTAAATGAATCTAATGAAAATAATACTCACTTAAACCACAAACATCTCCTATAATACTTCACATGCCCTATAAGAAGAGGTTGTAAATAGGTGGAAGAATGAAGCACAATGCTAAGGAATCCATAGTATTCACTAAGCAAATTCAGAATTCAATTAGATAACATTATGAATATTCATGAGAAATTTAAATAATTAGTCATTTTATTGATCAAAAGGTGTACAATTGAGCAGGGGTTCTCCATACTCAAGTGGAGCATGCATACAATGCCAAAATGACCAACTCTTATAGAGTTTGAGAGAGAGAGAGAGAGAAAGAGAAGTCCAAGGGTCACAAAGACACTTTTAAAGATAATAATTTCATTTATCCATGCATGGAAAGATGATATGGGTCAAATCATGTAATTTTAGGAGCAACAAGTGTCATTATAAGTCATTAAAGTTAGGCAAAATGGCACAAAACTCCTCTTTTTGCATAGAAAAACTATCTTCATGATTGTATCTATTTGAGTGACTTGTAACTAATATAGGGTAGGTAAAATTATTGTAATGGAAGTATAGACTCTTATACATTCCTCTCCATGAATTGGTTTCATGGTTGGTCTTGTGGAATCACCTGGTAGAGAGCCATCATCGTATGTTATCCTAAAAACTACCGTTCCATGCACCCTACACACTTGGCCTCAAAATTGGCATCATTTATCCATGAAAATCCATGGGAGTAAGTGTATGACACTTTTAAATACCCTCCATTTCCTTTAAATCATTATGGTTACCTTAAAACCACTTCAAGTGAAGCTTTCATCTCTTCTCTCTAGCTTGCTCAATGGGCCAATTTTGACTGGCTGAAAGTAAGGAAGTGGTTGGGGTAATTAGATGTTTATTATTGAAATTAAATGAATATTTGGAGTTATATTAAGTGTAAATATTTCACCCAAACTTTTTTTCATCTCCTAATTGATCATATAGCCTATACAACACACAAAATAGTGAGAAAAAGCTTGTTTTTTCCCCTATACGTACAATTTCATACATATGTCTGGCATGGTAAGGATATTTGGTGAGTTATATTTAACTTCCAATGGGTCTCTTGATAAAAATATGGCCTTATATTATCTTTACAACTCAATTTATCAAGACTGATCTTGGTTGAGGGTTTGCAAGGGTTTTAGAGAGGTTTTTTGCATTAACCTTCGTTCATAAATTTGGCACATTATAAATCAAAAATAATGACACTTATATATTCTTATATACGCTATAAATTATCCCCAAACAACTCAACCTATCATGCAAAGTTTTATGAGAGATATAAGCATTTCAAATTGGTTATTTGGGTCTTTCCTACATACTTTATGAGGTCTGAGCACCTTCACACCAAGAAAGTGACATTTTAATGATCATCCTTGAAAATTATGCTTCTATACACCTTTTTACATAGCTTATAAACATGTTCAATCTATTGTAAATATAATCTTATGTTTAAATTGCAATTGGTCCATCATTTCCCTAAGCTTAAAGCTTGCTTTCACTACTTTGCTTGCAACTAAAACCTCAAAATGACCTTTTGATGTTTGTCCTTGAATATATATGGTTTTAACACTTAATTTATATCCCAATGAACATCATTCAAGTCATTATAATTATTTTAAAATTATAAAACTATAAGTGACTCTCTATTTTGAGCATGTCTTATATGTTGTTTCACTAGGTCTGCCTGCGGACCTTCTTACCTAGACCACCTTGTTTGTCCTCAAAGCTTCTAACCAGGTTCCACATGTTAGCATAAGATTTATTTCAGCTTATTCAATCATCTCAAAGTGTCTCTGTACCTTTTGGTTCATCCTTTTTACATAATCTCTTCAAACTGTCTGTGTTGTGATCAAAGAGAGTACCCCTATTTTGAGATAGAATAGGGGGTATTTACTCCATTTATTTGAGAAATATGAGTATTGAAGGTGTTTATTAAATTTTTTAAGATTATATACACAAAATATTAGCCTATTATCACCTTATTTTCCTTTTCAAATCACCAAAACTCAAGATAGACTTATCCAAGGTAGACTTTGTAAGGTTTTTAATACTTGGATTGTGTTTGCATCTTTTAAGACCCCTCTTTGGCTTGATATAACAATATGAGACTTCAAATAGTCTATTTTATCATTTATGACATCATTTTAAGCTTGAAATACATCTCAACTTCCCTTAGTGCCTCTTTCCTTGTATGAACTCTCAAGACTATCAATGTTGAACCTTGACTGACTGTGTGTGCTTTTCCATGGATTAGACTCCTCTAGGCCTACTTATCACATCCAAAAGGTTATAAAAGGTTTTCATTCATATGAGGAAAGTCTTCATATCTTTTTTCACTCTCATATCTCCTTTCCTCCTAACAACTTTCCAAAGATGACTGTGTTTCATGTTTTTAGCTTGGTTGTAGGTTGTCATAGGGTTTTAAGGAGATGTATAGGTTTATGAACATTATTTAGATCTCATGAAAATGTTAAAGCTCCTCATAATGTGTTTTCAACACACCTCATAATTCCCACCTTACTGATTTTCATCATATGTATGTTGCAAACATCAAACTGAGCTCTCCCCTATGACTAAGACACTTTCCCCTTATGACCCTACCTATAGGTTATCCTGAACCATCTGAGATTGATTATGATGTTGGTTTGACCCTCCATGAATCCCTATTGGATCCTAATATGTATGTTTAAATTATTTTTGCTCTTGGAATTCTTAAAACACCATTCAAATACCAAAATGAATCAATATCTTGTTGACATGTAGGTTACCCTACCTCAGTGTATGGATTGGGAATGCTTGTTAAAGAGCACAATATTAATTATGTCAGGATTCTTAATATTCCTTTTAATTCATTGAATGCCTTATAGCATGTAGGAATAACAATATGAAGGTTTCCCTATTTTTTGGTTTCATACTTAACTTGTAAGTATGGGATTTGTTGTAGTTGGATAGTTGCGGATTAAGATACACCTGTAAATAGCTATAGGGTTATAAGGGAACTTTCCAATCCCTCCCTGCTCACTCTCAAACCATATAACCTCATCTTATTAGCTCATTCAACTTTATACATGAAGGTCTATTTCATATTATTTCTTGAAGTGATAGAAGGTTATTTTCTCTTACAGAACTGCAAAGATTATTGAAGTTTTTTAGTGCTTTTGGAAATAACCATGAGGCTTTCAAACATCATCTTACCCTAGTCATATATCCTCTAAACTTTGAAAGGTTAAACTCCTATATGAAAGATATAAGATCTAGTATCAAAGATGCATCAAATCCTTGTATAACCCCACTTCATGATCATGAAAGAAGGTGTTAGGTCCTCTATTTAGGATCTTTAGGAATTGTAGGCCTAACTTAGTCATCATTGTAATGATGATATTTTCCCTTCCAATTTGTCCTCCTAACATATCAAATGTGCATCCTAGACCCTTTCAACGTGTTGTAATATTAAGAATGGATTTCAACTCACATTTCAATACTTCATTATGACCTCATATCTTGTTGTTAGGCCACCTTTAGGTGTACTTTAAGAGCATGTAAGCAGTGAATTTAAGAGTGGGTAGTGAACATGGCTATGACATCTCCTAAATTATGAAGCAACTTAACTTTCCAAAATGTACTCTCCGTGTCTTAAAAATCTTGACACCACTACCAATGTCCTTATCATGGCATGATATCATCCAAAAAAACCCTGTATATATGTATGGGTTGAGTATATGCATGCAAGGTGTGGATTTGGGTAAGAAACATGCTAAGGAACATTTTCAAGCCACTCAATTTGGCTTGTAAACATTAAAAATATGAATCTTATCAAGGACACCTTAAAACTAGCTTCAAAACACTTCTTCCAACCTGAGAATCACTTTTGTACACTTGGGATAGAGCAATGAAGAGCATCAAGTGACTGTTTGGGTGTCATGGAGCTTTTTAAATCATGAGAATGCCTTAGATAATGAAGATTAAATGTGAATATGAAATATATATAAGTTTAATAAAATCAATGGGAGACCTACACTACCCCCTGGAACTACTTACAAGACATGACAACCTAAAAGTGATGGAAAATTTCCCATCAAAAAATTGCATCCTCTTACAAATTGAGATGATTGGCATGTCAAAACCACTCCAAATTTAAAACCAAGCATATGGAGTGTTATATATGGAGGCCAAAAATATCTAGGATTAATCTCAACAACTAATTTGTATGGACTTGCTCATAATGGAGGAAAACCTAGAGGGTGCACAGTTTGATAGGTAGTTTTACACAATCCACCTCAAACGAATGGTTCATGAAGCACAAGCCACCATTCCTAAAAATTATTATATGTATTTTAAGGTATTTTAGTTTATAATATGTCCCTAGGATAAATTTTTTTGAAACCCTTTGTGCTGACCATACCAAGTAAGACCCTGTAAGTCACTTTTCTATGCCAAGAGGGTAAAAGAGAAATAGAATAGTTTTGAGAAAGAAATGGAAGTTTTAGATCATTAAAAATATGGATTTTAATATTCTTGATTTTAAGAGTCACATTTACACATTTTCCAAGTGGCACACTTCCCAAAAATATATACAAGTGTCCTTTTATCTCTCTTTGGCCAAGAAAACTACATTTTCTCTAAACAACCTACCATTTATTCAGTTATGTTAGCTTCATAAGACTTATAAGGACACATGGCTCATGAAATCAGATTTTTTAACTTGAAAAAATCTTAATAAACTCATACAAAGCATTAAATTCACCATTTAAGCCCCTCAAGATGACTTAAAATGATAAATAGACCTATAAACTACTTGACCAAAGTTAATATAACATTTAGAGGTATGAAATTACCTAAAAATACACATTATGACAATATATTAGACCCCATTATATGCCTAAAAATGAAGTTTTTACTAGGGGTGCCCTATTTTGACCTAAAAGTCAAAATTGGTCAACACTTATATTGATCCTTATTATTATTTTTATTCTCTTTCTTTGCTTTCTCATTCTTGGTAATTAGGGTTTGAGTTTTTTTGGACTTTAATGTACCCATCTAAATCAACTTTTCTTGCTCCCTACTTAAGCTGAAAATGAAAGCATCTAAAGCAAACATTTTTCATGCAGTTCCAAAAGCATTTTTAGTGGCATGGAAAGTAGAGACAAATTTAAATAATTTAGAAATATATTAGAGAGTATAAAAGATTAATTTAGTCATATTATTTATTTATCCCACATTATTTAAATTATAATCTTAAAGACTTTAACTTAGTGAAGAAATCTTGAAGGGTGTCAAAGTTATAAGGACTTATGCTAATGAGTTCATTCTCAAGACCGTGACCTCTCATCACACCTTGATCTCCAAATAGTTTACCTAGAATGGTCCATACATCATGAGGTGATTTGGCAAGCTCTAAATGAAACAGGAGATCAGGTGCTACAAAAAGACATAATAGCCCATAGGCTTCATCACTACAATTGTACCACTTAACTATCTTTGCATCTATGCTATGTTTAGTGTCATCACCCATGGTTATCCTATACAACTTCTTACTCCTTAGAATTATTGTCATCTTAATTTTCCATTCATGATAGTTAAATGGAGTTAGTGGGTTGATTGAACTTGAATCCATTAGTACAAAAATAATTTGTAGTAGAAGTGCAAGTTGTATTTGATTTAGAAATGAAAGCACAAGTAGAAATGAAAGAGTGACATAGAAAAAATACACCCCCATGAACTATGAAATGGTTAACCCCCCCCCCAAATGTTGTAAATACATGCTCAAAAGACATCAAACTCAGTCGATAGTGCATATAATGCAATCACTGCATGTGTCAAAATATACAATTTTTTGCAAATAAGGTGAGGACATCATGCTCAACCAATAATGCATTCAAAGTGTTTAAGTACAAAAAATGGGCCAAGTAGTGAACCCCCAAAAAAGGCACTTTATAACTTTAGTACATTTACAAAAAAAATAATACCAATGAAAAAAGGATGAAAAAACATAAACTTTTAAAAAATATGGCACTCAATTTAGAGTTGTCGATTAAAATTTATAGCAAATTACATTTCCTATCATTAATGGCCTATTTAATGAATTTTCTCTAAAAATTTAAATGCACAAAGTGGAAAAAGAGTGAACATAGCCTTACAGCTATTCAAGGGATCTAGAATTAAGTGTTTAACCTATTCACATTAATTACACATCTTATTCAATCCTTTCACAATATATTAGTTTTTTTAAATTAAAAAAAAAACTTTTAGAAACAATCTCCAAATTGTAAGATTTTATTTTTTTGAGTAGCAGTTACTAAAAACATCATAACTTTTACATTTATTAACAAAATTCAAAACTTAAAAATGATTTAGAAATATAAGACTAAGGTGCACCAAACCTAGAACAATTTTGGTGCAATTCTTTTTGGTTTGAGAGTAGTAACAGCATGAACAAGCAGGTGGTAAACCAGACACAAAAATGAAAAATCAAATCTAAACTATGAAGCCACAAAAAATACAATGTGATGGAAAATGTGTTTCCTCAAGCAAAAAATGCCTTCTTCCAATCTGTAGTGAAGTTGATCAAACTAGAAGAACATTAGAACTCCAAAGAGATTCCATATATAAGCATTATAAATCATGAAAAAGTATGATAAAAGAATGGATAGATATTAATGAAAAATAATATAGATCTATGATCTTGCTTATGCAATGAATCTCAATATTTCATAGGAGGCTTAATAGTGGATAACTAGACAAATGTTTACCACAAGTGACTCTAATACCATATCAGAGTTTGATCATAGTCTAGATAAGCCAAATGCAAAGGTCAAATGATCACATAAGACAAGAATCGAGTTCACACCACCAAAGAGCTGTAGCAAATTCAAATTACAAAAGAGAGAATTACATGAGATAAATCAAAATAGATAAGGCCACAAAATTTATTGAGAGAATTGGGGTTAAATAGATCATACATATAGGAGATCAAGTAAATCCTCCTCAAATGGTGGTCAAAGCACATCTGGAATTGAAATGTAACTCCTCCACAAAAGTTGGTCACATGTGCCTAGAATAGAAGAGTAACTCCCATACCCAGAATAGTTGATCAAGGGAGTTACATCCTAATCTTCCAATCAGATGTATGACATATATGACACACTATCTCCACCTAAGCATGCATATCCCCCAAATGTAGGAAAACTCCATGTAAGTAAATATAATATTCCTAAATAAATAAATCTGGGAAAATAAATACCTACACTAACAATTTTATCATAGCACTCAATGGCTTGACAATCTCTGCAAATTTTAAAATGTTTTTTAAACAAAATATATCCTACCAAAAAAAGACTTAAGTTTTTTTTACTATTAGGATATAGAATTCTTAAAATGGCTTGAACTCTATTATGGTCAATTGAAATATCATCCTTGGTAATAAAATGACATGGTAATTTCCTGTTAATGGGTTAATCATAGATAAGAAAATGAAGAAAAATAGAAAGGAAGAATTGTGGAACTCTCTTAAATTGGGTTGATTCAAATTAAACTTTGATGGGGCCTGTAGAAGCAATCTAAGGGCTTTTGGATCTGGATGTGTTATAAAATATTTTAGTGGTTCTCTTATTAAAGCCCTATCCCTTAAACTTCTAGATGGACCCAACAATGAAGCTAAAGCATAGGCTTTAGCAGCTGAGTTAAAATGGCCATAGAATGTGGCATCTCCTTTCTAGAAATTGAAGGGGATTCTCAGGTGTGATTCAAGATTTGTCTAATCATAGGGCTAAATCTTGGAAGATAGCTAATATTTTAGATATTATTAAGCCAAATTGAAAGCCTTTGAAGAGTAGACTTTCTCCTATTGCTTTCAAGAAAGCAATAAAGTGGTGGGTTTTTTGGCAAATGAAGAAAGAATGGATAATATCAGATAAATTTAGGAAAATTGTATGTAATTTGATTAAATTAAGTTTTAAGGAGGAACTTGATTTCCCTTCAACTTACTATTTTATAAAAGTCTTTGCCATTGTTTAGAATTATTACTAAAAATGTCATTTATATTTCAAAAGGGTATTATTTTTTATAAAATATTTTTAAAAAAGTCTTTTTTTTTATCCAGGTTTTTTGTCTAATGTATGGGTGAGCATGTTTTTTTGGGCTTTACCAGTAGTAGAATCCCACCTTCATAGTGAAAAGACGTGCCTTTCCTTCCCATTATGTCTTTCACAAGTTTCTAAGTGTGTGCATTAATTGTTTAAGATTGCATAGTGCACACAATGATAGCAAAATGGATTTCTTATTGGTTTTGGTGTTTGGCTTTGAGGCATTTTTTCATGGTGCTTTGATAGGATGGATAACTTCAGCATCAAGTCTGTAGGATGGCAATTGATTTTTGGTCATGCTAAGAATAGAGAAATGGGGTTTGTTGGCTTAGTGTCAAGAACATGCATGTTTAATGTTTTATGGATTCCAATGGTGGAGGTGGTAGAAGCTATCAAACTAATTTTTGGAATGGTAATTTTAGCTTCTAGTAAAAGGGTTAGAGTGAATTCATATTTAGCCTCTCTCTTTTCTAGTAATCTTTTTTTGGTCATATCAAACATAGATCAAGTTTAGGCCTTGGTTAAATTTTTTGTATGATTGGATTACAGATGGGAGCTTCTATCAGAAATAGAATCCATTCCTCTTGGGCCATCTCCTATGCTTCCATTCTCTGAAAGGGATAATTTGGGTTTTATCCCACTATCTCTTTTTTGGGAATTGGAATTTAGGTTTATGGCTCTAGTGCATTTTACACAAGAAGTGGACAAGGTATGTGTAGTTTAATTGAATAATATAGGGAAAAAGGGTATATGCATGTCGGATGTTCAAGAAATGTCAAAACTCATAATGGGTTTGGAGGAGTGCTAGGCTCAGGAGGCAACCAAAAAAAATAAAGGCAATTAAGTGGCTAGCTAAAGGCATTATGAGGGGGACGTTCAAAATTCCTCCATGGTGGAAAGGTAAAAATCAAATGTTGTAGGTTACGGGTAAAGCTCAAAAATGTTTGGTCGTCATAGTTGAAAAGAAGGTGGTAGGAGGAAAGTTAGGGAAGGAGATAGCATCGAGTGGAGATGCTTTCGAGGTAGAGGATCAAGAAATGCATGCAGCTAGTTTCAAATCACCTGCAAAGGCTTTAGAGGTGAGCATCTTTCTACCTACCAATGGTAAATTGGTGGAACTAGTTATTTTTTATTGACTCTAATAGTCTAGTCTTTTTGTCAACAATGTGGACAATAAGTGAAATATAAGTTGTTAAAATATTGACTATTTAGTAGTAAGTATGGTTTTTTCAAAACTAGTTTTGTTCTTAGATTTGGTCTCTATGCCTTAACACTACTAGTTGTTAAGCTATACCTATGTTTGTTATTTTTATTTTCATATGTTAAAAGGGCCAAGGACTTATTAATTTCCTAAAAATGATCTAAAAACTGACATAGTAATTTACCTTATGTGACTCCAACAATAATTTTCTTTGGGTCTAATGAGATTTCATACCTTATACATCTATTAAACACTCTTTTCAATTGGGAAATGTGATCCAATTTATTTATAAAAGATAGTTAGATCATCCATATAAATAGTGATTCACTTATTAATGAGTCATTGAAATCAAAAACCATGGTACATTGGAAGGTATCATCTATATTGATTAGGCCAAAATTCATTCTCTTATATGCAAAAGTTTCACATTTAGTAGAGAAATTAGTTTCATCCAATCATCATTTTCTACTAATACCTAGTTGCAACCTGAGAATCCATCTAGAATGGACATCATTTCTAACCCACTAACTATCTACATTACTTCATCTAGGGAAGGCAAAGGATAATTGTGTTGGTATTAAACACAGCTACAAAATCACATAGTATAATTGATAAACATGTGAGCGACTCACACTATTTTATCTTTTGTATCTATTTTTTTAAGTATTCAACACTTGAAATTTTAGCTCCAAGAATCTAAATGGAACCATTAGTGTTTGGCAGGGTGTTAAAGCAAATCACTAAGAGGCTAGAAGGCTCAGGGGTTTTATGGGCTACAAGAAATCTATAGTGGCTATCTAGTTTATCGTATTTGCACCAAGTTATAGACAAAAATTTTAAACTAGGTTTGGGATAGCATGAATAGCCACATAAAGCATACAAGTAACGCTAGTGGGTCCAACCATAGTAAATCAAGTAGCAAAGATTAGACTATTGATAGCATAAACAAAGTCGAAAACAATAATACCAAATGGAAGAGAGATAACAATTGAAATGTAAATCTAGAAGCTAAGGCACTTTGAGGAAAAATGAAAGATGTTTTAAGAAATAAATATTTTTCCAAGAAAGGGTTCAATATCATGCCTATTCTATATTTGAGCTATCTTTCCAAATCAATACTATTATTTTCTAACAATGCAATGTTCTAGTTTAGCAAGAGAGAGAGAATGTTTAAGAAAGTTTTCTAGTTTGTCTTGAGCATGTATATCTATACTATGAAATTAAGAATGTCTCAAAAAAGGTAAATGATATACAATAAAGGAATATTTCAAGAAATTAAAGTACTCTTTAACCATATGCAAATGCTAGAAACTTTAGAAACTACTCTAAGCAATGCACAAAATAACTATTTTAATAAATAAATTCAAACCCTAGCATATACACTATACAAAAAATGGGGTTCACTTTTCATATCAAAGTGCCCTCAGATCAAGCTCAAATAAGATGTGCAGATTTTCTACCAACTAGGAATCCAAGCTAGGAAGCAATGTAGGAGGAAGACCAAGCTATGTGCAAGTTGAAGTCCAAACCAAAAGCCAAGAGAAAAGGACGAAGTGAAGTGAGAACTTGAAATGGTGCAAGAGCTCCAATCAAATGCATAAATTAGGTTCAATTCCAATTGTATAAGATAGAATCAAACCACAATGAAGTAAGAATAACTAAGATTAGCAATGGAATCTCCAATCAAATGTGTGGCAGCATATGGGATCCTCTATCACCAATCAAGCTCAAGAGTGCCAAGAATGAATTAATTGAGGTTCAAGAAGGCATGAGATTCAAGAGAGGGAAGAAGAATCAAGAAAGAGTGTGGAGAGAGAAGATAAGAGGTCTCAATTTAATGATAATGAGGCATATATCCCAACCCTAATCTATCAAAAGACCTAAAACTAGCCATTTTTTACCATTTGGGTTCATCTTGGCACTTTTGGGCATGTTCTACCTAGGTTGCAACTTTGGTGAAGGAAAAATATGGCCTAATCCATGGGTTTTCTTCATACAAGCCATGCCTAGGTCAAATAAGGGCCCAGGCTAGTCAACATGATCTCAAAAGGCATCGAGGGGTCTTTAGAAGGCATATCTTATGTGCAAAAGGGCCAATATGTACTAAAGATGTATGGAGGGTAATAATATGATTTGAGAGAGGTCCAAGTAGGTGCTGGATATCTCAAAGTGGGATGACTAGGGTCAGTAGTCTACATGTAAGCTGATGTGTAATCATAGGGAGGAGTAGGGTCATGGGAAGTATGATTACATATGCCCCCAAGGTACAAGCAGTCGGTGTTCAAATGAATAAAGAGTGTTGTGTAGTACCTAGAAGCCACACCAAAGCAAAGGAAAGAAAGAACTAATAATATTAAAGGAAACATTCCCTACACTTACCAGATAAGGATGGTGGTGGAAAAAGTTAATGGTGTGATCCATGGGTGAGAGAGCAAATGTTATGTAATACAAAATCCAACTCCAATTCTAGCTCTAGCTTCTACAAAGAAGGGACACAAGTGACATAAAATCAAATCATACTATCCATAATGACATTCACTAGGGCATCAGCCCTAGTGTTCTCCCTGTGAGGGATATGAGTGAACTAGATGTCCTCAAAGAAAGAGAGAAAATCATGCCTCACCTTAAAGAGGGGGAGAAACTAAAAGCTAAGGATGGTCTAGACACTACTGAGTTGAGACATGGCTAAGATTGAGTCAAATAATAAATACATATAGCACGTGCCTAACTCATGGGCATTGGTCAAGGCAACAATGATTGCATGATACTCGGTAGCATTATTCATCTCACTAGTAAGGAAAAAACTAGCTATAATAAGCTCATGTCCCCATGGATCATCAATAATACAAGCCACAACTTTTGATCTTGGGTTGCCCCAACTACAAAAATCTATGTGAATCACCACTGAGAGGGGCACCATGATGGGGGTCAAGGATGTAAGACTAATAATTACTGGCAGGTGGTCTCAAAATGAAGTGATATAAGTGATTTACATGAGGGAAATAAATAATGAAATCAAGCCACAACCACAATGGTTGACCAACACCAGTTGTGGCAAGAGATAACAAGGGAAAGTAGGGAAAATTTAGAGAAGATGAAGACCAATCAGCAAGACTAGAGCGAGTCCCAAACCATCATAGTCAACTGACAACCCTACCTATAACCATGGTGAATAAGAGAGGGAGGGAGCTAGAATGGATCGACTATGAGAAATTAGAGAAATGACTAACTAAAAGAAGCACAATAAGCAACTTCTATCCCTTGGTGCCCATGAGATGGGACATAGGCCCGAGAGTTAATGGGGACCCGAAAGGGGTCCTAGGAACCAAAATAGGTCCAAAATGGGCCCAAAGAAGCCTCAAATTAAAAAATGGAGGCTGCTAATACACTCAAAACATGCCAACACCTCTAAGATGGAGGTTTCACAATATAAAACATAAAATGGGTAAAACACCCAAAAAGGTCCCATTAAAAGCAAGAAAAGGGGCTAAAAAGAGAAAAAAAGAGAGAGAAAAGAGGTCATTTTCACTCTTGTTTTCACTATAGGAGATCCAAAGGAGAACCCAAAATCAACCAAAGCCCAAGCAGAGTAAATGAGGACATGGGAGAATTTTAGAGATGCATAAGATGGTCTAGGTAAGCTCAATGAATGAATTTTATCAAATTTATTCATTTTTTTAGGGTTTGAAAGGCCCTAGAAACATTTTGACTCATTTTGGATGATTTAGTGGATGAATAGGATGAAACCAAGACTCAAAATGGTGGGCTAGGCAAGCCAGACAGAATGGGACCAATGAGGGCTCAAACCATGGCTCATGGAACAAGAGAGGAGGAGCCTTGTGACTCCCTAGGGAATCCCAATGCAGGTCATGGCTTATCTTACCCACACCATGGCTTTGCCTAGAAAACTATGGCTTGGCATATGGAAGCCCCAAAATAGGCCTCGGGGAGCTTGGAGGAGCTTGAGATGTCCCAAAAGGGGTTGAAATAGGAAGGGAGAAATAAAAATAAGATAGATAGATGAAAATAGTCATTTTTTTACTTGTTCTTGCTCATTTTTTGACTGATAGACTAATTAATTTGCCTGTTCACTTGATTGTGAAAACACATCAATTTTTCAGCATACCATAGGAGGGAGGACCTTCACAAGTAAGAGAGTGGCTAGCATAGTGATATGGGCCATGTGAGGTGACCAATAAAGAGAGAGTTCTAGTATGGTTGGTTGAGGAGGTAGATGCTCTACTTATGGTGGACCAAGATTGCTTGTAGAGTACAAGACTTTGGAGGCTAGTACATGTGTCCTTATTGCATTACTCTAGAGGCCTGATGAACACATTAGTGATTGCATGGGTACCAAAAAGGCATGTGTTCTAAATAAGGCTCAAGCTAGAAGCCATCTTTAGCATTGAAGATGTCTATCAACTCTACAAGGTGGAGTCAATGGGTAGAAAAATAAATCTACCATTGGTGAAAGATATATCAGTATCAAAGCTCTACTTAGTGGGACTTCATCCACATCACAACAACCATGAAGTGCATATCACATAGTTATCATTAGGGGTACCCACTCTCAGGATAGTAATAGTAGGGACTATGGTCAGGATGCTCTACACCAACTAGAGTATAGGATGACTACCACTCTCATGGATAGGACTTTTCTAACATGTGGAGGGAGGACATAGATATACCTAGGGCTAGTATATCCTAGGTGGATTGTACCAATAACTAGATCGCATTCAACAAATAGGGTCAAGTGGATTGACATAGCCTAATTTACTCATGTCTTGGGCTTAGAAAAGCTCCCATTGATAGAATTGAGGACACCGTACAATAGAGAGACATACCTTACACTAGAGGAGGGCATGACATGGGATATACCATTGTAGATATCATGGGGCTTATACAAACCACCTTGGATTTGAACATATTGAGAAACTACATTTGTGATCCCTATAGGTCTATAGCATCATTAAAGGATGTTGGGGTATAACCCTACTTGGGATAAGAGGAGTTATGAGATCCACAAAGATCATACTATCATCCAAAGAGATAGGCTTTGGAAGGGTGAGAGAGATGGGTACAACCTAGGCCAATTGGGGCTAAACCTGGCAGGCAGCCAGGATAGAGTGAGGAGGCTAACAGTGGAGAGAGGACACCATGGCAAGGACCACTACCACCAAGATAAACACAACCTATAGGAGGGACTTAGAGGCCATCAGTAATGTCAAGTAAGACAAGCGTATTTGTTAGATATCACTTCATCTTGGTACTCATCCTTAGCGAGAGACTTTATTTGATTAACACATATGTTTTATGTGTGTGTTGGAGACCAGCTTAGTTAGACTAGACCCCAAGTGGACTTACTACTAAAGAATTTGTTCTTTGATGTGGTGGTGACACCACTGATGGAGTAGGTGTTGCATTTACCAATGGGAGCAGAGCCACATACTCAGTTCTAGTAGGTGGGTACATGAGTCTCACTCGAGCTGATGAAGGCATGACACAAGATTCTATAGCTAGAGTCTAAATTAGCATGGCACAAGGCATCTATGGTAAACCTAAGGATGGCTATAATAGAGACCAAGGTGTGACTAGTGAGAACAGAGGTTGAAATTGATCAATTGTGGGTTGAGCTATCTTAAGAGTAGACCACAGGAGTTGAGGCACCTGGACCAAGGGTAGACCTATTGGCTACACATCAGGAGACTGAAGCTTGACTGAACAAGAGGTAGAGATTAAAATCTCCACCTAGAGCATGACTATCATAGATATCACTTAGTCATATCCTGACTAGGGTATGCATATATAGCCACAAATGTGGTAGTTTTTGTAACAGCAAGCCATGTGATGTACCTAGAGAAAAACATGTATTTTTTGTGATATATATAGTGGTTTTCTCATTATTAACACATATATGTATATTATTTTGTATGTGGTGTGTATACTTCATCTGACATAGACTACTAGATACATGTGATTAGATAACATGAATTACTAATAAAGAACCCATGTGCACATACATATACTAGTGGCATAGAGGTTAGTGGTGATATAAGAGAGGAAAGGCTAGCCTTACCACCATAGGCAGCTTTCTTGGAGAGACAAGCAGGTCCTAGACATGAAAGGTCTTGAGGTGGAACCCATTGATCGAGTGTCATAGGGGTTCACCTTCAAGGGTTGAGAGATGAAAATCTCCATTCTCTAGAGAGGCAATGATAACAAAAGGGCCAAACCACTTGTGTGTGAGTTTTCCCTTATTATGGTCCTCCTTATCAAAAATTAGGATTGTATCACATACTTTAAGCTGATGAGGGTGCACAAATTTCTCCAATTAGTGGTGTTGATGACAGTGGTAAGCACAGTTATGGTCTAGAGCAGCCAATCATCACTCATCTAATTTCTCAAGCTTAATGAGGTGACTGGCACATTCTTCCTCTTCAAAAATAAAACTAAATGTCTTAACCCATAGCAAAGGGATTAGACATCTAAGGGAAGAATAGCCCCAAACCCATAAACTAGAGAGTATGGGGTTACCCCCGTGGCTGTTTAGAAGCTAGTTTGATAGGCCCAAAGGGAAAGATAAAGCATGAGATGCCAGTCTCTCTTAGATTGGGTAATGATATAGAGAATCATCTTCTTCAAAATGTTATTTGAAGATTATGTTTGTCCATTTCCTTAGGGGTAATGGGTAGAGGAGAAGTGGAGCTTGAACCCAAAGTGTTCAGTGAGCTCATGCATCTCAAGGATTTGGAAGCCCAAGCCATTATCGGACATAATCATAATGGGAACCCTAAACCTATAAATAAGTTAGTTTAGGAAAAACTTGGAAATGGTATTCCCACACATGTCACTAAGAGGCATAACCTCAACCCACTTTGTAAAATAGTCAGTGGCAGTGATGAACTAGAGATGGCCATTAGAAGAGGTGGGTTTGAACTCACCAACAAAGTTGAGATCCCAAACCAAGAAAGGCCAAGGGGTATAAATAAAGTATAAGATCTTAGTAGGGGCATTGATGGCATCCCCAGTGACTTGGCACATCTTACACTTCTTAGTGTATTGGACCACATCCTTAACAAGAGTGGGCCAGTAGTAGCCCATCTTAATAATATGTTAAGCAGTGGCTTGGCCTCCCATATGGACACCACAAACGCTCCCATGATACTCCTCAAATGTGAGAGGGATATCTTTATGGTTAATGCACTACATTAACACACCATCGAGACCCCTCTTAAACAAGATGTTGTCAATGATAACATAGTAGATGGTGAGCTTATACATCTGATAGCATTCCTACAAAGAGGCAGTGATGGGATATGATTGGTCTTCAAGGTAACGGATAATTTCTTGATACCAATCACACTCAGAGACCTCAACATAGTTAACCAAGTAAATCATCTCATCAAAAAATGCATCATTAACTAGTTCTATATTAGGGTTGGGTAGTGGGCACTTAAGAAGTTGGTTAGCCATAGCCAAGCCCTTGGTGGACTTTTGGTTAATGATGTGGAGGTCAAACTCTTGAAGAAGCATGATCCACCTCACAGTCCTCCTCACAAGATGTTTCTTATTAATCAAGTAATGAAGTGGATCGAATTGGATAATCACATCAGTAGTCTAGCCTAACATGTAATGTCATAACTTATTTATAGTGAATATGAGGGAGAGGCACTAATGCTCAACCAAATAATAATTGAGTTTAAGGCCAACTAGCATGTGAGAGATGTAGTAAATAGTTCTCTCCCTATCAGCATAATCCTTTTAGCATAGCATTCCCCTAATGGAAAGATCAGTGACAGAGGTATATAATATAAACTCACACCCCTTAATGGGTGCCATCAGGATGGGAAGATTATGAATTAGATGCTTAAAATCCTTGAAATCCATTTGGACTTCATCAGAGTACAAGAATGGAGTGTCCTTGCACAAGATATGTGTGAGGGGTATGGATCTGTGAGCATACTCCTCAAGGAAACATCTAAGAAATTTGAGTCTTCCTAGGAAGGATTGCAACTAGATGAGGTTACATGAGGGAGGCATCTCAAGGATCAACTTGATATTATTAGGATCCACTTCAATGACCCTCAATGAAACGAGGAAGCTGAGAAGATTTCCATTTGAAACATCAAAAATGCACTTCTATATTAGGGTTGGGTAGTGGGCACTCAAGAAGCTAGTTAGACATAGCCAATCCCTTGGTGGACTTTTGGTAATTATGTGGAGTTTAAACTCTTAAAGAAGCATGATCCACCTCACAGTCCTCCTCGCAAGATGTTTCTTGCTGATCAAGTAATGAAGTGGATCGAATTGGATAATCACATCAGTAGTCTAGCCTAACATGTAATGTCATAACTTATTTGTAGCGAAGATGATGGAGAGGCACTGATACTTAACCAAAGAATAATTAAGTTTAAGGCCAACTAGCATGTGAGAGATATAGTAAACAGTTCTCTCCCTATCGACATAATCCTTTTAGCATAGCATTCCCCTAATGGAAAGATCAGTGACAGAGGTATATAATATAAATTCACACCCCTTAATGGGTGCCATCAAGATGGGAGGATTATGAATTAGATGCTTAAATTCCTTGAAATCCATTTGGACTTCATCAGACTACAAGAACGGAGTGTCCTTGCACAAGACATGTGTTAGGGGTATGGATTTGTGAGCATACTCCTCAAGGAAACATCTAAGAAATTTGAGTCTTCATAGGAAGGATTGCAACTAGATGAGGTTACATGAGGGAGGCATCTCAAGAATTAGCTTGATCTTATTAGGATCCACTTCAATGCCCCTCTATGAAATGAGGAAGCTGAGAAGATTTCTAGTTGAAACATCAAAAATGCACTTCTTTGGGTTGAGACTGATGTGATACTCTCATAGATGCTCAAAGATGATCTTGAAGTCTTACACATGCTCATCTTTATTACTATATTTATCGAAGAGATCATCGACATAGCACTTAATGATCTTATGGATAAGGTCATGGAAAATGTAGGTCATGGCATGTTAATATGTGGCCCTAATGTTATTTAGACTAAAAGGCATGATGACGTAGTAGAAGGTACCACATGGGGTAGTAAATATCATCTTGTGTTGGTCTTTGGGTGAAATCTAGATTTGGTTGTACCTAAAGAAACTATCTATGAAGAAGATGATCTCAAATCCAAAGGTGGAATCAAAAATTTGGTTTATCAAATAAGTAGGAAAGTTATCTTTTGGGTAGGCCATATTGAGATCTTGAAAGTTCAATACAAATCCAAATATCCCCATTCTTCTTGAGAATGAGAATAATGTTGGAAATCCATCGAGGGTAGTCAACAGCTTTGATAAAGCCAACTCAGATGAGTTTTTCAATCTCTACTTTGACCAACTAGGAGACTTTAATATCTATTGGCCATTGATTTTGGTGAATGGGTTGGGTCCCATTATTCATAATGAGATTATGGATGACTATGTCAGGATCCATACCCTTCATATCAACATATTCCCAAGTAAATACATCTAAAATTTTATGCAAGAAGGCAATCAAAACATCATATTCCTCTAGATTAAGGTTAGCACTGGTCTTGAAAATCTTAGGCCTTGTTAAAGTTCCAAGGTTGATGTTTATGGATCCTTCAATGTCTATAGTGTTGCCTTTCTTTAAACACTTAGGCACGAGAGGGAGTGACTCATATAACACTTCAGGTTCAACCACTAGGGTTTTTACCATAGGAAAGCCTAGCGTTGGTCCATCTGTGAGAGAAATCTCCAAACCAAGATGATCAAGGGGAGAATGATACTTATAGAAATCTCACATGAGCTTGGTGTAAGCCTTTATCTCCTTAAATAGCTTGCATGTCATAACATGGATGAAACAACAATTGAGATCAAACTCGACCACTCTAGTGGTCTCAGTGAGAGACATATAGAGAGATCCTATACTCTGATGGGTAAAGCATAATGTAAGGGGGATCTCAACATAAAAATAAGCATCGTAGAAGAGATCTCCAAAAAGAGATGGGTTGGCTTGGCATCATGGAGTAGAAGAGGGATTCAATCGATGCATGTTGGACTCTAAAAAAATAAATGTTGATTGGTACTCAAACGGATTGAAACGTTCCTTGAAGAAATGAGACTAAAAAACAAGTGGTGTATGAGAATATATAGACCCCTATGAGGAGACAACTAAAGCCTCACCTAAGGGCTTTGTATTTATGTAGAGTAATTCCCAAGGATCTAAGTCAAGCTCCATGGTGTGAAGCTCACCTTCATGCATAAATTACACCATGAAAAATGTGGCTAACATGATGTCCTACATGGCAGTGATCCAAGGATGGCCAAGAATCATGTTGTATGAAATATCAAAGTCTAACACACAAAACTTGATTTTGACTATCTTCGGTTAAAATTTGACCTAGAGATTCACATCCCCCATTGGCATAACTATGTCATTGTTAAAACCAACATATTTATGGTGAGAATCAAAGAGATTCTTCCCAATGATCCCAAGCTCATTGAACACATGCATGGGGTATGATATTAAAGGTAGCTCTTTCATCTATGATGCACTACTTAACGTGGAAATCATAAATAGAAGTCTCAATATAAATAGGGATTCAAGCCCTCTTTTCAAGAATTGAATCATTTGGAAAAGAGGTTAGGTCGAAAGATAAGATGGGAGGATGAGGGTGCTCATGTGCATCAAAGTTAAACAACACTTTGACATCATCATACAATAAAATCTCATAAGAGAGACCAAGCTTATCAAAGATGAGGCCCTTTTGTTTAGGTAAAAGGAAAAGAAGGTCTCAAATGGAGATCCCAGTCAAGAGGCCCTACAACTCCTCTATGATAGAGTAAGGACATTATCTAGCTTGGGGAGGGATGTTATGCCTAAATTCAAATATAACCTTAGGATTTCCTACCCCCATGGGTTGGATAGGGGGATCAGCACTACTAGTCTCTTTAATAGGGTCTATGGCCCAACTGGTGCACATGTTGACAAAATGCTCATACCCAATAGAGACTATGTCGATAGTAGCATCAACCTTGTTACTCTTACACTTGGATTTTCCTCTTAGGTTAGCTTGGGAAGAGCAGTCAAAAGAGGTGGAAGAACAAGAAGGAGAATGTGGGGCCTTATCCTTTGATTTCTTATTTTTATTATTCTTCTTCTCCTTGTCATGATTAGTCAGAGGCTCCTTGAAAACATTCCACTTGTGGTTGGGTTCTGTAAGCAAAGAACTCTGTGATGGAGGTGAGGCTTGCTCACTAGACTTTTGGGTGGCACAATTGTTATCATCATGCCCCCTCATCTGATGGAAATTTCAAAACTTGGTAGGGTCATAAGGAAACATTATCCACTATTTTATTATGCCTAATTTAGAAGCCTTATTTTTAGTTGGCTTCTTGCTTAAGGCATTCACCTCACAGCTATCCTTCTTGTCCTTCTTCTTAAGAGGAGAATCAGTAACACCATCATTGGTCATATTACGGTTGTGATCATGTGAAGAGGATGACTTTTGGGAAGGTATGGGTCACATGCCCACACACACCTTAAATACTTTGATCTTTAAATACTCATTAACAACTTCATCATAAGAGGTAGGTTCACACTTGAGGACTTCAAGGTGAACCTCCTGCCTCAATACTCATGTGAACATGTCATAAAGCTTGGTCATTTGAGAACCTATTCCTGCACATATGAACAGTTGAATGTCATTTATGCATAAAATAAAAGTTTGAATCACCCTTGGCTTGTGCCATGGAGGTGATTGATTGGATGCCAAGGTTAAAGGGTCTAAAAATATTGAAATATTGGAGGAAGTGATCTAGAAGGAGCTAGAAACTAGAGAGAGAATCTGGTGGTAGATTCTAAAACCAGACAAGAGCTTTAGCAAACATAGAATGAGTGAAGAGCTTTAACATCATGCCTTCATCTTGTTACTAATCCATGCATGCCATCATAAATTCCATAATATGCTCCATAAGACTAGATTCCCACATCCCATTGAACTTAGGTAGTTCAAGGATAAGAATAGGAAGGAGAATAGCACACACCCAAGGGGCTAGAAGATTCTGATGGAGATCCTCATAAGCACAGTTGATAACAGGATGATGATGAACATTGAGAGGGGGATCATGATGGTGATTATGTTGCCTATGCCCATAGGCATCACCATAACCATGACCATGGGGAGGATGATGTTAGGGTAGCTCCTGATAGGGAGGATGCTCATGATGGAAATCATCTCTATCATAGGGTGGAAAGCAGCAATGGAAAGTGTGATGATCCTTATAGGGATAATGGGAAGTATTGGTATACTCATATAAATGGTCATGATGACCAATATCTCCATGATATTGGTCACATTCCATTAGATGATGGTTAACAAATGGTCATTGATGCTCTTGATACGTATCCCATAGATCTCTAGTCTGTAAGTGGAAATCAAAATTAGCATGCTCATCAAAAACTATAAAATATGGATTAGGAGGATGGGAAGAACCCCTACAATGGGGATATCTTATTGAGCTAGAATACCTATGACCCATAGCATGGATATGAGGGTTTTCTTTCTCTAAAGTCTCTAACTAGGAAAGATGTGGAGAGCTCATGTGATAACTGGTCAAGGCACTCAAAATTGACTGCATGTAGGCTCTATTTCTAGAGGAAGCATGCCATTGATTCCTAAGGGAGAAGGAAAACTTCATTCACCTGAATCCATTTATAGTAATTGTTAATTATTACATGTAGCTCATTAGGTCCTATCTACACAAGGAGATCTTCATCACCTGAAACAGATGAATGAGGCACGGCATGAGGCTAAGATGAAACATCCTTAGATGAATGAAGCTTGGACTAGTGAAAAGGAGACCAAGTCCATTGGTTATAGTCCTAATAATCTTGTTCCCTTTCAAATGTGAGAGGGTTCAAACTACCATGTTGGGTCGAGGGAAGCTCTTGGATCCTATGATGTCTATGGTGTTTTATTACAAACACAAATTGTTTATTAGTGAGCTCAAAGATGAGACCCTGAATCCACTAAGATTGGTATCCTAATCGTGAGAGCTCAGTCATGCATGAAATGAAGCATGAGAAACATGGAAGATAATAGAAAATTCAAATTGATGAAGAACCAATATGGAGAATGACACAAAACCAAAGCAGGAGGAAACAACCAAGGTGAGAGATAAAACACAACTGAAAGTTAGGCCTAATAGCTAACAGAGGGGAGTTCTATAAGAGATATCTAAATAGGATATAACTAATGTGAAATCATATGTGAGGTCCCACTAGGTGTCTTAGAATGTATCTATAAGAATATGAATGGAACCACCAATTTTTGGTAGGGTGTTAAAGCAAACCATTAAGAGGCTAGAAGGCTCAAGGGTTCTATGGGCTATAGGAGATCTATAGTGGCTATCTAGTTTATTGACTTGAACCAAGATATAGATAGACTTGTAAACTAGGTTAGGGATAGAATGAATAGGTGCATAAATAATGTTAGTAACTCTAGTGGGTCTAACCATAGTAAAGCAAGTAGTTAAGACTAGACCATTAATTACATAAATAAAATGAAAACAATAATACCAAATGGAGAGAGATAACAACTGAAATGTAAATCTAGAAGATACGTCACTCTGAGGCCAAATGAAATAAATTTTAATAAATAAAGACATTTCCAAGAAAGGGTTCAAGAACATGCTTATTCTATATTTGAGTTATCTTTCCAAATCAATACTATTGTTTTCTAACAATGCAGTGTTCTAGTTAAGCAAGAGAGAGAGAATGTTTAAGTAAGTTTTATATTTTGCCTTGAGCATGTATATCTATAATATGCAATGAGTAATGTCTCTAAAGAGATCAATTACATGAAACAAAGGAATATTTAAAGAAATCAAAGTAATCTTTGACCATATACAAATGCAAGAAACTTCAAAAACTACTCTAAGCAATGCACAAAACAACTATTTTACTAAATCAATTCAAACCCTAGCATATACACTACACAAAATAATAAAGTTTCAATTTTCATAGAAAAGTGCCCTCAAATCAAGCTCAAATAATATTTTTATATGTTCTACCAACCAGGAATCTAAGCTAGGAAGCAATGTAGGAGGAAGACCAAGCTATGTGCAAGCTAAAGTCCAAACCAAAAGCCAAGAGTAGAGGAGGAGGTGAAGTGAGAACTTGCAATGGTGTAAAAGATCCAACAAAATACATAAATCAGTTTCAATGCCAAATTTAGAAGCTACAAGAAAGCCACAAGGAAGTAGGAACAACTGAGAGTAATAATGGAATCTCCAATCAAATGTGTAACAGCATATGGGATCCTCTGTCACCAATCAATCTCAAGAGTGCCACGAATGAATCAAGAGAGATTCAAAAAGGCATGAGAGTCAAGAAAGTGAATAATAATAAAGATAGAGTGAGGAGAGATAATATAATAGGGCTCAAATGAATGAGAATGAGGCATATATTCCAACCCCAATCTACCAAAAGACCTAAAACTAATCATTTTTTACCGTTTGGGTTCATCTTGGCACTTTTGGGCACTTTTTGCCTAGGCCTCAACCTAGGTTTAAACTTTGGTGAAGGAAACATGCACCCTAGGCCATGGTTTTCCTTTACACAAGCTTTATCCTAGGTTAAACAAGGGCCTAAGTTGGTCAATAGGCTCCTAAAAGGCCCTAGGGGGGTCTCTAAAAGGCCTGTCCTGCGTGCAAAAGGGCCAATACGGACTAAGGATGTATAAAGGGTAATAATATGATGTGGGAGAGGTCAAATTAGGTGGAAGATCTAAAATTGGGATGATCAAGGTCAGTAATCTACACGTGAGCTGATGTGTAATCATAGGGAGGATTAGGGTCATGAGAAGTACGATTACAAAAAGCATGACAAGGGTTTTTAGAGTGTGAAGAGTCTTTAATTTATTTATATTGAAGGGATGGAATATTAAGTGGAAGTTCCTTTTAAAAAATCTATATATATAACTCAATTATATTGTAAAAGAGTTTAGATGTGATAGAGATTACTATGAAATTCTGAAATAGTTTCTCTTTAATGTCTTTTATCTTTTTGTGCATAGTGAATCCTTTGTTTGTTTGAATCTATTAATCATGTAGATTATACTAAATGTTTCATAACTATTAAGTCTAATTTTCATGAATAAATATATAATCTCTAACAAATTAATGGATTGATTTAGTCTGACTTGTTTTCTTTTGTGTACTTTTGTCACACCTCACACAACTATATCTGCATTAGCATGGTCTGATGGGTTTTTCCAGGAACCTCTATTAATAATTATGTTGTGAGCATGGTTATTGTAAAACATGTTGTGATGGATTATAAGATAGATATATTTAGAGAGATGTCTCAATGAAAAAATTCACAATTTATCAAAGGAGGAAGTAAGAAGAATAGGGAGTTCTACAAAAGAATTTATTAATGAGCACATTTAAGATGAAATATATGAGATTTTCTAGTGTGAATTGCTTGGACTATTAGATATGTGGTAATCAAGATTTAAATACTATTTTTTTTGACTAAGGACAAAATTTCCATATTAGATAGAATAAAGACTAGAAATTTTTCAAAGATTAAACATTGATTGGACTCGTGCGATAGACCATTAAACAGAAACTACTCTCAACAAATATATTACATATTTTTTTGTGCAAGGATATCTAGATTTCAAGGATACACAACATATGTTTATGAGAGGGATTTGAGTAAAGTTTATCCAGTGCTTAACTACTCTTATCAATATGTTGTTTATAAAAAGGCCATGGTGTCTACCCTACCAACATGGAGTAGTCACTTTAGGCGTTATGGGGGTACATGCAATGTATAAGTGAATGATGAAGCACTGAGCAGAGGAACTTAAACATGAACCCTAAATATGGATGACACAAATAAATAGAGTGAGAGTAAAATTATAGGATTCAAAAGAGAGTTACAACAACAAATAAGGTGGAATAAATAGGATAACTAATATGTAACTATGAATATGAGTAGGAGTAGGAGTAAAATAAATGATGTATAAGAAATGGGTTCCCAAAGAGAGCATACATAAATTTTAGAATTTGGATAATTTTGAGATTATGAAGAATAAGGAATGGAAAGGCCCGATAAATAAGAAGACATAAATTAGGATAGAGAGGATATGGAACATAGCGAGGAGAGAGAGGAAAGCAAATTAGTAGTGGATCAGTTAGATTATAGTGGTATATCACAATTACATGTAAGGATATTGTTTAGACTAGGGAAAGAATATTATTTAGAATAGGTAATGCAAAAACACAAGATTAACATAGGTTCAATATCTTAAACAAAAGGAGTTGAAGACATGGATCATTCATTTTGTAAGTAAACATCCCCAAACCCATTTTATCTTTAACAAAGAGAAAACAAAGTGCAAAGGTTGGGAAAAGAAGAAATTGTTTTGAATTGTTTACACATACATTTGGTTAACTTAGCATAGAAACTAAGGAAATAATATATAAAATTTTAGAAAAGGTTGGGTTATATTTTGAAACCAGTTTTAATACACTAATAAAGACTTGTTTGCATAATCTAGTAGTAGTAGTTACAAGTGTTCCAAGCATGGTGTTAAACACATGAATATTTATTATTTTAACACCATATGATGGGTATTCTAACCCTAAATAGTATTCATTAATTTTTAATATGAAATGATAGGTTAAGGGAGTGACAACAAAGGATGTGAAAAAGTGTGAGTTCATCAAAGTTTTAACAAGCTGAGCTCTAGAATTCATTTATAAAAGGGATGCTAATTATCAAAGTCTTCAACAGGTTAATTGTTGGAAAACAACTAGATACTAAGAGGTGCAATGAATCAATATATCAATTAAAAATAGTCCTTTAATTATATTTAATCAATTTCAAAAGCATATGCAGATTAAAATATAAATGTAGATATCACATACACACACAAATACACATGACATCAGATTTATATGTGGAAAACCCAAAGGGAAAAACCACAGTGAGAATAGTTTTTAGAATCTACTGTTCTAATCCAACCTCATAGTCAACACCTCACTTGGCAAAACCTCACTGGTCATAAGACTCACTAGCAAAACCTCACTAGTTACGTTTATGGACACCAATCCTAACAAGACACCAATCCCCTAAATGAGCACCAACTCAACTAATCTGAAGGCACCAACCAATCAAATCTATGGAGCTACAACTCTAATTTACAAATTAGATTCATACATCAATCTAAATCTTTGTTCTGTGTTATAGGTCTAATCTATAATTGATCATACTCTACACATTATTTTTTTGCCTTTCTTCCTCTCTACTCCTTTGTATTCCATTGGTCTTGTGTCTAGATATGTCTCTATTCGACACACTTCATTGGATTCACCAACCAATCTGCTCTTCTCTACCCCCTTTGGTTCTTTTTCTTTATGATTTTCTATTTGACACACCTCATTGCCTTTTGTTCTCTACCTCTGTCTATATTCAATTTGGCTTAATAGCAAAATCAATTATTCCTACAACTTTTCCTTTGTCTTAGATATCATATATATAAGCAAATTATCTAGGGTTTGCTTCTTCTCTAAGTTCACACTTGAACTATAACACATCATGCCAATTTTGGACTTTAGTTCATTAAGACTTGAACTATTAGTTCCTACGTCTTAATTCCATGTATCACACCATAATTATAGGTCTCTCTACTATCTATAGAATTTTTTAGACTCAAATTTTGATGTACATGATCTTTATGTAGATTTGATCAATTGGATCGATCAATCTCATTGTCTATGTCGAGATATAGAGCTGATACGTAAGTTTTTGCATGTTCTTGTAACTAACTATTTCTATTTAAACACTTTAAATACTGGCCTTTGATATCTTTCTTCACACCATCTCTAATCTCTCTTGATCTATCTGATCTTTATACATTACTGAACTTTAATGTTCCACTCTTTAAAATGTGTTCTTCGATCTCCAGATCCTAGCTCCCATGTGTCATTAGATTTTTAAACTTACATGAACTTTACCTTGACTTGGTTGTTAAACTATGACACCTTTGACATCATCCCACTGATTCCTATATCTTTGGATCACTTTTTTTTCATTGATCTTCTCAAACTTGCTCAATATTTAACTCATCACTGTGTTGTCAATAAACCTTGAGCACTTTATAGCATTTGAGTCCATTCACTTTATTGGAATCCTTTGCATGATCACCCACTCACCGTCAGATCTTCTAAAAAGCTTATTCTTTATATCTATCCAATCCTCAAGAATATAAAACTTGGCTTAAGTGCATGCCTTCTATACATAGTTGTCAGTTCCCACTATTGAAACATTTGGCATCCTCACATTGCTCATTGACCTTTTGAATTTAAACTATACCATAGATTATTTATCTAGGCTCCATGATTTTGACACTTGTCACTTGCATGTTCACTCAAAGGATCTTTTGAAAATTTGACTTTGCTTCACTTCATTGGATCATCTACGTATGATGAAGCATTGGCTATTGATCAAGCTAGGACATATATTAAGTCTTAGACTTAGGAAAATATGAATTCCTTTGATCATTTCTTAGAGCTAGTAATTTCTAGGTCAAGGGGTTGGTTTCTTAATGATGATATGGACTTAAGTTACTTAAGTTATTGGTCCTAGCTACACCAAGTCAACATTAAAATAGATACTTTCTTGTCGATGCCATGGCTAAACCCTTAGGATTTTATTTTTAAACCTTATAATGTTTCGAGAGCTAAATAAATCAATTATGATTTCATTACTCTCTCTAAACTTGCAATCCATATTTATATAATGTACATGAAAAACCCATAATGGATATTCTATCTATTTAACTTTAAACATCCATAAATGGTCTTTGTAAAAGCATGACAACTTTGCATAGTACAATTTTGAAACATGTTCTTCTCCCCATCAATCCTGATTGATCCTTTTGACATCAATGGCATCCATAGTGTCCCTTTTGACATCAATGACAATCATATTACCAACAATATCCCCCTTTGGCATTGATGGCAAACTTAATGCTCTAATGTAAACTTAATGCTCTAATAATTTGATCCTTCTCTAGCATTGCTTGCATTGGCTTTTAATGATTATGAACTAAATTTATTCATACCAAACTTTATCTGCCTTAAGCAATGTCATATTTGACTAAGCTCATCTTGGACACTTGCTCTGCTCTTCAAAACTTTTATAGAGAGCATTTTCACTTTTTCTCTAAACTTTTACATAAAGCATTTGCCCTTTTTCTCCCCCTTTGACATCAATGGTAAAGGGAATCCTAACTATTTGTCCAAAGTGTTCTCCCCCTTTATTAGATAAAGGATTTTGTCCAAGAACCTGCAACTATCCACTCATTAGAAATTTACAAAATATGCATACCTGAGTTGCCTTTTCTCTTCTTCTAGGGATCAACAAGGCTTTTATGATCCTTCCTTTGGACTTTTGCTCCATCACTAGTATCTATTGATGTGATGTAAGAGATATCACTCCAAAATTTTATCTCATTGCATCACTTGAGCATCTTCAAATCTCCATACATAGTCTTCTAATCCTAAGACCTGACCAATTACAAAGCTCCCACTTTGTTTATGCATGAGGATTCAATACATTGTCTAAGCACCTGACTTGGTTTGTTCAATTCATTATCACAACCTGATTGAATTCTTATTTTTAGAATACATCACTTGTTTCTCCACTAAAAGGGGTCTCTTAATAATCATAGATAGAGACACCTTAATTCACAATGTCCTATAACAATGTGAAACTAGGAGTTGCCCATAACTCCTCATATTCCTTCTCTTTCTGTGGTCATCTTATATTTTATGTTCTTCTTCTTCTTCTTCTTCTTAGGCTTGAGAGAAAAAATATGCTCATCCATTACACTATTCTCCTTTGGATTAACAATAGATGGAGACAACATGGATTTATGGCATACCTTTTCATCTTATGAATCTTCCTTACAACTTGGAATCTAATCACTAGGCATAGAAGACTAATGTTCTATGCTTGATACTTGCTCTATAGCAGCCAAATGTTCACTTGAATATGTATATACCTTAGAACTATCCTTGACCAACACCTTGGACTTCTCCTTGAGCTTTGTCTTCTCATTCTCAACATGTGCAAACATTAAGATCTCTTGACATTTTCCAACCTCTATATCATTCTTAAACATGGCTTGATCTTTCACTTTCCATACATGCTTGGGTTGCTTATATCTCTTATTTTTATCTTTATTAGAGAATTATGAACCTTTGTTCACAGTAGGAGGCATACCTTTATTCTTACTCTATACTTTTGATCTTACAAATCTTATTCTACAATGTTTATCTATGTGACCAAAATTATTTCAATTATAGCACATTACATTTATATCTACCAAGAGTGTAAATGAATTTTTGCTTACAAAATTGGCTCTCCTTTTAGGTATAACTCTACATTTACTAGCCTTATGACTAAACTGATTATAGCTATAACAATAACCATAAAAAGATGAGGAATACCTAGTCATAGAATTGGGTTGCCTTATTGGTCTTCTCACCTTTGTGTAACCATCTACATCAGTTACCTTTGTCTTCTACATCTTCCTTGAATTTGTAGAGATGAACTCATTATTATTCTTCCTTTATTGAGGCTTATTTTCTCCTTTAGCCTTCTTCACATTATCAATATTTGTATCTATCTTTGTATCCCATAAATATTTCTCTTTATTTATTCATAATCCTCCAGCTTTGAAATTATCATATAACTTAGTAAATGTATTGGTTATGGTACTTTTCCCCTTTTCATAACTAAGACTAGATTTCCCTTTTGATGGTTTTTAAGAGCTGATCAATTCATCAAGAATGTCTAATTCTCCTTTAAACTTTAGACATTTTTCTATTTGTACTTTAGCCATTTCAAGCTCTTTTCTAAAAGCCACTATCTCTGCTTCTATCCTCATACACTCAACAAATTTGAATTATAGTTCAATTTTAACTACATCTTTTATTATTGTAGCCTCTTTGACCTGAGTCTTAAGGCTTACTATCATCTGATCAAATCTTTCAATAATTTTGGCCATAGTTTTTCAATTTTTTTTATCCAAGCTTATTCTACCTTGAGTTCTCTTTTCTTAGCTTATCAATCTCATCTAGAACACAGATGAGTTCACACTGAAATTCCACTTCTCCTTCCTCTTCTTCATCAGAGTCTTCAATTTCCTCTTGATCCAGATCTATAGAAGTTAATCCTAATGCAGGGACTCATTTTCCTCAGCCATAAAGGCATAGGTGTGGTCATCATTTGAGCTATCATTATCATCCAATGAGTCACTATCTTCTCTTATATACAAGTTTTTCTTGTTTTTAAAGAAGTTAATCCTTTTGGAATAGTGGGGATTCATTATTTTGCCATCCTCTTCTTGCTCAAAGTTATCCTTTTCCTCATAAGGCCATTTATTATCAAAATGTCTGACTTTACCATAATTAAAACATTTAAAGGGTAACTTACCTTTGTACTGTCTAGATCCTCTTTTCAATCTTCTGACAAATTTGGCTTCTTCTTCATCAGTCTCCTTAGATCTGGATGTAGATGCTTTTTCTTTTTCATGCATTGATGCTTTGAATGCAGCTTCTCTCTTTGAAGTATCTACTTCTCCCATTCTCATCTCATAAGTAGTGATAGCTTCTACGCAACTCATCTATTATCAGCTTATCTAATCTTTTGCTTCCTCTATTATAGAGATTTTAGAGTCATATCTTGATGTCAAAAGATCTTAGGACCTTTTTGACAATGATTGATTATTTCATCTCTTCTCCAAGGCCTCTAATTGCATTAATTATTTCATCTACCCTGAGGAGGTAGTTTGTAATCTTCTCTTCTTCAGTCATTTTTAAAATTTCAAACATACCTCTATATGTTTATAGCGTGTCTTTCTTTACCTTTTCATCTCCTTCATAGATGATCTTTAGTTTTTTTTAGATATCTTATGCATTTTGACAATGCATCACTTTGACAAACTCTATTTTTGAGCAATATACAGATAATAGTATTCTTTGCCTTGGCATTGCTCTCATATGCCTTTTTGAAAGTTTGATCAGTAAGATTTGTAATAGGTGATGTATATCCATTTACCATAAACATCCATACATCAAAACCTAATGAAGATAGATATGCTTCCATTCTTATGCTTGAGAATCCATAGTTATATCCATCAAAGAGAGGTGATTTGTTTGATTAATAATCTTCTTGATTAGCCATTGTGTTCATTATTCCAAGATCTACCTAAGTTGATTAAGCTTCTTTCAAGGAACCTTAGGCTCTGATACTAATTGTTGGAACATAACTAGATAGTAAGAGGGGGTGAATCAGTATATCAACTAAAACCAGTCCTTTAATTCTTTTAAAGCAATTTCAAAAGCATATGTAGATTGAAAGATAAATGTAGAGATCACATACACACACAAATACACATGACACCAAATTTATACGTGGAAAACTCAAAGGAAAAAACCACAGTGAGAATATCTACTAGAATCTATTATTCTAATCCATCCTCACAGTCAATGCCTCACTTGGCAAAACCTCATTGGTTACAAGCCTCACTAGCAAAACCCCACTAGTTACATTTAAGGACACCAATCCTAATGAGACACCAATACCTTAAAAGAGCACCAACTCCACTATCTAATGCACCAATTGTAGACATCTAATTCTTAACACCATTTGTGTTAAAATTGTCAATCTTACTCGAATTGCACTCAAATGCACATTTTAGGTCAAAATCCATAAAACAACCTAAATAGTTCAAACTTGTCACTTAAAATTTCAAGCTTAGGTCAAAGTATCCCTAAATAAGGCAATGCATTTTATGGGCTAGCTAACTTTGATCAGATAATTTTGAGTCAAAATGACAATTTTATCATTTAGTGCTTTAAATCACTCTTTTCTTCTAATTCATTGGTACACATCATGTACCTTTGTTATTTGGTGTTGGAAAACAACCTAAATTGGAATATAGCTCTAATGCATCTAACATCACCTTCCAATTCCTTCTCCAATCAAATTATGATCTAGTAATATGACTTTCTGACCATTTTGATTAATTATGCACCAATTTCTAAAGAATTACACTAAACTTGATTAAACTTACTTAAGATAAAGCTTAAGTAAGAATTTCAATAGATATTTTTGAATATCTAATTATTGGAAATTGATTTTGAATATCTACATCACCTAATGACATCATCTATGGGATGGCATCCATCAAGCCATAAGTCCATAAAATATCAAGATTATAGGTCACCCATACCTAGTTAAAGCCTCCCATACCTTTTTAATGCTTATTTATCTTGAGGATATTTATGAGTTTAATTCAAAATATTAGGATTATTCATGGCCACACATCTCAATCTTGAGATGGACAGTCATGTTTGATCTTGACCAATCTCAAAAATATATAAATAGAAAGGCCATGGACATGAATTTTAAGCTTGATTTATGCAAAGTTATTATGCAAAATTGTCTCCACAATCATTTGCAATAGACCATTAAAATTAGTAACAAGCTTCATTAATAAGCTAGTTTAGTGATTTGAAATCATGAGCCTAGGTTTTATGGAGTGTTCTTGAGACATTGGAGGAGTTTTCCACCTTTGTTGACAAAGATAAGGATGCTTGATCAAGGGAGAACACACTTTTGAGCCACATGGGTACGGTGAATCCATTTGGGAAGGTAATATGATTTTTTATTTTCTTTCATTTATTTCTTTATATCCTTTGTAATTACCATAGGAATAGATAGGCTTAGTTAGTTAGTTTTTTATGCATTTTTCATGATTTATGGACTAATGTTTGACTAACTTGCTTCGTAATCCTCTCTACATATTGGCACACCCGATAGGACAAGATGCATCCCACACATGAAGAAGATCATTATGAAAATTTAAAATCTTCATTTAGATCATTAAAACTCTTTTAATTTGATTTTCTAACTTTATTTTGTCATTTTTCTTTGTCACGGGTTTACATAGTAACCGTCATCGATTAGTAAAAATGTCATCAATTGGCATATCATCGTCAGTCAATGTTGGTATAACCGATATCAGTTAGATAAACTTCATTGGTTAGTAATTTTAACTGATGTTGGTCATATAACCAATGTCATTCACTGTGTTTTTCTTAAAAACACAAACTTGAGAGCTAAATAGGCCATTTTAAAATGCTTGGTTTGGGGTCATATAGAATCCACTTTGGATGATTTTTTTTTAAAACCACATGTTTTCTCCTAAATTTTCATAATTTGAAATTATTTTAGCTTTAAGTTTAATATATTTTTTAAAAAAATTGAAAAATATATTTAAAATGTTTTTAATATAACATATTTGCTTTTGGGGTGATGCCTTAGGGGTAGACCTGTAACTAGCAGATTTCAAGGTTGATAAATCATGTTTTAGAACATATTTTGTATGTTTTAAAATTAATTAGGAGCATTATTTTGGTACTTAAAGTAACATTTAAGGTGATTAAATAAGTGTTTTTAGCATTAGTTTTCAAAGTTACAACTAAGACCAAGGGGTCAAATGAACACCACCTCATTTTCCATTTGGGCTTAAAAATGAACTCGCCTTTCCAAGTTTTTTGTATTTATTTAGTTGTTTAAGTTAGATTTTATTTAGAAAAAAGAGGGATGCCATGTGTATGCTCTTCCATCTGTCCCCTTTAGGTAACCTTTGAAATCAAAATTGGTATTTCTATTGCAAAAAATCCTAGTCCAAGGCTTAGAAAGAAAGTTGTCTAAAACACTCCCCAAAAACTCGTTAAAGTTTGGGTGATCTTGAAAATGACCCTAAAGTCTTTATATTTCATGCTTTCTTTATTTTTATGCAAACTTAGCTTATGAGGGGGATATCATTACCTCCCACAAGTTCTTTAGGAAATCTTTGACCTAGGGTTTCACCTCTCATCATTTACTTCATTTCGCTCCTAATTGGAGTTGCACATGGGATGTATTTGCATTTGAAAATCACACTACACTGAGCGAACAGTAAGATGTAGTGGTTTTAAAAAGGACTAGACATTTTTACAACTAGCTAATGCCATAATCACCCAATTTTTTTCTTGTCTTTTGCATCATTTGACATGAAAGTCATTATACAATTGATTCCCCTAGAACGATCGAAACCTTGCTAGTTTAGTAGACCCCGCTTTGCCATCCCTGGTCAGTTTAGACTTAAGACATTTTTTTTTTCATTAGCTTACTTGGTCTTGATTTGTGTCTAAAAATACTTATTAACTCAATGAACTTAACCAAAATATATTATCCTCAATTTTCTTGAGCAAGGGAGGTGTTACGTTGTTTAATTAAAAAATACATATTTTCCTTATTCAAATGATTATCAAAAGCTTTGTGTCATGTCATCCACTTTGTCATAGTCATGATACCCAATTGAGTCTAAATATTTTACCCAATTTGTTTAAATCCTTCATTTATAATCCACATTAGAAATTGAACCTTTTTTAGTTATAAGGGTTGGTGTGTCAAAGTGGGTTCACCATTTGTGCACTAAGATTGTTCTAACTTGGGTTTAATTTTCCATTTGGATTGAAGGTCATTTATTAAGACTCAAAATCACAATATCATCTTGGTGACTCAAGTCATCTTGCGTATCACTCACGCTTTGAGTCCTAGAATATATTTTTATCCTATTAGAACCATGTGGCAACGTTGTGCTGCCTATTTGGTCTTTGATTTATACTTAGTGATTCGCATAGGTTTTTACATCTTGAGTTGCTTAGTTCATTTTTCCTTATTTATAATTTGAAGAGATTTCCTCTAAACTTATAAGGGTTTACTTGTTGAAGTTGAAACTAGCTTTTACAGTATGGGTGTATCATAAAGATCTAGGCTTTGGTGTATTAGTTTTCACCTTGGGTATTTGAGTTACCTTACCCTATTTTGATCTATATGATTTCAAATTTACCAAAGTTTGAGTAAACTCATGAACCAAACCTTCTAAATTGTGCATGGTTTCAAACCACCCTCCCTTATAGTCTCCATGGTACCTTGGTTATTTGTTTAAAAGAGAGCCAAAGCATACTTTGTTTGGTTGCCAAGCATTGGTCCAAAGTTAGTCAAACACACATAATAGCTATTTTAGACATGACTCAAAGGTTCACTCATAGTGGGGCCTCTTATGGCCTTAGTTATGAATATGAGAAATTTTATGACAGTCAAGATAACCCCATTGTTTTTTATGACATCCCCACAATAGTAGGATCTGAAGATGATTACAATGAATATCAGCCCTAAGAAGATCAAGATGAAGCCCTTCTTAGATTGATAGAATCAGGTGCTAGACTACCTTCTGACTTTCCTATTGAACAATTGCATACCTTAGAAAAGGATAACAATGATGGCAAGAGCAAGCTTTTGCACGAATAGGCATACCTTCTTCCTCTAATAAAGGAAAATAAATACAAACAAAGTCAAAACCCACAAATCTAGATCTTCTAGCTAAGATCAAGATAATAAGTCAATGATATGCAGATCAACTTATCATAGACTTAAATAACTCCCTATTTTCCACTTCAATTCACAATAATGCTTTGAAAGAATAAGGAAATGTGGTTGAAAGTATGCAATAAATATTAGATGAGGATATTACCATAGTGGATCAAGGTAATATAAATGAACAATTAAAGTCACAAGAGACCTTAAAAAGTGTTCCATTTGACATGGAACATACATTCTTCAATCATCAAGAACCTCTTGTTACTTTACAAACTCAAAAACCCAAACATTCAGTTCAAATTGAGGAAATCCCTCAAGACAATTTGGCTAGTTCTTTTCAACCAACACAAAAATTAGTAAATAAACATATAAATTTCCAAAATCAACAAAGTACAAAATAGCCAAATTCATGAAATGTTTTACAATCTAAGAAACAACGACCTATGTTCTCAACTCAAGGAATAAATCAGAACCAAGTCATGGATCGAAAGGTATACACTCCCTATAGATCCACACAAAACCAGAGGCACATTCCACCCCAATAGCAACAAAACTAAAGGCACATTCCACCCCAATAGCAACAAAACTAGGGGCACATTCCACCCCAATAACAACAAAACTAGGGGCACATTCCACCCCAATAGTAATAAAACCACGGGCACATTCCACCCCAACAACAACAAAACCATGGGCACATTCCATCCCAACAACATTTTATTCAATCCAAAAATGCGCCAAACATGCAAGAATGGAATTCTATGACAAAAATTGTTTAAATATTGGAGATGAATAATAGAGTCAAAAATTACAAATTTCATGAGACATGCCCATATCCATTTGATTTATCTATTCTCCAAAACCCCTTTCCACCTCATTTTGAGGCTCCCAAATTTGACAAGTCTAAAGGAAAAGGAGATCCACGTGAGCACATATAGGCATTCTTTGTATTATGTCAAGAGGTTTCTTATAGTAGTGAGTACTTATTATGAATATTTTTTCAAAGTTTAGCGGGACAAGCTCTTGATTGCCCTTAAACTACCCAAGGGATCAATTGTGGATTGGAACGACTTATAAAAAAAGTTTGTTTACCATTTCTCATATAACATAGAACATGAATTAACCATTGTTAACTTATGCAAAGCCAAGCAACATGATAGTGAAATTTTTGCCGCATATCTACAAAGGTGGAGAGCAATGGTAGGCCACTTTTAACATAACTTTCCAAATAAATGGTTGGTTGATATATTTGCATAGAACTTGCATCTTGAAGTTGTGCATAATCTACAGTTAGCTTGTGATAACTCATTTGAATAATTTATTGAAAAAGGAGTATAGATTGAGAAGGATCTTATTGTTAATGGCCTTGTTAAGAATTTTACACAAATTCAAGCATTTAATCAGACTAAATCACTGGTTCAAATAGTTATGCAAGATAAGCCTAAAGGCTTTAGCAAAAATAAGAACATGGTTGGAAATGGGGTGACTGAAACATGACATGTACAAATGGTATAGGCTATGCGTCTTCCAAATTTATAATTAACTCTCCTAAATACACTACCTACTTTGTAGAGACAACCTCCACGAAGGACATTTCATAACAATTTTAGAGTCTTTAGCAAGTTAAGAGAATCGGTTGAAACAATGTTACAAAAACTCATTGTAGCTAATTTAATTGTATGACTAGTATCAAGGCCATTTCCTCAAGATCAACCAAAACTAGATTGTTACAAAGAGAAAAAATGGTGTAACTTTCATTATTTTGTTGGTCACAGTGTATATCATTACATTCAATTATGACATATTATTGAGAACTTTATGGAAAGTGGTGAACTAGAAATTAAGTTGGCCCCTAATCAAGACATAAATTAGGATATGGGAATCTACAAAGACCCCTTTTCTTGACATGATCCACCACCACTAAGAAATAATCAAAATGGTCACAATCAAGTATAGAGGCAGAATCAGAACCAACAACAAGGTTAGAATCATAATGAGCATAATCGAGATAATAATTCCCATACTAACAATGTGGCTTATAACAACATACCTTACGACTATAGTAATACTGTGGGACACATTTTTATATCTCACATTGCCACTGTTACTATGAAACCACATGGCTAATCTCATGTTCTTTGCAACATAGGACCCATCATTATAGGGTCAACACCCTCTCCCCCTAGTAATACCATGTCGCGTTTGCATAATCATGTTGTGACTACATTTACATAGGTTACTAATTCTAAATAACAGTAACTTATCTTCTAATTATAAAGGCTCCTCATGTTGGCCCAAAATTATATCAATACAGTTAGTCACCTACGAGTCACCATCCAAGGCCCTTTACCTTCCTCTTCTAATTATAATAACTCCTTACCACCTCTAGGTTGTGCAATCATAACTATACTTCTATGAGTTACCATCTAGGGCCCTTCACCCACTTCTTTCTTAAAACCTAATGAGAACATTGTGCCAATAGTTCCAAAGCCAAACACTATCCCAACAAAGACTAAAATAGTTCAATCCACAATTTAAAGGCCTTATAGTCTTATGGATTAATTAGATAAAACCCCTACACAAATCTCCATATTATAACACTTGTAGACATCTAATGTCCATCAAACCATCTTCAACAAACTTTTACAAGAGTCTATCGTGCCTAATGATATAAACCTTGATCAGTTCCAGAACCTAGTTGGAAACTTGTCTTCATTTTGGCTAAATCACATTTGATCAAAAAGACATGTCCACCATCAGCCCAAACCATAATAACACACTATACATTGAGATAATCATTGTAGATCACAAGATCAAGTGATTTCTTATATATAATGGTTTAGGGCTGAACATCATATCTCTTAAATTGGTATGACGATTGGGCTACATGGATAAATACATTTAGTCAAAAACTATTACAATAAAGGCTTACAATAATGCCAAGAGGGAGTCATCTGGTATAATTTAGTTGCCAGTCATGGTTGGGTCTATTTATCTTCACACATTATTCCATATTATGGATATTGAGATTCCTTATAACATACTTCTTGGTCATCCTTGGATCCATGAAGTACAAGTAGTTCCATCTACTCTTCACCACTACCTTAAGTTCCCCCATGATGGGATCAAGGTTACTATTCTCGCTAATCAGTAGCCATATCAATACTGCAAACATCTTAGAGTAGATTTTTGTAATTATAACTATTGCCCAAGTTCTAATTCATTACAAAGAATAACAAAGCCATTATTTCTCATCCATCTCCATCTAATTATATAGACCTTGGTGATCTAGCCTCCACTTCATCTGATCCATTTCTTACAGCTCTTGCCAAGCAGGTTATTATTAAAGACAAGCATTTCCACATACCATCTAAAGGATGTCCTCTATATTAAAAAATTACCAAAATCCCCTAAAATATTTGGTAAGCCTAAAACTTCCCAGACTCCTAACAAACCCAATCAGATTTGGTAACCAAACAAGAAACAACTAAAACCTCCTATGGTTTTTGTACCTACAATCACACCAAAGAAAGATAGAGAGGCTTTTATCAAGGGAGATTAGTTATGTTCTCAAGGCCTTGTTGATTGTTTTCAGAATCCAAAGCATCATATCCCTAACAGGATAATGGATCATCTTGACTATATAGGGAAAGGCCTTGGCCCATAGGTGCAAGGAATTTTAGAACCCTTATCAGTTAGAGTTGTCAATTAGAATCATGGTCTCAGATTTAAACCACCAAAGGATGACCTCATGACATTTGATAGTGACTCTTCTAAAGTGACTAGTAATAAGACTCTTATCAATGACATAACATCCCATTATAGCCTTTTTGATGAGCTTGTTGACTCAGATTTCTTTGATTCAAATGTCAAATTGACCATAATGCCTATTAAATCTTCTTGTCCTGAAGTAAAAACCTGTCCTAGTGGTGATTCCCTTCCTGAAGTAGGAAATTATATCTTTACCATTGGCACTTCCCATCTTGAAGCAAACCCTCACTATACCCTATGCATTTGCCATCTTGAACTCATAGATTGGGATCAACAAAATTTGGTCATATGCCTCGATGAGTTTCAAAATGAAGAATCAATTGTAAAATACATGGGCCTATGAGATGCATTCCCCATTGGTAATCATAAGTAGGGTTTTGATTTTTCATTGGATCCTTCTACCTACTTTGGAGAGTAGGCAAACTTTCTTGGTCATAATAAAGAAAAAACATCAAGATCTTCTGGTGAAAACCTCTTTGAGGCACTTGTCAATCAAGGAAAAAGTAAAGAATAAGACTAACCTTTGAGTGAAAACCTATTTCAGGTGATCCCAGGTGGGAAATTTTTATCATCCCCTTAGGATTTTGAAAGTCTATCTAGCCCAAGTTCCATAGCTAGTACAAGCATCTCTTCAGAACAACATCAAATATTTGAGCATCTTGCTCTTGAGTTTCCAGAGGTTTTAACCAATTGGCCTTTACCTGAGAAGGTAGATTTTGATTCTTCATATTATCCAGATCTTTGGGAGGAACAACAAGAAGTTATAGTAGAGGAAAATGATTGTGACAATAAATTGCCTACAATTCTAGAGGATCAATCCACACTCCTTGTGGAGAACATAATAGAAGTGAATTTGGGAAACCATGAGGATCCTAAAATTGTTTATCTTGGAGCTTCACTTACTAAAGTAGAACATGTGAACATATTATATCAATTCTTAAGGATTATATAGACATCTATGTATGGGCATACTCTGAAATTCTAGGCTTGGACCCAGATTTAGTTGTGTATCATCTTGTTGTTCACCCTGGTGTTAAACCAGTCAAGTAAAAATTAAGAAAGATGCATCCACACATCGCCCTTTTGGTTAAGGCTGAGTTGGAAAAGTTGTTAGAAGCCAATTTTATCAAACCACTAGAATACTTTGAATGGGTTTCTAACATAGTACCAGTGAGTAAAAAGAACCTAGACATATGTATTTGTATTGATTTTCATGATATCAATAAAGCATGCCCCAAAGATGATTTTCCTCTACCCAACATTTACATGATCGTCGACTCAAGTGCTAGGTACAAGATGTTATCCTTAATGGATGGATTTTTTTATTACAATCAGATCAAGATAGCCCCTAAAGATCAACATAAGACCACATTCACCACTTCTGTGGGGAACATTTTGCTACCAAGTCATGCCATTTAGTTTGAAGAATGTTGGAGCCACATATCATTATGAAATGACTATCATTTTCCATGACATGATGCATGACATTTTCAAGGACTATGTTGATGATATACTAGAAAAATCAAGAACAAGATTTGGACATCCTGACATTCTACAAAAATATTTGAGAGGCTTCATGAATATAAAGTATCACTTGAATCCTAAGAAATGTGTCTTTGGAGTCACATCAAGAAAATTGACTAGGTTTCATTATATCACAATGAGGGATCAAAGTAGACCTTACAAAGGAAAATACTATTATGGAAATGCCTCCACCAAACAATCTTAAATAGCTACGAGGTTTATAAGGAAAGATCCAGTCTATGCATAGGTTTATTTCTCAATCGGCAAATAAGTGCCACCCATTTACCCATCTCTTAAAGAAAGGGGTAACATTTTAGTGGGATGAATATTGTTAGATAGCATTTGAAAATCTTAAAACATACTTGGCCAATCCACTAGTCTTATGACCTCCAACATAAAGAAAGCCATTGCTTCTTTATATATCAGCCACGAAACATGCACTGGTGGCACTTTTCACTCAGCATGATGATCATGGTAAGGAAAATAGTATTTATTATTTAAGCCACACATTGGTAGCCTATGAACATAAGTATATGCCTATTGAGAACATATGTTTAGCTATGGTGTTTGCTACTCAAAAATTGTGGCTAAATAATAAAACTATTGTTATTACCAAGGTAGATCCTCTCAAGTTCCTCTTATCTAAAGTAGTTCTTCAAGGATGCATGGCTAAATTGATTATGCTCCTTAATGAGTTTGATATTGAGTACCAGAATCAAAAGGCAATCAAAGGACAAGTTTTTGCTAACCAACTTGTAGAAGCTCCTATTAAGGCCACTCAACCTCTCAACTTTGACCTTCTAGATGATTCTATCATGACGAAAGAACAAGCATCAAAAGAACCTGAATAGTGGATCCTCTATTTTGATGGATCTTTCACATCTCGAGGGTCTAAATCTAGAATATTGTTGATCATACCATAGGGGGATCTGATCCCCAAAGCATTCCATATACAATTTCATTATACAAACAATATGGTCAAATATGAGGCATTGGTTAAAGGGCTCTATCTTGTTAGATAGTGGGATATTCAAAGCTTAAAGGTCTATGGAGATTCATAGCTAATCATAAATTAGATAACTGGCCAGTATCAAACAAAGGATGATAAGTTTGTTCCTTACAAGCAAATTATCGATAACTTCAAAACACATTTTAAATCTCTACAATTTGAGCAAGTTCCACGAGTCAACAGTAGATATACCAATGCCATGGAAATAATTGGTTCCATGATTCAAATGCATAATTGTGTTAAAGAGTATTAGTTCTTGATTGAAAATCTTCTTCAGCTAGCACATATTCTATCAAATTTAGAGAGGATATGCACCATTGTTGATCATAATCCCCCCTGAGCTACCATGGTACCAAGATTTTTATAACTATTTCCATATTCAATTACTTCCCACTAACCTTTATAACAACTAATAAAAACTATTCCTTCATCACTTAACATGTTATATCCTCCTTGGAAACATACTTTATCATAAAGGCTATGATAGAATGCTTCTTCATTATTTATCTTTGGGAGAATCTAAGCTGGCACTAAAGGAGGTTCATGAAGGAATGTGTGGGGCCCATACCAATGGTGTAGTCCTAGCAAAGAAACTCCTTAGAACAGGATATTTTTGGCCCAAAATAGAGATAGATGCTTGTGATTATGTAAATAAGTATGTTCCTTTTCAATAGCATGGAAACTTGATACATGTACCTTCCTTACCATTATAGTCGATCACAACACCATGGCCATTCTCAACATGGGGCCAATCTCATTGGGAAAATTAACCTGACATCTTCATATGGCTATAAGCACTTTTTGACTACAATCGAGTACTTTACCAAGTGGATTAAGGCCATTCTTCTCACTTATGTTATAAAGAAACAAATAGCCAAATTCATTCATTAACATATCATATATCGATATGGCATCCCAGCTCATATTATATTCGATAATGGTGAATCATTTATGAACCAAGATATGAAATCTCTTTGTTTAAAATTTAAGATCAAGCAGAATAAATCCACTCCATATAACCCATAAGGCAACAGACAAGAAGAGTCAAATAAAACCATTCTAGCCATCTTAAAGAAGATTTTCAATGATGTTGGCCATAATTGGCACTTGCAACTCTTTCCTAACCTTTGGGATTATAAAACCAATCATCGCACCCCAACTAGAGCTACTCCATACTCCCTTATTTTTGGCACTAAAGCTATCATCCTGATAGAGATTGAGATCCTATCATTAAGAATATCACTGGAGCATATTGAAGATGATGATGACTATATAGCCTCATGGCTGCAAGAACTAGAACTTGTTGATGGTAAGCATTTAGCTTCCCTAGAAAACTTGCAGGCCTATCAGAACAGATTACGGAGGAGCTACAAAAAATGCATAATCCCTTGAGAGTTTGAGATTGGTGACTTATTTTTTAAAGAGAAACAAAAGAACACAAATGTTGAACCCAAAAAGAAAAGAAATTTTCAACCTAATTGGTTAAGACTATATATTGTCATAGTCAAACTATGGATCAGGAGCATATCCACTGGTTAAACCTAATGGTGAAGAACTTTTAGATCCCATGAACATCATACACCTTAAGAGGTTAGATGCATAAATAGACTTTTAAAAATTATCTATAAGACCCCTAACTTGGGGGCAACTTGTGCTGATGTAATTTTATCCCACCCTTTCATCTTACCTTAAATGCATTTTATACTACCCTAGTCTACTTTTTATGATTCCAAATCTATAAAGGCTTTGAATACTTAGCACTCTGAACACATTCTTCATCCCATTATGGATTGTTCTCTTTAAAAGCATATTCTTTTTTATGTGTAGGGCATGTTATAAGCTTAAACACTTTTTATCCCTTAACCAATTATGATCTTGATTATGTCTCATAAACATTATGAGCATCCTTAGTAGCAGTTCTACAAAGTAGTTCAGCTAGGACAGTATTATGTAGGTTCAGACAAGTGAACAGAAACATCTTCTTAATTCTAGACTATTTCTACATTGTTATAGATAGGCAAATGCAGATACTTCTTTTTACTTCAAGTTACACATTATTATATATCACATTCATTGCTCTTTATTATTTTATCAAGATCCTTGCTCTCACTGATTTGTGAGCATAGGCTATTGCAACCAACTTAGTTATCTTATTAGAACCTCTACTCTTAGGACGTGCATCTCCTTGACTAGATGGTCCCACCTTATGCATATTTTATCCCAAAAACACCAAAAACATTGGAATTACTTTGAAAATACCAAAAACATCATAACATGATCCACAAAAGAACAAAAATATTGTCTCATACTTCTATACATTTGTAAATTCTCATTCTACCATGTTACACTCTTGCCATTTTTCAAGCACAGAAACACCAATTCATTTCATCTTGTCCCATGCACTTGCCATTTTACAAGGTCATTCTTTCTCATCTCATCAGCTTCTTGTTTGATAGACCATTCTCATTTGTTTGTCATGTCCTCCATTTCTTCTATAACATTAATCAAGCTATTTTGATCATCATATTTCTTCTATCCCATTTCCTAAGAGAAGGAAATTTGGCATGAGGTTCATGTTGGAACATGCATCCACAGAACTATGTAGGTAGTGTCTACTTGTCTTATACATCTGGAGTTAGCTCGGCCAACCCCTTCCTTTTCTTCTCTTCCCCAATTTCTTCTTTCATTGTTCCTCTTTAATTATGGAAAAAAATTCATGTCATTTTTCTTTGTTATGATGTGGTATAAAGTAACGCCTCTACCGCACATGCATGAACATTTATCTTTAAACTGCACTAACTTGGTTTTTGTTTGTGTGTGTTTATTTGAGTTTTATTGGTGTTTTATTGTGTTTTATTGGTGTTTTTTGGTTCTTTCACACCCCTCCTTTTATTTTTTCTCATTTTCTCTTTTTATTACTTCTTGTCTCATCTTGGTCTTGTGTTTCCTTGATTATTTTTTGCTTATCTCTTTTGTGTTTCAGAACATCTTGATGATTCACATGGATCTAGATTGTTTATATCTTGATCCTATGTTATTAAATTGTTCTTGGAACATTTTTTTTATTTTATTTTTGTTAGTGTCTTATTTTTCTATTCGATTTTGATTTTTCTCTTTTGCGTTCAAGCATGCCTTGATGGTCCACATGGATCTTGATTATTCATATCTTGATCTCATGTCGTTAAGACGTTCTTGCTTTTTGTTTCTAAAAATTATGTTCCTACTTAAGATCATATCTTGATTTCAAGCTAGGTTCATTTATGTTTATCTTTTTCTTTGTCTTAGCTTTTTTTATTTAAATGTAAATCGCTCTAACTCTAGTTTTGGTCATTGTTTCACCATTATCCTAAGTTATAGATATTCACATTCAAACTAGTTTAGTGCAATTGAAATCTTATTTCATTATAATTTATTTATACTTATGATGCCTTATTTATTTTCTATATCAATCACTTTATGCTTAGGTCTCAAAGTCTTAATGTCAACATCAGCTCGAATGAATGATTCTCAATAACACTTTGCAAAACCTAGGCTCATGATATGGAATTAGGCTTCTAGGTAACATGAATTTTAGGCTTCTTTGTCTATGCTTAGATGTGCATCTCTTTTCATACATTTTGAGTCTAATCAATTCTTGGTCCATTTTCATCATTTCTCACTCCATTCTCTCCCAAACTTGGGTGAACTACATTGGTCTGAAGTTTATGTTGGAACATGAATCCATGGAACTATGTAGGTAGTGTTAAATTTCTATTGAGGTCATCTTGGCTATCTTCATTCTTATTTTCATCTCTCTCATCACTTTGTGCATTCTCATATTCTTGGTTTTTTATGGCTTTCTAAGCCATTACACCATTGCATGTATGTTTGTGCTCGCTCACTTTTACCTATCTTTTTAGTTATATCTTTGAGTTATTTTGCTTGCCAATTACCCATGTTGGGGCATAACATCTGAACCACATCTAAATACAATCAGCTCTACAAGGGAAAAATCATTATTTATTCTTTATCAATGATCAAAATTTTCCCTACTAGGGCAAAACTATTTTATCATGATCACATTTGCTCTACTAGAGTACTTATTATCTTCTCTTTGGATACCCTGTTCTAGTGGTGATTCCCTTCCTAAAGAAAAATGTTCTCTCTTTTCCTCTAATTCCAAGCTATCCACACTAATGCCCATTATGGAAATATTTTAGTGTGTAACTTATTTCAAGATTGATTAATGTCGTAAGCACGTAGCTTGTACTCTCAAATTAGGTACGTTTAAACTATGTCCCTTACATTTATGGATTGTATCTTTCCCATTCCCCCCATCTCTGGGGCCTATGATACTCCTAATTTTATTTTGATCATTGATGGAAATCACATGTGCAAGCATTAGCTCATCTGGATGTGATTTATTCCATGGGTTAATCTCTCACTTTCTCTCTCTTTTTGAGAGTCCATCCTTTTCTTCCATCCTAGTATGTCCTCTCAAGGGGGCATCATGGGTCTATTCCAATTTCTTCTTGACAACTATTTTCTTTGAAAATATGTTGATTCACCTAAATGTCTCACTACACCTTCTCAAACATGGGCAAAATGTAGACATCCAATTCCTAACACCATTTGTGTTGAAATTGTCAATCTTACTCGAATTACACTCAAATGCACATTTTAGGTCAAAATCCATAAAACATCCTAAATGGTTCAAACTTGTCAATTAAAAGTGAAAGTTTAGGTCAAAGTATCCCTATATAGGGCAATGCATTTTATGGGCCAGCTAACTTTGATCATATCATTTTGAGTCAAAATGGCAATTTTGCCATTTAGTGCTCTAGATCACGCTTTTCTTCTAATTCATTGGTATATGCCACGTACCTTTGTTATTTGGTGTTGGCAACATCCTAAATGGGAATACCACTCCAATGCATCTAGCATTGCCTTCCATTTCCTCTCCAGACAAATTATGATCCAGTAATATGACTTTCTGACCATTTTGATTAATTGTGCACCAATTTCTAAAGAATTGCACTAAACTTGATTAAACTTACTTAAGATAGTTAATCCAATTTAAGATATTAAGTAGGAAGTCCATATATATTTTTGAATATCTCATTGTTATAAATTGATTTTGAATATCTGCATCACCTAATGACATCATCTATGGGATGGCATCTATCAAGCCATAAGTGCATAAAATATCAAGATTATGGGTCACCCATGCCTAGTTAATGCCTCCCATGCCTCTTTAATGCTTATTTATCTTGAGGATATTTATGAGTTTAATTCGAAATATTAAGATTATCCATGGCGACACATCCCAATCTTGAGATGGACAGTCATGGTTGATCATGACCAATCTCAAATTTCTATAAATATAGAAGCCATGGACATGAATTTTAAGCTTGATTTATGCAAAGTTATTATGCATAATTGTCTCCATAATCCTTTGTAATAGACCATTAAAATTAATTACAATCTTCATTGATAGGCTAGTTTAGTGATTTGGAATCATAAGCCTAGGTTTTATGGACTGTTCTTGAGACATTAGAGGAGTTTGCCACCTTTGTTGACAAAGACAAGGATGCTTGATCAAGGGAGAACATGATTTTGAGCCACACGGTAATGGTGAATCCATTTAGAAAGGTAATATGATGTTTTATTTCTTTTATTTATTTCTTTCTATCCTTTATAATTCCCATAGGAATAGATAGGCTTAGTTAGTTAGTTCTTTATGCATTTCTCATGATTTATGGACTAATGTTTGACTAACTTGATTTGTAATCCTCTCTACACCAAACAATCATATCTATGGAGCTACAACTCTAATTTATAAATTAGATTCATACATGAAGCCAAATCTATGTTCTTTGTTATAGGTTTAATCTGTAACTGATCATACTCTGCACATTCTCTTTGTGTCTTTCTTCCTCTCTGCTCCTCTCTATTCTACTGGTCTTATGTCTAGATATATCTCTATTCGACACACTTCATTGGCTTCACCAACCACTCTGCTCTTCTTTGCCCCTTTGGTTTTATGTCTTTATGATTTTCTATTTGACACACCTCATTGATTTTGCTCTCTGCCTCTGTCTATATTCAATTTGTCTCAATAGCAAAATCAATTATTCTAGAAACTTCTCCTTTTTCCTAGATATCATATATATAAGCAAATGATATAGGTTTTGCTTCTTCTAGGTTTTCACACTCAGACTGTAACACATCATGCCAATTCTAGACTTTAGCTCATTAAGACTTGAATTATTAGTTCTAATGTCTATTTACTAGCTATAGCCTCTGTTAGACTCAGGTTTTGATGCATAGACTCTTTAATGTAGATTTCATCTGTTGGAATGATCAATCTCATTATCTGTGTTGAGATATAGATCTTATATATAAATTCCTACATGTTCCTACAACTAACTATTTGTATTTAAACACTTTAAATACTGGCCTTTAATCTCTTTCTTCGCACCATCTCCAAGATATCTTATTCTATGAAATCTTTGTATAATATTAAACTTTAATGTTTTACTCTTTAAAATGTGTCCATCGATCTCCAGATCCTAGCTCCCACGTGTCATTAGATCTTTGAACTTGCATGAAATTTACCTTGACTTTGTCATTAAACTTTGACACTTTGACCTCATCTCACTACTTCTTATATATTTGGATTTATTTTACTCCATCGATATTCTCAAACTTGCTCAATATTTAACTCATCACTATGTTGATAAACCTTGAACACTTTATAGCATTTGAGTCTATTCGCTATATTAGATCTCTTTTGCATGATTGGCCACTCACCATTAGATATTATAGCAAGCTCCTTCTTTATATTTATCTAACCCTCAATAATATTACACTTGGATTAAGTGTGTGCCTTCTATACATAGCTATCAGTTCTGACTATTGAAACATTTGGCATCCTCACATTGCTCATTGACCTTTTGCATTTAAACTACACCATAGATTAACTATCTAGACTTTATCATTAAGACACTTATCACTTGTGCACTCACTCAGAGGTTCTTTTGACAATTTAACTTTGCTTCACTTCATTGGATCATCTACGTATGATGAAGTGTGGGCTATTGATCAAGCTAGGACATATATTAAGTCTTAGACTTAGGAAAATATAAATTCATTTGATCATTTATCGAAGCTGGTAATTTCTAGGTCAAGGGGCTAGTTTCTTAACAATGATATGGACTTAGGTTATAACTTAAGTTACCATTTGCTGACTATACCAAGTCAACATTAAAATAGAACTTTTCTTGTTGATGCCAAGGCTAAACCCTTAGGATTTTATTTTGAAACCTTATAATGTTCGAGAGCTAAATAAATCAATTATGAGTTCATTCCTTCTCCTCTAAACTTGTGGACCATATTTCTAGAATGTACATGAAAAACCCATAATGGATTTTCTATCTGTTTGACTTTAAACATCCATAAATGGTCTTTGTAAAAGCATGACAACTTTGCATAGTACAATTGTGAAACATGTTATTCTCTCCTCAATCCTGCCTGATCCTTTTGACATCAATGACATCCATAGTGTCCCTTTTGACATCAATGACAATCATATTTCCAACATTAATGACTATCATAGATTTTATGATTTCATATTCCATATAATTACTGAAGCTTTTCTAGAAAAAACTATGTATGAGTTTTTAATTCCCAACATTTTGGATCATTTTCCATGATCCTTTATTAGGAAAAATTATGATAAGTGGAGCAACAGGACCAACCAATTTTAAAAAAAAATCCTTTATTTATTTTAGTTTCTTTATTTATGTTTAGAAACTTTTTATAACAGCTAATATTTTATTTTTATAAACTCCATTTACAATGGTCATCCAATCTTCTTTATATTGTCTGGTCTTGTTGCTCCACTTATCATAATTTATCTTGATGAAGGATCATGGAAGATGATCTAAAACATTGAGAATGGGTTAATGACTAGTTAATTATATAATTCAAGATGAAAAAGTGCTCAAGTCAGACCATCTAGGATATTAAATATATTTGGCAATGAAGTGGAGAATCAATATGGGAGTACAATCACAAATTATCAAATGTAATGAACAAAGTTGATTTTATTTTGGAAGACAAAGATAAGGCTAATTACTTTGTGGAGGGATCACAATCAAGGATTAGGTTTTCCATTTTGTAGTCATAGTTCTTGACTAAGGTTGATACATGGGCAATTACACTTCAGGTAGAGCATATTGAGAATTATGGAGACACCCCAACAACTGGCTCTAAAAATGATACTAAAATAGATGTTTTTCTTAGGAAAATGGAAGATCTTCATGAAATCAATAAACCTAAGTTATATTTATGGTTTATAGAGTGTGGTAAATAATAGTATCATAGGAATGATTGTCCTAAAATCAAAATAGAATTATATGACATATGTAGAGTAGTAGGGCATGCGACATTAAAGTGTCACCTATTACAGTAGTATATTCAAAAACCACAAAGCCTGTATTATAATTTTTGTAAATCAATAAATCATGATGAGAAGAGTTGTTGTGCTCTATAGGAACTAAAAAATAGATCACTAATAACATCTTCACAATCACAACCCAATAAATACCTACTATGAAGAAATTAACTCTAGTCCTAGAGGTAGAAATGTCTAGCATGACACAAGATGTTCTAGGTGGATGCCTTCATTACTATAGTATCAACCCCAGGGTCTAGATAGATGGACACTGTCATCTCCACAATATTAGCACTAGTCATCATGGAACATTATGATAATCAAATTGGGCTCTATCATATCCTAGAGATAGTATGGTGGATATGATGTTCAATAGTAGTAGCAAGGGTAATTTGACGGTCAATGGCCGTGAGGTTGGGTTTTACAACAAAATAGATGAGGATACAAAGGGTGGTACCATGGTGGATATCAGAGAGGTCACAATAATGATAATCAAAATGCTCATTATCCAATTTAGTGTTTTTTTTGTGGAAAATATAATCACTTCACATGATAATGCCTAATTATCCTAAAAATTAGATGTATTGTGTCTATTATAGAGTTGTAGGACAATATCGTAATGAATATTTTCTATTTTTAGAGAAGTATAGGAAAAATAAAATTATTTGGAATGTAAACATGATAAATTTGCACCCTAAGTAAATGCATTCATACAAGCATTTATAAGGCAACAACATATAGAGTAAGGATTACTTCCTTTAGAAATTATACAAGATATAATATTCAAGAAGGTTCAATAATATAAGTATCTTAGCCCTGAAAAGGAAGAGGTCTTGATGTACTAATTATCCTAAGTTATTTAGAACATAGGGCTTGATGCACCAAGCATTATAAGTTCTTCAAAACATACAATAACAGGCTACATCAAAAGGTGATGTTGTGGCCATCAATGTGTAGATGTATGGGTTGATTATTCACTGAATGAGGCAAGAGGGCGTAGTGACTACCTTGACTGACATTTTAAAACTTCTGAGCACTCTATGAAATGAATATATCTTGTAAATAATTATAAATGTCTTACATAACTTTTTGGAGTGTGTACAATGAGGTTAGTAGCATATTGACAAGGTTGTTTGGTACATAAAAACTAAGAACCCCTAGGACGTTTATTTCCACATGGATATTGATTTGACAAGATATGAAGTACCTAACACTATGTTTGATTTTGGAAGCATAGTGAATATGATTCCTTGGTCTACCTAGGAAGATATTGGATGGCCAACACTTAACTACAGCCCAATCACACTAAACCTCAAATATTATAAAGGATATATCCTTTGTCCAACTTAAATATGAATAAATCAAATTAGATAACCTAAGCTTACGAGGATAATTTTAAGTGATTAACATGAAGATTTATGAAATGCACTATCCTGTATTAATTGGTAAAAAGTGGACCTATTATGGTTAGATGACCATTAACATAGTGTGAAATTAGCTAGAAGCACACCAAAGGCAAAAAATCATCATTATTCCCTTGAATAAAGTATATCAAAATCCATACATCATACCTAAAGATCCAGACTCACCATATGTGTATGGGAATAATAGTTAGTTCAAGGTGAGTACATAATTTAATCCTAATGCTTTATCAGCTACAAAATATAATTTTTGTCCATCAGCAATGCAGACTCAACAGTAATTGCTAATAAATAAACAATCTTCACACAAACCTATGATCATAAAGGCATCAGTTTTATAATTTCACATAGATTAATGTAGGTAACCTTCTATGCGATCACCAACTATGTTCAAAGTGGATTTTTTGTATAAAGAAGGTGTGATAGATATGAACTACATGGAGCCAATGAAAGAAGGTATTTTGCCTTAGGAAACTACATCCTCAGTTAGTGGTGACTCAAATAACTACATGAAAATTTGATCAAGGGGAGTTGATGAGTTATGCCCAATGTGTATGGTATTTTCCATAGAACATCAAATGCCTCAATACTTTGCAACTGATGACTTGAATCAATTTATTCTAATGCTCAAACATCATGTGCCAAACATAGACCAAAGGGTGAGTGCACTTAAATATGTACTAAAATTATCTATTATGACTTGGTGAGGAGTCCATAGGATAAACCAATTACCTTGATATGGGGCATTTAAAATACTAAGTGCTCAATTTCAGATACTAGTTATTTTTAAGGAACTGTAATCATACTTCATGTGACCTTACTCCTCCCTATGATTACACATCAACTCACACGTAAACTAATGACCCTGTTCATCCTAATTTAAGACATCCACCACCTACTTAGACCTCTCCTACATCATATTCCTACCCCCTATACATCCCTAATCCATATTTACCCATTTTCACTCAAGACAAGCCTTCTAGAGACCCCCTAGGGACTCCTAGGAGCCTATTGACCAGCCCAAGGCCCTGTTTGACCCAGGTCATGGCTTGTTTGAAGGAAACCCATGGCCTAGGCTATATATTTCCTTCACCAAATCTACAACCTAAGCCATGGCCCAGGCAGAATGTGAATAAAATGGCTAATTTGAAGCCAAATGGTAAAAAATGGCTAGTTTTAGGTCATTTGGTGGATTTGGGTGGGGATATATGCCTCTTTATCAATTTTTGAGCCTCTCTCTCTTCTCATTCTATATCTCTATTAATTATTCTTCCCTCTTTTGACTCTCATTCCTTCTTGAATCTCTCTTGGTTAATTCTTGGCACTCTTGATCTTGATTGGGGATAGAGAATCCCATATGCTACTACACACTTGTTTGGAGACTCCATTATTTCTCTTAGTTGTTCTTGATTCCTTGTGGCTTGATCCCAAGCTTATACATTTGGAATTTCACTTGGTTTTTGCACTTGGGTGGATATCTTACACCATTGAAAGTTCTCACTTCACCTCCTCCTTTGCTCTTGGATCTTGGTTTGGGCTTCAAATTGCACATAGCTTGGTCTTCCTCTTACATTGCTTCCTAGCTTGGATTCTAGGTTGGTAGAGCATATACACTTCATCTTTAATTTTGGTCTGAGGGAAATTTTCTATGCAAATTTAAACTCCATTATTTTGTGTGGTGTATCTATTAGGGTTTGAACTATTTTAGTGATATAGTTATTTTATGCATTGATTATAGTAGTTTCCAAATTTTCTTGCATCTATATATGGTTAAAGAATACTTTCATTGCTTGAAATATTCCTTTTTTACACACCATTACTCTCTTTCAAACCCTTCCTCTTTTCATAGTAGGGATATACATGCTCGAGACAAACTAGAAAACTTGCTTAAACATTCTCTCACTCTTGTTAAACTAGAACATTACATTGTTAGAAAATAATAGTATTGGTTTAGAAGATAACTCACATATAGAATAGGCATGCTCTTGAACCCTTTCTTGAAAACATATTTATTACTTAAAATGTATTTCATTTGGACTTAGAGTGCCTTAGCTTCTAGATTTACATTGCAATTGTTATCTCTCTCCATTTGGTATTATTGTTCTCACTTTGTTTATGCAATCAGTAGTCTAGTCTTAGCTACTTACCTCACTATGGTTGGACCCATTAGAGTAACTTGCATACTTTGTGTACCTATCCATGTTATCCCCAACCTATTTTTTAATTTTTTATATAGCTTGGTGAAAACCATAAAACTAGATAGCCATTATAGATCTCATGTAGCCCATAAAACCCCTAAGTCTTCTAGCCTCTTACTGGTTTGCTTTAGCACCTTGCCAAACACTGGTGGTTCCATTTATATTCTTAGAGTTACATTTTGGCATGCTCGGTGGGATCTCACATATGATCTCACATTAGTCATATCAGATTTAGATCTCTCGTAGCCAACTCCCCTTTGTTAGTTATTAGGATTTGCTTTTAGTTATGTTTAGGCTCTTGCTTTGGTTGCATTCTCCTGCTTTGGTTTTGTGTCTATCTCCCAGTTGGTTCTCCATTACTTTTCCTTTTCTATTGTATTTTATGTTTCTCATGTTTCATTACATCTATGGTTGATCTCCCACCTTTGGGATGCCAATCCCAGTGGATTCAGGATCTCATCTCTAAGCTCACCACTGTGCAATCTACACTTTCAATGGAATGTTATAAACACCATAAGAACTAGAAACTTCACTCAACCTAGCATGTTAGTCTACACCCTCTCATGTTTGAAAGGGAATAAGGCTGGCAAGACTATAACCAATGAACTCGATCTCCTTTTCACTAGTTTGAGCTTTATTCTTTTGAAGATGTTTTATCTCAGCCTCATGTCATAGCTCATTCACCCATTCGAGGTGATGAAGGTTTCCTTATGCAGTTAGGGCTTGATGAATTATGTGAAATCATTAATTATTTCCATATACATCTTCATGTGAATGAATTTATTCCTTCTCCCCCTAAGATTTGATAGCATGTTTCCTCTGGAAATAAATCCCATCCCCACTTAGTGTCAAGTGCCTCAACCAATTCTTGTGCAAGTTCCCCAACTATTTCCTAGTTAGAGACTCTATAGTAAGAACACCCTCATATCCATGATGTGGGTCATAGGTATTCTAACTCATTGAGGTATCCCCAACTTAGGGTTTCCTCCCATCCTCCTATTCCTTCTTTTAAAATTTTTGATGAGCATGTTGAATTTGATCACCACTTGTGGACTAGAGATCCATGGGATACATATCAAGAGCATCAACAGTCATCAGTTAACCCTTGTGTGATGGCACATGACCAACATCAAGGATATCTTGGTCATCATAACCATTTCCATTAGTATGCCACATCTTCCCATCATCCCCATGAGGATCATCACACTTCTCATGGCCATTATCCACCCCATGGTAGAGATGATTTCCATCATGAGCATCCTCCCTATCAAGAGCCTCCCTAACATCATCTTTCCCATGGTCATGATCATTGTGATGCCTATGGGTATAGGAAACATCATCACCATCACAATCCTCCTCTCAAAGTTCATCATCAGCTTGTTATCAACTATGCTTATGAGGATCTCCATCATAATCCTCTAGCCCTTTGGGTGCATGTCATTCCCCTTCCTACTCCTATCCCTAAACTACCTAAGTTTAATAAGATGTGGAAATCCAATCCCATGGAGAATAACACAACATTCATGATGGTGTGTATGGATTTGGAATAAGATGAAGGCATTATGTTAAAGATCTTCACTCATTCTCTATAAGTCGAAGCTCTTGTCTAGTTCCAAAATCTGCATCCAGATTCTCTCTTTAGTTTTGAGCTCCTTCTAGATGACTTCCTCCAATATTTTGATATTTCCATACCCTTTAACCTCGACTTCCAATCACTCACTTCCATGGTACAAGCTAAGGGTGAGTCAAATTTTGATTTTGTGTGTAGATGGATCTCAATTATTTATACATGCATGACTAGGTTCTCAGATGACTAGCTTTATGATATGTTCACATGAGCATTGAGGTAGGAGGTTCACCTTGAGGTTCTCAAGCATGAACCTACCTCTTATGATGAAGTTGTTAATGAGTCTCTAAAGATCAAAGTGTTTGAGGTGTGTGTGGGCATGTTTCCCATCCCTTCCCAAAAGTCATCCTCTTCACATGATTACAATTGTAATGTGATTAGTGATGGTGTCACTAATTCTCCTCTCAAGAAGAAGGATAAGAAGGATAGTTGTGAGGTTAATGCTTTAAGCAAAATGCTAGCTAAAAAAAAGGCTTTTGAATCAAGCATAGCAAAATAATGGATGGTGTTTCCTTATGACCCCACCAAGTTTTTTAATTTCCATTAGATGAGGGGGCATGATGATGCCAATTATGCTTCCCAAAAGTCTAGTGTACAATCTTCACCTCTGTATTAGAGTTCTCCTCTTGTGAAACCCAATCACAAGTTGAATGATTTCAAAGAGCCTCTACCTAACCATGATAAGGAAAAGAAGAAGAAGAATAAGAAATCAAAGGCTAAGGCCCCAAGTTTCCCTTCTTGCTCTTCCACCTCTTTTGACTCCTCTTCCTAGGCTGACTTGAGAGGGAAAGCCAAGTGTGAGAGTAGCAAGGTTATTGTTTTTATTGACATAGCCTCTACTGGGTACAAGTGCTTTGTCAATATATGCTTTGGTCAGACCATCAACCTTGTTGGAGAGATTAATGGTGTTGGGGACCCTATCTAGCCCATGGGGGCAATAAATCTTAAGGTTAGATTTGATTTTAGGCATAACATTCCTCCTTAGGCTAGACAACATCCTTACTCTATCATAGAGGAGTTATAGAGCCTCTCGATTGGGATATCCATTTGGGACCTTCGTCACCTTTCCCCTGAGTAAAGGGGCCTCATCTTTGATGAGCTTAGTCTCCCTCATGAGGCTTTGTTATGTGATGATTTCAAAGTTTTTTTCAAATTCAATACACACAAGTACCATCATCCTCCTATATTATCTTTCAACCCAACCTCTTTACCAGACAATTTAGTTATATAAAAGAGGGCTCACTTCCATCTCTACATCAAGACTTTTTTTATGATTATCATTTCAAGTGGTGCATCATCAATGAAGGAGTTATGTTGAATATCATGCCCCTACATGTGTTCAACGTGATTGGGATCAGTCAGAAGAAGCTCTCTGATTCTTACCATATTGTATTAGTTTCAATAATGATACAGTTATGCTAGTGGAAAATGTGAATCTCCAATTCAAGTTTGGCCCCAAGATAGTCAAAATTGATTTATGTGTGTTAGACCTTGATCTTTCATATAAAATGATTTTTGGTCATCCTTGGACCACTGCTATGTAGGCTATTACATTGGCCACATTTTGCATGGTTTAATTCATGCATGAAGGTGAGGTTCACACTATGGACACTGACCTAGATCCTTGGGCATTGCTCTATGCAAAGACAAAGCCCTCAGGAAAGGATTTGGTTGTCTCCTCATGGGGGTATATAGATTCTCATACACCCCTTGCTTCTAAGTCTTATTTTCTCAAGGATGAACGTTATGATCCACTTGAGTATCGAGCAACATTCACTCTTTCAAAGTCTAGCATGCATTATTTAAATCCCTCTTCCACTCCATGATGTCAGGCTAGCTCATCTCTTTTCAAAGACCTCTTCCAGGATGTCTCCCTAGACATTGACCTTCCCCTTACATTACACTTTTCCCATCAGAGTATTAGCTCTCTCAACACGTCTCCCACTAAGGCTACTAGAGTCACTGAACCCAATCTTGAGTGATTTTCCATCCATGATATAGCACCCAACCTAATCAATGAGAAGAGGGATTACAATAATCTCATGCCCATGCATCTTATGTGCCACCATCCTCTTATTTGTTTGGGTTCAGAGGTCTCATTCACCAATAATGACCTCACCTTTAGCACTATTGTGTTTTGGGTCATGACTAGTGAACCTAAGGATATGGATGCTCCATCTCCTTCTTCCCACCTTTTCCCTATTATTTCACCTCTTTATAGGTTTATCAGTGGCCTACCTTAGGGGTAGGCCTCTAGTTAAGGAGAAGTGGTAGCCTACCCTCATGGGCAGGCTCGAGCCTAGGTTTGTGGTGCTTTGGTGATTCTTACAGCTTACTAGAACACCCTCCTCAAGCGCTCATTTATTAGATTTACCCATCTCACAACATCCATATTTAGACCCTTATAGGTATCCTTTTCCATTTGGCTTGTACACTCCTCCTTAGATGCACCTTGGGATAGAAGTAAAAGTATTTTGCTTTTTTTAGTTGGTTGGGCTCCTGCTTGGTAGTAGCTAGCCCTCTACCGACTCTCTTTCTCCTTTTTTGTAATACTTGTAGGTGATATGGGTTAGTGGTTATGGTTATCTATGACTTAATTTGGCCTTCCCTAGATGGTATTCATCTATCATGGGCCTCTTACCAACCCTCCTCACCTCTCATTATGGTCAGCATTGAGATAAACTCTAGTAGTTGACCCCCATACAGTGGTGGTGGCTCTACCAGCTGAGATGTCTTTTTCGCCTCTCATAATCTAACTCCTCCTTCCATATGCATGAGAGAAAAACATGACCCTAGATCAATCATGTGTGCCATAAAATAATAAAAATGTGTTTAGATAAGCTCACAAACATTCTCTTCTTGTTCCCTCTTTCCCTTTCATATTGGGCAAGTTTTGAGCCCTTTTCAAGCTCCCTAGACCTTTTTTGGCCTCTTCATAGTGTAGGCCACAACTTTTTGGGACAAAGTTGTGGCTTGGATAGGCCAAGACATGGCCTCATAGTGCCCAGGCCATGGCTTGGCCTAGCTAGGCCACAACATTTTAGGCAAAGTTGTGGCTTAGATAGGCCAAGTTGTGGCTTGGGCTAGAAGCTTTTTCTTTGCTTTCTTTGGGCCTCTGTTTTATCCTATTATTGCTCCCAAAACCACTGAACCTTCATCTTAAAGGTTTTGGCCCATTCCAAATGCAAATGTAATGGCAGGGTCTTTTTTTCTATTTAAGGCCTCCTTAGGTGTGTTTTAGGACCATTATAGTCTCTTTTACCCCTAGGTCCTCTAACCTATGTCAGGATCACATGTACTCCTTATCAGATGCACCTTGTGGGCCCTTTTTGGGTGTTTTACCCATTTTTACATTTTAGATTTGCAAAACCTCCATCTTATAGGTTTTGGCACATTTTATGTGCATTGGTGGCCTCTATTTTTTAATTTGAGACTTATTTGGGCTCGTTCTAGCCCCATTTTGGTTCTCAAGACCCATTTCAGGTCCTCATTGACCATCCTAGACTCATGTCCCATCTCGTGGACACCCAGGGATAGAAGTTAATGTGATTATTTTAATTAGTCATTTCTCTATTTTTATACATTTGATATATTCTAACTCCCTCTCTTTCTTATTCATCATGGTTATAGGTAGGGTTGTCAGCTAGCTATGATGGTTTGAGACTTGCTCTAGTCTTGTTGACTAGTCTTCATCTTCTCTAAACTTACCCTCACTTTCCCTTGTTACTTCTCATCATGGCCGGTGTTGTTCAACTATTATGATTGTGGCTTGATTTCATTATTTGTTTCCCTCATGCAAACTACTTACATCACTTCACTTTGAGATCACCTTTATACAATCATTAGTCTTGCATATTTAACCCCCATAATGGTACACCTCTCATTGGTGGTTCACACTAATGGAGGTAGTAGGGGAAATCTAGGATCGACAGATACAGCTTGGGTTATTGATGATCAGTGGGTCCATGAGCTTGTTGTAGCTAGTTTCTTCCTTACCAGTGAGATTAATAATATCATTGAGTATCATGCAATAATTGGTGCCTTGATCGATGCCCATGAGTTAGGTATGTGCTATGTTTAATTATTCTCTAACTCACTCTTAGTTGTGTCTCAACTCACTAGTGTCTATGCCATCCTTATCTTTGACTTGCTCCCCCTCTTCGAGGTGGTGTGCAATATTCTCTCTTTCTTTGAAGACATCCAATTCACTCATATCCTTCACAAGGAGAACACTAGGACCGACGCCCTATTGAATTTCATTTGAGATAGTATGATTTGATTTGATATCACTTGTGTCCCTTCTTTATAGAAGTTGGAGCTAGAATTAGAGTTAGATTTTGGATTATACAACATTTGCATTCTCAGCCATGGATCATGACATCAATTTCTTCTACTACCATCCTTATCAAGTAAGTGCAAGTAATTTTTCCTTTTATATTTTTAGTTCTTGGTTTTACTTTGCTTTGGTGTGGCTTCTAGGTACTAGACAATGCTTCGTTATTCATTAGAACACTGACTGCTTATACCTCAAGGGCATATATAATTGTACTTCTTATAACCCTACTCATCCTTATGATTAAAAATCAGCTCATGTGCAAGACTACTAACCTTGGTCATCCTAATTTAAGACATTCTCCACCTACTTGGACCTCTCTTGCATCATATTTGCCTACCCCCCATACATCCCTAGTCCATATTGACCCTTTTGCACACAAGTTAGGCCTTCTAGAGACCCCCTGAGGACTCCTAAGAGTCTGTTGACCAACCCAGAGCCTTGTTTGACCCAAGTCATGGCTTGTGTGAAATAAATCCATAGCCTAGGTTGTATAATTCCTTCACCAAAGCTGTGGCCTAGGCCATGGCTCGGGTAGAACATGTCTAAAAGGGTTAATTTGAAGCCAAATGATAAAAAATGACTAGTTTTAGGTCATTTGGTGGATTTGGGTGGGGATATATGCCTCTTTATAAATTTTTTAGCCTCTCTCTCTTCTCAATTACATCTCTTTATTGATTTTTCTTCCCTCTCTTTACTCTCATGCCTTCTTAAATCTCTCTTGGTTCATTCTTGGTACTCTTGAGCTTGATTGCGAATAAAGAATCCCATATGATACTACACACTTGTTTGGAGACTCCATTGCTATTCTTAGTTGTTCTTACTTCCTTTTGGATTGATCCCAAGCTTCTACATTTGTAATTACACCAGATTTGTGCACTTAGGTGGATCTCTTGCACCATTACAAGTTCTCACTTCACCTCTTCCTTTGCTCTTGGATCTTGGTTTGGACTTCAACTTGCACATAACTTGGTCTTCCTCCTACATTGACTATTAGATTGGATTATTTATTGGTAGAACATCTAAACTTCATCTTTGAGCTTGATATAAGGGCACTTTGATATGAAAAGTGAAACTCCATTGTTTTGTGTAGTGTATATGTTAGGGTTTGAACTATTTTAGTGAAATATGTTTTGTGCATTGCTTAGAGTAGTTTCCAAGTTTTCTTGCATTTATATATGGTTAAATAATACTTTCATTGCTTGAAAAATTCCTTTGTTACACACCATTACTCTCATTAGAACCCTTCTTCTTTGCATATTAGAGATATACATGCTCAAGACAAACTAGAAAACTTGATTACGCATTCTCTCTTGCTAAACTAGAACATTGCATTGTTAGAAAATAATAGTATTGGTTTGGAAAGATAGCTCAAATCTATAATTGGAATGCTCTTGAACCCTTTATTTAAAATTTATTTATTGCTTACAACATCTCTCATTTAGCCTCAAAGTGCCTTAGCTTCTAGATTTAAACTTCAATTATTATCTCTCTCCATTTGGTATTGTTGTTCTCACTTTATTTATGCAATCAGTAGTCTAGTCTTAGCTACTTGCCTCACTATAGTTAGACCCATTAGAGTAACTTAAATACTTTGTGTGCCTATTCATGCTATCCCCAACTTGGTTTACAATTCTATCTATAGCTTGATACAATCCGGAAAACTAGATATCCACTATAGATCTCCTATAGCCCATAGAACCCCTGAGTCTTCTAGCCTCTTAGAGGTTTGCTTTATCACCCTGCCAAACACTAGTGGTTCCATTCAAATTCTTGGAGCTACAGGAACAATGACCCTTTTTCTAGGAGTGGCAATGCCTAGAACTACGTGTTCATAGGTATGTGGATGTTTAGACTATGTAGGATGTAAATCCCAAATATTGGGTGCACATCTTCATATATACTCCACTAACACTTACAACAGCATGGTACATGCACCACAAATATAGATGTGAGACAAAGTATTGATTGTAGGTTCAACAAGATTTCATTTAGACTTTTATTAAGATAAAATCATTTGGTTTAGAATGTTTTGCATAAGTTAAAAATATGTATATGTTATGGGTGAGTAGAAGACTTAAGTATTGTGATAGAATCATCTTCATATAAAGAAGCATCTAGAGATTTGAATTTAGCTATCTAAAATTATAAGGTAAGCAAAAAAAAAGAGTATATTTTTATCAAACCATGTAATAGGAATTCAAATGGTGAAGAATTGATAGAGTCTACTAATAGTGATAAGTACATAGATTTGAACTAATTTTTTAAACCAGAGAGAAAAAAAGAAGATTCAAAATCTAAAATCACAGACCAAAATGAGGAAGAATAGTTGTGAAATTTTAATATTGAGGAGCAAGACAGACATAGAGTAATGCAAGATACCATTCCAAGTGGTTCCAATAAAATATATTAGGAACCTTTAAATAATTTTGTAGGAAATGTTGGGATAGAATTAACATCAAATCTTTCAACTTTAGGTGACTACTAGACTTAGAATGAGACTTCAAAAGCATTATAATTAATGTGAGTTTACCAAGATATTTTTCCAACAAAATTCATAAAATTAAAAGTGGTAGACCCTTATTTAGTTGAAATGCACATAGAACTAACACAGCCTATGAAAAAGTGACCATACAAGTTAAATCCCAATATAAATTTGAAAGTAAAGTTTGAATTTCATCACATGCAAGATGCAGGCATTATATATCTAGTAGAAGAGGTAGATTAGATCAACCTAATGGTAGTAAAGCATTATAAGTATAGGGAAATTTGAGTATGTGGGGACTATCATACACTAAATAATGAATGTATAAATGATCCTTTTCCATTTACTTTTATGGATGAAGTCTTGGATTCAATTGCAGGACATGAAGTGTACTCTTTCACCAATGGGTTCATTGTGTACCACTAAATTCCAATAATATTAAAATATCAAGCCAAAATAACTTTATAATAGAGTGGGGATATTTTTCATATAAGTTAATGCCATTTGGTTTAAAGAATGATCCAATTGTGTTCTCTAGGGTCGTGGTAATTGCCTTTAAATATTTTATCCATGATTTTATTGAAGCTTACCTAGATGATTGGGGTGTCTTTTCTTTGTTCAAATAACACTTGTCTAAGTTGTGACTTATGTTATAATGATGTTGAGTTATATTCATTATTATAAACTTGAATAAGTATTTATTATTCACATTATTTGGTGTCTTGTTGGGACACATAATATGTAGGGATGGAATTTTAGTAGACCAAGCCAAAATTATAGTAATTATGGGTATGCCACCTCCCATAAATTATACAAAGCTACAATCATTCTTGGGGAATACAGGATATTACAAAAAAAATCATAAAATTATATGCATCTATATCTACCCCAATGGATAAGTTATTACACAAAGATACAAGTTTCGTGTGAATAAATGAGTGCCAAGTAGATTTCATGGATCTAAAGCAAATATTGGTCACAACACCAAATTTTGGTTTTTTCAAATAAGAAAAAACCTTTTCATGCACATATATATGCTTTAGGAATTGTGGTAGGATTTATTTTTGCACAACTAGGAGACAGAGGATTAGACCATCCAATTCACTTTGCAAGTCACATATTAATAGTTTCATAGAAAAACTATATGACAACAAAACAAGAAGCTTTGGCCATGGTGTTTACACTCTAAAAGTTTAGACATTACCTTCTAGCAACATCATTTGAATTTTTTCTTTATCATCAAGCTCTATAATAGTTAATAATCCTATGTCGGGAGGAAGTATTTCTCACTAGTTAATGTTATTCTAAGAGTTCTAGTTTAGGATCAATGTGAAACTAAGAAGGGAAAATGTGGGTCCAGATCATTTGAGCTGAATACGTAATGGAGAAAAAATTAAGAACTAAAATATGAATCACTAAATACACTTTTTTCACGTCTATGTAATTCTTGAGAACATGAAAGACACCACACATTTTTTGGAATAGGGGATCTTTCATGCATACTGTGTAGAAAGAGATAAAAATTAGTTGGTCACTAGATCCATCCCATTCATAATCATTAATAAGTTACTATACAAGATGGAAAAGACAATGTGTTTCCTAGAATATATTTAGAGCATGAAAAACCTCAACTTATTGAGGAGGCACATCAAATAATCATAGGTGGACATTTGTTACATGAATAAACTACAAGGAATATATTTCAAAGTGGTCTATGGTGGATAAATCTATTTTAAGATGCACACCAGGTTGCAAACATTGTGATATCTACCAAAGGATGGGCAAGCTTAATTAGAGAGATGATATGCCATTGAATCCCATGCTAGTAGATCAACCATTTGAGAAATGGTGAATCAACTTTTTGGGGCCAATCAATCCACCCAATAAGTGTAGTAATGCAAGATACAACATCAATGCAACTAATTACTTCACCAAATGGTGGAAGTTTTTGTAACCCTAAGTTGCAATGATAAGGATACAACCAAGTTTATATATGAAAATATTATAACCAAATTTGGGTGTCTAATCAAATTGGTCAATAATAGAGGTATGAATTTCTTAAATAACACCATCAATACTCTCACTAAATAATTCATGATATCACACCATAAAATCATAACTTATCATCCATAAGTAAATGGACAAGTGGTCAAATAAAGTCCTTAGTAAGATTCTCACCAGAATATGCAATGTCCAAAGAGATTATTGGGAGGATCAGATTCTTACAATCTTCTAGGTGTACAAGACAAATTAAAATCATGCAACATGTTTCACACCATTTCAACTCATCTACAGACTTAAAGTAATAATGCCTATGGAATACATAAATATTATTATGTGCATTGTAATAATCATGAGACTATGGGATCAAGATTCCCTACATGTGTAGTTGATAGATTTAACCAAAATGGAGGAAAATAAGTAAAGTGCACAATGGACTCAGAATATTAATAAGTTAAGTTAGAAAGTGTGGCATGATTGTAACCTATGATCTAAATAATTTTATCCAAAATAAGCAGTCTTATTATATGATAGAATATTTAGATCATTTATGGGTAAGTTGTGCATTAGAAGGAAGGGACTTCATATCATTCATGATGTTTCATAGTAAGGAACAATTATCTTAAAATATCTTTAGGGAACCATTCTCCCAGGACATGTAAATGGTTGTAGGCTTAAGACTTACCATCAATAATCCCTATCAATTCTCATAGAAAATGACAGAGGATGTTGAGTAGCACCATGTAGTTTAGTATTTTTATTAATGTCTTATTTTCCTTTTCTAGTTTTAGGTTTGTGTGTGTTTGTATGGTGTGCTTTCTATATCGTAGGACATTAAAACTAGAGTTGAAAAGTCAAAGTTGTAGAGTGTGATCTATGAACAAATCTAACCTAAGGGAAAGATGGCTTGTAGTGGGTACATAGGGATCATCAATTAAGTCTAAGAATGAGGCATCAGCAACTAAGGTATAGAGAAAGGATAATCAATGGTCATTTAAAACCATTAATGATGATACACTTGAAAGATTGCATCTTTCCCAAAGCAGACTAAATGTCAGAATGAAATGATGTACAATAAAGAAAAGTGGATAGGTGATAATATGGAACGTCACATAAACATCATTAGATGGATCAATGTTTTTAGACATAGAATAGCAATCATCACATCACTAGAAACAAGTTGACATTAATTGTCAAGGAAAATTTTCATGCTCAACCAGCTCAGTGCTTTTAAACTATTATGTCAGATGGATTTGAGTGGTAAAAGTTATAGAATAAGGGGCCCAAATAACACAAGGACATTACACACCATTTTCAATAAGAGACCTCTATGATTTGATTCTAATTTAGATAATTATGTATAGATTCCTCTACAATGTCACTCCAATCAAAGAAATGTTTCAATCAAGCCTACAACAAGAACCGTGGATAGGGCACAACTTTTAATTCCTATTATAGATACACATAAGGAAGAAATGGGGATTGGGATGGCACTCCAACAACTAGATACCATGATCTTGACCCCTTAAATTTCATTGATGCTTTAAAGGCTAATATATTCATCCATGACCAATCCAAAGAAGCACAAGTAGGACCCCTATCACTCCAACACCCTCTGCAAGGTTTTGGCACATAGAGACTCATCAATATTTTTAATTTTTGATAGTTGGATGAAGTAATGCTCACATTACTTAGTAAAAATAATGAGGGTGTGAATAATATTTCATAGAATGTTTCCCTTCATCAATGTAGTAATCATATCACAAGTAATAGGACTCCCAACTCAGCATAAGTCTCTTCTTACTTACAAAACTAAGTCTCCACCAATTCATTCAAATATGAAAGAAAAGTGTAATAGGTAATCCATATGAATCCCTATTGACATGGTAGATGGCATATCAGTGTGCATTCTCTATCTAAGTGCATCACCAAGTGATTATATCAGACCACCAAGAGCACATGACAAGATACAAAAGGGGTCATTCACATTACCTACCAAATAATGTTGATGCATGATAACTTCAATTGGCTTGAATTTCTAGCTTATTAGCTCATGAATAACATTGAGAATGTCTATGTTGGAATATTTCAAGTGTTATAATAACAGTTCTTAGTCTTACTACTTTATTTTACTAGTAAAAGTCACGAGAGGGCCTGATCAACCTAGATGTGGACTTTTCACCTAAGACCACACTCTCCAACCTTGCCTGGACCAAGACTAGGAAAATATATAATAAATTATCTAGGTTTAACCAATGGTGGGATGAGATTCAAAACCTGATCATATCTCACCCCAGGGTAGCCAAAGAGGTTATATAGTATCTTGGGCAGTATGCATCTATCAAAAAGCTACATAATAGGATTCATATTAAAATCCATATGTTTCCCAATAGTAACTCCACTATCCTTATTCATTACCATGATGGTTCTAAGGTGGAATGACAAAAAGCCCTAGCTGTCAAATTAGTGCAACCTTTGTGATGCATGCCTCTAGGCATTTAACAACATTTTCCTACATAGTCCTAAGCTCAATCATAGGTACCACTGAAAGCATAATTATATCTATCATAGGCTAATAGGGGAAATTTGAATTCAACCACATGGTGACATTCACCACCGCCACCAAATAAGAGGACCCATAACACTAAACCTTGGCTAGAAAATAAACATGTCCCAAACTTTATTGTAGGATGCGACCTTATAAATTTGGGCATTGAATAAGAGGAAGATTTATAGTTAATGCTCATAGAAATAGGCAAGGAAGTATATGATCAAGAAGAAGAAAAATAATTTTTATTTTGTAAGGTAGTACAAACCTACCAAGTGTATAACTAGGTGCAACAAGACTTATGGGTTGATATCATTCAACCTCTTTCTTCAGTAATACTAGATATTATAGGGAAGTAAGTAGTGCATAGGTAGCTTCAAGTTGAGCTCTTTCATATGGATCTAGTTGTAAGATATTTTGATGCATAGGTGGAGCACTCCCCACTATAATAAATCCCACCACCAGCTCTAATGTGCAATAAAATGACCCATTATATGTCCAAAGTGTCCCAAAAAATCAATGAATGGATGATTGCCTTTACAAACCATCTGATGCAAGTCAATCCTTAGCAGGTTTAGATACCAAAACAACAAACCTAGGAGATAGTCAAGGCTTACAAGAGAGTGAAGAATAATCTAACACCTCTACCCTTTTTTAGACATAAGACCCTAACATGAAGAGGTATTATGATTAAATTAACTTCATCACCTAATTAGAATTTGCCACTTGATTCACCAACTCCTATGTAGAAGCCAAAAGAGACTTCACTACAGCTTGAGCAACTTACTAACCAAGTAGAAATCATAGCAATGGAACAAGATTCCATGGTGAAATAATAAGAAGAAAAGGTGCATCAAGAATATATTAATAAGGCTCAAAAGGTAGAAAAGAAGAAGAAGGAAGAGTCAAATCATAAGGCTTCTAAGGAGGAGGAGTAACAGAAGAAGCAGGAGCAAAAACACAAGGGAAAGGCTGAGGAAGTTAAGGTAGCAAAGAGAAGAGCTTAAGAAATAGAGGTGAAAATTAAATAAGAATAAGAAGCTGCAAGGAAATAACAAGAGAAAGCAAATTAGGAAGCAAAAACATCACATAAGAAGATAATGAAGAAAATTGTCTTATTTTGAGGGAAAATGGAAGTAAAATGGGTGTTAATGTATATTCTAAGGTAATTGGGGGTATTGGTAGTAATACATATATTCTTGGAGGTGGTGTAAGGAGAAGTCTTGAAAACCTATATGGTGTGAGTTTACCTCTTGTATTTTGTTCCAAATATGTCTGTGTCATAAGAAACCACCAATTTATAAACTAGTTGGTTATATGCAGGATTTAACTATAATTTTCATGCTAATGATTATGATTCTTTTATTATTTTATTTTGGTTGGTGTTGCCTATTTTAAGGTGCATGCCATCAAATTTTATATCTTTTGTCTTATGGTCTCATCTAACTAGATTACTTAATTGTGTGCAAAGGATGAAGGAAGTCATTCAACCAAGCATCACATTTCATCTATAGATATGTGAGATAGAGAAGGCATGTTTTTATTAATTTCCATTGTATCTCTACCTAGGGTGTGGGGTTAAGTGAATTCAACAAAAATCTCACCTCGTTTTGACTACCAAATTGTGAGGATTTTTCGGGCCTTTCTAAATGGTGGCATCATAGTGGATCTATTTTCCATGTTTGGTTGAATATTTTATAGAGATGTTTGGGGAATTTTTATAAAAATATCATTGATAGGGGTGCAGTGGGTGGATGCATGGGTGGACTAAGCTTATACTATAAATTTGATCGATTGTGTCTATTTGAATTGACCATTGGAGGAGTGAAGGCCAACCATTGCATCAAATTTGTTGTTTATGATTCCACTCATCTTTAAAAGGTAGTAAAAGACCAAAATATTTCACTCTCATCTTTGTCATTATTTATAATTAAGCCTCCACTTATCTTGTTGGAGTTTTTTAATTACCTTAAAGACCTGTATGGTGTTAATTTTCCTCCCATGAAGATGTGTTATCCAGTTTTTAGGCTTGCCATCAAAGGATCCATGAAATTTATGGTAGTGGCGTTATTAAAAACAAAATTAGTTTATCTACCAGACTGTGAAAAAAGTTAAATCTTTGTTATGCTTACCAATTATGTAAAAAATAACAAAGTAATAAACATATAATAATAATAAAGGCAACATCTGCATCTTGTTTCTATCAATCATTCCCAAGCCAGCCAATGTCATCAAAAAAAATTAAAATCTTTAAATGGCATTATGTGAACCAATGGCAAGCCACTATGCCTATGTCGAGAGCTGGGGAGTATTTGTTTGAGGAATCAAGGAGATATGGAGTTTGGAATCAAGAGTAACAAGTTCCATGGAGATGAGATCTAAAAAAACATGCAAATCTAGACTAAAAACACCTATCTTACAAAGGGGTCTCCAATGAGATCATTAGGCAAGAGAGACAGGGATATAATGTTGATCTATAGGGAGGAGCCAAGGCTAATGGAGTATGGGCATATTGGATTAGTAGGTCTTGTACGTTGGTTTTTGAAATCAAATCCACTAAAATATACATAGTAGGTTGAGGTGTTAAAAAAGACTCAGATCCACCATAAAATGAACCTTCTAATCATTTCAATATACTAGCTTTTTAAAACAAATCAAGAATACCAAATAACAAGTAAAAACCTAATAAAATTTTAAAAATTATTTCATAAATGATAAATAGAGGCTTATAAGAGGTTTAAAACTCCACCAAAATCGATCAAAATTTTAATTGAAATCTACCAAATAAACATAGATACCTGATGCAAGCGTAAGAGCCTATATGGTAGCTTATGCAAAAAAAGATCAAACTTTGATTCAAATAAATGAAATGTATGACAAGTAAGTAAAAAGGGTTAAAACCCATTAAAATCATAAAATAATGCAATGAATTAGGTTGAGTAATGGATACTTTAAGGAGGATCTGATACCATGATAGAGTTTGGACAACTCTTCAACAAATATCTCTCTAATAGACCATTATCACCATAGACTCCATGAAAGCTTCAACATTGCACACAAAGAATAAACTATATATTATTTACAAATTAAATCATTACAATGAAATAATATTTATCTATCTCCATATGAATAGCTCTCCTTGCATGTATAGTCAAGCAAGATCAATCATGACTAATAAATCAAGTTAAGATATCAAACCTAGGACTAAGAGATAACTATCCCTAAAGGATAGAAACAACTAGAAAATATCCCCATAATATCTAAGAGATAAATATGTAATATCTCATAATATCTAAAATAAGATAAATAAAATATCCACACATAAGTGGGTGGAAATAACTAAATACCTAGGTGAACATAAGGTAAGGTAAACAATCTGCTATAACACCCCCCTCAAGTGAAGTTAGGGGCCAAAAATAAAGTGGCATATCCAAAATATGAGTCTAGGAAAAAATCCCTGATTAGGTACTCATGTACAATATATCCATGAAGTAATTTTTCATAAAGTGGAGAAAAGGAGAAAACCTGTAGGAAAAAACTCCCCCCAAAAAAGAGAGGAAATGACTCCTAACAATAAGGCCTAGTGAAGTACCCATGCAAAAAGAGGATGAAGTGTGAAAATAAGTGTCCTTATGGATGCCAATCTATCTTACTAAAATGCATGGATGTCGAGTCATTGTAACCACTAAGTTTAAGTAGGAATGGTGTTGAATACGAGGATCACTGAACATGAACACTACACTCTAGAATATTGGGTAGAATAATGAACTCAAGGAAGCAATTTTTGAACACCCTCCCTCAATACTGAACTGAGAGATTATGGAAATTAAAGTATGTAAATAGGTAGACTAAAAATGGTGAGAAGTGACCATAAAGATATGTGGGAATGCCACACTGGTATCACTACACAAAAATTCACTAAGAATGCCATCAAGATGTAACAATCCTCATATGGGTTATGGAAAATAAAATACCTAAATAATATACCTATGTATAAAGGATGAATCTTAAAAATGGCCTAGGTGGTGATGGGAGAGACTGGTAACTAAAATAGTAAAGGATGCACAAACTAAGATTCACATGCATGATGGTAGAATAGGTTGTAAAAGTAAACCCTCTATGGCACTATATAATTTAGTGTGAGTATAATATATCGCAAAAAACACCAAACGAAAATAAGGGAGACACTATATACACTAGAATAGATCTAAGTAAGGAGACTATTGACCCTTTGAAGAAGTCATCATAAATCATGAGAGTTTATTTTAAAAATAAGGGAGTAGTGTGTGGATAAAGAAGATAAAAAATAGAGGAACCATGGTAGTAAAATTCTCACAAAGAATGTTGATGCTGCCACAAGTGATCTAAAATCCATCCCAAATGAATAGGAATAGTGGATGAAGATGTAGTGAAAAACTCCATAATAATAAAATACAAGGTAACATCTAAATTTGTGTCAAGTTGATCATGTATGACAATTAGAATCTCAGGTTTCCCAAGCCTAAGTGAAGTACAAGTGTCTCCAAAGAAGAAGGCAAGGTGCTAAGAAAGGGGATTTGAAGGAGACATAACACAAACTACAAGTGTGTCAAATTAGACAATGTACAAATGATAAGTGTGTAGAAAATCACTGTAGGGAATAATCTATAAGAGTGTTAAGAACAAGTATGGAGCTCATAATAGAGAATGTCATTGGCTAATTGAAGAGTGTGTCAAATGGTAAAAAAATCCATGATGAATACAAAACACACCCAAAATAATTAGTTTCCAATAAATGACAACTTTTAGGACATCCTAACTCTGATAAAAAAGCATCTACAAGTACTATGTGGGCCCATAATTGGTATAGTGGACTACCAAAAAAAAATGGCACAAAACATGTACTCAAAAAATGTGAGACATTAGGATTTTCAAAAAATGCATCTGCAAATGTACAAATACACTGAGCATGAGTTCAATAAAGATTTTTCATGAGGTGATCTGCCCACCTATCAGATTGGATCTCAATCTCCATTCTTCAACACTCAAAAGGAAATACAGTAGAAGAACTAAATAAGGGGTTGAGGTTTGGGGGTCTGAGGGTGGAAAACCCCAATGGGATTATGGGGTAGCACCCCTTGTGGGGCCAGGGATAGAGCCCCTCAATGCAATTGGAATCTTATGTGGCCTATGGAATTACCCAAAATTCACCATTTTTAACCAAAAAATGGCCTCCCAGAGTGGACATCGCTTACCACCAAAAATGCACTTGGGAGGAGCACAATCAAGAAGGTGAAATCAATGAAGGAGAAGATAAGGTTTATTTGCTTGTGAGGGATCTTGGCCTCTTACCAAATCGGGCCTCACCCTTCAGTCTTCGACAAATGAGATCCAAAAAAATGAATAAGCAAATAGTTAAACTATTGTTTTTAATAAAAAACAATTAAAAAATACTCTCCATTTATAATGATAACCCCACCATTAGAAAATTTCCCCCTTCTTTAATAAAGTCACCAAACAAAATGGGGCCTTCCACACAAATAATTAGCTCCCCACTAGTAAATTTTACACCAATTAAAATACAATTAAACCCCATCTTAATTGCCACTTCAAAATTATCTCCCCTCACTAATAAGTAAAGGCCCCTCCTAGACCTCTTTAAAAAAATTAACCTTTCCCACTATAAATGCCCCATTTCCTAAAAAAGGTCACGTGCCTTGGCACTTGGAAGGCCATGTGGAAAGGTAGAATGTTCAACCATTGGGAGGATCAGGCCATGTTTGGGGGTTAAACAAAATGTATTGAAAAAAATTTACCCAAAAACATTTAACCCTACATGAAGGTTGTTAATGGTGGAAGGAATCAAAATGAATGCACAGGCCCAAGTAGTGAGTTGTTTGAAGGAATGCAGTTTAAAGACTTCAAGTCAATGCATTATGCATGCCAAGGAGTTGAGCTAGGTTCTAATATCTCCAATAGTGTAGGAGGATATCACCAAGTGTGGTTGGTTGATTTGACTATAGATGCTAAGATCATATAAAAAACCTCTTCCCACTTATAGTCAAAGATTATAAAGCCTATAAATCCCAATTCTAAAAAAAACTAATAAATTAATTAATACATAATAACAATAAAGTTGGCATCTGCATCTTGTTTCTACCAATTATTCTCAAGCTGACCAATGTCGACAAAAATTTAAAATATTCAAAAGGCATTTCGTGAACCAAAGGCAAGCCATTATGCCTTTGTATAGATAGGGGTATCAGTAATTTGAGGAATCAAGGAGCCATGGAGTCTAGCATCAAGATTGATAAGTGTCATGGAAATGAGATCCAAAAAACCATGCAAATCTAGACTGAAAACACATATCTTCCAAAGGGTTCTTTAATGAGATCATGAGGTAAGAGAGACAGGGATATAATGTCAATCTACCAAGGAAGAGTTAGGGTTGATGGAGGATATCCCTATCGGATCAATAGTTTGTGCATGCCAGTTGTTGAAATAAAATCCACTAAAGTATACATAGTAGGTTGAGGTGTTAAGAATCAGATCCACCATAAAATTAGCCTTTCAATCACTTTAATATATTGACCTTTCAAAATAAATGAAGAGTGTCAAACAACAAGCAAAAAACCTAATCCAATTTTGAAAATGATGCTAAAAATGATAAATAGAGGCTTAGAAGAGGTATACAGCTCCACCAAAATTGATCAAAATCTACCAAATAAACATAGATCCCTAATGCAAGCCTAAGAACCTATATGGAAACTAATGCAAAAAACCATTTAAACTTTGATTCAAATAAATGAAATGTATGACAGGTAAGCAAAATGGGTCAAAACCCATTATAAGGACAAAACAATGTAATGAAGTAGGTTGAGTAATAGTTGCTTGAAGGATGATATGATACCATGATAAAGTTTGGAAAACTCTTCAACCAAGATCTCTCCAATAGACCATTACCACAATAGACTCCATGAAAGCTTCAACATTATGCACAAAGTATAAACTATATATTATTCACAAATGAAAGCATTACAATTCAAAAATCTCTCTATATCTCCATATGAATAGATCATCTTGCATACATAAGCAAGGAAAATCAATCATAAGTAAGAGATTAAGCTAAGAGATCAAAACTAGGACTAAGAGAACTATCCCTAAAGGATGGAAACAACTAGAAAATATCCCCATAATATCTAAGAGATAAATATGTAATAACTCGTAAAATCTAAAATAAGATAAATGCAATATCCACACATAAGTGGGTGGGAATAATTAAATACCTAGGTGAATATGAGCTAAGGTAAACAACCTACTCTAATAATCATCTAAAAATATTGACCAAACCTAACATTACCAAACCATGTACAAGTGGGCTCAATTGAGAATTTGGGCATGTTTTTGTAGGATAATATGATAATTCAAAATAAATAATGAGGTTCATATAGATGTATAACATCATAACAGAAGGATTAAACACATAAGATAGCATGTAGGTGTGATATAATGGTAGCTTAGGACCATGTTTGTGTGCTCAAGTCATGTGTGGTTAATGTGTGTCAAGCATGTCATTATCAAGTAATTAATACCAAATTTTATTAACTATAGCTATAAAGTCATCTCTTTAGGATAAGTGTTTTTAGAAACTACATGCTTCACCATCTGCCAGACATTCTGGATTTTTAAATATATATGCAAGAGTTAAAATAACCTCCTTCTGGGATGGGATGAAATAAAATAACAAAATGTTTGTTGTAGAATGTGATGTGTTGGCATCACAAAGAAGAGACTACATGTATTTTAGGCATGTTACAACATTACCAATCCCTAATGGAGTATGTATTGATATCTCCATAGATTTTATTGATAAGTTTCCCCAAGTCAAGTGGAAAATCAGTGATCTTTGTGGTGGTTGATCATCTCTCTGAATATAACAAATTATATTCAATGGCACATGCCTACAAATCATCAATTGTGACACAAGTCTACATGTACCAAATTTTATGCCCCTATTTTCTACCCATAACTATTACCTTTAATTGTGATCTCACATTCACCAAAAACTTCTAGCAAGAATTATTTAAACTTCAAGGAATGCAACATAAAATGAGCTCAGCATATCATCTTCAGACTAATGGTCAAGAAAATATTGTCAACAAGTGTTTAGAGACTTACCTACATGGTTTTGCTTTAGGGTAACATACTTAATGGTCTAAAGGGTTACCTCTTGTTGAATGGTGGTATAACACTTCTTACCACACCTCCACCAAGATGACACCATATAAATCCATGTATAGCCAACTACCACCATCTCTCACATCCTACCTTCCAAGAAGATCCAAAGTTTAGGTAGTCAACTCAACACTAAGCCAATGAGAGATTCAACTTTGAACTCTAAAATATAGCTTAGTAAACTCTCAAAACCTTATGAAGTAGTAAATAGATTAACATCACTCAAATCACTTAATCTCTATAGGGGACATGGTTTTTTGATGCCTTTAACCATATAAGCAAATTTCCTTGAAGCTCAAAGGTAATTAAAAATTAACTCCTAAATTATAAAGACCACACTAAGTTCTATATAAAATCAGGAATGTCATGTATAAATTGGACATACTCCATCTAATAGTCATCATGTCTTCTATTTGTCATGTTTGAATAAAGTCATTGGATAACATGTTTGTGTTTAGATGACCCTTCTTAAGTTAAATGAAGAGAGATCCCTAATCCTTGAACCAGAGGGTATTTTGAATCAATGTTCATGCTCACGTTAAAATCAAACCATCACTGGTGTTTTGGTCTAATGATGGGGCATGAAACCAAAATATTCACATGGGAACCTCTCTAGTAACTTCTATAGTACTTTTCATAGCTCAAACTTTGAGGACAAAACTTTCCAAAGGGGGAGGGCATGTTAGGACCAGATGTCCTAACCATCTATTATTATTTTTTCAATGTAATAGTCTTAGTTATTTGATTAGCTCAGGTGTCCCTTTCCATTTAAGTTTGACTTATGAGAAATGAAAATAGCTAGCAATTAACTCGGGTGCCTATATAAGGTTGATCCTTGAGTATTAGGGTTAGGGTTACAAAGATACTAAGGTAAGGGTTGTAATACATGTATATTGATATTAAAAGGAATGAAAAAATAATTTTTTTTATTTTAATCTTAGCTCTATTCTAAAGTAATTTTCTTCCTCAAAGAGCCTCACAATATTTGAATATAATTAAGGTTTGCAATTATTTATGAGTTCATTGAGTACTTTGTTTCATTTTCACATATTTTTATTTTATTTGGTTCATTTTTGTAATGAGGTCATAAAATTACCCTTTATCTCCTTGATTTATTACTATGATATGTGTTATATACATACATAACATTCATTAGGGCATGTTGATGTAATTTTTGACACAAACTTTAATAGATGACAAGTATTCACCCTCTCATTTTAGGACTACTAGTGATTTGGTCCAAGGCATAAGTTGTAGGTTTTGGTTCTCAAAATAATTCCATTGGTGGAATATATTAGTATCATGTGGCCTTGAAACTTTTTGAGGGATGTTCTAGATGAAATCTTATTTAGTTGATATTCATGCCTAATTTATATTAACACACCTAACCAGACTAATCATTAGTATCATTTTATATTAGGAAAAGGCAAGAGGTTAATTTTATTTTGTTTCAATAACATCATTTTCCATTTGAAAATATGAAGTGGAATAAGAATATTAGACTTCCTCAACCTACTTTGAAAGAGATATCTAGAATTATTATGGAAGTGGTAACTAGTGAGGCTATTTAAGAGGTTGTTGGGGTTGTTGCCAAAGATGTGGTAGAGGTTGTTGTAAAATATTTTACCATTGACACTAAAAAAAATATTAGGTTTGGTGTTGAGGAGTATAATGAGATAATATCTAAAGATGTTCTTCATAGTGGATCTAAAACGAATATTAAGGATATTGTTTCCCTTTTCCAAAAATATGAAAGAAATAGGGACTATAGTGTTGGCACCACGAATGAGAGAGAAATTAAAAAGTATATTATAAATGAGGTTTTCATACAAATTAAAGTTGTATTTATTTCAATTATTATTTACAAGGAAGGTAAAATCTTATAAAGCTTTTATGGGTGGTTACAGGATCTATCTGATTCCCATGAACCAACTCAAACTAAAAATAAACAAAAACATAATATCAATAAACAAAATAACTTTGGATAAATAATTCAACAAAATCCCCCTTGATCTAAATGGGTATTGAAGATGAAATAACTAGAGCAATGACTCTAAAGTCATCAAAGAAACTTTGAATTAATTACAATTAGTGTTTTATACATCCTAATACTAACCAAAACTAATGCCACTCCATACAGAAGCCCACCCTATGAGTTGTAGAATAAAAGGTTGATGAACATGATCAAGGCCTAATCATCCCCTATAATCATCATATTATATTAAATTAGAACATAATCAAGGCCTATTTAGTTATATCGATCCACATAAGGCTCCACCCAAAAGCTTATAAAAGTGACCAACCTGTATTGTGTATGGCACATCTCCATTATGTCCAAAAATTATTGATGACCTTGGCTCAACACTATTGGCGCTAGTAACCCCTATCAACTCGTATTGTCACTGAAGATTGATCTAAGTCCTACTAATGTTATATCTTCTCCCGTATTAGCTAAGAGGAGAAATTATGCAACAAGAGAAATAAAATCAAATAATTTGGTTTTCTCCATGTCTTAAATATCAAGGATAGAAAACCAAAACTGAAAATGAAATAAGCAAACTACTTCTACCAAAATTTCTATTCAAGCATTGAACCCAAACTCTGAGTGAATAACTAACTCGAGAAGGGTAATAATCCTCCAACATCCAATGGATCCTCCAACCTTTAGAGTGACACTTACACTTATTCAATCACGTGGATCCTGAAGGACCTATAAAGGATAATGTGTTCATCAATAACATAATCAAGAGATGGTATTGTAAAAATTTACATTTTGAAGGTGTTATTTTCTACCAAAAATGCACATTTATACATCATTTTCAATACGATTTATGTAAAAAGCATATGACAAAGCTTTAAAACATAATATAAACCATTTTGTTTTATTTAGAATTTTAAAAATCATATAAATCAATTGGTCACATGACCACCTTCACATAAACAAATAACTGGTCACAAAATTTACAATAAGTGTCGTAAGTGTTTATGCAACTTACACCCTTATGTCCCTTCTTCTCTTTACAAAGACTTTTGAAAATAGAATATTCACTTTTCAAAATGGCATATTCCAAAATGCAAATGTAAAAAAGCTTTTCTCCAAAATATGGTTTTGAGCATATAACCTCCTTATTTACTAGTGATTTTGGAAAATCAATCTAACCAACTCACCATATATCCATTTGAGTAAGTAAAGGTAAATATAGTTTAGATATCCTTTATTTCTCTTGGATATGAAAAAAATTACATAAACCCTAGAGTTATTGTAAAATTATCACCTCTATGAAAAAATATGCTAGAATTAATTGTCATGTTGGTGGAGCCCACTTTAATTTTAGGTTTTTGAAACACTAAAATTTTCATAATGTATTAGACCATGTTGAACAAGGTAATTTGACCATTGTATAGGTCCTTATTCTAACCCCAAAACTTGTCATTTTCTATTTGGTGGAGCCCACAAAAATATTTATGCATGGAAACCCTATTATGCCACCCCTGATGCTATGAATCATTAAAGATTTGAAGGTTTTGACATATATCATAGTTGTCATATAATATCAAACACTTCAATCAAATATTGACAAGTACTTTGAATGCCATACAAAATTATATATGCAGAATAAATTTGTAAATAAATTTACTAAAGTTTTATTCTTCTCAAACCATCACCGTACAAGAGCAATAAAAGATCATGAAATAAAGTCAAAATTTTAACCTAAAAAAGTTACCAGTAGATTTCTTTAGCTGCTACAAGTTTTCATATTTTGAAGCGACATGCAAGTTTCCCTTATTTGGTGTGGTCTACTTCCGTATTGCTACATTGTATTAAACAATTATGTGAATTTGACTTATATCTTTTGTTACACCTTTTTTGTGATGCTTAGCCTTAGTCAATGTACTAAAGCCTTGTAATTTGATTTTCTACTTTATTTCTACTTTGAAAATAATTTTTTTGTGTTTTTGCATCCACGTAGAAACTATTTAGTGCAATATCAAGAGTGTTGTGAGTTTTGATCTCCTCTCAAGCACTGTAGACCTCCTGTAGTAAAAAATGGGATGCAAAATTATTCTTCAATCCTCCATGTCTATAAATAAACTTTGTTTTCCTCCTTTATTTCTTGTTGTGGCTCTGATACCACTGTTGGTTCCAGGAATGGAAGAGAAATTGGAAATTACATTGTAAACGAGGTTTTCATAAAAATGTAAAGTTGTATTATTCTAATTGTTATTTATAAAGAAGGTAAAAGCTTATAAATATTTTATGGGTGGTTATGTGATCTAACTAATTCCCGTGAACCAACTCACACTAACAACAAACCAAAACATAATATAAATAAACAAAATAACTTTGGATAAATAATCCAACATATTGTGGATTTATCTCTTGAAGGCTCTTTCCAATGAGAAAATGAGGTTATCTATGAATCATATGGATTGGCTTGGGAGAGAAATTTAAAGAACCTTTTTTTGAATCTCAAGATTTTCATACTTCAAATGAGCATGTTATAGAGAATTTAATCAGGACTAGAGAGTTAGATGCAGATGTTCCTGATCTAAGTCATTGTTGTGAGGAGAAGGTTATTTCTCTTCATAATAGATGTTAGGTCTAGATCTACACTATGTTTCTCCTTTTAAAAAGGTAGATATCCTAAAGGATCTAATTTTTGTAGAATGTGAGGATTTCACTTCTAAGGAACTCTTAGGGAAATTATAGGAAGATACTGGAAAGGAAAACATCTTTAAAAATAGATGGTGGACATTTGGAAATATTTTTAAGTAAGTAATCTCCACTATATTTTAAAAGGTTGGTTTTCAGTTAAATTTCATTCACAAGAGGAAAGAGATAACATTCTTCACTCTCAGGTTTGGATGCTTAATGGTAAGTTAGATATTATTCCTTGCAAACAAAATTTTATGAAGGAGAATGTTACTTCTATGTTTAATGAGACCAAGGTTCAGTTGTAATCGTTACCTCTAGAATTATGTAAATTAGATTTTTTCTAGCTTATTAGAGATGCCCTAGGGAAATTTTATGATTTAGATCTAAGATATTTGGGTAAATATGTTACTTCTGATAAAATCAAGGTTCAAGTAAGCCATTTTTACACTAGAACTAAAAATCTAATTTTGAATGTTTGAGGTAAGGAGATTTTTCAAATGGTATAATTTTAAGATCAAACTAAGACTTGCGAGAGGTGTCTAATTTTTTGTCATACTTCTAGATCTTATGTTAATTCTATCAAAATCCTACATAATCCTTTGAAAGTTGATATGATCTCTATGTATTTTATTAATAAGGGTTTTTTCCAGTTAAAATTGAAAAAAAAATGGAGGAAAAAGAAGGAATGTTTCAAAATGTCTTTTGAACATAGTACAATTAATGTTGAAAATCATGTTAAGACTCCTACTATAAATAAGGTTTCTATGAAAACTTTAGGGTTGTATTTCATGATTACTTCTCATAAGTTTAATGTGCATGACTTCAAGGGATTTTCAACCCAAAATCAATAAAATAAGTCTAAATCTAGATAAATTCATCATGAGGTGATTTTTAGGAGCAAGGTGGTAGGTTTGAACCAGATAAGGCTAAGTTTCATGGCCATGAATATAAAAGGGAGGATTTGGTTTGTACAATTTATCAAACAAAGATGGATTCCTAAAATCTAATCTTGGCAATGAAGATAGGTAAAAAGGGGGAAGAAAATAAATTATGGAAAAACTTCTTGAAGATTCACTTGAAGTTGTTAAACCTTTAGTTGTGGTGTGAAGAAGGATAAAACTAGGCTAGTTAGGCAAAACCCACAATTCAGCCTAATGTGAACACACACAACTTCAACACCCTCCCTTAAGCACAAAATTAGGAAACATAAAAGATAAAAGCTAGGAGACTGATAGATCCCATCAATTAGGCCTAATTAGGTACCCATATATAAATGCATAGTGAAATACTAAGTGTCCCTATGGTAAATTTTGTCACTTGGATTTTCACCCTTTCAGGAGATGTCTCAGCTCTCCTCATCCAAGTGGCACAACTAAAACACCTCTAGGCTTGTGGGTAGCCTGTGAATGAGGTAAATCTCTAGATAGGGATAACTTTGTTGGTGTACCACTTTGGATCACTACTACACATAAAATTTGGGGGGGGAGGGAGAGAGAAAACTAAAAGTAAACTATCCTAAGGGAGGTGATATACCAAATAAGTTGATGACTTCTAACTAGTTGCATGTTACACATAAAACCAAGAGACTAACCAAACATACACTTCTCTAATCTACATCTTCTCACACCAATATTACATTATGAGGTTATGGATGAATGTTTGGATAGGAATAATAGAAAAGAGGCCTTGAATGGCACTAGCGAATAGACTAACTCACTCAACCTTTACACTTCCTAGAACACTTAAAATGCCCTACAAAAAAAAGCTTTCCAACTACAAATAGGATGAAAGAATGAGACAAAATGTTAAATAAATCATAGTTATCACTAAGAAAGCTCAATCATCTAAGTAAAACACATTATTAAAAGTCATGAATAGGTAAAATTCAGTAGTCTTATTAATTAAATGGTATACAAATGAGCAGGGATTCACCATACTCAGGTGGATCATAAGTTACAAAGGCCAAAATGACTAGTTCTTATAGAACTTGAGAGAGAGAGGAGAAGAGAGCAGTCTAAAGGTCACAAGGACACTTGTAAAGCTAATAAAATGAGTTACTTATGCATGATAAATAAATATGGAATAGACCATGCAAGGTTATAAGGAACAAGTATCACCCCAAGTCATGAAACTCACGAAAAGTGGCATGAAAGTTCTCATTCTGGCTCAAAAAACTACCTTCATAATTTGGACCTATTTGAACATCCTAAAACTACCTAAGGATAGGTCTGATAATTGGAATGAGAGGGAAATATTTTATGAATGCCTCTCCATGCATTGGTTGTAGTCCTAGTCATCTTTGAACTTCTAAAAATGAGCCATCACCATCTGTTGTCTAAGAAACTCCTTTTTCTGTCACCCCTCACACTTGGCCTCAAAATTGGATTCAATTTTACATTAAAATCCATGGGAGGTAGTTTATGACTCATTTCAAGACCCTATATGTCCTTAGAGGCATCATGCACACCTTAAAATTAGCTCACTTGAAGTTTTCCACCCTTCTCACTAGTTTGGTCACCATGCCAGTTTTGTTTAGCTGAGACGAAGCAACTAGTTAAGAAAATTAGGATTTATTCCAAGGAATTATATTTACATGGGGAGTTATCTTAAGTCCTAATCTTCCCTCCCATGTGATTGTCATCTCTTTAAACTTCCTATAACCTGAATAATGCACAAAACTATAAGAAAAAATACCCTATGTTGCACTCCATCTGTGTAGTTCCATACAAATAATTCTAATGGGGAGTATCTTGAGTGAGTATTTTATAGCCTCCAATCATCATTATAGGAAAACTATTCCATTAGAATAGCTTTACAGCATCATCTTCCCAATCAGGTCCTTATAATGGTTTAGCAATAGTTTTGGATAGTTTGACCTCTTAAGCTTTGTTCATAAAGGTTAGACATTGAAGTTGTCAAATAACTCAACTAGAACATAGTATATGACTCCTGTCAACCTTTTATAAACTCCTTAGATACCCATGTAAAGTTCCAAGAAAGATATAAGCATTCCAAGTCACCTTATCGAGCTTTTCCTTCCATTTCCTGCAAGCCTGAGTTGGTTTTGAGCTCAAAAATGGACTATATTGCAACTTATCTATCTACCTTAAAAAAGATTGATCACCTATATAGTGACCCCATAAACATTTTCCAATAGATTTAAATTCATATCTAAGTCTAGACATGTGAATGATTTGCCATTTGGACACTAGGCCTAAACCTTGCTTAACAGGCCTAAGTTGTCTTAAAGCCCAAAATGAATTTCTGTTGGCTTTACCTACATCCCAATAGCTTAGATACCTCTATTATGAACTCATAAACATGTCTCAATACATGGTAATACTCCTCTCATGATATAATTTAAATTGACCTTTGAATTGGACTATAGGCATAACCATGTTTAGTAGGCTTGACTGCAACTCTTAAGGGTTTAGACCTCTTTGTAAGGATTCTCCCCTCTGTGAAATATATTTCATGTTTCCCTATATGTATTTCAACTCCCTACACCTTCTTAAAGTGTTCACTAAAATCCTATCTCACCTTATCACTTCCTTTCTTCAAAACCTATTAGTTTGCACATAAAGGGAGTGCCCTCTGTCTGAGACAAAATAGAGGGCCCTTTATCTTGAGGACTAGTTGTAGGTGCTTGCCCAAGCCTATGTACAGACTATTTTAGACTTGAAACCATGCCTGATAGAATTATAATTTGATGTTCATGTGTTATCTTGATGTCATCCTGCCCATAAGGTTCAATACATGCTTCAAAAATTAGCCTCATTGAGTTATTAATCCAAAGTACCTTTCATCTTCATACAGTTGTAGGTGGGTATTTCAAGGTTGAAGACACCCATGCAGGTATGTATGGGATTTGAAAATAGTATAGCATCCTCATCTTTAGATAATATTTTGATCATGAGTGCTCTCTTCACCATCTATAACCATCCTACATGGTGACATGATCTATATTGTAACATTGGGAGCTGAGGTCACTTCAAAGGTGAAATCCTATAGATGTCAATGAAGGATTTTAGTGTCTTGGCAAGCAACTTTGAGGCTTCTAACCACAAAAATTTATAAACCCTCTACCCTCCAAACTTTTCCAAGTCCTTGTTCCATGATAGGGATACAATAAAAATCCATTAGGATTCCTCAACAGTCCTTATATCCCTATTGTACGCTACCATCTAAAGGGCCCAGACCTCTATTTTCTTATTTTAGGGAAAATGGTCCCTAAACCTATAGTCATTGTCTTGAACATGGTTTCTAACTCTATTTGTCAATATATCTTCTCTAAACAGGTATACCATGATCTATACAATCACTAAGACTCTAAGGTAGGGTTCATCATGCTTCAATTCCCCATATGACACCTCAACTTACTGTCAAGGACCACCTATAGGTGGTTATTTCAGTGTATACAGGTAGTAAGGTGCAAATATGGATATTATGCATTTTAATTGGCATTAAATGGGTTGTATATACATTTAAAACCTCAAAATAGACTCTTCACACCTGAAATATCTTGAAACCACCACTAAGGCTCTCATCATAGCATGACATCATCATGGAAACCCCTATAGTTGAAGATGGAGTTGTATGTAGGCAAACAATAGGATTACGAATCATACACATGGTATATGAGTTTTAAACAACCATTTTACCTCCATAAAATTCTAATATGGATCCATTCCAACTTTTGAGGACTTATATCAATTCAAGATAGCTCCATTTCAATGTTTGGACCCTTTCAAGCACCTGTAAGTGTATGTTAATGGTAGAATTGTGTATGAGTGACTATGTAGACTGGGACAGTCCTTCTTCTACCAAGTGCAAGACTTTTACTTGAATATTATTGTTATGGTAGTGCTTATAACTTATTAATATCATAATTATGACTCCATGGACATGATTTATAACCTTGCATAGCTCAAAAGCTAACTGTGTATGATAGTCTTTAAGCAAATTGGCTACATGATGTTTTCTAATTGCACCCTCATAGAGTATGCTTTGGAAGATTATATTGGAAATATAATGGGTTGATAATACATTTAAAACATGTACAATTACTTATCACAACCCTCTAAAACCATGATCAAGAATGAAGCTCTTGAAAATGGTGAAAAATTGCCTGTAACATAGAATGGTGTATCCTCTTGCAACATGAGATGATTTCCATATCCAAAAACCTTTAAGCACTAAAAAAATCATAGGTATAATTATATAATGAATCTAACATTATTTGGAATCAACCTCATTAATTTTTTTATGTGGATTTGTCCAAATTGGAGCAAAACCTATAGGGTGCATAGATTAGCAAGCAGAAAAACACAGTCAACTTCATGAGGATAGTTCATAAAGCACATGCCACCATTATTTAAACACTTTATATGTAAATTAATCTCTCTAAGTTTAATTTCACTTCCAAAAATTTTTTGACCTGGAACCTCCCCTACTGGTCGTACCAAGTACAAATTTGAAGACTGGTTTTGTGTGTCTAAAAGGGTGAAAAAGGAGCAGAATGGTTTTAGCTCAATTTTGATACTTTCAGAGTAATTAAATCATGTAAATGGATATAAATAAGGTTATTATTCATCTCATTAACTTATCCCACATGGCACACTTCCCCATGGGTTGTACAAGTGCCAAACTCTTCTCTTTTCCCAAAAAAATTGCTCTTTCTTTTGAAGAACCTACCACTTTCAGTTATAAATAGTTGATTAAGGCATAATAGGACACATGTCATGTGAAATAACAATTTTTAAACCTAAACACTTTCTTAAGAGGCCATATAACTCATTTAATGCCCTATTTTGACCCTAAAATGACTCAAAATGATATAAGGACAAAATGACTGATGACTAAGGCTAATATAACATGAAATAACACTAAATGACCTATAATACACCTTATGACAAAATATATTAGACCCCTAATTACCTTAAAATCAATTTTTTACCTATAAGGGTCCCAATTTGACCTACAAGGTTAAATTTGGTCAACAAATTGGTGGCTCATAGGGGTAGCATCCTTGTTATACTAACTAGACCATTAGCCTTATCAATCCATTCATCTAAAGGATGAAACAAAACAAGGAGACCTTTTACTATTGACCACAAAATTTGATCAATACAAGACCACTTGACTACATCAACCACATAAAACAAAGGACACACACAAAGCAAAGCAAACACACTAACAAGACACACATACACATGTGCTCAAAGAACTTAGGAAAAATAGGAAGCAAACAACTATATAAAACTAACAATTAAGTATACCTCCCTTTCCAAGATCAAAAGGAAAGTTTCTTGCATCTCCTTCTTCATGAGATGGATCATGGTGATAAGCATGTTGCTCTTTAGATTGAACACTTGGTAGATCAGACCTACTTCTTGGCACTTCACTTGCTATGCTCTCAAGTAAACCATATTCAAATAGGTCTCCAATATAAATGTATTCCTTTTGGAAATGTACACATACCTCATATTATTGCCTACTCTTCATCTCATGATCAACTTTTACCTTCTTTGTAGGCATGGTTTTTTGTTCTTTAGAAGATTGAGGCCAATAGAAGCTTGTTTTGACCTCCAAAGGCTGATTTGAACTTTGATCTTGCTCATCTATGACATTTTGAAAGATGTCATCTTGCTTACCATCACTTATAATCAATTCTAATGAAGTTGTAGATCCCTTGAGAGACTCAAACTCATTGCATGTTAGGACTTGTTCCAAAGTCTTAACATTAGGTTAGATTTTTGGTAGGTTAATTAATATTATTGTAAATGGGGCATGCATCTTTTAGTAAAGACACCCCCCAAAAAATAAACTTACTTAGTTTAATTTTAGGTAGTTTTCATGTTTTATATTTATTAATTAGAACTACCTTATGGGTTGTTTTCCCATAAAAAGTTGGTTATAGGTTAGTTGTTTTTACCGGTCATTGGTAAAAACTATATAAATCAATGTTTGCAATGTAAAAGGGTTAAAATGGAGTAAAGGCACCTTTATGTACTTGATTTATTGAATATTAATAAAATATTTGTGCACTCACACTAATCGGGGACAAGGTTCAACCTATTTGGTTCAAGGAGTTATCGATGGTATCAGAGCATGGTAATTTTGGGAGCTTGGTGAATTCGAAGGAAGGCAAGGTGAAAAGTCAAATTCACGTGATATCATTTTGGCATGAAATAAGGTATGCCATATAAAATGAAAAAATTTATTGGTTTAAATATTTGAAAAATTATTAAATTATTTTAAGTTTTCAAATATTTTTTTACATTTAAACCTGTGTATTTTCCATATACCACAGTCTAGTCATTTTGGCCATTTGATACTCCATTTACCTATGTTCAAACTCCTAATTTGGCATAAAAAATGAATTTTTAGCATTTAAATGTTACTAAATTCATTGTTCTTTTTGTAAAAATCAGATTTTTACGTCCTGTAGGAGAGAGAATAGGTGAAGAGAAAACTTCCAGCAACAGCCATGGCATCCTAGGTAAGCATGGCGCAGGTTTAATCTCAGGAATAGATATTTTTTCATTTTTTTAAGTTTGCATTCAAAAATTTGCCTTAGTGGGCCCCACGGGAGGAAGCTTGCTTGAGAAGGCTGAAAAAGGGAAAATTTTGAATTTATTTACTCACATGTAATTTTTTTTTTTCCCTCATACACAAAATCTGGAATAAGTAGAAATTTCTGAGTGTAATATTCTGAAAATGCTCTTAGAGCAATTGGTTAAGCTTATTTTGTAAGAAGTTTTTAAAGGAGGAGGTGAAGAGTTCAAATCCCTTCTTTTGGAAAAAGTTCTTTTTGCTTTAGAATATACTTTTTTTGTAAAATAAATATTCCCTTTTTAAATCTGAATGTTGTAAAACACATACTTATTGTATTGTGTTATTTTAAAAATCAAAAAAAGGGGAAATTCAATCATATTTCTTTTACATTGTTGTGGTGAGATAAGGGTGTAATTGATGGAATAAGGTTGTAATTTGGTGAAATAAGGGTGTAATCCTTGATTTTTGATGAGATTAAGTGCAAAACCCATCAAAAATACTTGTTTTTCTTTTACGCTCTACGCAGAGGTTAAGTACAAAACCCCGTAGAAGCAGTGTCTTGTGCAGTGAGTGTGATATTTGTTTCATCTCTTTTGCATTTTGTCACACTTTTCTCTACTGCACTTGCTTTCATTTCAAAATGCCGAAGATTCAAAATTTGATTTCAGATGGTGATAAATTAACAATTTCCAATTATTCAGATTGGAAACGATTGATGGAGGCTTCACTAGTTTTTAATGAGTTATGGGATATTGTTAAGAATGAAAATCCCACATTGCTAACAGAGTAGGATAAATTAGATATATTCAATTTGTGTGATTATAAAGCCTTATATCTTATTAAATGTTGTTGTACTTGTGATACTTATGTTCATATTGAAAATTCTCCTCATAGTTACACTACATGGAAAACATTGTCAGATTTGTATGATAAGAAACCTAAGCATAAGAAGATAGATAATCATATGCAGTTGTTTACTTTGTCATTAGATGAAGATGTGGATATGGGAGAATATATGTCTAAGTTGAAAAATATCACTACTGAGTACACTAAGGCTAGTTTTGGAAAACTAGATGATGACTTCATAGTCACTGTTGCTTTGAAAGGACTACCAGGGTCCTATAAGAATTTTATTGAAATGTTGCATGTCTCTGACAAGATCACAGGCATCACCTTTGATAATTTGGCTGAGTTTATCATCCAATATGACCTCTCTCTACCAAATAAATCTAAGAAAACTAAAGAAGCCCATGTTTTAGAGTCAAAGCCTAGTTCATCTTCATATGAGCATCAAAACAATAGAGGAAACAGTTATACAGGGGGTCGAGGTTACAGAGGAGGCAGATATCAAAATAGAGGTAGGGGTCATTCAAATAATCAAAAATCTAATCAATCACATTCACATGAAACAAGTGATCGAAGACATGGTCACAACTCATATAGAGGCAGAGGTCGAGGTAGATCAGACATTCAGTGTCATAGATGTGGAAAATTTGGTCACATTGCCTCACAATGTAGGATTTCTTTTGATAAAATTTAGAGGCCACAAAAAGTGACTAAGACTAACTCTGCTCAGTATTCCTATCATGACTATGATGAGTCCAGTAATGTTTCCCATGAATCTGCATTCACTACTTTGGGGCACATTGATTATATTGAATATGAGGCTAGAGATGAGCTCACAGATGTATGGGTTTTAGACACAGGAGCAACCAAACACATGACATTTAGGAGAGATTTCTTTTGGTCTTTTAAGGAAGCTTCTCTCTCTCCAATTGCCTTAGACGATAAGTCTATGCATACACCACTAGGACTTGGATCTATTCGGATTCTTGTTCCTAATGGGTCTATAAAATACTTGGAGGATGTTTGGTATGTTCCCACATTGAAGAAACACTTACTTTCTTTGGTAACTATTCGAAAGAAAGGTTATCAAATTGTGCTTGAAAATGGGCTCATTTACATCAATTCAGTGAAGGATGATTATAAAACAATGTATACAGGATATGAAGATGAAAACTTGGTTAGATTGCATTGTAAGGTGCTTCCTCCCAATATAGAACTTGCAGCAGTTGTTGACACAAGTATAGGTACTATGTCTACATAGTGGTTATGGCATCTCCGCTATGGACATTTGAATATCCACTCTTTAGTGGATTTGTAGAGATATGGTATGGTGAATGGGTTGCCCACTTTTTGCAAAGATAGTATTCTTTGTGAGTCATGTGTTTTGGGCAAACAAAATTGAGAAAATTTTCCTAAACAGTCATCTTGGAGAGCTAACAGATGTTTATAGTTAGTTCGTAGTGATGTATGTGACATGAAAAAGTCATTCATTGGTGGGTGTAGATACTTTGTCTTCTTTATTGATGACTTTTCTAGGATGACTTGGGTATTCTTTATGAAAAACAAATCTAAAGTTTTCGCTAAGTTTGTTGATTGGTTACACTTAGTCGAAAAAGAAACAGGTTCACATTTGGCCACTCTTCATTCAGATAATGGAGGTGAGTATACCTCAAATGAATTTTTAGATTATTGTCGAGAACATGGAATTCATCGAAAATATAGTAATGCTTATACTCCATAGCAAAATAGAGTATCTGAATGAATGAATAGAACTTTATAGGGCACAACAGTGCCATGTTGCATTATAAACAGCTTGATGTTAAGTTTTGGGCAGAAGCCATTGGTACTGCAGTGTATTTGAGGAATAGGTCCCCCATAGTTGCACTTTTGGGACAAACTCCATATGAGGCATGGTATGGATTTAAACCAAAAGTTAAACACTTGAAAGTGTTTGGATGTCTTTATTTTGCTTTGGTTCTTATTAAACATAGAACTAAGTTGGAACCACAAAGTCAAAAATGCATCTTTCTTGGTTATTCTAAAGATAAAAATGGGTTTTGTTTGCTTGCACAGGATTCGGGCAAATTCATAGTGAGTCGAGATGTTATATTTGATGAGTTTGGGACTATGAACACTGCAGAAATTGATTCTCAACTTGATAGATTAGAGAGGAAAAATACAAAAAGAGATAAGGGTTTGAATAATGGGGATAACTCTTCAAATTTATGGTATGAGACTCAAATTCATTCACTTTCCTCTCCTTCATCTACAAGTTCACAGGTTGATGACTTAGAAATTATTGAAAATTCTCTAAGTCCCCCTTCGAATGATACACATAATGAGAATTCTAGAGTCCCTGATTTGAATAATTTGACTAAGTATCCAAAATGGGCTCAAAGTACTTTTTTTGACTTGACAATAGATGAAGTTGGTTTAACAGGGCCCAGGAATTCTTAAAAACTGGTAAACTATGCTATGGTTGTTACTACTTCTTCAACTGAGCCATCCACTTTTGAGGAGGCATCTACTGAACATGTTTGGCAATAGACAATGAAAAATGAGTATGATGTAATTCTTAGCAATAATACATGGGTTTTATTTGATCCTTCTCCACATGTTAAACCCATTGGATTTAAATGGGTTTATAGGACTAAGTATAAATCAGATGGCTCTATTGATAAACATAAGGCACGACTTGTTGCAAAAGGATATGCACAACAAGAAGGTATTGACTATGAGGAAACATTTGCACCAACTGCCAAATGGCACACTATTCGTATGGTACTTGCCTTAACAACACAAAATAGTTGGAAAGTACATCAATTGGATGTTAAAAGTGCCTTTTTAAATGGTGATTTAGAGGAAGAAGTCTATATGATACAACCTCAGGGTTTTGAACAGGTGGGTGCTGAACACAAAGTATGTAAATTGATAAAAGCTTTGTATGGACTAAAACAGGCACCCAAGGCTTGGTATGAGAAAATGGATTCATACTTGAAATCCATTGGTTTTCATTGCAATGAATCTGATGATACTCTCTATTTTCGAGTGTAGGGTAAGAAAATGGTGATACTTGTTCTCTATGTCGATGACTTATTTATCACAGGTAATGATGAAAACCATAACAAGTCTGTGAAGAAGGAATTAAAATATGGGTTTGAGATGACAGATCTTAGACTTCTTCACTACTATCTAAGCATAGAGATAACTCAGAAAGAGCATAGTAATTTCATTTCACAAACTAAGTATATTTCTGAGTTATTAGAGAGGTTTGGCATGAGTGATTGCAAACCTGCCCTCACTCCCATGGAAAGTAATTTGAAATTGTCTAAGGATGATAGCAGTGCCTTTTTTGATGGCACCACATACAAACAATTGGTGGGAGGTTTGATATACTTGATGACTATCAGGCTCGATATTTCATTTTTATTTGGAATTTTATCTAGGTCTATGCATGAGCCTAGATAAATTCATTAGCATGCAGCAAAATGAGTACTTCATTACCTTTAGGGAATGAAAACATATGGCCTTGAATACTGCCGCAACAAGAACTTCAAACTTGTTGGATGTTGTGATGTAGATTTTGGAAATGTGTGGATGACAGAGTGTCAACTACAGGATACACTAAGTGTTCGGTGAATATTTTGTCAACCAGCTAACTGGTGAGCAAAATAGGTCTCTTCAACCACAACATAGGGAGATTGGTCATCCAAAGTTGCAGGTTTACCACATCCAAAGGGGACAAATCTCTCCTCCCATCAAGGGGAGGTTCCTTATAGGTATAAAGGTGTTCTATACTATATATATAAGCAGAAAATAACACACAGGGGTAGGATAAACCATCCATCTCACTTTTTTTAGAGATGATGCTCACTGATCAAAGGAAAAATCCTGGGTGATTGGTGAAGGCACTTCTCTTATTTTAGAAGTAACATTTAGCCAAGAGCCAGATCCCTTCCTAGATAGTAGAAATCTTGGTGAAATGATAGAAGGCACTTCTCTTCTTTTAGAAGTGCTTGTTCTTATAAACAACAGGAATCTTTCTGGTAAGTAACTGGTAACCAAAAGTTTAGAGTAACAAGCAGCCTGAGATGTAGTGCAAAGTCTCCACCTCCACTGCCCAAGAGTGAAATACGAAGAACAATGGGGGCACAAATTCATCCCAAGGTCCTTTACATAGGAAATAGAAAAAGATAAACACACACTGCAGACAACTATGACAACACAAAGTCTAAAAGTAGCTGGCTTCATGACACCTTCCTTATCACTTCCACTAATTCTGCTTGTTAAATTGAATAAACAAGAATACATTTAAGAAATATACATAAGAACAATCTCCTAGACTGATACAAGCTATAACAGCATAAAGTTTGAAAGTAACTTGCTTTCTGATTCAAACAAAGAAATATGATGAACAATCTGAGCTCAAAGTCTCAGTAATGCCTTTCAATTTGGGTAGAGTTTTGCTTCTAGTAACGGGAAGATCTCCTTTGCATAATGAGATAAATTACAATGTATATCAACCAAGCAAAGCTTGGCACTCTTTCCCATGGGATGGCCCATGCTGAGGTCAATGCCTTCAATACATTTTCAATTCTATCTAGAGGAGCCATGCTTGGAACAGTGCATTGCCTTAATTATGGCGTGTCCATTCATCTAATATGTCTCTTCCTGGGTCTAGATCATCTAGTCTATCCCCTCTGATGTATGTGTAGCTGTCTATTTTGTCTTTACTCCAAAGGAGACCAATAGGCCATGCCTTCAATGTTTACAAGCTCAAAATCTATTTTGTAGACTGTTCCAGCTACTCGAATAACTTCTATGTAGATATTTCCCTCTTTGTCTCTTCTTTGTTTTGTCTTTTCTTGGAAATTGAGCCCTTGGGGCTATATTCTTAGCTTCGTCGACTCTTTTGGCTCCTCCATTAGTGGTTCTTCCCTTTGGCATTTTGACCTTTAAATGCATTTAAGCCCATGCTCAAGCCTTCAAAGATCAACAGCTATTTCATTTCTATGAATTTGACGTCTTTGGGCCCTCGTTGTTAGGAAACCAATGGCTAGTTTGTTGCCCTAAATTTGATGACTACGGGGACGTCATCAGATGTCTAGATCCCAACGGCTAGTTCATAGTGTTTAAATTTGACATTTGTGGGCCCGTTGCTTTCTTTGACAATTCCTTCAGTAGGCTTTTCTTCGGGCTTTTCCTCTGGACAAAAGTCTGAAGGAATTCCTTCAGACATTTTGTCTGAAGGAAATGTTCCTTTCCTTAGTTGTTTCTTCCCACTTGCTTCTGCTTTACGTCGGGTTAATTCCTTCAAAAAAAAGTCTGAAGGAATTCCTTCAGACTTTTTTTTGGAAGGAAACGTCCTTAACAACTTTGTCGTGGAATTTCCTTTCAAAGGAATTCTTTTGCTCGCTCAGCCTTTGAAACGGTCCACCTGCCCTCCACAAGGGTTTTCTGACCTCCAAGGTTGCCTTTCAAAAAAGTTGCAAGGGTCCATTTTGGCTCATGCGTGACCTCCACAAGGGCACTTGTCCTTTAGGCTCTTGGAAGACCCCTTTGAACTTCCTGATTGAAAAAATGGCTAAGTGTTGAACCCGTTTCTTTCTTGCATAGTCTGTATAATTTGAGTCTATAGAAATGAACCTGCCTGTAGAGTTCATAGAAACCAACTCCATAGTTTTCTCTAACCTTGAAAGAGTTCATATATTTAAGCCTGCCTACAGAGTCCGTAGATTTAAGCCTGCGAAGTTCGTATAAATGAGCCTACAGAGTCCTTAGTTTCAATCCTACAGAGTGCATAGATTCAAGCCTGCAAAGTCTATAGATTCAAGCCTATAGATTCTATAGATTCAAGCTTGCAAAGTTTGTAGTTTTCTAAAAAAGCTTGAAAAATGAATGATTTGAAGGCTCATAACAATTTTTGAGAAGGGAAGAGAGAATTTTTGGCTTGTAGGACCAAAAATAGTTCATGTTTTGTCCCAAAATGAGTGACAAATTTTAAGAACAACAGCTAGCTCTAGTTGGGGAACTTCCCTTAGTTGAAGACTTGGAACAGCTGAGGGAAGTAGAAACTAGAATCTCCAGTGCCTTGAAGTATGCCATTGGGCTATGGAGTCATGCTACCCAAAAAGAAAGGCTCCAAAAAATGAAAATAAAAAACACAAAGTAGAAACAAAGACTATACAAATATACATATGTACAGATGAACTTATCTGATGCTTTAAGAATTGAAGCGCTTTAGATGTCACCCATTGTGAGACAATGAAGATGGCATTCCATCCTGATAAACTAATAGGAAACCATTTTGTCCCCAGAATCGGTGACAGGTGAATGGAACTCTCCACCAGGAATCACATTTTCTATGCAATCCTTTTGGCTCTCTTCTTGCTCCATGGCAAGACGTGGTCTTCAATCTGAAAACCATAACTCCTTGCTCTCTTGGCGAAGAGTTCCTTTTGCTAACTTTGGAGTACAGTAGTATGGTCCACTACCATAGCTTGCTATTCTGTTGGTTCAGTCCAGCACATATTTTGATTGTCAGCATCAAACCCCTGACAAACCATCAGCTCAACATGTCCATTGGCATGAAGGATTTTGACATCTTCATCCTGAGCAGCCTTCAATCTGAGTAACAGAGATTTGTACTCGGCAGTGTTGTTGGCATTGTTGAACTGCAACTTGTGTGAAGGAGGAAGAATATCTCCATGAGGAGATATCAACACCATCCTAGCTCTAACATCAATAGAGGAATTGTTGCCATCAAATTCCTAGATCCAAACATCATCATAAAATGATCTTCTATCAGATTTCTCTTTATTAGAGATGGAAGATCCCTTTTTATTTATACTGTGCCCTACCAATTCTTTTGATGTCTTGTTTGAATCAATTCTTGGATTGCCAGCTACAAAACTTTCATCTACAGAAATATGAACATCCTCTGTGGACAAAAAATAATTACCCCTGCTTGAAGACTCAAATTGAATCTAAGCTTCAGGTGCTGATGTCTGAGTGACTGGGATGGGCATGTTCCTTGGGGGATCATGAGTTACCTTTCTAATCTCTTGTCCTATAGGGATGGATGTATTCTTCACACACTCCAGCACCCTGTCCAACTGCTTAGGATTGGCTTGTAGGAATTCAAATTTAGTCATTTGAATTTGGTTTTCTTGACATGGTTAATTATGTCAAATGACTGAAATGGACTATGAAGAGAGGATGGGAGTTCATCCTTTTGGTTTTTAGGGGGAGAGGACTGATCTGTGAATTTGAAGTAAAAGGTGTAGGGATGTTTGATGTACTTACCTTCTTAACAATCACCGAGTCCTTTGGTTGGAAAGGCAGAGTGGTCCCATGTTTAGCAATTGAAATTGTTGGTTGAGGTCACTCCTCTATCTTTTATTTATCAGCTTGCTAGGCTGACTGGTTCTTGGACCGGGTGAACACAGCATATGATCCCTTGACTGCTTCACCTTTACTTCTGGGTTCATCCTGGTAATTCAAGAAACCAATGTGGGAGTCACCAACTGACTCTTCTTGACCCTCCATGAAGATATCAACATCATTTTCTTGATCAAACTCAGGTTGGAAAGAGAAATCATGTTCAGTTTCTAGATATCCAACTACTGAGTTGGTTGGAGGCACTTCAAGGGCAAGGTTTCTCTGTGGGGCAGGAAGACGATTTTGTTTCCCTTGATTCCTCACAGCATTGCCTTGATATGGCTGATTCTAAAATGTCCTCCTTGGCATATCCCAATTAGGAGGAGCAGACATACCTTGGGCCATTTGCCTTTTCAAGGCTAGTAGTTCATTTGCAAACTTTTGCACCATTTGATCAATGGTGTCTGTAGATGAATTCTCAGAAGATGAATAATATTTACCTTTGTTTGGGTCTATCCTTATCTTTTCTGACAAGATAAGGTCATCTTCTACCTCAGTAGCCAAGTCTTGAGCAGCAGTAAGGTCTATGTGTCTAGCCTGTCTCAATAAAAAACTCATTTTAGGCAGCTGTGAGTTGATGAAGAAACACTTGAGATTCTCAGGTGTCGACTGGGCGATCATGGGAATCATGTTACTTAGCTTGTCAAACTTGGCAATGAATTCCCTCATAGGTTCATGGGGCTCCTTCTTTATCTGTGTGAGTTGGGCCAGCAAGGCATGTGCATCTTCTGTAGGCTTGAAACTTACTTCGAACTTAAATTTAAGTGTGTCCCAGTCAGTTACTGATCTAGCTTGAAGATGGTAGAACTAGTCTACAGCAGTACCTTGTAGTGTTTTCACAAAGATCCTGACTGCCACATCTTCAAATTCCACCCCTATTACGCCACAAGCTATGCTGAAGGCTACAATGTGTTCATCAGGGTGAACTCTCCCATCACCAAAAAAATTTGGGGAAGTTCTTTCTTGAGCTATGTGGAAGTTCATGCAGAGGTGGAGTAAGATTTAGTGGGCTGAATGAGTTACTCCAGGGGCCTTGAACTACCACGATGGGATTATGAAAAAGAGGATAACAAATCTGGGCAACATATGGATAGGCAAAGCTCTGCTAACAGTAAAAAAAAGTAGCTCTACCTTGGGCTCTCTGGCTTCTTCTATAGCATGGATTTTCTAGATTGTAGAACAAAAATGGGAAAGAATTGGCTCTGCTTCAGCTTGAAGCTTGAGACTTCAAATTGCGCGTTCTTCCCCAACAGAGTCACCAAAAACTGTTGAGTGAATATTTTGTCAACCAGCTAACTAGTGAGCAAAATAGGTCTCTTCAACCACAGCATAGGGAGATTGGTCATCTAAAGTTGTACGTTTACCACATCCAAAGGATAAAAATCTCTCCTCTCATCAAGGGGAGGTTCCCTATAGGTATAAAGGTGCTATATGTTATATATATAAGCAGAAAATAACACACAGTGGTAGGATAAACTATTCATCTCTTTTTTTTCAAAGATGATGCTCACAGATCAAAGGAGAAATCTTGGGTGATTGGTGAAGGCACTTCTCTTCTTTCAGAAGTAACATTCAGCCAAGAGCTAGATCCCTTCCTTGAGAAATGGTAGAAGGCACTTCTCTTCTTTCAGAAGTGCTTATTCTTGCAAACAACAGGAATCTTTCTAGTAACTGGTAACCAAAAGTGCAGAGTAACCAGTAGCCTAAGATGTAACGCAAAGTCTACACCTCGACTACCCAAGAGTGAAATATGAAGAACAATGGGGGCAAAAAGTCATCCCAAGGTCCTTTACACAGGAAACAAAAAAAGATAAACACACATTGCAGACAACTATGACAGCACAAAGTCTGAAAGTAGTTGGCTTCAGGACACCTTCCTTATCACTTCCACTAATTTTGCTTGTTAAATTGAACAAACAAGAATACATTTAGGAAATAGACAAGAACAATCTCCTAGAATGATATAAGCTATAACAGCATAAAGTCTGAAAGTAACTTGTTTTTTGATTCAAACAAAGAAATATGATGAACAATCTGAGCTCAAAGTCTTAGTAATGCCTTTCAATTTGGGTAGAGTTTTGCTTTTGGTAACAGGAAGATCTCCTTTAAATAATGAGAGAAATTACAATGTATAGCAACCAAGCAAAGCTTGGCACTCTTTCCCATGGGACGGCCCATGTTGCAGTCAACACCTTCAATGCATTTTTAGTTCTATCTAGAGGGACCATGCTTGGAACAATGCATTGTCTTAATTATGGCGTGTCCATTCATCTAATATGTCTCTTCCTTCGTCTAGATCATCTGGTCTATCCCCTCTAACGTCTGCATAGCTGTCCATTTTGTCTTTACTCCAAAGGAGACTAACAGGTCATGCCTTCAATGTTTGCAAGCTCAAAAATCTATTCTACAGACTGTTCCATCTACCAGAATAACTTCTATGTAGATATTTCCATCTTTGTTTTGTCTTTTCCTGGAAACTGAGCCCTCGAGGCTATATTCTTAGCTTTGTTGGCTCTTTCAGCTCTTCCATCAGCAGTTCTTCCCTTTAGTGTTTTGACCTTTAAATGCATTCGAGCCCGTGCTCAAGCCTTCAAAGATCAACGGCTATTTCATTTCCATGAATTTGATGTCTTCGAGCCCGTCATTTTTAGGAAACCAATGGCTAGTTTGTTGCCCTGAATTTAATGGCTGCGCAGACGTCATCAGACGTCTGGATCCCAATGGCTAGTTCATAGTGTTTAACTTTGACGTCTGTAGGCCCATCGCTTTCTTTGACAATTCCTTCAGTAGGATTTTCTTTGGGCTTTTCCTCCGGATAAAAGTCTAAAGGAATTCCTTCGTACATTTTGTCCAAAGGAAATGTTCCTTTCCTTAGTTGTTTCTTCCTACTTACTTCTACTTTCCGTCGGGTTAATTCCTTCGAAAAAAAGTCTGAAGGAATTCCTTCAGACTTTTTGTCCGAAGGAAATGTCCTTAACAACTTTTCCGCAGGATTTCCTTCCGAAGGAATTCTTTTACTCGCTCGACCTTTGAAACGGTCCACCTGCTCCCCGCATGCCCTCTGCAAGGGTTGTCTAACCTCCAAGGTTGCCTTTTAGAAAAGTTTTAAGGGTCCATTTTGGCTCCTACGTGCCCTCCACAAGGGAACTTGTCCTTCGGGCTCTTGGGAGACCCCTTTGAACTTCTCGATTGAAAAAATGCCTAAGTGTTGAACCCATTTCTTTCCTGCAGAGTCTGTAGAAATGAACCTGCCTGTAGAGTCCATAGAAACCAAGTCCATAATTTTCTCTAACCTTGAAAGAGTCCATAGATTTGAGCCTACCTACAGAGTCCATAGATTCAAGCCTGCGGAGTCTATAGAAATGAGCCTGCGAAGTCCGTAGTTTCAAGCCTATAGAGTCCATAGATTCAAGCCTGCAGAGTCCATAGATTCAAGCCTACACAGTCTGTAGATTCAAGCCTATAGAGTTCATAGTTTTTTTAAAAAGCTTGAAAAATGAAGGATTTGAAGGCTCATAACAATTTTTTAGAAGGGAAGAGAGAATATTTGGCTTATAGGACCAAAAATAGTTCATGTGTTGTCCCAAAATGAGTGACAAATTTTGGGAACAACACTATGCATATGGGTTCAGCTGTCATTGCTTGGTGTTGTAAGAAGCAGGATACAGTGGCAAATTCATCAGTAGAATCAGAGTATATTGTAGCATGGGATGCTTCCAGAGAAATTTTTTACCTTCGTCGTATTCTTGAAGATATTTAGGTTTCTTAGTTTGCTCCTACACAGTTATACATTGATAATCAGAGTGCAATCAAGATGTCCAAGAATCCAGTGTTTCATGTCAAAACAAAACATATGGATGTCAAATACTATTATTAGCAAATGCTAGTGGCAAAGAAAACTCTTGATCCAATAAATTTCTCAACTGCCGATCAAACAGCTGATATCTTCACAAAACCCCTTGACATAATCAAATTTGAAAAATTCAAAAAAATGCTTGGTATGTGTCCAAAGACCTGACTTTGGATCATAGGGGGGTTTGTTAGGACTCGTTCCAAAGTCTTAACATTAGGTTAGATTTTTGGTAGGTTAATTAATATTATTATAAATGGGGCATGCATCTTTTAGTAAAGACACCTCCATAAAATAAACTTAGTTTAATTTTAGGTAGTTTTCATGTTTCATATTTATTAATTTGAACTACCTTACGGGTTGTTTTCCCGTAAATAGTTGGTTATAGGTTAGTTGTTTTTACCGGTCATTGGTAAAAACTATATAAATCAATGTTTTCCATGTAAAAGGGTTAAAATGGAGTAAAGGCACCCTTATGTACTTGATTTTTTGAATATTAATAAAATACTTGTGCACTCGCACTAAGCGGGGACAAGGTTCAACCTATTTGGTTCAAGGAGTTATCATTACAAATGTTTTAAAATTACTACCACAAGTCTTAATCTTATTTTTGACCATTTTCATGAAGGGGAACAACAAAAGAAGCTCTTACATATTCTTCTTTAAAATCCAAAAGGAATTCATCAAATATTTCCTCTTTGACATAAGAAAGGGATTCTTCATTATCAACCAAACAAGAAGACTCAACACAAGGACTCACCTCTTCTTCATCATTTATGACCTCTTGAGGGCTCTCAAGTTGTATCTCAATTGTTATAATCTAATTTTGGTTCTCAAGGGCTGAAAAATGTTCCATCTCCTTCTTGGTGATGCTAATACTAGGCATCTTAAAATTAGGTGACCTAGCCCAATGAGGCTGTCAAGGAGCTACACATTCTTCAAGCAAGAGTTTTGAATTTTCCTAAACCAAGTGCTCTTATTTAGGTTCCCATACCACATGTCCATTAGGGCAAAGGGTGATGGGGTGAGGAAAATATGAACTAGTTGGTGGAGGTGAAACATAGGGCTCAAAATCATATTGAGAATGCATTGTAGGGGATTCTTTTGGGAGTTCTTGAGGAAGGGGAGGCAGACCTTAAGCCAAAATAGCTTGGTTTTCTTCTTTCCATTTGAAAATGACTTAATTTACATTTGATTTAGCTTGAGGACTCTCTTGAGAAGGGATAGATGGTGTGTGTTTGAGCATAGGATCTTCTTTTGGCTCTAAACCTTCCATCTCACCTTGACTTAACAATTTCATCCTTGACTCTAACTCTTAAATTTGCTTGGATAGGTTCTCTCAGAAAAGTCTTTCTTAAAGTTTATAGGAATATTTATGAGGATGATGAGTACAAGAGGGCTGACATGGAAAACAAGAGGTCTCTTGAGGAAGGGTGGGAGGGTCTTGCATAGGATCAAGGTCTTTCTTAACTTCACACTCCTTATCAAGGCTTTTATCCTCTTTCTTTCCCCATGATTCCACTATCTTACTCCACCTTAATATGTTAGGATTAGGAGTCTTTTATTGATATGTTGATGCAATTTGAGGATTGGATAGAGTGTTCAAGAAACTTGGGATCTCCTTAGGCTTAGATTCTCTACCTTGTATCCAACTTGGAATCTCATAACTAGAGGTCTCTCCTTAAGGTGGGGATGTAATTAGAGAGAGAAATGAGGTCTTGGATTCCACTTATTTTGTTGATGATATGGACTATTTCATATGCATATTAGCCAACTCAATTTGGTTATCAATATTAGCCTCAAAAACAAGATTTCTCTTTTCAATTCTCTCTTCTAACTGATTGGGAAAAGGATGACTTTGACAAGATTGATTGGGCTCACGAGTAAGAGTTAAGTAAGACTAATATCACTCTTAGGGAAGTGGATATGAGGTTTGATAGGTTTGGTGAGGTTGTCTTTCATTCATTCTTAGCCTATCCTCTAAGGATGAAACAAGGCCACTCACATCTAGCATCTCACTTGTAAGCCTTTGTTAATTAGCTCTCTCAATAGGTGCCCACTCTCTTTTAAATAGCTCTAATGCATCTCTCACCTTATGAATGAAATTATTATAAATCTCTAGACCATATCCCCTTTATGTGTCAATATCTAACATATGCTTCTCATAACCCAAGAGTGTTTGCTTGAAGGTGGAAATGGATTGACTTGAGAAGTGGCTAGGTTGACTAGGAGGAGCAAGACATTGAGAAGGTTGGCTATAAGACTAATATGCTTCATGAATGGGCTAATACAATTCATGTTTGATCTGGTACACTTCATGTTAAAGCTGGTAAGGATCATGATAGGGTTGATAGGGGATGCCATAGGCTTAATATACCTCACCAACTTGTGTAAAACAAAACTCAACACCAAATTCAGCCAAGTAACTTCATTCGGAAGCAAGAACACAAGGAATGATTATCAATAATATTTAAAAGGAATACTTGAGTTGGTTGACTAGCTGATGTAATCTTGGATTCACCATTGATGCTTAGATAGATGCCTCCAAAGGTTGATTATTGAAAGACAACATCAAAAATCTTTCAACTTTTTAGACCAAGAGTCCCACTGAGCATGCCAAAAACTATTGTCACTTGGATTTGCACCATTTGAGGAGATTTCTCAACTCTCCTCATCCAAGTGGCACAATTGAAACACCTCTAGGCTTGTGTCTAGCCTATAAATGAGATGAATCTCTAGATAGGAATATCTCCCTTGATGTACCACTTTGGATCACTACTGCACCTAAACTTTTTTTGGGGGGAAGGGAGAGACAAAACTAAAAACAAACTATATTAAGGGAGGTTATATACCAAATAAGTTGATAACTTCCAACCAGATGCATGTTACACATGAAACTAAGAGACTAACCAAACATACACTTCTCCAATTTGCTTCTTCTCACATCAATATTACATTATGAGATTATGGATGAATGTTTGGAATAGGAGGAATAGATAAGAGGCCTTGAATGAAACTAGTGAATAGACTAACTCACTCAACCTTGACAGTTCTTAGAGCACTTCACATGCCCTGCAAGAAGAAGTTTTCCAATTGCAAATAGGATGAAAGAATGAGACAACATACTAAGGAAATCATAGTTATCACTAAGCAATCTCAATCATCCAAGTAAAACACAATATGAATAGCCATAAAGAGGTAAAAATTAGTAGTCGTAATTGATCAAATGGTATGCAAATGAGCAGTGATTCACCATACTCAGGTGGAAGCATAAGTTACAAAGGCCAAAATGGTTAATTCTTATAGAACTTGAGAGAGAGAGAGGAGAAGACAAAAGTACAAATTTCAAGAGGAAACTTGTCAAGATGATAAACTTATGCATGAGAAAGGAATATGGAAAGGACCATGCAAGGTCAGAAGGAACAAGTGTCACCCCAAGTCATGAAACTCATGAAAAGTGGCATTAAAGTTCTCATTTTGGCTTAGAAAACTACCTTCATGATTTGGACCTATTTTAAACTTCACAAATACTGACTATGGATAGGTCTAATGATTGGAATGAGAGGAATTCTTTTAGGCACACCTCTCCATGAATTGGTTTTACTCCTAGTCATCTGGGAACTTTTGGAAATGAGCCATCACCATTTACAGTCTTAAAAACTCCCTTCTCTATTACCCCTCACACTTGGGCTCAAAATTGGATTTAGTTTTCCATGAAAATATATGGGATGGAGTGTATGACACATTTCAAGACCCTCCATGGCCTTAGAGTCATATACACACCTTAAAATTAGCTCACTTGAAGTCTTCCACCCTTCTCACTAGCTTGGTCACTATGCCAGTTTTGATTGGCTGAGATGAAGTAGTTGGTTGAGGCACTTAGGAGTTATTCCAAGGCATTAAATTGACATGGGGAGTTAGATTATTAAGTCTTAATCTTCCCTCTCATGTGATTTAAATCTATTGAAACCTCATATAACTTGTTCAATGCACAAATCTGTCAAAAATAACCTCTTTTCCACTCCATCCATATAGTTCCGTAAAACTAATTCTGATGGAGAGTATCCTGAGAGAGTTTTCTATATCCTCCAATCATCATTCTAGGAAAATAATTCCATTAGTTTAGCTTTCCAGCCTCATCTTCCCAATTGGGTCCTTCTAAGGGTTTAACAAGGGTTTTGGATAATTTGACCTCTTAAGCTTTGTTTATAAAGGTTAGATGTTGAATTTGTCAACCAATTCCACTAGAGAATATTATAGGACCCCTATCAACCTTTTATAAACTCCCTATATCCCCACACAAAGTGCCAAAAAAAATATGAGCATTCAAAGTCACCTTATCGAGCTTCTCCTTCCATTTTTTGTAAGCCTGAGTTAGTTTTGAGCTTAAAAATGGATTATTTTACAACTTATTTACCTTCAAAAAGCTTTATCACCTCTTTAGTTACCCCAAAAACATGTTCCAATAGGTTTAAATTCATGTATATGGTTATAAGTGTGAATGATTTCCCATTTAGACACTAGGCCTAAACCTTGCTTAACAGGCCTAAGTTGTCTTAAAGCCCAAAATGAATTTTTGATGGATTTACCTACATCCCAATAGCTTATATACCTCTATTATCAACTCATAAAACTATATCAATCTATGGGAATACTCCTCTCACGCTATAATTGAAATTGACCTTTCAATTGGACTATAAGCATAACCAAGCTTAGTAGGCTTGACTGTAACTCCTAAGGGTTTAGACCTCTTTGTAAGGCTTCTTCCCTCTATGAGATATCTTTCATGTTTCCCTATATTTATTTAAAATCCCTACACCTTTTTTCAAGTGTTCACTCAACTCCTGGCTCACCTTATCACTTCCTTTCTTCAAAACCTGTTAGTTTGCACATGAAGGGAGTGCCCTCTGTCTGAGACAAGATAGAGGGCAATCCCTTATTTACTTAGATAATGGTCAATATCTTAGGATATTAAATTCTTAGAGACCCTATACACAAAACCTTATCCCCTATTCAATCCATTTGACCCTCCAAAAGCTTCAAGTTCCAAGACAAATTTCTAGGCAAAAGGATTATGTGAAGGGTTCCATGTTATGGGCTATGAACTATATGTTTAGAGTTATTTTTTTAATTTGTATCTACCTTGGGAGTGTCATGATATTATTATGTTCATGATTAAGGTGACTTGACCTTTCCCATCACTTCAACTTTTCATATACTCCTTTCCCTACCTGACTTCTCAAGACTGTAAATATAAGCCTTGATTGTATCCTATTCTTTTGACACCACTCCTATAGATATATTGCATGATTTGACCTCAAATTAAATTTATACACTACCTTTATACTCTATTAGGATCATTTTATACTTTTTTTATTCACTTTTTTACCTTGCCTAGTCCTTCTCCATCACTTTCAACCCCAAACCTACTCAATGTTTGTCAAAGATAGACACAGTCAACTATAGGTCAAATAGGATCTTGTAGGTGAGTATAGAACCTAAAACATATTATATCTTCCCATATTGGTGACCTATATACTTTTTTACATTAATTTCACTCAAATAATTTTCAAACACATCTTAAAAGTCTATCACTTCTCTCTTTGGCACCTAGAGCTGAGTGTAACTCTTAAGGACTGGTTGTAGATGCTTACCCAAGCCTTAGTATAAACTATTTTAGAATTGAAACCATGCCTGAAAAAATTCTCCTTTGATGTTCATGTGATATATTTATGTCATCCTACCCATAAGTTTCAATACATGCTTCCAAAATTAACCTTATTGAGTTATTAGTCTAAAGTACCTTTCGTCTTCACACAATTGTAGGTGGGTATTTTAAGGCTTAAGACACCCCTATAGGTAGGTATGGGATTTAAAAACATTATATCATCCTCATATTTAGATAATATTTATATCATGAGTGTTCTCTTCACCATCTAGAACCATCCTACATGGTGACATGATCTATTTTTTAACATTGGGTGCTAAGGTCACTTCAAAGGTGAAATCTTGTAGATATCAATGAAGGATTTCAGTGTCTTGGCAAGCAAATTTGAGGCTTCTAACCACCAAAATTTATCAACCCTCTACCCTCTAAAATTTTCCAAGACCTTGTTCCATGATAGGGATACAAGACAAATCCATTAGGATGCCTCAATAGTCCTTATAGCCTTGTTGTATGCTACCATCCAAATGGCCTAGACATTTATTTTCTTATTTTAGGGAAAATGGTCCCTAAACCTACAGTCATTGTCTTGAACATGGTTTCCAACTCTATTTGTCAATCTATCTTCTTCAAAAATGTCTTCCATGATCTCTACAATCACTAGGACTCTAAGGGAGGGTTCATCATGTTTCAATTCCCCATATGGCACCTCAGCTTACTGTCAAGGACCACTTGTAGGTGGCTATTTTAGTGTATACAGGTAGTAAGGTGTAAATATGGATAGTATGCATTATAATTGGCCTTAAATGGGTTGTATATTCATTTTAAACCTCTAAATTCATTCTTAACACCTCAAAGAGCTTGAAACCAGCACTAAGGCTCTCATCATAGCATGACATCATGGAAACCCTTGTAGGTGAAGATGGAGTTGTATGCAGGTAGACAATAGGATTATGAATCATACACATGGTATATGAGTTTTAAACAACCATTGTACCTCCCTCAAATTAAAATATGTATCATTCACAACTTGTGATGACTTATATCAAGTCAAGATAGCTCCATTTCAATGTTTGGACCCTTTTAAGCACCTGTAAGTGTATGTTAATGGCATAATTATGTATGAAAGACTATGTAGACTAGCACAGTCCTTCTACAAAGTTCAAGACTTTTACTTGATTTTTAATGTTATTTGAGTTCCTCCAACCTCTTAAGATCATAATTATGACTCCATGGACATGATTTAGAACCCTGCATAGCTCAAAATCTGAATGTGTGTGACAGTCTTTAAGTAAACCAGCTACATGATGTTTTATGATTGCACCCTCATGGAGTATGATTTTTAATATAAGCATAGAAATATAATGGGTTAATAAAACATTTAAAACATGGACAAGGAGTATCAAAACCCTCTAAAACCATGATCAAGCATGAAGCTCCTAAAAATGGTTTAAAACTGCCTATAACACAGAATGGTGTATCCTCTTGCAACATGAGATGATTTTCATATGAAAACACCTTGAATCACCAAACCAAGAAAATTGATTATTATATAAGGAAACCAACATCATCTAGAATCAACCTTAGAAATTTTTTTGTGTAGATTTTTCCAAAATAGAGCAAAACCTATAGGGTGCACAAATTAGCAGGTAGAAAAGCACAATCAACTTGATGAGGATGGTCCATAAAGCACAGGACACCATTATTCAAAATCTTTTTATGGAAATTAATCTCTCTAAATTTAATTTCACCTCCCAAATGTGTTTGACCTAGAACCTCCCCTGCTGGCTCTACCAAGTACAAACCTAAAGACTGATCTTGTGTGTCTAGAAGGGTGGAAAAGGAGAAAAATAGTTTTAGCTCAATTTTGACACTTATAGATTACTTCAAGCATGTAAATTATTTTATTAATCTTAATATTCATCTCATGACCTTATCTCACATGTCACACTTCCCCATGGGTCATACAAGTGCCAAACTCTTTTCTTTTCCCAAGAAAATTGTTCATTATTCTGAATAACCTACCACTTTCAGTTGTAAATAGTCTATTAAGGCATAATAGGACACATGGGATGTGACATCACCATTTTTACACCTTCACACTTCCCTAGGATATTGTAAAACTCATTTAATGCCTTATTTTAACCCTAAAATGACTCAAAATGATATAAGGACAAAATTGACTAATGACCAAGGTTAATATAACATGAAATCACATTAAATGACCTATAATACACCTTATTAAAAAAAATATTAGACACCTAAACACCTAAAAATCAATTTTTTACCTATAGGGGTCCCAATTTGATCTACAGGGTCAAATTTGGTCAACAATAACCAATCTATCTTACTAGAATACATGGATGTCAAGTTGTTGTAACTATCAAGTCAAATATGAATTGGTACTTTGTATGAAGCTCACTTAGTAAAAAAAAATTAATCATAAAACTAAGAAAAATTTCACAATGAATGAAATGGGTCACCGTAAGGTACCCAAAAACCAGTAAAACCACAACAAAAGTGGAGAATAGGATTTATGTTACAAGGCATCCCAAGAAGCATGACTCAAAATCTCAACACAATGTTTTAGTGGGTGCATTATATGGAGTGAATCCCATTGGACAAAAGTGCACTCAATCAACTACCTCCAATAGAAAATGTGGTGTGCCAATGACTAGCAAGGATCATGACACCTAAAGTAGTATTTGCACACACCCCAAAGTTTAAATAAATGTAGTGACTCAATATTTGTATGAAATTAAAAATCCCACTAATCAAACACTAAAATTTTGATATTGGGATTCACCAGACTAGCTACTCTTCATAAAGAGAACAAGTTCGACAATAAACTAAAGGAGATTATCAACATGAAAGATACAGATATAAAATCTCTTGAGAATATGTCTCTAGTGTGATGGGATAGTCATGCAACTGAAGAAAAAAGTGTTCATGATGGATCACACACACATGAAGGAAAAAAAATCCATGACTCTTAGTGTGAATACAAAAATGGTCCCATCCAAAAAATAATATCACCAAGTGATGCAAGAAACTCTAAAAGGTAGTCAATCTGTAAAAGATGCCATCTACACAGTGAGAGATGCATGCTCTAAAAATCAAATCTACCCAAAATAGCTCATATAAGTAAGGAGCATCAAAATTTATGAGGAGCAATGTGTGGTTAAAGAATTTGAGTAGTGGAGGAACCTTTCCTATAGAATCTTCCCAAATAATGTTTTTGACACAACTAAGTGTTAAGAACCCATGGAAGCACAACTGATTACCATATACAAGCAACTTAAGATGCGGAATTAAACCAGAAGTAACAAGTAACTAGAAACCAGAAACAACACAGAATATGAGAGACAATACACAACTTGTATTAATACTCATCTAGAAAAGAATACAATAAAGAGACGCCACACTCTTCCACCTTACAGAGGCTTCCCACACCTCAAGTGTACAGTAATTCTTTCCTAAAAGCTCTCTCTCTTACGGTCCCAACACAACTCAAACACAGAGTTGGTGTTCACCTCCAACCAATCAGTATACACTACTACCAGTACCAAAAGTGCTCCACGCACTCCACAAGTGCTCCATGCACTCCAAGTACACAATCATACTTCAAGTAGATCTCCCCTAAACTGCAACAACCTGCAACCCAAATGATCTTACTTATGGAAAGAACTGTCTTGCCTTCCTCTCTTGCTCTCAGATGTGTTGCTGTCACCTTTGATACTGCTTCCACCTGCAGATCTCCTTTGACCTCGCACACACACCTGTTACCATGTAGATCTCTCTACACCCTAAAGAACCCTTGTCCTTGCCTCACCAAGTCCTTATGATTCTCCAAACCAGTACCCCGATGGATCTTCTCCCTGATCTAGCACACCTGCAGACCAACCTGATCATACACACTTGGCACCCCTGTGGAACTAGGAGGAACACCCTTTCTCACTTCACACACAGAAGGAGCTAACTTTGCTCAACTCAAACTAGAACACTTTTCAATACAGCCTATGAGTCTCTTAAATAGATCCCATGCAAACAATAATTAGACACCTAATTACAATAATTAGATTTGCAGCTTTGAGTCTAAAATTAGCTCTTAACATGCAAACACTCAGTTCGTTAACAAACTATCTGTAACACTCACAGTTCTGAACTGCATAGGCGACTGACGTCGGTCCTTGTCTGCCTGGAGATGATCGACGCTAGCCGATCCATGACTGATGTCGGTTGTTCTTCCTGTCTAATTCTGCCGATGTCGGTTGGCCTGACCGACGCCGGTGTCTGTGACACTTTAGCAACCTCCTCCAACCTCCTCCATGTCTGCATTAGTGAAGCTTTTAGCTCCATAACCTAACAATCTCCCACTTGGAGATAAATAGCTGCACTGTACTTATACTTGTACCACATCTAATCTATTTCCTGGCTTATATCCCTCTTCAAGCTCAACCCTGAAGACCAACCACCACATATCCTGTGGTGCACCCCCTGTCATCCAAGTAACCTGCCACATCCGAAGTACTTGACCCTGCATAACATGAACCCCTGTTGCTGGTCCATCTCAGACACCTGAGAATCCACTGAACTGCCCTCCAGTGCTTCCTTCCTAGATTGACTACAAACTTTCTGACAGCTCCCACTACTTGGGAAAACTCAGGTCTATGCAAAACCTCATGTGATTTCAGACACTGAACTGTCCAGCCCTTGGTGTGCTTCAGTTCTGCATCCTACGTAATGAACCTCACCAACACCTGATTCACATCAGCTCCCACTGGAGACAAAATCAACCTGTGATCTTCCATGTCTCTCATGCCAAATAATTTCGTTGCTTCAAATTCCTCATGACATGCCACTAAACTAACCTTACCCTTAGCTCAGTAAAACCTTGTATGTACAAACCTACTAGCAAACATATCACCCACATATAGCAATAAGATAATGTTGTGACCATCATCCACCTAGTAAGTCAAACACAATGGTTGCAATGACATTGACTGAAGCCCTGCTTTGTCATCCACCTGTCAAAACCTGTACCACTGTCCTGCAGCTTCCTCAAGACCATATACCTTGGCCTTCTATCTCACGTATCCATCCACTCTCTTCTTTAACTTGGGAATCCATCCATCTCTCAGTGTTTTCTTCCAGCTGACAACTCCACCAACAAACTCCTATTTGGTTCTTCTCCAAGGACTCACACTCCTCAACCATGCCAAGCTCCCACTATTTCTGGATTCTACCTGCATTGCCTCTTCACATCTTCCTAGTTCTCGACCATCAGGAAGAAACAAGTAAGAAGGTGAACAATGAATATGAGGTCCACTTACCCTTTCAGTCCTCCATATGGGCATTTGAGACTCCTTGACAGCTTGCTATCTGCCCAACATCCGTTCTGGTGACCGATCTCGGCCATCTCCCAATCTGCACCCGATCGACGTCGATTTCTGGATCGACGCCAGTGTACCCCTTACCAACGTCAGTTCTTATATGACCGATGTTGGTTCCTGATGCTTGACAACACTGACTCTGTTGATCTACACATGACCAATGTCGATGCCTATCTGTTCAATGTTAGTTCTTCTTGATCGATGCCGATACCTGTGTTCACCTGTGAGTGATGACTTTTTATTTGTGAGCTCCTTTTGGGTCAAAACCCATGTCTAAACTACCCTGCTCAGAATTATCTAGCCCCATCCACTGGTCTCTATTCGTCATCTCCTCCAAGAACACCAAGGCTTTCCAGTTCTTAAGTTTGTCAAACACATTTGTCTTCCGCTTAAGAACATGCATCTCCTTCTTACTCATGTGACCAAGCCTACAAAGCCATGTCCTTACAACAGAAGAAGAATCAGTAATATAAGTAGATAGATAAAGGATGCCTACTTTCTTACCACTCGCTAATTTAAGTGCATCCACTGTGAGAGTTCTTGTGCATCTCTCATCACCCAAATTTCTTGAAGCAATTAGCCACATCTCCAAGACTGGGACCTGCATGACCTCCTTCAACACCCATGTGTTGGCCGCCTACAATTTCAGCAACACTTCTCCTTTGCCAATATTATGACAAGGCTCACCAACCCCTCTACTTGGGGCTGCATGGAAAGAGGCAACAGAATCTATTAACCAAGATTCAACTTTATCCAGAGCATCTTGTGCAACAACACCTACAACATCTGCTTCTTCATGCTGATCTGCTACCAACCAACAATCTTTATTTACCTGCTCTTTCTTTCCATAACACCGTAAGTGACCATTCATGATATTCAGTTTCTCCATTCATAGCTTACTTTCTTCTGCCATTGCTATACTCCCACTCAATCAGAAACCCCTGAGAGTGACCTGTAACCAAACACAAACCTGCTCCCTACAACTTTAGCTTTGATACCAACTGTTAGTGGTATCAAGATATGAGCCAACAACCTGGCTCTGATACCAAATGTTAGGAACCCATGGAAGCACAATTGATTACCATATACAAGCAACTTAAGATGCAGAATTAAACCAGAAGTAACAAGTAACTAGAAACCAGAAACAACACAGAATATGAGAGACAATACACAACTTGTATTAATACTCATCCAGAAAAGAATACAATAAAGAGACGCCACACTCTTCCACCTTACAGAGGCTTCCCACACCTCAAGTGTACAGTACTTCTTTCCTCAAAGCTCTCTCTCTTACGGTCCCAACACACAACTCAAACACAGAGTTGGTGTTCACCTCCAACCAGTCAGTATACACTACTGCCAGTACCACAAGTGCTCCATGCACTCCACAAGTGCTCCACGCACTCCAAGTACACAATCATACTTCAATTAGATCTCCCTTAAACTGTAACAACCTGCAACCCAAATGATCTTACTTATGGAAGGAACTGCCTTGCCTTCCTCTCTTGCTCTCAGATGTGTTGCTATCACCTTTGATTCTGCTACCACCTGCAGATCTCCTTTGACCTCGCACACACACCTGTTACCATGTAGATCTCTCTACACCCTGAAGAACCCTTGTCCTTACCTCACCAAGTCCTTATGATTCTCCAAACTCGTACCCCAGTGGATCTTCTCCCTGATCTAGCACACCTGCAGACCAACCTGATCATACACACTCGGCACCCCTGTGGAACTAGGAGGAACACCCTTGCTCACTTCACACACAGAAGGAGCTAACTTTGCTCAACTCAAACTAGAACACTTTTCAATACAGCCTATGAGTCTCTTAAATAGATCTCATGCAAACAATAATTAGACACCTAATTACAATAATTAGATCTATAGCTTTGAGTCTAAAATTGGCTCTTAACATGCAAACACTCAGTTCGTTAACAAACTATCTGTAACACTCTCAATTTTGAATCGCACAGGCAATCGACGTCAGTCCCTGTCTACTTGGAGATGACCGACATCAACCGATCTGTGACCGACGTCGGTTGTTCTTCCTGTCTAATTCTGTCGACGTCAGTTGGCCTGACCGACGTCGGTGTTTGTGACACTTCAGCAACCTCCTCCAACCTCCTCCATGTTTGCATCAGTGAAGCTTTTAGCTCCACAACCTAACACTAAGAATGATAAAAAATCCACCCCAGATGAATATGAATGGTGGATGAAGATTTTTGTATATGTTTCAAATACCACAACAAAAGAATGTAAGGTAACATCCAAAAAAGTGTCAGGTATATCAGGTCTAACAACTATAATCGTAGGTTTCTCATGCATAAGTTAAGCTATTATAAAGCTAATGTTTAGCTCAATTTCCTCACAAAGAGTGGAACGAATAAATCATGGGACTCTATGAAATGATCCCAATGAAACATATGTGTCATAATCAATGCCATGTCAATCAAGCCACTTAATAGGCTAGATAGGATCAACATACCCTATAAATGATTCCTAATATCCACAAGTCTAATAGTATGACCCATGGAATGAAGCACGAGCGAGATAAAGGTGGTGGCATGCCTCTCAAAAGAGGCAAACATATATGCAACTATAATTAGAGTGGGATATGTACAGTGTGAAACAATAATAGGCACAAATCATCAGATGCAATAATAGGAGCAACAAGAATAATGGGTTGTTTATGATATGGTATGTCACCTTTTAAATGTGTGTCAATTAGATGCATGCCATATTCAATATTACATGATGGACTAGAAACAGGGGCATGAATGTCCAACATATCACTCTGAGGCTATATACTAGAAATTTGGTTATGTAGGTAGTGAATTGGGGAAACCTTGCTACAAATGAGTGAGTAGAGAAGTCAATTCTACTTCATTAATTTCTTGTTCACTAGTTGTAGTGATAGAAAAGAGGATTTTATAAAAGGGACAGTAGGTGCAATAACCACATTATCAAAATATAGATCAGTATGAGCAGTAGAAAGAGGTGTATGTTCCTCTTTTGTGTCATCATATTAACAAGACAAGTCCTTGCTAACAAATGAATGAGGAGGAAGTGGAACATAAGGAAATAGAGTAAATGAGGGCTTAATGGTCTTAGAATGCCCATAAGACTTAGTTGTCTCCCCAAACAATGATACAATTTTGTCCCAAACTTCCTTTGGTGATGTGGCATATGTCAATTCAAGGGTTTATTTTTATATACACACAATCCAAGTAATATCTTCCTCCTCAGTAAAATGTGAAATGTCATCGAGAACAACTTTCCACAATCCTTTCATTTGTAAACTCATTTTCATATTTATTTTCCATGTGTGGTAGTTGGAGGTGTTTATGGGTTCGAAGAATAGGATATCCATTGTTTAACGAACAACTAAGGCAAGAATAAACATGCAAAAAAAGGATTCAAGAAGATAGAATACCCCTTCCAAACTATTTATAAGTACATAGTTGTTTACAAATTTTTGGACTAAATGGAAAAAATGCCCTCCAATAAAATCAAATGGAAATTGGTCTCTGCCAAAAATATGTCCACAATATTGACACAAAAGTAAAATGTACACTAAAATGGTGAATGTTAGGCTCAACCAAAAATGCATCTGCAAATATAATGGTGGGACAAGTACAATGAAAAATGAAGGTAATTGTGGAAAGAAAGAGCAACAAACACATTGTTTACCTGTGAGGGGGCCTAACCTCCTAACAAACCGAACCTCACCCTTTGGTCTTCGTCACTTAAGATCGAAAAGGCCATAAGCACTAAAAATTATTCTTTTACAAAAATTACCCATTTACATATAAAGGCTCTTTTTATAAATAATGTCCCTCACTCTTATAGAAGATTGGCCATTAAAAAATGGTCCCCACATTTAAATTTTCCCTATTAAAAAATTTTTCGTCAACTTTATAAATAAAATGTCCTTTGAAAAAAATCAGCCCCCTTAGTTTTGAAATTTTTCTAACAAAAAAGTTTTGAGCAAAATCATAGGTTGGTGTTTTGTGGGGGTGTGTCAACCCCTCAACCTACCGTCATATTAAGTGCATTCACAAAACCTTTGCAAAACATTGACGTAGTTTTTTTTTAAAATATATCTCATCAAACTTGGTGAGTAGCTCAAGATAGAGTTTTGAATGGAGTACACAATGTGGGAGGCATTCAAGGAAACAACAAAGGAATTTATTTCAAGGAGTGTAGGGGAAGGGGACCAGGAGTTGGGGGGTCCAATGGTTGTGATTATAGTTGTGGCCCCTTTCCCTGCACATGAGTTATTAATGGTCCCTTAGTTGTTTTAAAAGTTACTTAAACATTTTGTAAAGGGTCCTTTCATTTTTTGAGTACATAATATTAAAATTAAGAACCTTTCTATAAAATTATTGGTACATATCCAAAATAATTTTGGACTACAGTTAAAAATCAATTGTACATCATATTCATAAAAATGAATATCATATTCATATAAATGAATTATCATATTCAAAAATGTGAATATATCTCATTCATTAATATGAATATCATATTTAAAATTTCAAACACTTTTGAAAAGTTACATCCATTTGTAATCAATAATACATGTCAATCATATTCAGATGTCAACTTTTGGTTCCAAATATTGGCTCCAAGTTTTTAAAATTGGAATATTATATCTCCAACTTTTGGCTCTAAACTATTCAAGCTTGAACCTTTTGGCTCAAACTTTACGCTCCAAACTTTTCAAATTTTATTTTCATCCATGATAACCACCACTTTGTGCTCCTCTATTAATATTTCTAGTAACTCATATGAAGTAAGGATTAATGGATCTAGTTTATTTTGTGTTGTAGTAAGAGTGAAGTCAGGAGAACAAATACAAATGTAATTAAGAGTAGCATGGTAACAAAGCCACTGAAAAAGAAAAGGAGCATGCCACCACCATTCTGAGTCATGCTTGGAATTTCCATTCTCATTGGTAACCAATCAATAGACCTCTACATAATTGTATAAACATAACTGTTAATACCCTATTATGCTTTGTTTGAGAAGCTAAATAGTCGACTATATTTTGTTTTTAAAATGGGTAAAATAAATCCTAATACTCTTTTATTTTATTTTAAATCCTAATTATTATACCTATATGTGTTATCGTAGGTGCAATCATATGAAGCTTTTGTAGTATCTGGTTTTCAGATGCAATAATATACATTACATCCTTTTGCAATTTTATTATTTGTTTGGGCAGATTTCAGGTACAGTAATTGGTTGCACGGGTGTTTTCATTTGTCAATACTTCATTTTACAATATTTTTTTGGCATGATTTGGTTACTTCCCTTGTCACCATGTTTGTTCGATATCATATTTTGGTTTCTTCCTTTTCCACCATGTTTGTTTGGTATTATTTTTCGTCAATGTTTATTATTGATTAGATTGTGTGATGTCCAAGGGTTTCAATTTTGTCATTCAGTAGGAGGAAGAATAGGATCAAAAATGGGAATTATTTTGATCTCCAAAATAAGGAAATAATGCATGGTCCTAAATGCATATTCATACTCTCTTTGTCTCCTTTTGGGCTTGTTTATTCCTAATGTTGGTTGGGATCCCCTCATTATACATTCTAGGTATGTTGAAAAACACTTGGGTTATTAGTGATCAAAATTTTTGATTCTAATCAGCATTCCTACCATTATTTTCTCAATAGGACCACCCACTTCTAATAGACATTGTTTTTTTCTTGTAAATGTGGTCCTTATCCCTCGTTCTTGGCAATCTTGTAATTATTTTTGCAACAGTGCCTCTCACATCTTTTTTGGCCTAAAGTTAGTGGTAATTATCAGATTGCACCATGATCAACTGAATAGCAAAGCATGCATGAAGAACCTATAGAGTGTAATCTCATAACCTAAAATTAAAAAAATCACACAAGGAAATTTGTGTAAAAGAGCATTATCTCATTAAGCATTCCGGCATTAAAAAAAGCATTTTTTTTAAATTACATAGGAAGGTTCTTCTATGGAAAATAGACATGTCCCAACATCCTCATGCATATGGGATTATTTTCCACACGAGACCTTTATTAAACCTAATCAAGGTGACTAGACCATGTATACAAAACCCAATGAGATAAAATTATACACCAACACCCCCCCTTAAGTGTAGTTTAGGTAGGTAGAAGAATTGAGTTTTAGTAATGAGGCTTGATGAGGTACCCAAACACAATGTAACTCTCATAAAATGGAGAAAGGGAAAAAACCTATAGGAATAAAACTCCTCTCTAAAAGAAGGTAAAACTAAAAATCCTCACTAAAATCTATAACTTTTGAAGCCATCTCGTATCCTAAAATGGAGTGCCCTAGAGTGACTATGGATCAAAAGTAAATGCAATGAAGAGAGGATCACCCTAGAATAGTAAATGAGTCCACCAAGTGCCTAATGAATCTTGAACAAGGTGTGACTCCTATATAAATAATTATTCTCCTCATGTAAGGTAGAAGGGCCTACTGCTCTTTTCCATGATGGCATATTGGAGACAAAGGCTAAGAAGGACTGTGGTATACCTTGAAATTATGAAATAGAATACTCTGTGGTTGATGTGTCCTAGATCAGAATACTTGTTCCATATAATGTATGAAGTGGAATATGGGTAGGTTAATCAAGGAATAACTCCTCAACATATAGAATGTGACAAGGAGATGGCAGAGGTGTGTCCCCATCACTACTATAGTCATAAATAGAGGAAGAGTTATTTGTATCAGAAATGTGCTCAAGCTCAAAAATGTCATCAAGTTCAAGTGAGTCTAAAGGAAAATTAGGAGAAAATTATGAGAAGTTATATAGCTAAGTATAATAATCAACCATTCCCACTACTAATATAGTGTCATTGTGTAGCTCTCTAACATACACTAAATCTGGAGTGAACTTAACTCACATACCTGGACCAAGGCGAGTGATTTGGTAAACTAATAAGAGATTAATTGAAAGTGAGGGGACACTTGCAACATTATTGAATGTTCTACCACTCACTTCAATATACCCTCTCTCGAGAACCTTTTTATAAGTATTTTCACCCAATTATATATATGACATGTCACATGGTTTTAAGAAACTAACTCAATCTATGAAGAGGCCATGTGATGTGAAGCACTAGATTCAATGACCCATGTAGGAATATAAGATACAATAGTAACTAGAGCCTTGCCCTTTGATTTCCCCTTACTATTCTCTTTTATCTTTTCTTTACCATGGTCATTTGCCTTAGAGGATTCACAAGTTGATGAGTTATAAATGGTATAATCAGGGACACTGATGTTGTGCTTATCAAACATCTTAATCAGTTGGTCAATCTACTTCTTCAAACATTTACTTTCATCATACTTTCCTGATCAAAACCCACATTTGATTTAATATTTCTTATGCTTAAAACTAGAATAAAAAGTCTCATTGTTATATTTATAGGTGGGAGGATTTACATCTTTCTCTTGATCCTTTTTATTCTATATCTTCTCGCTATTATTTAAAGCATTCTCTTTCTTAGAAAAAAGTGCATGAGATTTTGAGGACTTCATTGTGCCCATCTGTATCATCTCAACTTACTCTTGAGTCAATTTGGTAACAAAGGTATCTAAATAAGGCATCCTCCATACGGATCTAAGAGCATTTTTTGCGACATGGAAAGTGGATATAAATATAGAATAGTTTGGACCCAATTTGGAGAGTATAGATAGAAGAAGTTGATCATCTTTCTTATCTATTCCACATTCTTTTAATTGCAACCTCAAATATTTTAACTTAATGAATAAGTCATGTAGTGTGTCAAATTCACCCAAGATCAAACAAATGAGCTCATTCTCTAGTTCATGACCTATCATCACACCCTGCTTTCGAAATAGTTTTTATAGTGTGGTTCATACTTCATTTGGTGTTTTAGTATATTTAATGTAAAAATGTAAGGAGAAATAAACAAACTAAGACAGTCATGTGCTTGTTCACATCTATTAAACCATTTTTTTCTTTGCATTTACTGTAGGTTAAATTTCCTCATTCATAGTAATCCTATAGAATCCTTATTTTTTTAGAGCAAAAATTATGTTGCTTTTTCATTCATGATAATTAAATGATGTAAGAGATGGAAAAAACTGGCAATTTTTCATGATGTAAGAAAAAAGGTTGTTGTGAAAATTAAAGAAGAAACATAGAAAATAAAAGTACACAACACCACATAGTACCTCCTTAAAACTATCAGAGTGAACCCCTTAAGTTACAAATACAAATATTTCATATAGACATCGATCTCAATTGAGAATGCATTTTGCGAAAATATGCGTAAGTATGAAAGAACTAGAGGGACGTCAAAATTAACCAATAATGCATCCAAGAGTGTAAAATAACTGGTTTAAAGAGAGATTTAAAGGGACCAAAAATACCGCCAATGCGTAGATCATGAAAAAATAAGCACTTTTGAAGAAGATGGCACTCAAATCTGAGCTACTAATCAAAAGTTATAGGTATTTGAAAATATACTCACATAAAAAATTTGGTGACAATGGTGTTGGAAAAAATAAGATGCACAAATTTGAGAAAATTTTGGTGTGCAAATAATTGTGATAATTTTTCCAAGTATAAGTTAAGGCCCCATGGGTTGGGCATGACCAAGGGCTAATTTTCATATGACCAAGGACTAAGGCCTTTTGTGTGTGTTCTCTCCTCTCACTTTTGATGTGACCTTGATTGATTGATGTGGGTGTTCCATCACCCTTAAAATGATCCCATTTTTAAAATGAATAGTGTTACACTACATTATATTAAATTTTATAACCATGCACGCATCACAAGAAGGAGTCCTTGACCCTTAAATTAATGGCCTAGATACCATCATTGCATGTTAGAGGTGGCCTATAATAACTTCTAGAGTGCATGCCATATATCGTGCATGGATGGTGTTGGGGAGGATATCCTATATACCTTCAAACAAAGCATAGTCACATGGAGGGTGCATGCCTTAATTGATCTGCATCACTGCAAATTAGGTGTTTAGGATATCAAGCCTTTGGCCTCGTAGAGGTATAGGCATGAAAAATTTTGCATCACCATGTTATAGGTGATTGATCCAGAAGGCCTTGGCCCCCATAAAAGCATAAATGTGTATGTGGTCATGACCTACATCATCATGTAGATAGGAGTCAGGCCAACAGATAGGCTAGCTTACAAAATTATAGACATGCATAGCTAACAATAGATGTATCATTAAATTGCTTGTTGTCAGTAGTCTAGGCCTTAGGAAATGTGATGGCATGAATTGAATGTAGGGTTGGATCACATACAGGTGTAGATGAAGGATGAATTTTTATAGAAAAATTCTAAGTCTAGAATTTTATTACAATAACCCAAGTGGCAAAAAACCTAAAATAATAACCTATGTCTAAAAAAATTGGTTTGACCTTCTGCAAAACTAGTAAAGACCCACTTGGTAATCTAAAAAAACCAAAAACCATTTTCTTATTGAAGACTCTAATGATATGGAAATACATGAAAAATAAGAAAAATATCAAAGACACTCCAAAAATAACTAAAAATAAGTGTCACAAAACTAGGTCATATTTACAATGAATCCTAGGGTTTTGGTACCCTCTAAATCTAATGGCATTACCCATTTTTCATTTGAAGACACCATCTATAAAGATATGCGTAAATTTTTTAGAAGCCCCACCAAGCCTTTGAAATTGAAATCAAAAAAATAGTAGGAATGCACAATAAGGATCTCACAAAGATTTGTATAACAAACGAATGTCAAAATGGCTCTGATACCATGTCAAATTGTACCATGATCAACTAAATAGTGAAGCATACATGAATCTATAGAGTGAAATCTCATAATCTGAAATAAAAAAGCTCACACAAGGAAAGTTGTGCAAAAGAGCATTATCTCATTAAATATTCAAGTATTGAAAAAAAATATTTTTTAAAAATTACATAGGATGGTTCCTTATATAAGTAGAAAATAGACATGTCCCAACATCCTCGTGCATGTGGGATTGTTTTCTACTAAATAATTTTATTAAACCTAAGCAAGCTGACTACACCGTATAGATAAAATCTAGTGGGACAAAAGTATACACTAACCATAACTAGTTACATTAGTTGGGGACCTGTAATTACAACTTATGATATCCCAACTTTGATGACATGGAAACATGAGAGCCTAATGGAATGCATTATAGCCTATTTGTCACTTTTTTGATGTGTTTATATTAGGCACCTTGTTGATTGGTGATCTATCCACTATTCTATAGCGATGTTATGGCATTTGTATATAAGTATCTCCCAATGATTGTTATGGCACTCTAAGGCATCAATTCCAGATGGGTACTCTACTTATTATTTTCCCATGTTCCTCCTAACACAACATCTATTTTTTGGTTTTCATAATAACGCTTGGAATGGTTTATAACCTTATGGGAACTTGGTGGTCACAATGGTTTATGGGTCTTTGTATCATTTGTATTCTTTTAAATCAAATGCTACTTAGAATTATGGAGCATGATTGGCCATGCACTTAGAATTAGTGGATGAAAACACATTTTTTTCATTTGAAGAATTCCTTGTACTATTAGTTTGTGTGGAGGAAAACCCTAATGTTTGCCACATAAATTTTTTTCATGTAAGGTAATAGTTCCTAAACAATTTTGTTCTAAAAGACAAAATTATTTTCCCATGGTCTTTAAGTGCTTATCCTTTTTCCTCTTTTTTTGAATCTTATATTTTATTATATGGCATTTTCAAAGAAAATATCTATTTAATCTAATGTCCCGCAGCTAGTGAATAGAGTGAGTTTTATTCCTACATTTGGAATTCAAAAATATGAATGGTTGTCTAAGGCCCTACATGGAGGGTCAAAGGTAGATCCTAAAACTTTATTTTGGGGTGGTGTTCCTATGGCTACAAGTTTTCCTCAAGTCATTCAAGTTTTGTGTGTATTCTTAGGATACACTCAACTTAGGATGGCCTATGGTGGCTTAAGAGGAAGGTGGACAAATATTTCAGCTTTGGTGGTAATCTTATACATTCATATGGCCACTGAGGTTTATGTGCTTCAAAATGTCAACAAGCCACCATTCTAGTGATGTTATGTTAGTGGCAACTATATCTCTTTTGCTTTATTTAGCCTTGGCATTTTTAGATGGTAAGTTCATTCATGACCAATTACTTCAAAATATTCCTACACTTCTTCCCAAGAGTGTAGTAAATGTATGACATCTATCTCCATAAGATATATTTATAAAATAGGAATTGAATTTGTGTGTTGTAGCTCATGTTTCTAAGGAAAAATATTAGACTAAAAGATCCCTATATAGTCAAAAAATATATGAATTGTGACAATTTGTGTAACAGTGGTGAGGCCAAACATTAGATCTCACATATATATTTTGCATGATAGTGTAGTCATATAAAATGTGAAAATTGGTAACTTGAGTGTGGATTGTGACACCCAACCCATAGGTCCCTTTTTCTTGCTCTCATGACCCTTCTAAGCACCTTTTCAATGATTCCCAGTCATCTATAGCCTTCCATATAGTGATTCCACCTCCTCCAGGTAGCATTTCTAAGACCAATCCTATCCTCTTAGGTCCCGTACCTTTAGGACAATAACACCCAACTTGGACTATAACATTGGACCCTAGGGTGTTCATTTTTGGTGCTCTTGTCCAATTATATTTTTTCCTCCAATGGTCACTTCCTTTTGGTTCCTATCCTTCTTCTTATCAGCCTAATGTGAATAAATTCAACCCATGACCAATAGATCTCTATAAAATCCCATTCAAAGTTCATTTATAAGGGATTGGAAAATATCACAAAGTAAGAAAGAATGTAAGCAAGACTACTCAAGCATATTTCACTATTCTCTGCATACAACCATCCAATATATCCACAAGCTTATTCGAACCCTTACACCAGTCCCTAGCCACGTCAAGCACACCCAATTTTAGAAATTTCCATCTTCATACACATTATTTCACAAATCACATCAAATGGGTGAACTACATATGGTTTGATCCCTCTTCAAAGTATCGGTATGTAGGCAGCATGCCCACACAAGGGGTGTGGATACACATTTAGGGCATCTTACACACATTAACCCCACCCATCTATCTAACAATTTGTCAAAGCATAATGAATTCTATGGTTTACAGACTAAATCAGTTCTATAAGGAGTTACAGAGACATCTAGCATACAAAATTTCATAGGCAGGCTCACACAGAGACAGGAGATAAAATCTAGAAAGCTCAGATCTCCAAGACAATAGAAGTAGAAGAGGACTATAACACCAAACCCTAGGGTGTCCTATTTTGGTGCTTTTATCCTTTCATGAAATGAAGGCCAGATCTTGATTCATGACACTATCCCAATCCTGTATAACAAATTTTAGACTCTGTCTCAACCATCTCAGTCCAGTTTAAGTTAAGTTATATTTTTCTTCACTTATTACTATTTTTGGAAAGGTTTAAATTACAATTAAATTATAAAAATTAGTGGCTTAATTATTCAAATATTATATACTAATTTCATTAACTTAGACCATTAAGTAAATTAGACATAATACTCCAATATTACCAAAATAGTTAAATCATTTGGTGAACCCGACTTACTTTGTTTGTACATAAAAACCCTAAGGTAAATTCCTTGCTAATTTTTCTAATAATTTTATAATTTTTTACTTGCATATTTAATTCAAAAATTCAATTTAAATTTTAAAATTTTATAGTAAAATTTTAAAAACTATTTTTCTTCAAACCCTAGTTGCATATACTAGGTCTCTTTAAATCAAGAATTTTTCAATATTTTTTCGATTTTATACCTACATATTTAAATCACAAATTCACATTAAATTTTAAGATTCCTTAGTAATTTTAAAAATATCATTTTTTCAAAACCCTAGTTGTATATTCTAGGTCCCTTTGTTTGCTTGAGGTATGGCATTACATCTTAAATTAGATTCCACATAAAAACAAATATGGATCTCACTTATTTACACATATTTCTTACATTTCTTGCAAAAAATAAGGAGACCATACTCATTCCTATCATGTACATGAATGATGAAGTTTACCATATGTTAGTACAGAGCTTCATTCTTTCCCTTTAATGCTTACTTTTCATAATATGAGATGATGTTAAGAAATTTATTGCTAAAAATCTTAAACTCCCCTTCCTTCAAAGCAATGTTTACTTTTCTCTAATACAAGGCTTCATTACATACTTTATCTCTTTCATGTAGAATAATTTTCAAGTCTATCTTGATAAACATAATAGATTTGTCATATCACAAGTCAAAATTTTTAATGCATTAATGCACAAGTTCATGCTCTCCATCCCTTGCTTACTATCTCTCATTTCGAATGCTCTTTATAATCATATTTCTATACAACTTATAACTCTAATTACTTATTTAATAATCTCTCTATTATTTTTAATTCAATCAAGAATAAAATACTTACATACTTAGAGGATCCATTGCATAAGCTAACAACCACCTGTTAAGTTTTCATGTCATATCTTATGCATAGGAAAGAATTTCCTTCTCCTCCTCTCCCCTAAGAGGGTGATAGCTACTTTCCCTCTAACCAGGGCCATGTTATCACCCCTCCAAAAGGTGAGACATCCCATACTATTGTTCCTCATGCATACATTCAGCCTATAGCTTCTTTAAATCCTCTTCAACATATATGCTTACATGTTTAAAAAAAATCTACAAAGATTTGCACTTGTGAGACTCTAAGGGATCAAATCACCAGTATGAGCAAGTTAATTTCAGATTTACAAATAAAAAATTAGCTATTACATGAAAAGATCATAACATTGAAAAATCATATTATAATACAAAAACCTCAAAGGTGCCCTAGTGTCAATCATGTATATGCACCTTTACCTAATCAATTGGTTGCAAGCAATGTTACATATCAAAACAATAAATCACAATAAAGTAATTCTACAACTAATGATTAAAAAAGCATTCAAAGATAAAGAAAGAGTTCAAGTAAGGTACTAAGAGAAATGATTAAATCTAATTTGATCAAACTACCTCCTCTACATCTAGTGAAAAGATCCAAATATTATTGCGCATATCATAGAATGCATGGGCATCACACAAATGCACATTTGGTATTGAAAAAATATATACAACTAATAATTGTTAATGAGGACCCTATACAAGGTAATCAGTCAAGCAATCCACAGTGACATAGGAACACATTCACAAAGGGTTAAATTTAGAAACAATACAAAAGTGGTTACCAAAACATAACTCAAAACAACAAAAAATCAAAATGCAAAATCAAAGCAACAAACAGTACCACAAGCATAGGGAAAGTATGAAAAATATGCAAATATACCTCTCCAAAATGAGGCTCAACTTTCAAATTAGTATGGGTTTGATCAAAAATATCTACAACAGTTTGATTATTAAGGTCAAGGGTTGGGCAAGCATGATCAAGGCATCACTACTCCTATTCCAGCATTTGATAATGTCAGTCAAAAAGGTTTGGGATTCATTGAACATCCTAAGGCAAATCATTCATAGACATAATTTATCAAAGGAAAAGATCTAGATACAACAAAAGTGAACACTATAATTCTATTGGTTCAAAATCAAGATGATAATGATGAGTGGAATAATATAGGTTACTATGATTTCCAAGATACCAACAATGAACCCAAATATTTAGAGCCACAGTCTCAACCCTTCCATCATGCTTCATGATCATGCATGATCTCTCTCCTTGATATAGGACACCATGATATGGAGTCTCCCATGAGACTCATTGGTTAGTATCATTCCTTCCCAGCTTACTTGTATATATATATATTCTTTTCAATTTCTTGTACATAGTCTCCTTATGATTGATTGTACATAGCTTATCCCATAAACTCCAAAAATATTAAAATAACTCAAACTATAAAAATCCAAAAACATTCAAATTATTCAAAAACACAAAAACATTTCAATTGTTTGCATTATCCATGCTTTACATTTCTACTACTATGTTAGACTTACATTTTGTTGTTCTATACTATTGTTTATTGATCTATCTACATTACCATGCTTCACTTGATCTTATTTGAATGTGTGTAATGACATCCAAATCATTGATTGTCTCACTCTACCCATTGAGGGGACATCCTACTTCATACATTTGAGACACATATCAATATATCTACCCACTGGGGGCATCTTCTACACGACTACACCATCTAGGTTATGTCATTCCTACACCACACACTCTAATATAATGATGATGTACATTATTTTCTAGTTTACACAAATTATTCTATCGACATTTCACTAGTATATAGTACTTTTATATTTCTTAGCATATTCCTAGTCTTGTACTCCATGTTTTGCATACTTTCACTTCTTGCTTTGACTAGTTAGATGCGATTATATTTCCATCATTTATATGCTTTCCTTTCTTGATTTACATAGCTAGATGTGATTGCATTTATTAGTTATTATTTTGTCTCATGTATGTGCCTTAGGATATTTACCAATGTCCCTTGCTTCTATTCTTGTGTGTGCCTTAGGACATTTGCCAATGTCCTTTCATTATACTCTTCTCTGTGATTGTGGCTTTCATGCCAACTTTACTTGTTTTTAATTGTATGTGTGTGTGGCATTTGAACATACCTTGTATTATTTTTTTTCAATTTGAATGACATGTGCCCATATCCCTTGTTTATTTGGCCCCTTGGCCACTCTTGTATGCTTCTTGCCTAGTGTGCCTGTTGCTTGTTTGCTTCTCAAATTATTTACAATGCCATGATCCACCTCATGCATTGTCTTTCTTTCTTGGATGCCATGATGTACATCATGCTTCATCCCTCTTTGAAAACTAACAACTACCCAGACTTCTAGTTCTAGTTCATTATATAGCACATACTATTACATTGTTATATTTATCTAGGTATACCCTTATTAATCTAACAATCTCCATTACAAATCATGTGATATCTTGAGATATCTTGGCAATTATCATTGCTATATCATGTCTTTTTTTAGCATTATACTTTTGTAGGGATCTTTCTTCTAAGGATAGTCATTACAAGTTATTCATTCTTATCCTTAGAAGAGGAGAAAATAAATAGGGGTTTTGTCATAGAGATCAGAACTCTTACCAGTTGAAAAATCAACATTTAGAACACTCAAAATAGTATCCAAACTTCAAACTAGGTAGAATAGACCAGGAAAATAGTGATAATTATAGAATGATTTTTAGAATCAACTCAATACAATAGCACCAATATTGGATTATGGCATTGAATAGTAGGGTGTTTGATTTTGATGCTCCTATCCAAATAGTAAAAAACCTAGATTTTCTAAAAATAAGTAGAAAGGTAAGTACAATTACAGTTTTGTCAACAATAGTTTCCTTCAAAATCAGCAATTTTAGTATAGTTTTTCCCAAAAAATCTAGATATAGGAGGCATCATGCATGGCATGATGGCTCTCACTTTTAGTTTTAGATTAAGAAGTTGATGTAACTTCTAGATCATAATCCATGTTTTAGAAACTAGTGATTGGGGGCAATGTGGGTGGCATATTTGACTTCTTATCTTTATGAGTTCTATACATTGCCCAAGCATTCTCAGTAGTTGCATACCTTATTCCATCTATAGATGGGTGGCATCATTTTAGTAGTGGATTTCATACAAGCATAACCTCCACATTTCTTTAGTGGTTTTCACATAAGCTTATTACCTAGTTTTAGAGTGGATTTCATATGAGCCTAATCTCTACCTTTTTCGAATGGCCAAGAGTGGCTTAGTTGTCAGCACACATTCAGCTATCTATGCCACATTGTCAAATTACAGTGCATTATGGGCTTCAAGAGCTATCTCATATGAAACTAATTTCATATCGATATTAGTTCATAGCTTCACTTAATGGGGCAATAATGGAGCCAATAGACTAGCTAAGCTTTGTATTCTTGAGCCACCTACTCAAAGGAATTGGACACACAGTTCAAACATTGATTAGCACATGCACATGCATGATCACTTAGTGGGCAATGACGATGGAGCCAAAGGGTCTGCCTTTTCATTCTTGAGTCACTCTTGGGGAATTGAGCACTCGACTCCCTTCATGATATTACTCTTGGTACAACACATACCTAATATTACTCAGCATCATCTAGCATCACAGCATCACAATAGGTTTTGTATTGGTTTTCATACTCTGATGAGGTCTTTTCATTCCTTTCTCTTCCTCTCTCTCTTATCCTAGCTTTGTACATTCTTATTTTAGATATAGCATATCTAATAAGAATTGATCTATTCCTTATTTTCTTTTATAGAATTTACACTTCATGACATTCTCTCTCTATACGCACCCAGCATCACATAGCTTCATGAGCTTCACCCTTGCAGGTAAGTTTAGGTATGTTTTATATTTTTCCTTTATCCTAGTATTTCACTTTATTGCATCACTAAAATAAAGAGAGAGTAAATGTAGTCATATAAAATGTGAAAATTGGTAACTTGAGCATGGCTTGTGACACCCAACCCATAGGTCCCTCTTGTTTACTCTCATGACCCTTATAGGCACCTTTTCACATATTCCCAGTCATCTATAGCTTTCTAGACAGTGATTCCACCTCCTCCAAGCATCATTTCCTAGGTCAATCTTATCCCCTTGGGTCCCATACCTTCGGGACAATAACACCCAACTTGGACTATATCACTAGACCCCTAGGGTGTGCATTTCTAGTGCTCTTATCTAATTGCATTTTTTTCACCAACAATCACTTCCTTCTAATTCCTATCATTCTTCTTATTAGCCTAACATGAATACATTCAATCCATGACTAATATATCTTTATAAAATCCCATTCAAAGTTCATTTAAAAGGGGTTGGCAAATATCACAAAGCAAGCAAGAATAGAAGCAAAACTACTCAGGCATATTTCAGTAATCTTTACATATAGCCATCCAATACAACCACAAGCTTATTCAAACCCTTACACCAATCCATAACCACCTCAAACACACCTAGTTTTAGTATTTTTCATCTTCATACACATTATTATACAAATCACATCAAGTGAGAGAACTACATATGGCTTGATCCCTCTTCAGAGTATTGGTATGTAGGCAGCGTGCCCATATAAGGGGTGTGGATAAATGTTTAGTGCATCTTACACACACTAAACCCCCCTCCTCTATCTCAAAGTTTGTCAAATCATAATGAAGTATAAGGTTTGAAAACTAAATTAGCTCTACAAGGAGTTCCATAGACATCCAACATCTAGAATTTCACAGGCAGCCTCACATAGAGACAACAAACAAAACCTAGAAAGCTCAGGTTTCCAAGGCAACAGAGGTAGAAGAGGACTATAGTACCAGACCTTAGGATGTCCTATTTTATCAATCTTGTCTTTTCATGAAATGAAGGCCATATTCTAATTCATAACACTATCCCAGTCCTGCATAGCAAATTCTAGACCCTATCTCAGTCGTCTCAGTCCAGTTTAAGCTAAGTTATATTTCTCTTCACTTATTACTATTTTTGGAAAGGTTTAAATTATAATCAAATTATAAAAATTAGTGGCTTAATTATTCCAATATTATTTACTAATTTAAATAACTCAGACGCTTAACTAAATTATAAATAATACTCCAATATTCCTAAAACAATTAAATCATTCGGTGAACCTGGGTTACTTCATTTATGCATAAAAACCCTAGAAACCATAAGGTAAATTCATTGCTGATTTTTCTAATAATTTTATAATTTTTTACTTACATATTTAATTCAAAAATTTACTTTAAATTTTAAAATTCCATAGTAAATTTTTAAAAACTATTTTTCTTCGAAAACCCTAGTTGCATATACTAGGTCTCTTTAAATCAAGAATTTTTCAATATTTTTTTTATTTTTTACCCACATATTTAAATCACAAATTCGCATTAAATTTTAAAATTCCTTAATAATTTTTAAAATATCATTTTTTCAAAACCCTAGTTGTATATTCTAGGTCCCTTTATTTGCTTGAGGTATCACCTTACATCTAAAATCAGATTCCACATAAAAACAAAATTAGATCTCACTTATTTACACATATTTCTTACATTTATTGAAAATAATAAGGATACCATACTCAGTCCTATCATGTACATGAATGATGAAGTTTGCCATATGTTATTACAAAGCTTCATTCTTTCCCTTTCATACTTACTTTTCATAATATAGGATGATGTTAAGAAATTTATTGCTAAAAATATTAAAATCCCCTTCCTTCAAAGCAATGTTTACTTTTTTCTAATACAATGCTTCATTACATACCTTCTCTCTCTCATGTGGAATAATTTGCAAGTATATCTTGCTAAACATGTTAGAATTATCATATCACAAGTCAAAGTTTTTTATGCATTAATGCATAATTTCATGCTCTCTATCCTTTGCTTACTATATCTCATTTGAATGTTCTTTATAATCATATTGTTATACAACTTATAACTCTAATTATTTAACATGTTATCTCTCTATTATATGTAATTAAATCAAGAATAAAACCCTTACATACTTAGAGGATCCATTGCATAAGCTTAACAACCACCTGTCAAGTTTCAATGTCATATCTTATGCACAGGAAAGAATTTCCTTCTCCTCCTCTCCCCCAAGAGGGTGATAACTAATTTCCCTCTAACCAGGTCTATGCTATCACCCCTCCAAAAGGTGAGGTAGATTATACTATTGTTCTTAATGCATACATTTAACCTGTAGCTTCTTCAAATCCTCCTCAACATATGTGCTTACATGTTCAATCAAAAGAAACTAAGGTTTGATCTTTCGAGACTCTAAGGGATCAAATCACCAATATGAGAAAGTTAATTTTAGATTTACAAACACATAATCAGATATTACATGAAAATATCACAACATTAAAATATCAAATTATAATACAAAAACCTCAAAGGCACCCTAGTGTCAATCATGTATATGCACCTTCACCTAATCAATTGGTTGCGAGCAATGTTACATATCAAAACAAAAAATCATAATAAAGTAATTCTACAACTAATGATTCAAAAAGCATTCAAAGATCAAAAAAGAGTTCAAGTGAGGTACTAAGGGAAATGATTAAATCTAATTTGATCAAACTACCTCCTCTACATCTAGTGAGAAGATCCAGATATTATTATGCATATCATAGAATGCATGGGTATCACACACATTCATGTTTGGCATTGAAAAATTATATAAAATTGATAATTGCTACTGAGGACCCTATACAAGGTAAATCAGTCAAACAATCCACAGTGACACAAGAACACATTCACAAAGGGTCAAATTCAGAAATAGTATCAAAGTGGTTACCAAAGCATAACTCAAAACAGCAAAAAGCTCAAAATTCAAAATTAGAGCAACAAACAATACCATAAGCACAAGTAAAGCATGAAAAATATGTAAATATACCTCTCCAAAATGAGGCTCAACTTTCAAAGTAGTATGGGTTTGGTCAAAAATATCTACAATAGTTTCATTATCAAGGTCAAGGGTTGGGAAGCATGTTCAAGGCATCACTACTCCTACTCCAGTAGTTGATAATGTTTGTCACCAAGGTTCAGGATTCAGTGAACATCCTAAGGCAAATCATTCACAGACACAATTTATCAAAGGAAAAGATCTAGATACAACAAAAATCAACACTAGCATTCCATTGATTCAAAATCAAGATGATAATGATGAGTGAAATAATACAAGCTATTATGATTTCCAAATGAACCTGAATATTCAGAGCCAAAGTCTCAGCCCTTCCATCATGCTTCAAGATCACGCATGATCCCCCTCCTTGATATAGGACACCATGATAGGGAGTCTCCCATGAGACTCATCAATTAATATCATTCCTTCTCAGCTTACTTGTACATAGCTTCTTTTTAATTTCTTGTACATAGTCTCCTTATGATTGATTGTACATAGCTTATTCTATAAACTCCAAAAACATTCAAATAACTCAAAATATCAAAATCCAAAAACATTTAAATAATTTAAAAACACAAAAACATTTCAATTGTTTGCATTATCCATGCTTTACATTTCTACTAATATTCTAGACTTACATTTTGCTATTCTATGATATTGTTTGTCGATCTATCTATATTACCATGCTTCACTTGATCTTCTTTGAGTGTGTGTAGTGACATCCAGATCCTTGATTGCTTCACTCTACCCATTGAGGGGCATACTACTTCATACATTCAAGACATATTGATATATCTACCCACTGGGGGCATCTTCTACATGACTACACCATTCATGTTATGTCATTCCTACACTACACACTCTAGTTATCATGATGATGTACATTATTTACTAGCTAACACATATTACTCTATCGACATTGCACTAGTATATAACACTTGTGTTATATAACACTTGTGTATTTCTTAGCATATACCTAGTCTTGTACTCCATGTTTTGCATACTTTCACTTCTTGCTTTGCTTAGTTAGATGTGATTGTATTTCCAGCATTCACATGCTTTCTTTTTTTTTTTTGGATAGCTAGATGTGATTGCATTTCTTTATTCCTATTTTATCTCCTATATGTGCCTTAGGACATTTGCCAATGTCCTTTGCTTCTATTCTTGTGTGTGCTTTAGGACATTTTCCAATGTCCTTTGCTTATACTCTTATCTATGATTGTGGCTTTCATGCCAATCTTGCTTGTTTCCATTTGTATGTGTATGTGGTATTTGAACTCATCTTGTATGCTTTATTTCCATTTTGAGTGACATGTGCCCATGTCCCTTATTTGCTCAGCCCCTTGGCCACTCTTGTATGTTTCTTACTTATTGTTTGGTGTGCTTGTTGCTTGCTTACTTCTCAAATTATTTACAATGCCATGATACACATCATGCATTATCTTGATTTCTTGGATGCCATGATGGACATCATGTGCTATCCCTCTTTAAAAACTAACAACTAACCAAACTTCTAGTTCTAATTCATTATATTGCACATGTTATTACATTGTTATATCTATCTATGCATACCCTTATTGATCTAATAATCTCCATTACAAACCATGTTATATCTTGAGATATCTTGTTAATTATCAATGATATATCATATCTTTGCATAGCATAACACACTTTTAGGGCTCCTTCTAAGGATAGTCATTTCAAGTTATTCGTTTCTACCCTCAAAAGAGGGGGCAACAAACAAAAGTTTTGTCATAGAGATCAAAACTCCTACCGGTCAAAAAATTAGCTTTCAGAACAAAATTCAAACTTCAAACCATGTAGAATAGATCAAGAAGACAGTGAAAATTACATAATAGTCTTTAAAATCAGCTCAGGATAATAGCACCAAGATTGGAGTACAACACCAGATATTAGGGTGCCTAATTTTGGCACTCCTATCCAAATAGCAAAAAAACCAAATTTTCTAGAAATAGGTAGAAAGGTAAGTACAATTATTGTTTTGTCAGCAACAGTTCAATTCAGAATTAGTAGTTTTAGTACAATTTCTCTTAGAGAATCTAGATATAGGGGGTATCATGCATGGCATGATGGTTCTTTCTTCCATTTTTAGATTAGGTAGTTGATGTAACTTCTAGATTAGAATCCATATTTTAGACACCAGTGATTGGGGACAATGTGCACGACACATTTGACTTCTTTTCTTTTCATGTTTAGTACATTACCCAAGCATTCTCAGTAGTTGTGTGCTTTATTCCATCTACAAGTGGTTGGCATCATTTCAAAGTGGCTTTCATACAAGCCTAACCTCTGCATTTTTTAGTGGATTCAACATAAGCCTATTACCCAGTTTTGAGGTGGCTTCCATACAAGCCTAATCTCCACCTTTTTTGAATGGCCAAGAGTGTCCTATTTTCCAGCATACATTCAAATATCCATGCCACATTATTAGATTACAAAACATTTATGGGATTCAGGAGCCATCTTATACAACATGTAGACACCAAAATTGTGTCTACTCCTTGGTCGACTCTCCCCCTTGGTCCCCTTGGTCCACTTCTAACACATTCCTAACCCACACACTTATTAATTTAAAATAATAACTTATTTTAAATTAATAACACCTCCCTTGACACATCACCCTTGACACCTCACCCTTGGATTCCTCACCCTTGGATACCCTCATTCATTACCCTATGACCTATTCCAACCCTCCCACTAACCTCTCACGCCTATTAAACCCGCCTTTGACTATTTTACTACGTCCACTGAACCTGATAGATGGAGGAATGGGCAAAAGGCTAAAAATAGCCTTTTTCCCATCTTTTAGCCGCAGACGTCGGTTACTAATCGGCTGATGCTGGTGGAATCACCGACGTCGATCGCTTAAAACAACCCGAAGGCAAATTCTCTCCCCCCTGGGACGCTAAAATCATAGCACTATATCGATCAATCACAGACCTGAATGCTAACTTTCTTGCTTTGAATCCGGCCTCTCTCCCTCTCTCTCTCCCAAACGTGCACCAAGCATCATAGGCTACAGGGACTCTACATCAGTCATTCTACCTCTGATTGAAACATTGCAGGAAGTCTTCTACATCAGCAACAAGTCTTCTACACCTTGGTTCTTCATCTCACCTGAGCTAAGTATTTAATCTGCCCTTTCATTTTAGTAGTTTAGAAAGCATCAGTAATAAGTTCTCTTTTTACTATTTCTAAGCACTGTAGACCAGACCCAGCTATCAACCAGACCACACCTGACTCTCTTCTCGGAAAGGCTGAGAGGCCTTTCCCATATCTTTCCCTCTTTTGACAACTTATCCTTTGCTTTTTTCCCTCCTAAGACCTTATCTACTATCTTACCACCCTACACAGACTCTTAGACTACCACAGAGCATTCCATCGACCAGAGACCCGTCTAAAACCCGTCTAAGGCCATTGCCCTGACTGACATCGACCATTTCCCCTACCGACGTCGACAGACTAACCAGCGTCGGCAACCTTATACAACTGACATCAGCAGACTAACCAGTGTTGGTGACTGTGATAGGCAGATAGCAGAATATAGGTACGCATTATCTTTATTTCTTTTGTTCAGTCTTTCACCATTTCTCTTTCTAGCAACATTCTCTTTTATCAAAAGTGGACTGTCATCCCTCAAGGAAGTCCTTGCACTTCTGGGACTGAGCTTTGCTTGGCAGTCCACCTTATATCCATCTAACAATCTCTTTGTTTAAGTCTTTCTCTCTACAGGTGTCATCCTCCATAGCCAAAGAGGAGTCCCTACAACATCTGGATACGGTGCGCAAACTTCATCCGAGTATCATCTAACCCCTGACCATTTTATCTTAGTTTCTTACTTCCTTTGAATGTGGAAAAGCGAAAATAGTTAGAAACATTCTAGCACGCCCGGTGGGACCCTGGGATTTTCCTTGGGTTCATTTCATCTAAAACAAACTTTTCATATAGGTGCATTAGATCTCTTCTTGCATCCTTTTCTTCTATCTCTTTCAAAAAGACATCATAAGCAAAGTTAAAAAGAATCTTTCTTTTTATTCTTATCACCTTTCCTTCTTGCATCTTAGAGTAGTGAAGTTCATACTCTTAACCCTTTCTTAACTTGTTTTCATCCGAACACACATTTCAATTTGGGCTTAAAAATATTTTGCATTTCATTTCTGCTTGCATGCATTTTTAGCTCACCTAGTAACTTAAAATGCATTATGAATAAAGTGTAGTGCACTTATGTTACACGAGCAGACCACTATCACAAATCAAACATCTAAACATCCTGAGACAAGGTCCAACTAGGATTTCATCACCTAGCGGATACCATACCCTTCCTGGTAATCCCACTTGGACTTCACTACCAAGGGGAGAGCCCACTATGTTCTCTGGCAGAGTATAAACTCTAGGGAAAGTATATACTGGCTAAGCGACCCAGCTTATCTCTGGGCTCATGAAGTGAGGGGAGCTTGCTCCTTAGCACTAGGCCATGTACGGAACCTAATACAGACTCTTGAGCACCAAAACTAACCTAAAACCAACCTTATACTTCTTCTTCTAGGACCCGTTCTAAAAGCCAACTTCCCAAACACACTCTTCTAAGGCATAAGCCAACAAGACTCTAAAACTTAATCTTAGGAATTAACGTTAGATTTTGCTTGCCTTCATCTATTTTTCTATCTCTATCTGATTTTTTGAGTTGGTGAGGTCGTATTCTGAGATCTAAAAACAACTGACTTTTTTCTTTCTTCCAAAAACTTTCAATTTTTTGAGTTTCTGGAAACAACACAGTAACTGACATCAGTTTTTCAACTGACGTCGGTAACTATTTTCACCGACATCAGTTATCTAACCGACATCGACAACTTTATTCACCGACATCATTTTTTCTACCAACGTCAGTCACTGTCAACAATACTTCTTCCAAAACATCAGGCTTAAAACCTGACTTTCTTGCTATTAGACACACATTCTAAGTTTCTGAAACTAAAAAAACACAATTTTTGGAACCTGACCCTTTTTGCCTTGAATGGTTTTGACACATAGTCAAGCCAAAACTCTTGTTGACCACGCAAGGCAACAACCACTTCCGCCTTTGCCTTTCATATCAAGTCTCCTAATGGAGCATACATCAAATATTGAACATACTCCTATTCAACCAACCCCAACTCAACATTCAATTGTTCCTGAAGGGGATCAAAAATTTGAGAGACTCCTTGACCACAACGTCAAGGCTCTCCAACACTATCTCGCAAGAAACCAAACGCGAGACCTTTCGGGTGAAGCAGCGATGACATCAACACCATTCGCTACCCAGCCTCTTATGACTCAGGCTATTGCCTCAACCATTAACCCGACCATGGCTAATACGCAAATTTTGGCCTCCCCATCTATTTTTGGACCGACTTCCATCGGGGTTTCATTACCCCCTCAACCACACGCAATTCAACCAAGTTTTACATCATACCAAAACTTGATTGTCTCGACTCCACACACTCTTGCACCTATAAATGCAGGAGTGTCTACCTCCCCTTTTGCCAATGTCGCCATTCACCCACCTTTGGCAGTGTCTAGTCAACTTGTGCCTTCCAACTTCATGGCGCAAGCCCCCTTGACCTCAACATCAGTCCCTATGACGAACTACCGATATGTTACACCTATACAAGCACAACCAACTATGTCATACGCCCCTCCTCACACCTTCCAAGTGCCTTACAACATAGGGGGCACCCCACCTGCAAATCCATCAACTGATCTAATCAAGATGTTGATGGATAAGATGTCTAATCTTGAGACATCCATCTCAGGTTCAAGAAATGTTCTCTCATACAAACAGATTTGTAATGAACCCATTCATCCTTCAGTCCCAATCTGACCATATCCAAGTCAGTGGGAACTCCCTAAGTTTACTCATTTTCAGAGTAAGGAGGACCTGCAGCAACATCTACGAACGTTTAGACACGCTTGTTACCTTATAGCTCATGATGATGCGTTATTATTACGCACATTTCCCATGTCACTTTCTGGGGCCACCCTTGATTGTTACAGTTCTCTTACCAGTCATTCCATATTTTCATTCACTCAACTGGCTCAACTTTTTCTTGATCACTTTTCAATCAATATCACTAAAAAGGTCTCCATCATGGACCTATATTCTATCAGACAATTCGACGATGAATCTATAGCTGATTTCGTTGCTCGATGGAGAGGCTTACTCAACCAACTCTCTTTTTCTTTACCTCAACCTGCGCTCATCGAGCTCTTTTCTAGAGCATGTGCCAAACACATCTCATCTACTTTGCAGATCCAAACATTCCGCACATTTGACAAAGCTTTCACGATGGCTAAAAAGCTTGAACTCTGCATGGTCGAAGAGGACAAGGTCAAATTGTGAAATAACAATGCAAAATCCAATGACCCTTCTTCGTCCAAATCTACTTCTTCCCACTCCAAACCCAAGGTAGTGGCCAACATTGTGATCTTTAGATCACCATCTTCAACAACAACTAACCAATCTCAACCTTCCACATCACAAAGCATCACAAGACAATTCCAACAACGGTACATACAGTGTCAATATACTCCGTTAGGAGAATCATACGCTTTCGTGTTGGACAAACTCATCAAGTAGGGGGTCCTCAATCTCGCTCAAATCCAACCACCTCAATTCGACCCCTCAAAAGCCATCCCTACATGGTATAGGGAAAATGACTTTTGCAAATATCATCGTGTCAAGGGTCATGACACAGACAACTGCAAAACATTCAAAAACATTGTCCAAGACATGATAGATAAAGGCGATCTTGTTTTGGATAACTTGAACGCGCTACCTAACCAAAACATGGACATCTTTAGACAACCTTTCCCTAATCATCCCCCAGTCAAAATAACATTCAGACTATGGCCGATGACCCCCATGAGCATAATATACGCACGGTCAACACGGTCTTTCCTGTCATTTCTAACCAACCTCTCCCATAGTCTGAACAGGTTAATCAACCTATTTGTCCACCAAAGGTAGAAGAGCCCTCTTCTCTTATTTGTCAATCACAGGTGGAAGAGCCTTCTTATCCTATTTGTCCACCATAGGTAGAAGAGATTTCTTCTCCTATTAGTCCTCCATCCACACCTCTTTCACATGTGGGAGAATCTACCTTGACCTCTCACATATTGGAAGATGCCTTGACAACACCAACGCCAGCTGCCTCACCCTCATCCTTCTTATCATCAATGGGGGATCATACTTCTTCCGCTCCTCGACCACATGAAGAAGCCATGATCATCCCTACACTCTTTCTGACTAAAGAGCCATATTCTCCAGTCCCTTCTCCACCGAGAGAGGAACTTGCCACCTCACCCACTTTGGCTGAAGACGATTCGGTGAAGTTAGACTTGAACCTTGCCTCCCACAATAGTAGTCCTCACACTAAACCAAAGAAGGCTACTAAACCCCGTCGGAGAACTCCTCCCCCACCTTCGCCATTACCATCCATTTTGGGTCCACATTCATCTACTTTAACAGGATTGCTCCCACATCCAACACCTCTCAACAAGAACGTGCCATCTTCACATGTGGCCATACCGCCAACTAAAAAGGTGACACGGTAACCCTCCAAACAACTCCTAAATAGACATTGTCAACCTCTACTGCAACAAAGGGCGCAGACCCATTAAAGGGTTCTTATGCTTTGATGTTATGTTGATTGTTGCAGTCATCTAGCATCGTCCTCCCACCTATCAACCCTTACCAACCTCTCAGACCAAAACCACCTTGGTTCGATGACACTAAAATATGCTGGTATCATCGTATACTGGGGCATGACACTTAGCGTTGTTGCACCCTTAAGGCTGTCATCCATCAACATCTGGCAAAGGACACCCCTCATGTTGAGGCTTCTTCTGACCACATTTTTGACCAACTACCGACACCATCTCATACCTCTCAAACCTCTTCACCTAAATTGGGATCCCAACATAAGACTATGGTCCCTCAACTACCTCCTCAACCTTTATTCGAAATCAACACAATCAATGTGGCCACCAGGCCCCAAACTGTGAAGGATAAAGGAACAGACCAGGCTTCTACCCCTTTGACATATCCATTATTCATCAAGACCTCTCAACCAACACAACCCAAGATTTCTATCTTGGGCTCATCTCAACCATCATCTCTGGGGGAAATTCCTCCTAACCTCACTAGTCCACATGACATTTAGTATAAGCGACTTGTGGACTAATTGACATATTCTATCATACCACCCCAACTCCCTAGCAATAGACGGCGAGCTTTTATCAAGAACACTGCTCGCTACACCATGCTAGGGGGACTTCTTTACAAGTGAGGTCTCGACGGCCTCCTTATTCAATGTCAACAACATCCTGACCAACTTCACATCCAACATCGACCAAAACATGCCAACAACACATCAACCAACCAAGCATCGACCAAGCCTCAACCAAACATCGACCAAGCCTCGACCAAGCATCGACCAAGCCTCGACCAAGCCTCGACCAAACATCAACCAAGCATTGACCAAACATCAACCAACCAAACAATGACCAACATGTGACCAATTTTGAATGAAGAAAATAGGGCAAGTTTGCTCCTAATTGACTTGGACCTTGCATCATGACGCACAAGCATAGATCAGGGACTTCTCATCTGTCCTCTCTCAAAGGCCGATTAGAACCTAAGCCCCTTAATGCCTTACATCTGCGACCATTCTACTGTTAATCAAGTAATCATTCACTTGACATTTAACTTGAGCTTGTCCCTTGAGCAACCTCCCATCATCGTCATTCCTATTCCTTTTCAACCCTCAACCCTGCAAACATTAGTTAACCCTTTTGTCAAGCATGAATGCTTTGTCCTAATAAAAGGGAAACCCTCTAAACTCTATAGTCAAGTCAATGACCAAAATTCAATCAAAAACAAAAAAATATAAAAGTAGGATGCCTATTCAAAGGTCATAAAACTATAAATGTAGACTGCTCCCTGGAAGGACAGCTGCATCATTGCTGTAAAAAAAAAAAAATAGACTGCTCCCTTGAAGGACAGCTATTCAAAGACTTTCAACATACAAAGCAGAATATAGACCACTCTCTCGAAGGATGGCTATGCCTAAATCTTGCTACAAATAGCACTCTCTTAGAAGCTTCCCGCATCGATCAGCTTCACATATGACCACAAAACAAAATGACATCCCCATGTAGACTTCCCGCATTGATCAGTCTACCAAAAAAAAAACTGACTGACAAACTATAAAGTCATGGACTTGTCTATAGTCGTTCTCAGGGTCACCTATAAAAGGGGCAAAGTTCTCCCTGCTACAAAGGGTTACCCTATCCCCACATCTCACATAATCAAACCTATCACCCCAACATACTCAAGGGATTTCGAGCTCACTTAATGTCAAGTGATTCGATTACTTCTCTAACACAACCAATTGTCAACGACGTAATGCATGAATGGGGATTTTGTTTCTAAAAACCCCTACCTATGTTATCATTATGGTCCTTGTCAATGAAAGAGCAACGCGCCTTTCACTTTTTACATCTTGGTCACAAACAATCCAACCAAACCTAACCAGACCAAACATTTTCAGACCACTGCCATGACATAGCTCATTCACATAGTTTTTATGGAAAACAATACACATGGAAACTATCAACCAGATACAATTTATGTCAAGAATAAACCATTACTTGCTGAAGCATAAACATACTCAATTCATTTTTAGCATACATCCATCACTAATATGGAAAATTGCTGGGGATGAAAGACCACTCAACCAATGTTACAGAATACACCATCACATAATATGGAAAAGGCTATGACATTATCATACCTTCATCATTTATAACCTGACCAAAACCAATCATCGACCACTTTGACTCTTTGCCTGAACTACATTGGTCTGAGGCCCTTCCAACAAGGGCTATGTAGGCAGCACTCAGATGACACAACGTCTTCTGGGGTTAGCTCAGCCACATCCGTTTGTTCGTCTACCTAATGGACAAACCATATTATCTTTAACCATAACATAACATGACCAAACCACCTATCGACCACTTTGACTCTTCTCCTGAACTACATTGGTCTGAGGCCCTTCAAACAAGGGCTATGTAGGCAACACTCAGATGACATGACATCTTCTGGGGTTAGCTTGGCCACATCTGTTTGTTCATCTATTTGATGGACAAACCATTTAACCTTTAACCATGACCAAAACCAATCATCGACCACTTTGACTCTTCTCCTGAACTATATTTGTCTGAGGCCCTTCCAACAAGGGCTATGTAGGAATCACTCAAATGACATGACGTCTTCTAGTGTTAGCTCGACCACATCCATTTATTTGTCTATCTGATGGACAAACCATATTACTTTTAACCATGACTTAACCTAGTCCAAACCAACCTATCAACCAGTCTGAACTACATTGGTCTGAGGCCCTTCCAACAAGGGCTATGTAGGCAGCACTCATATGACATGACATCTTCTGGGGTTAGCTCGGCCATATCCGTTTGTTCGTCTACCTGATGGACAAACCATATTACCTTTGACCATAACATAACCTGACCAAACCAAACCTTTTTCAGACCACCAACATGACATAGTCCATTTCACTAGTTTCTGTGGACACCAATACACATGGAAACTATCGACCACACAATTTATGTTAAGCATAAACCATTACTTGCTGAAGCATAAATAATCTCAATTCATTTTTAGCATACACCATCACCAATATGGAAACTTGCTAGGGATGAAAGACCACTCAACCAATGTTACAGAATACACCATTGCACAATATGGAAAAGGTTGTAACATCATCATACCTTCATAACATGACCAAAACCAATCATCAACCACTTTGACTCTTCCCCTTAACTACATTGGCCTGAGGCCCTCAACACAGGGGCTATATAGGCAGCACTCAGATAACATGACGTCTTCTGGGGTTAGTTCGGCCACATCCGTTTGTCTGTCTATCTGATGGACAAACCATATTACCTTTAACCATGACTTAACCTTGTCCAACCCATCCATAACCGACCCTCTTCCTCCCTTTTAGGGAGAACTACATTGGCCTGAGGCCCTTCCAACAAGGGTTATGTAGGCAGCACTCAGTTGACATGGGGTCTTCTGAGGTTAGCTCGGCCATTCCTTCATCTATCCATCTAATGGACCAACTATCTATCTCGACTCAACTCGACCAATGACTATGGAGATCGCGACTATCTCCCCAGACCACGACCATTTTCGAGACAACTTTGCCTTAGTTGTTTTAATTATATGTAGGCTACTTCGTAAATAGATAGCCAAATTGTCCACAACCTGCATTACGACCCTCACAAGTACTGAATCGCGAGCAAGTTGATCCCCACTACTTGTGACATTTTCATGTTTTCCAGGAGCACCTCCTGAGCCTGAGATACTTGGAACATGATGACCATTGGAGCTACAGCTTGGATCGAATAACTCAATCAGCTACGACTAAATGCTGGGGCCTGATTATTTTGATTTTGGCACTCCTCAACCTTGACTTACGATAATTTGACCTGACCATCTCATGAAGTGGTATGCGTGCAATCTCAACTTTTGCAGCGTTCACACTCAAACTTCACCATATCCATCCACTATCTATCAAATTGACACCCGATATCAGGTGACCTTCCCTCGACTCCCGCTTTGAGGGGGAATACCTCATCTCATAATCGGGGCAACCAACTCCTATTTTTGTCTTGTAGTTCGTCAGAACAACCAACAAACCAAAAAGGGGCAAATGTAGACACCAAAAGTGTGTCTACTCCTTGGTCGACTCTCCCCCTTGGTCCCCTTGGTCCACTTCTAACACATTCCTAACCCACACACTTATTAATTTAAAATAATAACTTATTTTAGATTAATAACACCTCCCTTGACACCTCACCCTTGGATTCCTCACCCTTGGATACCCTCATTCATTACCCTGTGACCTATTCCAACCCTCCCACTAACCTCTCACGCCTATTAAACCCGCCTTCGACCGTTTTACCATGTCCACTGGACCCGACAAATGGAGGAACGGGCAAAAGGCTAAAAATAGCCTTTTTCCCATCTTTTAGCCGCCGACGTCGGTTACTAGTCGCCCGACCCTGGCGGAATCGCCAACGTTGGTCGCTTAAAACAACCTGAAGGTGAATTCTCTCCCCCCTAGGATGCTAAAATCATAGCACTGGATCAATCAATCACAGACCCGAATGCTAACTTTCTTGCTTTGAATCTGACCTCTCTCCCTCTCTCTCTCCCAGACGTGCACCAAGCATCACAGGCTACAGGGACTCTGCATTAGTCATTCTACCTCTGATTGAAACATTGCAGGAAGTCTTCTACATCAGCAACAAGTCTTTTACACCTTGGTTCTTCATCTCACCTGAGCTAAGTATTTCTTTTGCCCTTGCATTTCAGTAGTTTAGAAAGCATTAGTAATTAGTTCTCTTTTTACTATTTCTAAGCACTGTAGACCAAACCCAACTATCAACCAGACCACACCTGACTCTCTTCTTGGAAAGGCTGAGAGGCCTTTCCCATATCTTTCCCTCTTTTGACAACTTATCCTCTACTTTTGCCCCTCTTAAGATCGTATCTACTGTCTTACCACCCTACACAGACTCTCAGGCTACCACAGAGCATTCCATCGACCAGAGACCTGTCCAGAACCCATCCAAGGCCATTGCCCTGACCGACATCGACCATTTCCCCTACTGACGTTGGCAGACTAACCGGCATCGGCAACCTTATACAATCGACGTCGGCAGACTAACCGACGTCGGTGACTGTGATAGGCAGACAGCAAAATATAGGTACGCATTGTCTTTATTTCTTTTGTTCAGTATTTTACCATTTCTCTTTCTAGCAACATTCTCTTTTACCAAAAGTGGACTGTCATCCCTCAAGGAAGTCCTTGCACTTCTGGGACCGAACTTTGCTTGGCAGTCCACCTTATATCCATCTAACAATCTCTTTGTTTAAGTCTTTCTCTCTACAGGTGTCGTCCTCCACAGCCAAAGAGGAGTCCCTACAATGTCTAGATACGGTGCACAAACTTTATCCAGGTATCATCTAACCCCTGACCATTTTATCTTAGTTTCTTACTTCCTTTGAATGTGGAAAAGTGAAAATAATTAGAAACACAACACACATTTCATTCTTGTATCAGTTCATAGCTTCACTTCATGGGGTAATGATGGAGCTAAAGGACTATCTAACCTTTGTATTCTTAAGCCACCTACTTAGAGGGATTGGACACATAGTCCAAACATTGATTAGCATACGCATGATCATATAGCTTCACTTATTGGGTGATGATGGAACCAAAGGGCTAGCCTTTGCATTCTTGAGCCACTCTTAGGGATTGAGAACTTAGCTCCATTCATGATATTAATCTTAGTAAAACACATACCCAACATTACTTAGCATCATCTAGCATCACAATAGGTTTTATATTGGTTCACATACCTGATGAGGTGTATTTGATTCTTTCTCTTCCTCTCTCTCACACCTAGCTTTGTACATTCTTATTTTAGATATAACATATCTAATAAGAACTTATCTACTCCTAATTTTTTTATAGATTTACACTTCATGACGTGTTATCTCTACACACACCTAACATCACACAGCTTCATGAGTTTCACCCTTGCAGGTAAATTCAGGTACACTTTCTATTTTTCTTTTATCCTAGTATTTCACTTTGTTGCATCACTAGAATAAAGGGGGGGGGGGCAAATGTGGTCATATAAAAAGTGAAAATTGGTAACTTGAGTGTGGCTTACGATACCCAACCCATAGGTCCCTCTTGCTTGCTCTCATGACCCTTCTAGGTACCTTTTCACTAATTTCTAGATATCCATAGTCTTCTAAACAGTGATTCTACCTCCTCTAGGTAGCATTTCCCAGGTCAATCCTATCCCCTTGGGTCTCATACATTTAAGATAATAACACCCAACTTGGATTATAGCATCAAACCTTAGAATGTCTATTTTTTACGCTCTTGTCTAATTGCATTTTTTCCTCCAACGGTCACTTCCTTTTGGTTTCTATCCTTATTCTTGTCAGCCTAACATGAACACATTAGACCCACGACCAACAAATCTCTATATAATCCCATTCAAAGTTCATTTAGAAGGGGTTGGAAAATATCACAAAGCAAACAAGAATACAAGCAAGACTACTCAGGCATATTTCCCTATTCTCTACATACAACCACAAGCTTATTCAAAACCTTACACCAATCCCTAGACACCTTAAGCACACCTAGTTTTAGCATTTTGCATCTTCATACACACTATTACATAAATCACATCAAGTGGGAGAACTACATATGGCTTTCCCTCTTCAGAGTATTGGTATATAGGCAGTGTGCCCACACAAAGGGTGTGGATACATGTTTAGTGAATCTTACACACATTAACCCCCCTCTATCTCAAAGTTTGTCAAAGCATAATGAATTATAGGATTTGAATACTAAATTATATCTACAAAGAGTTTTGGAGACATCCAACATCCAAAATTTCACAGGTAGGCTCACATAGAGACAACATACAAAACCCAAAAAGATCAAGCCTCCAGGATAATAGTGGTAGAAGAGGACTATAGCATCAGACCCAAGGCTGTCTTATTTTATTGCTCCTATCCTTTCATGAAATAAAGGCTAAATCCTTATTCATGACACTATCCTAGTCCTACATAGCAAATTCCAAACCCTGTCTCAATCATCTCAGTCTAGTTTAAGATAAGTCATATTTCTCTTTACTTATTACTATTTTTGGGAAGGTTTAAATTACAATCAAATTATACAAATCAAATGCTTAATTATTCCAATATTATTTATTTATTTAATTAACTTAGACCCTTAACTAAATTAGGAATAACACTCCAATATTCCTAAAACTGTTAAATCAGATAGTAATAATAATGTAAGATTGTCATTATGATTGTAGGGTGTTTTCATCCGAGTAGGATGAATTATCATCCTTTTACTATAATACAAGTTGAAAATAGGGGAATTATGTGCTACAAAATTAGTTTGTTTTTCCCTATCAAATAATGGTAGATGAAGTTAAATGGTTATGATTGTGCAGACAAAAGGTAATTGAATACTATTTTTTGCAACATTAGGCTTTGGTAGTGATGAGATCCATGTAATGCCATGTCAAAATGTGAATTTTAAGTCCATCTCAATAGTAACATTTTTTGTTTTGACATTGTGAATGATCATTGCATGAATGCAATGTAAGAAGATAAGGTATGGATGACCCAACTTGCAGTGGTTACTTGCTTATACTTAGCTTCAAAAGTGGAAGAGACTGAGGTTCCTCTCATCCTCAACCTTTAGGTGAGTCTTATTTATCCTGATCACCAAGTTCATTTATTTTTTCATTAGTGTGTAGAGATGAAATATATAATGTTACATTCAAATGACAATGTTATGGGTGTTTGGAAGTTACCCAAGTTGAGAAAGCTAAGTACACATTTGAATCTTGCACTATTCATAGATTGGAGATCCCTGTGCTTAACTCCCTCCAATGGTAGATGAATTTTGACACAACCCTTTCCTAGATTGTAATTTTCTATCAAATACTTGGATGTAGACTCCCCACAATGGGATTTTTAAAATGAAAATTGGCCAATGGGAGCACATGAGGACCTTGGCAAGGAGAAGGAAAAAAGAGGCAATAAACTCAAATTTTTGCATAGAAAGTGTGAGGCAACATTTAGATTGGCTTGGATAAATATAGTTATACTTCAATAGATATTATTGGTGTTGTCTGTAATCTTAACAAATGAACTTGGATAATCTTTAATAAATCAGACGTGTATATCGCATTGATTGTTGGTAAGTGATCAAGTGAAGCATTTGATCTTGCAATTCTACCTATATAGTCTTATGTGTTTGTGTATAGTTGGAGCATATTTAGTTGAAAACATATGTATGATATTAATATTGGGTTGGTCCAAAACTTAGCTCTTTGGGAAGTAATATTGATAGAAAATTTTGTTAAAATGATAAGTGATTCAGTCACAACCACAAGTTGCAGTTGTACCTGAGCAATAAACAAACATGGTTGGTTGAGATGGGTTGTTTAAAATACATTGGCATAATTTTTTCACTAATGAATCCACCTAAATAGTTTAATTGGCTAGAAAAATGTAAATACAATTGCTAAAATTAGATGAATTTTACTTGCTCCAGAGGGTATTTGTGTAGGTGGGTTATGTTATTTAGGCTAGAATAATTTTAAGCCATAAATGTTTGATGGTGACACCCTCGATGGGAAACAAACAGTCACGTCCACCACCATGAAATTCATTTTGTTGAACAAGCTAATTGGAAGATCCATAAAAGCCACTTCTTTGGGAGCATAAGAGTGATGAACCTGAATCCCCACCAACATAAATTTTTATAGAATTGCCCACTTGACCATGGGCAACATGAAATTTTCAACAGTATCCATATCCATGTATTAATTGGCTCCAATAGATTTATTGGGAATTTTCCTTTACCAAAAAAGAAATTAGGGGACTCATCTTGTAAAAAGGATTTCATTCATATGCTCTAACAATTTAGGATCCTTCCAAATAGGGACAACACTATTAAAAAATCATCCTACTTCCATTCCTTAGGTCATACCCTAATCCAACTCTGTATTCTTAATAATTTCCACATCTTCTTTAGATCTGAAACTAAAACCAACCCCTTTGAGAAGAGAGCAGATGTTTTAATTATTAGTTTTGAAGCTAACCATCACTATAAATTAGGAGTTTTTAAATTTACTTACACCTATTTTTAATATATTTGAAAATAAAATTATATGTAATATTGTCAAGTTTTTTTTATTTCCAACAATAATTAAAAAATAAGAATGAAGTTTACCAACATTACATATCCTACCTTCTTCATTCATCAATTTTTGTCCAATGTAGCGATAGATGAAGTCCATGGCATAGAGAGAAGATTGACACTGTCCTCTTAGAATAAAACATGATATGCAATGTGAGAATTACAATATGTATGATATGATTGCAATTCCTAACCAACAAAAAAGGTCATTCAATGTTTATTATTCGTCCCTTTAGTGTTTATTAATGGTAATAATAAACACAAATATATTGAACTATTAGTCCCATTCTTTCCTTAAATGGGATTTTATTTTGTATTAATGAGATTTTATTTTGTGTTAATTAAATTTTATTTTATGTTAATGATAATTTATTTTCTATTATGTCCTCTGTGTATATGTTTTGATAATTGATTTATATATTTCCATAGCTTATGTAAAAAAATAAATGTCAAATGATAAAATAATGTGTGCCTTTGGTCTCAACCATTGATCAATTTCAAATCAACTATTGGTCCCTTTGGTCCCAACCATCAATCGCACAAAAAATATGAATAAAAAATGACATGTTCTAAAAACATTGTCATATGACTTCCTAGAATGTCAATTTGCTTCCTAGACGACCTTTTCAAACTAAAAAATGTTAAACTATCTAAATCCAAATTTTCAGAGCATGAAGTGGTATTATATGGAAGATGTGGGACCCTAAATTTAGGGGTATCAACTACTAGTCCCCTTCCCATAATGGTGAGCATGAGAGTGTTTTTTAACTCAAAACATGTTGCAAAGTCTTTATCCCCAATGTGATGAGAAAGAGTCATCAAGGTCAAGGAGAGTGATATTAGAGATTGTGAAGGATCAAAGCCTACCAAGGTAAATATGAAGGATATTTGAGTAATTTAAAACTAGTCATTTCATTCAAGTTCAAATTAAAGAACATTATGTAGACCTTACACATAATTGATTTCAAAAATCTATCTTAGTTGAACATTCTCACAATACTGGTCATCACATTTGCATGGATAATGTTAAATTAATCGCCAAAGAAGATCATTATTTGAGAAGAAGGGTTCATGAAGCGATGGAAATTGAAAATAATCCATTTAATTTGAATAGGGATGATGACTGTAAACTAAGTGATAGTTGGACTCTGATTATTCACCATATTAAAAATAAAAATAATCAAAATCACTTTCCTCCTTAGCCGGCCTGCTGGGTTTTTTCACTACTACCACTATTTATGGTCTTTTATGAGCTCCTTTTTATTCATATTTTCTCCTCCATCCTAATGATGGGACTATATTAGGCTTGAAACATCGAGTTTTTAATCACTTCAATGTAGTTTTCTGATTTAATTCAATTTAAATCCAATTTACATAGCTAGAATATTTGTGTTTGGTGGATTGTGAAATTGAATAATCAATTCATGCAATACAAAGTTGGAATGTTGATCCAATTTGTTATATGTGATGAATAATGCCAAAAACTATGTAATGTCTAATCCAATAATACTCAAATCAAAATAAATGTTAAATGAGATGTAGTCAAGATGATTCACATATCACCAATGTTGGCTCAAATACAATGTAGAACTATTACTTACAAATATAGAGCTGGGAATTCCAAATATTTCAAACCATAAAGTGAAAATAGAACCATACGACCTTATATGGCCTACCAATAAGAGGATGATCCACAAGTCAAGAATAGAGTTGTTCTGCACAAATAAAATCATAAGCAGAATTAAGCCCTTTGCAAATATATAACATTGTAGAGAAGACCATAGATTTTAAAATTTATAGAATTTTCAAATTTTGACATATATGTAGTGTTTGCATATGTTTTTAGGCAAATGATATAATTATTCAAACATGAGCAGAGTGGTTGAGTAATGGCTTCTAGGAGTTGATCTTATACCATGTTAGAGAATCCAATGCTTCTCAAGCACCATGAGATCACTCTGGCACACCATTACCACAGAAGAATTAAGCTATAAAATCAATAAACATAATAATGAATTTAGTTTCATTTATTGACTCAATACATTTTTAAAACTCCCAAAAAATTCAATGGGAGTGTCCAAGGTTAAATATTTTAGAGAGGTTGTTTTACTCCAACCACTTGGTTTTTGCAAACAACTTATAAATTAAGAGAATCTACAAAATATGTGAACTCAACAATTTATAAGTGAATAACTAGTTTTGACTCCAAAAACATAAAACCATTTATAATTTAAGCTCAACCTTTATTTATGGTGTGAATAAGGATAAAAATAGGCTAGTTTGGTAAAACCCATAATTTGGCCTAGTGTGAACACACATAACTTCAACATAAATAACTATCATCATCCCTAGGAAGAGTATGTGTATAATGGGATCAAAGAGTCACTATAGACTACATAGGAATATATCATGATAAAATAACTGCTCTAGATTACAAATCAACCATAGTACATGGATGAATAGGTGTTATATGTCTTGGAGGTGCAACTATATGAAACGGAGCTTTAACAGCTTCTACACTAGATGGATATATTATAGTCTCAAATATAGTCAAGAGCATATAGGATGATGATTAAAAACATGTATGGATTCCATAATGATAAATGATTTGTCCCTTTTAGGGTGCCCTATCTAGTTTTACATGTGATCTCTGAGGTAAAATATGTCTCTAATAAAGTGTACCATGATTAGTTTGTACTTCACTATTATATACAAACTTTGCACAAATATGTAATGTGTAAGGTATCACTCTCATTTAAGTAAGCCAAGGGCCTCCAAATAATATATTAGATGATCTTGAGGTAAATAACAACTAACTTATATACATAATATTGGTGTAATTTTGATTTAATACTTTTTAGGTGAAAAGATGATGACTAGGGTTGGTACCTCATCTGCATAGCTTAGGGCTCGAGCTTCTAATGTTGACAACAAGTTTGGGGATGGAAAGAAGGAGTAGAAGGAGTCATCAGAGGCTCTACCCATTATTTAAAATTTATAGAATTTTCAAATTTTGACATATATGTAGTGTTTGTATATGTTTTTAGGCAAATGATATAATTATTCAAACATGAGCAGAGTGGTTGAGTAATGGCTTCTAGGAGTTGATCTTATACCATGTTAGAGAATCCAATGCTTCTCAAGCACCATGAGATCACTCTGGCACACCATTACCACAGAAGAATTAAGCTATAAAATCAATAAACATAATAATGAATTTAGTTTCATTTATTGACTCAATACATTTTTAAAACTCCCAAAAAATTCAATGGGAGTGTCCAGGGTTAAATATTTTAGAGAGGTTGTTTTACTCCAACCACTTGGTTTTTGCAAACAACTTATAAATTAAGAGAATCTACAAAATATGTGAACTCAACAATTTATAAGTGAATAACTAGTTTTGACTCCAAAAACATAAAACCATTTATAATTTAAGCTCAACCTTTATTTATGGTGTGAATAAGGATAAAAATAGGCTAGTCTGGTAAAACCCATAATGTGGCCTAGTGTGAACACACATAACTTCAACATAAATAACTATCATCATCCCTAGGAAGAGTATGTGTATAATGGGATCAAAGAGTCACTATAGAAAAGAGGTGTTGGATGTAGGGATTTCAGAATCTCAAAATTTAGATAAATAGATGGTTATGGTTGATTCTGAACAAAGGCCTGTGGTTGGAGTTAAAAAAGAAGAAAGGAAAGAAAGGAAGGACAACTAATCTTTTGGATTATTTCCCTTTAAACCAAAGATTTATTAAAATTTTAAGGGGATAATCTAGTCATTGTTTTGTTTTGTTTGGTGGTCTAGTTTGTTGTTGGCTACATGGTGGTTTGGTAATTGGTTTAATTTTTTACCATGGTGGTTTTCACTTGGTCGCTCTTAAAATTCCTCTTTTTAATTGATGGGCAAGGGTACCCATAAACCTAGTATCAATCTAAAAATATATAAATTACATGATATTACATATGATATAAAATAAAACCAAAACTAGAGTATTTTGAGGACCAACTACAACTAGAAGAGTAATACCACCTAAGGGTGAGCACATATGACCATCATAAATATGTATTATCATATTTTTACAAATTAAATCTCTTTTTACATAGACTTGACCAAATAATAATACCATTCAAGTAAGGTTTTCTCTAGAACCATTGTCAATCATAATTACATGTGTGATAGAATGATGATAGTAAAAAAAAAATGTATGTAAATAAGGCCATTGTTTGATGCATCATTAGGTATATTTTGATCATTAAATATAATGAAAGGTACATGCCTTTTATAACTCAAAACCATGTCAATAATGTTGTTACTCGCATGCTCAGGTAGAGTAGTATAATGATGTTTAGATGTTGCCATATGCACATTGTTTTGTATAGGAGCATTATGATTTGGTAATGGATTACTAAATATTTTTTTGTTGATTAGGCTTTGAAAAAAATCATTAAATGTATAATTATGTCCACCAATGATAATAGTATTGTTATCAATTAGATCTTGGATTCTTATGTTTAGATTTGAAACATTTATTAGTCTTGTGTCATGAAGCTCGATAATATTCACAAAATTCATCGGGATCATATTTTTTATATAATGCTCTAGTTGTATCCATTTAAAAAGGATTTGATAAGGAAACCACATTACAATCACATAATTATTATGATATTATGTGTGGTGGGTTTGGTAATGTTTTAAATTTTTTCCTTTGCTTAGGAGTGGGAAAGCTAAGGTTAACACTTGGTTTCAAAAATACATTCATTGTCTTAGCCTCATTCTTAGCTCCATCATTAATCTGAGGTTTGAACATTGTTTTCCTAATATTTATATTTAGTGGGTGTAGAAGTAATATATGTGTAATTTAGCATATTACCTTCCTTAAGCATAACTTTGATGTTCTATATTACAGGACAAAGTTCATCAAATTAATCATATGTGTTAAACATGAATCTTTCCTTGAGTTGGTTAAGCAAACTATTATAGAATATACTTTGAATCTCACTATCATAAAGTTGATGTGACATTTTATTAAGCATGTTTTAAATTTAAGCAGGAGTCAATGATGTGTTCATTGGGTCCTTGTTTGACTTGAGAAATTTGAGAAAATGTAATATTTTTATTGATGTTTATCAAAAAATGCATTAATAAGAGGTCAAATAAATCATATAATCTATGCATATATCTCACAAATACGGAATAAAACCAATCTAGAGCATACCTTTTCAGACTCCTAGGAAATAGCTTTGTTATCAGTAATTGATCATGTTAATAAACTATACAAGATTCAAAGAAAGCTTTGATATGTTGAGATGGATGCACATTTCCACTAAATGTTATAAAATTAGGTACTTGGAATGATGGATTCAAAGGGTGAACAAGCACTTATTGAGCCAAAGGGTTGTGTAACATGTCATAAGATAAAACAACATGGCTAGGTTTTCTAGTTGTTTGAGATAATTTCAAAATTTTCATCCTCATATCACTTAGTTTTTGTTGTACTACCAAATCAGTAGGTATACCACTTGATGTAGGATTAATATGTGTACGTAAAGGTGTTTGCAAATGATTAACATCAGTATGTGAGGCATGATGAGTGTTGTGATTATGTCCAAGACCAAGAGATTGAATATATAAAATCATTGGAGGCAGATTAGTAATTAAGTTGGTAGCTAGGACAATAGAAGTATTAGGAATAGAAGCATCAACCTAAGGTGGTGTAATAAAATTAGGTGGGGGCATAAAGGATTACTATCATGAGTGGTAATATCCTCACCACCTAAACTATAATGGTTAGAACCATAAAATGGAGGTTTCTCATGCAATTGATCCTTATTCCTAAGTTTATATGAATAGTTTTAAGTTTTTGAAATAAATATTTGACACTTATAGGATTTTTTTCAATCCCAACTCTAAAACTAAAAAGGGTCATAAATTTATGTGGATCAACCTCTTAAATATATTTGGGATAATCATAAGTATCATTTTCACTATCATAACCATTAGGAATAGGTTGGTTCTTAGAAACATTGTCAACCATAGAAGGATTATCATCATAAGTAGTAGCCATGGCTAATGAATGTAAATAAGGTAAAAATAATGGAATAAGAGGACTAAACCATAGGTAACCTCCAAAGATATATTAAATCAATGAACAAAGGTGTGTGATCCTAATTATGAGGGTGGATATAATCCATAAGTAAAATGGGTAAATAAAAACTAAGGTTTAACCAAATATGTAATAAAATATTCATATTTAAAATAAAATAAAAAAAAAGTCATGAAACCCTAAGAGGAAGGCATGAGAATTTGAAGAATTAATGGGTTCACTAAAATGTTCAAAGTGTTTATCAATAAAACAATATGAAACTAATACACAGGTAAAATATATAATTCAAAAATGTAAATCAATACTTTCAAATATGCCCTAGTGACTAAAGACAATAAACATTCAAATGGAAAATACTAAAATTTATAGTTGAAGTAGAAAAGAGACTAAAGATTATGGAATTATCACACCTTGATTTTTTATAGAATTTTGAAAGTAGATTTTTACTATGTAGGTATGTGTCTACCTATATGAAAAAATTGGGCCTCAAATTACATAGGGATGGGAAAGACAACTATGTCGATTATGTCCTATGCAGGATAATCAGTTTCCTAGTTTGAATGAATTACATGTCTTATTGCATTGTAATTGTCTTGCATATTATTTTAGATCCTAAATTCCTCTATGCATGTGCAAAAATGTATGCCATACCTTCATGTACCTACGCTTCTTTGATATGATTGGCATAAATGTATAAATGATGGGCATTCTTCCTTCTTTGACATAGCCTACCTTCAACTCACAATAAAAACAAAGTTATGGGTCAAGAAACCACTATGAGAGTTTTAGATAAATATCTATCATGCTAGAATCAGACCTCAATTTAGGTCTATGTATTGTGAATGAAATATCAACTAAGGGTTTTGAACCTCCTCTTTCTAAATGTGAAGATGCAACAACATGTAATTATGCCTAAACCTTATTTTGGTATAAGAGAGTGATGAACAAATATAACTTTGTTGTAGTGTAACCATATATATGTAAAGAGTTGGCACAACTTTGAATTATGGAGTATAATAACAAATACTTGATTCCTCTCTCTTATATTTTTCTCTCTCTCATACATGGATAATGACTTGGGATGACTTGGTATATATAGGATGATCTAAAACAAGTTTCCCACTTAGGCTTCTTGGGAAATAGTGAGAATAAAAAATCAAGGCACATAAAATGTGACAAAAAGTAGAATGACCCACAATATGATAAAGGACAATATTGATGAGCCTTTTGATTTTACTCAGGGTACGATCAATAGGGCCAATGATCTAATCCCAAGTGAAATTATGGCACATGATTCGAGTAGTAGCATAAGGATGTATTCAAATAAGTTTAGGTTTAAATCTAAAAGATTTAAATATGTATTTGGTGTATTCGAAAGACTTGGGACCAAATTAGGGGTATTATGGGGTAGGATAAGTCCTAAAATAAGTAATTATGCATAAGTGCACCAAACATGACAAAACATGGGAAAGTCACTATAAAAAAGGGTCTTTTATCAAAATTAGGTGTCTACACTACCCCATACTACTCTCTTTGGCCTTCTACCATCCAAATGTCCTCAACATTTATCCATTTCATCTTTTGAGCCTTATTTAACCATCTTATTAGTTTTTTCTACTCTTCTTGACTATATATCTCTCTTGGGACAAAATTGATATGTTAATATATTGATGTGTCTAATTATAATATTACCTACACACCAGTCACAACATGAGAAGCTCTATTACCATGGGACTAATTAAGTAGAATATCCTCTAAATTCAACTAGCTATATTACTAATCTAATGCATGAAATATTATTGTCAAGGAAAAGAGAGAGAATTAAAATAAAACAAGGTGATGCACCAAATAAATGGATTGATTCCCCAAATGTACAACACAAAGCTAATCAAACTAGCAAAAAAGGAAATTTAAGCACAAATTAGAGTAACAAAATTCAAGAGGTGAGGTCTAATTCAAATATGGAAATGGGATTAAAATAAGCAAGAAAAAAGGAGGATGAAACCTATAGTCATAACCATTTTTATCAATTACAAGATAAATCAGACAGGATGGATTTAATTTCATTAAAAATCTTTATACAAAACTTCACGTAGAAAAATAGTAGAGGCTTAGATATGAAATTCAAAGAATACATGGACCTACCTGATCTAGGAAATCAATCTTTTGCTCAAAAGAGCTTATTGTATATATAGAAAAGAAGAAGATGAAGAAGAAATCAAAATTTAGTTGCCTACAACTAGATGAAGAAGAAATCAATATTTAGTTGCCTACAACAAGAAGTAGTGGAGAATTTAATATAATATATATCATTTTGGTCCTTTGATGTCTATCTTTTGCAAATTTGGTGGATCAAAATATCTCATTTTCAAAATTTTCCATAGTGCCCATGCTTTATCTAGATCTATCCATTTTGTTTGTTTCAACAATCATTTCCAAATAATCATTCCCATGTTCTTTCACTATTGTAATTGGTTCATCTTGACATGAAAGTTCTCCTCTGACATTATATATTAAAATAAATCTTATATCTTGTGAATATTTAAAATAAAGCTTTATGGGATCCCTTTTGAATACTCATAGTTGCTCTTTTGTTATATTCTTTTTAATACATGGATATTTATTTAAATAAGTGGGGAAGCCCATCATTTAAATAAAGCTCAAGATCTTAGAAAATTTGGAATAAGTTGTTACTATAGTCACTAAATTAACATTTAATGTTAAAATAATGCACTTGTGACCATTCCTTATACACTCTTAGCTTATGCTCAGTTCCACAACTCTAAATCGTTATTCCTCTATTTCTATGTGGACAATCCTTATCCTTAAGAAATTATGAAAATTGATATTCCTATTCTTCATTCCAAGTATCCTAAACTCACTAATAGACTGATCTACACTTTCAGTTTAGTTGTCTCTACTCATTAGACAAGGATGCTCCTTCAAGACAATCCCACTCACTAGTAGTGTTTGAAGACACCAATTTCATCCTCCCACCAAAAATAGTTAATTATTCAAATTAAAATTCACCCAAAATGTCATCCCACATTTTTATCAAGTCCCATTCGAGGAAATTCCAAAAATTCCACTATATAGTATCTTTTTTCATTCATTTGTTCACTAGTTTACAAGAGGCTTCTATATTATAAACACCAAAATTATTCTAATTGCACATTGAGAGGAAAGAATCTATTCTTCCAAATTTTGAGTTCACATAGCTCAAGTATCTCTAAACTAAGTTTTAATACACCTCTAAGGTCATAAGTCATTATTGAATCACATAATCACACCAGGTTTGTAGCATCATATAACATTACACCAATATATCACACACACCATTGTAGCATAAGAGAACTGAATGGAGTTTTATCCCTCTTCAGAGTATTCATATGTAGGTAGTGTTTATCATAGGGGGTGTTGAGGTCAAGCATAACTTCAACCACTAACCCCTTTCCCCCCACTTATCACATTTTCCCTTTATTATTTATTATGTTAGGTTTCCAGTGAATAAGAAGGAACATAGCTACTTTTGTAGTAAATCAAGCGACCTTGATCACACATACAAGACCTACAAATAAATGTACACTGATTTAAATTTACATGTAGGGTAAAAACCTTATACAATGTCAACAGACCCTATAGACAGCAACATAGGTCAGCCTTGTCTAAATGGCACGACTTTGTCCCAATTTCAAACATAGCCATGTTCCTAATTCACAGTGACCTCACATAGTCATATAGTCCATCACATAATCTTTATTACAATCCTTCATATCTAAGTACCACCTAGGTTATTTGTCTTTAATACTTTCCCTTTTAACATCTTTCCATAAATAGTATGTTCCAAATAAGTTTTGTGGGATTTATTGCATATATTATACATTCTAATTTTACTCAATAGTTTGTCATAATTAGATTAACATTTGATTAATCTCCAATTTTGATAAAACATATTGGTGAACCTAATTTAATTTGAATATTGTAAACCCTAGCTTCCCCTAATGTTTCCTTCTATCTTTTTTAACATTTATATTAGGCTTTCATATTTCCAATTTTCATACTAATCATGATCATAATCCATCTATTATTTCTTGGTTCAATGCTTCTTCATCTCATTTACATGTTTTCCTATCATATGTAAAATATTTCAATTGCATGTAAGTTCATATAAGCATATTTTAAAGGAAAAGATAAAATATAATATCAATCAAGAGCTTAATAATGAACAATTCTACAATACTTATTGTTGCATGGCTTAGATTGAGTTTCCACCTATCATTACTAGACATTATAGGGCATAGATGGTTCCTTTTTTCCTCCTACCCCTAGATCTTCCAACTATCTTAGCTTATATCCCACCTCTACTATTTGATTTAGGCTTATAGTAGATCCTATGTTTCAAGTTGTTATATCTAGACGAGTTTGAGTGCCCCATTAGGTAAGAGAAGAGGGAACAAACACAAGAAATCCCTTTCCATCCCCAAAAAAATCCAATAGGACCAGTTAATCACTCTAAAGGGTATGACATTATTGATCATTTAAGGAATACACCAACTAAGATTTATATGTTAGAGTTGCTTCAGAAAGCTACCATTTTCAAGGATATTTTATATCAAACCTTAAATTAGACACCTATGCCTCATGACATAGAGCCCTCTTATTTTTCATCCATCATAAATAATTTTAAGGATATTAAGGATGTTATATCTTTTAGAAATGACAATTTACATACCTTGTTTATTACTGATCGTATTCTTCCTTCATTTATACAAGTTCAAATGAAAGTCATAGTAATAAAAAGGCTTTTGATAGATAATGGTTTAGGTTCAAATATTTACATTCTTAAATTCTTATAAACAATGTGTATTAATATGTCTTATCTTAGGAAATCCCTCACGTTGGATGGAATCAATAGTGGTGAATGGATTTATGGCAGCAATGAATAGTAGTGGGGCAATGGCGACAAAGATGGTGAGGAGCTACAGTGAGGTGATGGTTGGAGGGAAGTGGTCAATAGTTTTTTTGGCAACACTTACTGGTAGACCATTGGATCATTGACATCTAGGGAAATAAGGGATGGATGGGTGGTGTGGTTAAGAGGGAGGTGTGAAGAATAAAGGATATGATGTTAAGGCTGGATGGGAGGAGCATAGGTCTATTAATGACCATAGACCTGGTAGGGGAAGGTTAAAAAAATATGATGAGGTAAACTTGGATTAGGGTTTTCAAACTCAAGCAGCATGCCCTAGATTTTGAGCTTCAGGTTGATGGGTTAGGGTTAGAGCATCAGGGAACAATCAAAGGATGTTCTAATGATGGATCTTCCCTAAAGAATCAGGGTTTGGAGGTTTTAAATAAGGCTACTATGGCTTCCAAGACTATGGTTTATCCCTTATGCATTAATGTTTTGAATCCCTTCCATACTTACAGATATTTTTTCAAAGAGTTGTTGCTTAAAGCTAAACCTAATTCTGAACCTACCCTTATTTCTAGAAGTCAGATTCAGCTCAAAAAGTTTTCTAAAGAGGATTTAGAGTTGGTGTGGGATTCGAAGGATTTTCCAATAGGAGATTCTTCTCTAAAAAAAATTCTAGAAACTATTTTTCTAGGTGATGTCCCCCTGATTTATTATAACTCTCCTCTTATTTTAGAAATTTTAGATGCAGAGATTTCAGAAATTAATTTGGAAAGGGGAAGTAGATATTTGATAAGCATATGTGTAGGGAAACAACCCTCTTGGTAAATGTTGTTGTAATGGTATTCTAAAACTTTGCCATCTCTATAAGCTCCTTCTCTATCAATGTTGACTAATGGGTTTTTTTCATTTGGTTTATATCGGTAGAAGATAAATATTTTGTGTGGGCAAATAGCCCTTGGTTTTTAGGAAAATATGGGGTGTTTTTATGTCCTTGGGATCCTTTTTTATCCCACTTTCATAGTTATCTCTCAAGCCCTAGTTTGGGTTAGATTTTATAATCTTTCCTAGCCCTATGAGATCCTAGTCTTTTCAAATAGCTAGTTAGCAAGCTGGGAATTTTTGTGAAAATTGATGATTCCTTAGTGGCTAATCTAAGTTTTGTTAGGGTGTGTGTTTTGATGGATCTTTCCAAACCTATCCATCACTCTATTCAGATCTTTTCTTCCCATGGAGTGTGGTATCAATTTGTCAATTTTGAAGGGCTGTCATTCAAATGCTTTAAATGTAATCAAAGCAATCATCAGATAGTTTTTTATCCTAATAATGGTTTTAGAGGATCCCAGCCTACAATTTTGCAAAAATGCATAAGGAAGGTAGGTTATTTGAATCATGATTTGATCTAGAGATTTTAAATTTTGGCAAGTACTTTAGTTGAGCATCCTTTATCATAAAAATGCCAGAAGGTTCAAGAAATAGCAGCTCAGCTCGGTAGGGAAGTAGGACATACCTCTTCTCCCATTCTGGAAAAGGAAGTTATCATAGAAAAACTTGATCCTATGAATGCTAATAACTCTACTCCTTCAGCAGATCAATCTCTATAGAAATAAACCCCAATAAATATTGGTGAAGACTGGGATGAAGAAGAAGAGGAGTTGGTCAGTAGAGCGGTTCTATCTTTAGCACAATAGCCTAGTGATCTGAAGACTCCTAATTACAGTAAGAAAGGCAAAAGAGGCAAGAAAACGAAAGTAGAAAGGCTTCAACTTGATGCTATAAACTCCATTAATGGTGGCACATAATGGATGTTGGAATCTTTACTTTACAGTAGGGGTAAATGTTTGTTGGAAGTGAAAGGTTGTTTTACTAGTTATGCTTCCAAGTTTTATGTTGAGTATTATCTTATTTTGGCCTTTCAATGTTTTTAATTTTTGAATTTATGGTTAATTTCTATGTTTTTAGCTTTGTTTCATCCTTTTATTACTGAGGTTTTTGCAATCATTTTGTGTTCAACTTAAATCTCAGTTTGACATTTTATTTTTTGTGTTTGCTTTTGTTTTTGGTTTAAATCTTCATTGGGACTGGGCCCCTGGTTTATGCCCCAGAACCAGTTATAGTTTCAGTAAAAAACTAGTATCAATCTAAAAAAAATATGGCTTATCTTCAAAATAAAGATAATAATGTCAAAATATTTGATGATGTGCCTCCCTAAGCTTTGGCTTCTATCACTTTGGATATCAAGGTAGGATGCAAAATATTATCTACTCAAGTTTTAAATTATGCCTAATCATTTTCATTATAATTTACTAGTAGGCCATGGATATATGCAATCGAATTAGTACCTTATAATTTACATCGGTGTGTCAAATTTTTACTTGATGGATATTTATATGCATGCCCTACTAATAATTTACCTTTCAGATATTGTAATATTACAAAATTTACTACTGAGAATAAATCACAATTGGAAGCACCTCAATCTACTATAATGTCGCCACCACATATCATACCTATAAAATAAATGCCTACATATGAAGTTGGTGAATACAATAAAAATAATAATGAGTTGCATTCTATAGATGCTTCAAAATAACAACATTCACCTAACAAAGTTGAACAAGAGGAAGATGTATGGGAATTACCTTTATCAGTAAATTTATAAGATCTAAATTTAATATCTATAAAATACATTAATGATTATTATAATGCTAGTTTCAATGATGATACAAATGAAATACAAATGAACATTGATGATTATTTATGTGGTTTGAATTTTACACTAGTTGGTCTTGGTGGACTACAAAGACGATTCAAAGGTAATCATTTAGGTGAACACAGCTAAAGGAAAAATAATGATTTAAGATATTTATAAAGGAAATAGAATTTGTTACAATATATATACTACACAAAATGCTCCTATAGAAGGTGTATCATGGACTAACATCTTTTTCAAATCTAGTTTACTATAGATTAAAAGGCACAATACTTAGATTAATGCATTACAAGTATAAATCGGTCACCTTTGGCAGATTCAATAAAATATTGTTAAGGCCATGGATATAGAACTAGTTATTTAAATACAAGCTAACAATGCATAAGTTAGACCACATGTTATGTTACAGATGTTGCTTGATAGGGAATTAATTATTTTGCTAGAAGTGAGGCATAGATATACTAAAAGATTATCTAATCAAGAGGGAAAGCTCTTTTTTCATTTTCACAAAATAATAGGGCGTGCTACTAATACTTGTTCATCATCATAGCAAAAAATATATAAATATAAAGGCACTATTCAGATTATATAGCCCATACTACCACCTACTAGGGCTCAGAATCAAGGTCAAATATGCAAAAAAATAAGCATTTAAGAAGAAATGATATGGCTATTCTGGTTTTTATTGAAGGAGAATATAAATAACGTGTGCAAATAGATGAGGGTACTGAGATAAATGTATGTACGATTGAATTTATTCACCACATAAGTCATGATAAAGATGAATTATAAAAAGCTATATATTGTTAAGATTTAATAGGGATTATTACAATACCAATTGCATGTGGTCCCAAAGTTGTGGACACACTATTTTTTGTCATGCAAATTAATTATAGATAAACCTTACATTTGGTCAACAATGGTTGCACAAAATGGAAGCTACAGCTCATAAGTTACAACAATATCTTCAATTTTAGGATGTTATGGTTCATATTCTTCATGATGGTATTGATGACAATCATAGATTCAAAAATGTTAAGCAAGGCTCAAAGTTGAGTTTTTCAAAAACCACACATGAGGCTTCCTACACAATAAAGCAACATATTGTACGTATGCATCAAATTCAAAACAATGCAAAAGATAAGGCTAAAATTATAAAGGATGACTGGTATGATGATCACAATTATGATGATCTATGGGAATTTTACACGATTCAATATCCAAAATTTGACACATATTCCACCATATCCATTTTTCAATTATACACATCCCTTGGATGTGTTGTTTCATTTTTAGACTATCATGTTATGCTAAAACTATAAAGGTGAGTGGTATGTGTGATCTATGGGAATTTTACAAGATTCAATATCCAGAAGTTCAATATGTGTTGTTTCATTTTTAGATTATCATGTTATATATATATATATATATATATATATATATATATATATATATATATATATATATATATATATATATATATATATATATATATATATATATATATTAAAATACTCCATAAATTCTAAAAAATGGGACCTATACATAACATATGTAGTTCATTTAAATCAGTTAATATATGCTCAATACATGTAGAACTTCTCTATATCTAGTTTTATATCAAATATGATTCATAAGTGTACTTAAGTGAGTTGCAGAACATACAGGTTATCGTTTTCAGATGCAAGTTGTAGGTGGTTGATATTCTCTCAAACCTATAAAATTTACATAGATAAAATTGTTCTTTTCTAGACAATAATGCACTATGTTTTTATCTGATTCCATTGGAATCATCCCAGTGAACACATGCTCTACTTTATTAGATCTAAAATAGTCGTAAGCATTCTAAAAATTTTGTACATCACAACAAGTTCATTGGGGGCATCTTTTAGTCAAGTTTTATCATTATATGACTATCCCTTATGTTCTACTCTAGTAAAATACATTACATAAAATATTCCCATTTTGTTCACTTACTTTCACATTGCTATCTTAATAGATACTTGAGTTGTTGAATATACTCATGTTATAAATTTATTATGTAGATCAATTTCACTTGTTTCATGCATGTTTATCATGTTTACTTCTTTGCTTCATGCTTTGTGTGTATTATTTGATCCGGATTATGTACATTTGAACATGTCCTTATTTTTAGCTCTAAGCCTTGTTGTGTATTTCTTTGTGTGTAAGTGACATTTGAACATGTCCCTTGTATGCAACCCCTTGGACTTCTTATATATTTTGTGTACTTTTGTGTGCACTCTTTTTTATGCATCATGGCCATGATTATTGTTTGCTATTATTTGATCAACTTTTGATGTCACAATCAATATCATGCATCTTCCTATAGTAGTTATATATCAGTTTTAAATACTCAATTTTGATTTATTTATTCATTGTTTGCTTAATTAATAACATATATACATATATATATACATGACACTATGTCATGATTAGTTCTACATGTATCATATACTACTAATTTTCTCAGATTATCAACATGATGCCATGATCTCTAATGTTATCATTACTACTCCATGTTTGAATCCTTTCTATAACATCATTCACATAAATTTTTAATTTGAGCTAAGTAATTATACAGGCTTCATAATGCACCTCAAAATAGGGGGCATACGTAGTGATTTGTCTTAGAGACTAAGATGCAATACTTCACTGCACAAATAGAAAAAGATAGTATTTACTTGGTTGATCACATTGCATACTCAGTTTATACCTAAAGAGCATATTTAGACATAATTGCACCATTAAAACAAAAACATAGGTTATGGCTATCTATAAAAGCATAAATTCATTATAGAAGTAAAAAAAAACAACACTTTCTAGATTTCTCAAAATTATACTCAGACTACAGAACAATTTTCAATGTTGTTCAAAAATAGTTTTCAGATCTTTACATAGGTTATCAAATAATTTTTTTCATATTGGTGGCATCATGAACGGCATGTATTTCATAATTTTATGCATGTTTACTTAGATATTTAGTTGATTTTACCCAGTTATCAGAATTAATATACTCAAATATCAAATTGGGTGCATGTGCACAGTAGATGATGATTTTATTGTTCTATTTTTGCACTAAATTCTGCATAAAGAATGAAAATTCATGTTATTCTCTATGTTGTAAACACAAAACTTAGATCATACTATTTTTTCACTAGTTTGCACTAGTTGTGCACCAGAAATGAAGCCTATTATGTCTATAATGGTTGATTCACCTTTTTCACCAATTTTGCACAAGAATGATCTATAAGAATTCATTCAAATATTCCAAGCCACTATACTATATTTAATTTTGTGATGATGGATTCAAATTCATCTTTATTTATTAATTACATTATCTTATCAATGAGGATTGGGACATGCACGGTGCAATCTAATTGTTTTAATGAAAAGAAATCTCCAAGGGTTCTACCTCTCTAGTCACTAGTTTTTTGCACTAGAAAACACAAAGGTTCACATACATGAAAAGGTGTATTTGTTCCTTGTTAATTGATCTATAATTTGTTTGTATTTAATTTTATATTTTAATCCTAAGGATTTATTTATACATATTTCATTATAGGTTTTTATAAATCCCAGTTCAACATGTGGTCTACATCCAAACCTACTCAACACATGTAAGCTCAGGTATAACTCTCTTTCATTTACTCCAGTGATTTTTTTGTTTTGCATTATTAGGATAAAAAGAGGTAAAATGTATTCACTAAATTTAACATTTAAGGCTAAAACAAAGTACTTTTATCCACTCCAAGCTACACACTTAGTTTATGCCCAATTCCACTGTTCTAAATTATAAGTCCTCTACTTATTTGTAGATGATCCTTATCCTTAATAAATTATACCACTTGATATTACTATTCTTAATTCCAAACATCATAAAATTTCCATTATATTAATCCACACTTCCATTTTAGTTGTTTCTACTCATCAGACAAGGTCACTCCTTCAGGACAATCTTGCTCACCAATAGTGTCTAAAGTCATTAGTTTTGTCCTCCCACCAAAAATGTCTAATTGATTAAATTTAAATTCCCCTAAAAAATCCTCCCACATGCTTCTCATGTCTCATTCTAAGAGATTTCAAAAAGGCCACTATATAAGCACATTTTTTATTCATGTGTTGACTAGTTGGAAATAGGCTTCTATATTACAAACACTAGAAGAATTGTAACTATCCATTGAGAGATAAGCGCCTATTCTTCCCAATTTTAAGTTCACATAGCCCAAGTATCCCTGAACTAAGTCTAAATATACATCCAAGGTCACAAGTCATTATTGAAGCACATAGTTATACCAGGATTACACTAGCATATAACATTGTACCATTATTTCACATACATCACCATAGCATGGGATAACTACATGGAGATTGATCCTTTTTAGAGTTTTAGCATGTAGGCAAAATTAAACATGGGTAGTGTTGAGGTCAAACACAAATGCAACCATTAACCCATTTTTCCCCCATTTATCGTATGTTTCCTTCATTATTTATTGAGCTAAGGTTTCAAATTAAGAAGGTACACAATGACTACCGTAGTGAATCAAACAACCTCGATCACACACATAGGACCTACAAGTGAAGGCCCAATGATCTAGATTTATGTAGATGGAAAAAACACTACTAGATGCCAATGTACCCCATAGATGACAACGTAGTTCAGCCTTGTTAAAATAGTGTGGCCTTGTCTCAAATTCAAACAGATCCATATTCCTAGTTTGTGGTGACCTCACACAGGCTCTATGGTAGTGCTTCAGATTTGAGTGCTAGTTAACTTATTTGTCTTTAGTACTTTGCCCTCTTAGAATATTTCCATAAATAATAAGTTCCAAATCAATCTTATACGATTTATTGCATATATTATACATTCTAATTTTACTCAATAATTTATCATAATTTAACATTTGATTAATCTCTAATTTTGATAAAATAATTACATCCTTAAAGAAATATTTTGAAATGTACAACATAAATTTAATAAAACTAGAAAGGTATGAAATTTAAGCACAAGTTAAAGCAAAAAAAATTCAAGGGGTGAATTCTAATCCAAATATGGAAATGGGATTAATATAAGGAAGAAAAAAGAAGGATGAACACTTATAGTCAACCATTTTTATTAAATACAAGATAGTTCACACATGATGAATTTAATTTCATTAAAAGGCTTGATACAAATCTTCACATAGAAAAATAGTAGAGGCTTAAATATGGAATTCTAAAAATACAAGAACCTACCCAATCGAGGAAATCAGTGTTTTGCTCAAAAGAGCTTATTATATATAGAGAGAAGAAGAAGAGGAAGAAGAAACCAATATTCAGTTATTTACTAATAGAAGTAGTGGAGAATTCAATATCAAATCTATCATTTTGGTCCTTTGATGTCCAAATTCTAAAAATTTGGTGGATCAAAAAATATTATATTCAAAATTTCCATAATGCCCATGCTTTGTCTAACTGTGTCTATTTTGTTTATTGCAGCAAGCATTTCCAAATAATCATGCCCATATTGATTTGTTATTGCACTTGGTTCAGCTTGACATGAAATCTCTCCTCTAACTTTATATATTAAAAGGAAGATTTTTTATTTTTAATATTTAAATCAAGCTTTGTGGGCTCCCTTTTAAATACCCATAGATATTCTTTTGTTAGATTGTATTTAATACATGGATTTTTATTTAAACGAGTAGGCAAGGCCGTCATTTAAATAAATATCAAGATTTTATCAAAATTGGAATTAGATGTTACATCATTAGAGAAATATTTCTAAGCTTTGGTTAGACCATTTCATGTAAGGAAAATTAAGCTGAGAAAAATCAAGCTTGGTGTGGAATTTTTTAACACTGTGGGCACAAGTCTATTGCCAAATATACCTCACATGGATTTGGAAAGCAAACAAATCCATCTCCTTTGTTTTTTAGAGTATTTCTACCTTAACCTGACTTCCCAAACCTTTTATTTCACATATTTCTATTTTCTATAGTCGGATATTGCATGTGCCATGTTCTAAGGAGCTCTATATATACAAATAATTCATAGTCATTTACCAAGAAGTATTAATTATCATTCAAGTATCAATCCTCTAAGCATCCTATTTTTGTCTCTCCAAAATCAAGTTAGAGACTTCAATCTACATATCAACTACTACAGCTACACTTTTATACTTCAAATATTCTATAAGCTATTTTGACATATTTTACTTGTACATAAAGAGTTCTTAGAAAAATGTTCATGTAGTTGCATAATCACTTATAGGGAAGAGGAGGTTGAAACCCTTACTTTATATTCCATTTACATTGCATAAGAATTATGTGGGGTCTGATTCTACCATGTAAAATACATAGCTACAACTCCTTTGAAGTGTCTCGACCAAACTACTTCCATGTCTTCTCTTTTACATGTGTGCCATGATGAATTGGGTAAAGAGAGGAAGAAGACATCAATTCAAACATTTTTCTTTCCAATTTAGAATAACATAAGCATAATAATGTATAACATCAAGAGGCAAACCTGCATAGAAAAATACAAAACTAGAAAAAGTGTGCATTATGGATTTAGTGCTCAATGACATATTTGTTGGCAAGAGTAAAGGGATTGATTTAACAACCAAATATGCCCTAAATAGATTCATTGGTTCTTGAACAAGTGGTGAATTCATCTTTTGATGGTGAGCAATCTAATTTACATGCAAAGTCTATTAATTCCTTACATACCACTATTGCACTTCCAAGATCTAATTTGTTTCCCTATGTGTCAATGTTTCATGACTTTTATATTTCATTTTGCCCATTGCTTACTAAATCAATTTCATTTATGTTTTTTTACTTTTTAACTGTCGGGGTAGATTTGATTTATTATATTATATATCTCCCTTGTGCAATAATTTTAATTGTTTGTGTGTATCTTAATTTATCTTAAAACCACACATCATTAAAACCAATCTTAATATAATATGAAATATAAAATAAATAATTCAAATAAATAACTAAATTCAATCAAACAATATTAGTAAAATAAAATGATAATTTTTTGAGGAACGTACATAGTCAATAAGAAAGATTAGAGATTACTATAAAAAATTTAGAAGAATTATAGTAAATAAATATTTAGTCCTTAATGATTCCCTCTTTAAAGGTGGACAATCCATTTTTTTGAAGGATTGTAATATTTAAATATATGAATAGTTTTGTGTTTTTTTTTCCTAAAATGATGCACTGTCTAAGTGTTAGAAGGAAAATATTGGATGGACTATACATGAGACAAAAGCATGAGGTAGTAGGGGAGTAACATAGGTAGAATTGATGGGCACAAACAAGTACAGGGAATGTGAGTACATCATAGATGCACAAGGGGGAGTGTGACAAAAAATTATATAGGAAAGACAAATGGATTGCATGTAGGTACGAATGGCAAGGAAAGTATTGGGAGAATGTGTTGGTAGTAGAGGGGAGTAGGAAAATAAATGGTGGTCAATTATGTAGAGGATAAGGAGTGTAATTAGGTAGAGGAGGTGGGAGGTGTATCTAGGGAGGGTAAGGGTTGTGCATAGGCTATACACATGGAAGGAAGAAAGTGGTGTGAGGATGTGTTGAATGAATGACATATGGGATGGGGAGATGGTAATATAAAGGTGGAGATGCCATGGGAAATGTAGTTGAGGTAGGTGATAGTGAGCGATAACAAGGGTGCAATGAGATAAATGGGCATAGATGGTAAGGTATTTTTGGCTATGGATAGTGGTTATGGTGGAGTGTGTGATGTTATTATTAAGGATTGGTAATGTTCTATGATAGTTTGTGGTGCTTAAAATTTCACTAACCATTCAAGCTTATTTAAATATGGATTGGGTAAGGAAGAATATGGTGGTGACAACAATGCCAAAAACCAATTCAACGTTAAATTATTCTTTGAATAATCACACAAACAAGAGTCGATAAAAATGATTTGGTTGAATAAAAAGGCATAGTATAGAAGACCAACTTACAAAAAAATATTCAACAAAGTATGTGTATGCAATGAACAACTGAAAAATATTGAACACAGGTAAGAGAATGCAGGCTCACCAAAATTTAGCACAATAAATTGGACTACTTCTAATTAAGGATTATAAATCATGTAAAATAGATAAAAAATGCCTAATTTATATTCATTTCATTCAAACTAATATAGATAAACTTTAATAGATGTAATTAGAATTCATTCATTATTTCCATGATTTTAGTGCAAAACCTTGAATTTACAAATGGGATTAGGTATGTAATTAGTTAAGGTGTGTTTACTTTATAGGATCTAAGATACACTAATATCAATCCTAAATAGTGAAAAAGGCCCAAAGGAAACTAAATACATAGGATTACACCATCCTATATTCATACTATCTCATCTCTAAGGTATGTTGATAGTAACTTCTTGATGCTAACTATTTATTGGTGCACTATGAGAGAAAATAGTCGAAGGCTTCCTATAGATGAAAAGAAAAATCCTATGTGTTTCTAATATAGTGTGAGCTACGTGTAAACTAATATATATATATATATATATATATATATATATATATATATATATATATATATATATATAGTGTGTGTGTGTGTGTGTGTGTGTGTGTGTGTGTGTGAGCTACGTGTAAACTCCTATAGATGAAAAGAAAAATCCTATGTGTTTCTAATATAGTGTTTCTAAACTAATATATATATATATATATATATATATATATATATATATATAATAATGTTGTCTAATGGCTTGAGTATTTGGGTAGTACCTATCACACAATAGATTAGGTACAATTAAATATTATGCTTCCCAAAATGGCAGTTCCTATGAGCTTTAAAACTAACAAAACATAGTTTCTAGGAAAATAAAAAACTAAAATTGAAATTTCAAAACCAAATCAGAAATAATATTTTTGAGTATAGAAATAAAAAATTATTGTGAAACCTGTTGGTCCCCAAAAGTGTCAGTCATTTTTGGAACAACATATGAGCTATTCTTGGACCTGTAGGGCCAAAATTCCTCTCTTCCCCTTCTCAAAATTTATTCGAGGGCTTTCAAATTCCTCATTTTTTCAAAGATTTTTCAGCAAAGGGATTAGCAGGTTCAAAGGTTCAACGTCTTCAACAGGAGCTAGGTGCATTTGACAAAGTTCAAAGTTTAACCATTCCAAAGGTTCCGCAGCCCCGAGCATTTAATGAGTCTCAAAAGCTTGAACCGTTGAACCTTGAACCATTTTGGTTCATCGGTTCAACGGGTTCAATGTTCAATCGGTTCAATGCGTCGGATTCAAAGGTTCAAAGATGGCCTCAGTTATGAAGAAAAATGTGTGTAACAGAAAGAGTCAAGCGGATACTGCCAAGTGTCACCGGTCGAGCCATTATGCCTTGTTCCTAAGAAGTAGCGAAAGCTGCCATGTGTCAACATCTGTGTTTCCTTCCTTCCATTCCACTGTATTGAGTAAAGACCATTGGGCCTTAGGGTGAGTGACTAAATGAAGCTAAGGTTACCACGTGTCTGCATCCGTAAAACTATTACAAGGTCTCTTTCGATAAAGCTTCTGCCAGAACTCCGCAGAGGGTGACAAGTGGCAATCGCAGAAGGTTTTACTTTGTTTTCTTAAGAGCAGCAGACCGTGCCACATGTCCCATGTAGAGAGCGATGGAGGCTGACAAGTGTCATTGTCTGTGAGAGCCTGACCGAGCCCCAAACATTTTTGCGATGTCACAAAGGCCTGAGAAGGCAGATGATGCCACGTGTCCCTGGTAAGATTCAATGGAAGATGCCACATATCACTTGTTTGAAGTGACAGAAGGCGTCACATGTCAAAGTACGGATCACCTCGCAATGCAAAGGCACACATGAAGCCAAGGAAAGGATTTCCTTCAGACAAATTATTTGAAGGAATTCCTTTGAACATTTTGTTCGAAGGAAATAAAGGACCAACAGGCCCGTAGGCATCAAATTTGGAGCGATTGGCTAGCCATTAACCTTCAATAGAGGAAAGACATGCGAATGCCAAATCGACTGCATTTAAGTGTCTGTTGATTCTAGCAGACTCAAGGCACAGGCCCAAATGCACTCAAAGAGCCTAAGGCCAGACCCAAGAGGAGGAAGAGACAAAGAGGTAAACTCAGCAGGAGTTATTTCTAGTGGGTGAAATAGTTCATCGGGTAGATATTTGGGGCCTGCCAACATTGAAAGTGCAGCCTATTTGTCCCCTTTAAGATAAAGGCAGAATAGACAGTTGCACAGGTAGGTAGGTGATGGATGAGAGATTCAGACTCGGGAAGAGGCACTAGAGATGAATCGATGCATCACAATTAAGGTAGTTGCCCTGCTCTAGCGTGGCTCTTCTTGATAAGACCAAGAATGTGTCCAAGGCATTGAATGCGCTGAATGGGTCACTCTATGGGACAAAGTGCCAAGCCTCCCTCAAGCCTCTATATAATGTAATCTCTTGTACCATTTGAAGGAGATCTTCCCCTTACCAGAAGCGAAACTCTACCCAAATTGAAAGGCATTATTCAGACTTTGAGCTTAGATTGTAATTCATATTTCTTTGATTGAATGAGAAAGCAAGTTACTTGCAGACTTTGTGATGTTATAGCTTGTGCTACTTTAGGAGATTGTTCTTATGTCTATCTTCTGAAAGCATTCTTATTTATTTGATTTAACAAGCAGGACTAGTGGAGGTGATAAGGAAGGTGTCTTGAAGCCAACTACTTTCAGACTTTGTGCTGTCATAATTGTCTCCAATGTGTGTTTTTCTTTTATGTTTCTGTGTAAAGGACTTTGGGACGACTTTGTGCCCCCATTGTTCTTTGTATCTCACTCTAGGGCCGTTAAGGTGGAGAATTTATGCTACATCTTAGATTGTTGGTTACTTTGGACCCAGTTACTTGCTACCTGAAAGAGTCCTGCTATTTTCAAGAACAAGCACTTCTGAAAGAAGAGAAGTGCCTTCTGTCGCTTCACCAAGATTTCTACTATTTAGGAAGGAATTTGGCTCTTGGCTAAAAGTTGCTTCTGAAAGAAGAGAAGCACCTTCCCCATCACCCAGGATTCCTTCTCTGTCTATGAGCATCATCTTTGAAAAAAGAGAGATGGATGGTTTATCTCGCCCTTGTGTCTTACTTTTTGCTTATTTATATAGTATATAGCCTCTACATATTTAATAGGGAACCTCCCCTTGATGAGAGGAGAGATTTGTCTCCAGTTGATGTAGTAAAGCTGCACACCTGGATGACCAATCTTCCTATGCTGTGGTGATAGGAACTATTTTAAACGCCAGTTAGCTGGTCGACAAAATATTCACCCAATAGTTTTTGGTGACTCCGCTGGAGACACAGTAATTTTGTGCAATTTGGAACCTCAAGTTTCAGATTAAAACATCACTTGTGTCTTACCCATAATCATTATAACCCTTATCCATTATAGACTCTGGCGACTCCATTCTGTCTTACCCATTATAATTATAGCCTTACCATCTTCCTCCACTTCCGTTATTTTATCTGGTCTACAAAACCAGAGCTACTGGGAAAGAGTGCGCAGTTTGAAGCCTAAGCCTCAAGCTGAAGCAGGGCTAGTTCTTTTCCATTTTTGTTCTACAATCTGGCCACTCCACCTAGATTTGTTATCCCTATTTGTCATAATTAAATCATGCTAGTTCGAGGTCCCTGGGGTAACTCTTTTGTCCCACTCAACTTGACTCCACCTCTGCATGAACTTCCACGTAGTTCAAGAAAGAATTTACCCAAATTCTTTGGTGATGGGAAGGTTCATCATGATGAACACATTATAGCTTTCAGCATATCCTGTGGTGTAATAAGGGTGGAATTTGAAGACATAACGGTCAGGCTATTCGTGGAGACACTACAAGGTGCTGCTGCAGACTGGTTCTACCATCTACAAGTTGGATCAGTGACTGACTGGGATACACTCAAAGCCAAGTTTGAAGCTAGGTTCAAGCCTGTAGAGGATGTGCATGCTTTATTGTCCTAGCTCACTTAGATGAAGAAAGAACCTCATGAGCCTATGAGGGATTTTATTGCTAGGTTCAACAAGCTAAGGCCCAGGATTTCCATGATTGCCCAGCTGACACCTCAAAATCTCATGTATTTCTTCATCAACTCACACTTGCCTGAAGTGAGTTTTTTGTTGAGACGGGCTAGACACATAGACCTTGAGGCTGCTCAAGACTTGGCTACTGAGCTAGAAGATGACCTTGTCTTGGCAAGAAAGATAAGGAGAGATCCTAACAGAGCTAAACCCTCTTAATCTTCTGAATACTCACCCGCAGCCACCACTGACCAAATGGTCCAAAAGCTGGCAAATGAATTGCTAGCCTTAAAAAGGCAAATGGCACAAGGTATGTCTTCTGCTCCTCTGTATAGAGATGCACCAAGGAGGACATTCCCCAATCAGCCATATCAAGACAACGCTGCCAGAAGTCAAGGGTAACCAAATTGTCTTCCTCTTCCACAGAGGAAACTTGCCCTTGAAAGACCTCCAACCAACTCAGTAGTTGGATATCTGGAAACAAAACATGTTTCCTATTTCCAACCTGAGTTCGAGCAAGAAAATAGCATTGATCTCTTCAGGGAGGATCTAGAAGAATCAGTTGGTGACTCCCACATTGGTTTCTTGAATTTCTAGGATGAACCCAGAAGTGAAGGTGAAGCAGTCGAAGGATCATATGCAGTATACACTAGGGCTGAGAATTAGTCAGCCTAGCAGGCTGACAAAGAGAAGATAGAGGAGTGACCTTAACCAACAATTTCAATTGCTAAGCAGAGAACCCCTCTTCCTTTCCAATCAAAGGACGTGGTGATTGCCAAAGAAGTAAGTACATCAAACATCTCTGCACCTTCTACTTCAAATTCACAGATCAGTCCTCTCCCTCCCAAAAACCAAAAGGATGAACTCCCATCCTCTCTTCCAAGTCCATCTCAGTCATCTACCATGATTGATCATGTCAAGAAATCCAAAATTCAAATGATTGAGTTTGAATCCCTGCAAGCCAATCCTGAGCAATTAAACATTGGTGGAGAACTAGGTGCGAACCTGTCTGAGGCAAAGATTGTGGTTACCCAAACATTAGCCCCTGCTACTCAAATTCTATTTGAGCCTTCAGGCAGGGGTAATTACTTCTTGACCATAGAGGATGCTCATGTCCTAGCTAATGAAAGTCCTGTAGCTGGGAATCCAAGATTTCATCCAAACAAGACATCAAAAAAATTGGTAGGGCGTAATACAAATCAAGAAGGACCTTCCATCTCCCATGAAGAGAAATCTGATAGAAGATCAGCTTTTGATTATGCTTGGATCCTGGAATTTGATTGCAGCAATTCTTTCACTAATGCTGGAGTTGGGACTGTGTTGATATCTCCTCAAGGAGATATTTTTCCTTCATGCAAGTTGAAGTTTAGCAACACCAACAACACAGCTAGATGCAAATCTCTGTTGCTCAGATTGAAGACTGCTCAAGATAAAGATATCAAACTCCTTCACACCAAAGGAGATGTTGAGCTGATGGTTTGTCAGGAGTTTGATGCTGACAATTAAAGCATGTGCTGGACTGGACCAGCAGAATAACAAGCTATGGTGGTGGACCATACTGCTATACTCCAAAGCCAACAAAAGGAACTCTTCACCAAGAGAGCAAGGAGTTATGGTTTTCAATTTTAAGACCACATCCTACCATGGGGCAAGAAGAAGAAAGAGCCAAGAGGAAGACACAGAAAATTGGTTTCCTGGTGGAGAGTTTCGTTCACCTATCACTGTTTCTAGGGACAAAATGGTTTCCTACTAGTTTATCAGGATGGCACACCATTTTCACTGTCTCACAGTGGGAGGCATCTGAAGCACTTCAAATCTTGAGGCATCAGATAAGATCATCTGTACATATGTATATCTGTATAGTCTTTAGTTTTATTTTATGCTTTTCATTTTCATTTTTTGGAGCCTTTCTTTTTGGGTAGCATGACTCCGTAGTCCAATGGCACACTTCAAGGCACCGAAGATTCTGGTTTCTACTCCCCTCAGCTGTTCCAAGTTTTCATCTAAAGGAAGTTTCCCAACTGGAGCCAGCTGTTGGTCCCCAAAAGTGTCAGTCATTTTTCAAACAACATATGAGCTATTCTTGGACCTATAAGGCCAAAATTCCTCTCTTCCCCTTCTCAAAATTTATTCGGGGGCTTTCAAATTCCTCATTTTTTCAAAGCTTTTTTAGCAAAGGAATTAGCAAGTTCAAAGGTTCAACATCTTCAACATGAGCTAGGCGCATTTGACAAAGTTTAAAGTTCAACCATTCCAAAGGTTCTGCGGCCCCGAGCATTTAACGAGTCTCAAAAGCTTGAACCGTTGAACCTTAAACCATTTTGGTTCATCGATTCAACAGGTTCAATATTCAATCGATTCAATGCGTCGGGTTCAAAGGTTCAAAGATGGCCTTAGTTATGAAGAGAAACACGTGTAACAAAAAGAGTCAAGCGGATACTGCCAAGTGTCGCCGGTTGAGCCATTATGCCTTATTCCTAAGAAGTAGCGAAAGCCACCACGTGTCAACATCCACGTTTCCTTCCTTCCATTCCACTGTATTGAGTAAAGATCATGGTGGGCCCTAGGGTGAGTGACTAAATGAAGATGAGGTTGCCATGTGTCTGCATCCATACGAATGTCATAGGGTCTCTTTCGACAAAGCTTTTGCTAGAACTCTGCGGAGGGCGACAAGTGGAAACCGCGAAAGGTTTTACTTTGTTTTCTTAAGAGCAGCAGACCGTGCCACGTGTCCCATGTAGAGAGCGATGGAGGCCGACAAGTGTCATTGTCTGTGAGAGCCCGACCGAGCCCCAAATGTTTCTGTGATGTCGCAAAGGCCTGAGAAGGCAGATGATGCCATGTGTCCTTGGTAAGATTTAACGAAATATGCCACATATCACTTGTTTGAAGTGGTGAAAGGTGCCACATGTCAAAGGACGGAGCACCTCACAATGCAAAGGCACGCATGAAGCCAAGGAAAGGATTTCCTTTGAACAAATTATCTGAAGGAATTCCTTCAGACATTTTGTCTAAAGGAAATAAAGGACCAACAGGCCCGTGAGCGTCAAATTTGGAGCGATTGGCTAGCCATTAACCTTCAATAGAGGAAAGACACGTGAATGCCAAATCAGTTGCATTTAAGTGTCTGTTGATTCTAGCAGACTCAAGGCGCAAACCCAAATGCATTCAAAGAGCCTGTGGCCAGACCCAAGAGGAGGAAGAGACAAAGAGGAAAACTCAGCAAGAGTTATTTTTAGTGGGTGAAATAGTTTGCCAGGTAGATATTTGGGGCCTGCCAACATTGAAAGCGCATCCTATTTGTCCCCTTTAAGATAAAGGTAGAATAGACAGTTGTGCAGCTAGGCAGGTGATGGAATGAGAGATTCAGACTCGGGAGGAGGCACTAGAGATGAATCAACACGTCACAGTTAAGGCAGCTGTCCTACTCCATCGTGGCCCTTCCTGATAAGACCAAGAATACATCCAAGGCATTGAATGCGCTGAATGGGTCACTCTATGGGACAAAGTGCCAAGCCTCCCTCAAGCCTCTATATAATGTAATCTCTTGTACCATTTGAAGGAGATCTTCCCCTTACCAGAAGCGAAACTCTACCCAAATTGAAAGGCATTATTCAGACTTTGAGCTTAGATTGTAATTCATATTTCTTTGATTGAATGAGAAAGCAAGTTACTTGCAGACTTTGTGATGTTATAGCTTGTGCTACTTTAGGAGATTGTTCTTATGTCTATCTTCTGAAAGCATTCTTATTTATTTGATTTAACAAGCAGGACTAGTGGAGGTGATAAGGAAGGTGTCTTGAAGCCAACTACTTTCAGACTTTGTGCTGTCATAATTGTCTCCAATGTGTGTTTTTCTTTTATGTTTCTGTGTAAAGGACTTTGGGACGACTTTGTGCCCCTATTGTTCTTCGTATCTCACTCTAGGGCCGTTAAGGTGGAGAATTTATGCTACATCTTAGATTGTTGGGTACTTTAGACCCAGTTACTTGCTACCTGAAAGAGTCCTGCTATTTTCAAGAACAAGCACTTCTGAAAGAAGAGAAGTGCCTTATGTCGCTTCACCAGGATTTCTACTATTTAGGAAAGAATCTAGCTCTTGGCTGAAAGTTGCTTCTGAAAGAAGAGAAGCACCTTCCCCATCACCCAGGATTCCTTCTCTGTCTGTGAGCATCATCTCTGAAAAAAGAGAGATGGATGGTTTATCCCACCCCTGTGTCTTACTTTTTGCTTATTTATATAGTATATAGCCTCCGCATATTTAATAGGGAACCTCCCCTTGATAAGAGGAGAGATTTGTCTCCAGTTGATGTAGTAAAGCTGCACACCTAGACGACCAATCTTCCTATGCTATGGTGATAGGAACTATTTTGAATGCCAGTTAGTTGGTCGACAAAATATTCACCCAACAAAACCCTGGGACAAAAATTAGGAAAATCAATGCTATAAAATGTATGGATTCACTATTATATTTTACATTATTTTTTATTTAAAAATAAATATGTTGTACTAATATATGTAAAAATAGGTAGAGAATAAAAATGTTAAAGATATACAATTATTAAAAAATATAATTTGAAACTTGATAAATGTGGAAAACTATTATTTTTGGAAAACACTAAGGAGAAATGTACTTAGTTCAAATCATGATTTTTGTTGATTTTTTTTGATCTCATAGTTTGAACCAATGGAAGAGTTAACTATGGCTATCTTTAATTAGTAGAAGAATCTAAAACTATTTATAGAAAGGTCAACATTCCCTAGACAATAACACATGCCAATCATGTATGTTGACTAAAGACTCATCCCAACTGACTGTGGCTGATGACTAATAGTGGAAATCGAGAAAAGTGAAACTATGAAAATATAGGATAAAAAATAAATTTTGAAGATATTCCTAGGTAGGAATATGATTCTTGGATAATAGCATAGGTGTTGAACTCTCAATTTTTAATCAATTTTGGTTAAGTACGTTTTGAAGACAAGCGGTACAAAAGGAAGCATAGGTGTAGGAGAGACACAATGCATAAGACTGTGGCATGAAAGAACATGAAGAAGAAGAGGAATGTCATGTGGAACAAAGAATCATGATACATAGAGAACCTAAGAATGTAGGACTTAGATATTAGTGAAAGACTTTGGAAAGGCATGAAAAGCAGATATGGTTAGAAAATAGTTTACATGAACATCGAAGAAGAATAGTCAAGCATGAATCCAGCACTAGTCCACCAAAAGATAGATGCATGAAAATGAGGATATAGCATATAGAGAGCATATAGGGGTAGTTAAGCTTGAGTCCTTAGGAGTTCATTTTAAATGGCTTGCCATGACTCATTGTTGTTAATGTTTGTTGGTGAGTCATTTTTTTGTAATTACTTCTGTAACTAATTGGTCATGGTAAACCATGTATAAATACCTCATTTTATTTAGTATTGTTTTTTATCATTGTAATCATGGATTCATTTTAATCTTTATATGACTTGTGAATGCAATGAAAGGAAGGTTATGTGTTGATGAAATACTTGTGTAATTTATTCATGATTATAATGGAGTTATTACTATTTTGTTATCAGTTTGTTTCCAAATTCTTTTTCTTTGGTTAGTGTTGTCCAAAATTGGCCACCACAGTTAGGTGAAATTAAAAACTTTGTTGTAACTGCTTCTAACCATCTAGGGTATTTTATTGGTCATCAATGATCTAAAAGTGATAGGTAGTGTGTCTTATTTGATAACTTACAGGGTCGTATAGGATGGTTTAATGACTAACAAGGGTAAGTTATTTGGTCTTATCATTAAATGGTCATTTAATTTGGTTTACTTATTATGTTTATCAAATGTTAAGGTAACTTAGCATATTTTAAGGTATTTTGTAAATGTTAAGGATCTCATGTTTTTGGCTTATCAAGTCAGCTTCTCATGCTAACTCTTATAAGCAATATCTAAAATGCTTATTTCAACATAGTAGTCCCTTATAAAAATAAGAATCATGTGAATGAGGTAATCAAAGTTGATATATGTCTTCAAATTAAATTGTAAAGAGATTACTTTTTAATTCATCCTCATGACTAGTTCATTGTGATACAAGGTGGTGGTCTAGTCTAAAGGTAAAAGGAGTATATTTTATATGAATGCACATGTCAAAAAAGTTTGATAAGGTTATATAAATGTATCATGGTAGTTCAAATGTTATAAATGTAGTTACCAATCATAAAAGTGGTTAGATGTTGTAGGTTCAACATCCAAAGGAGCATAATCACTCTTTAAATGGTAGTTTAGTCACTTGTATAGATTGAGAGGCTCATATTCAGGTGGAAATGATTCAAAGGTGTCTATTCATCTCCCTCAAGTCTAAATCCATGTAAAGGAGTGATTTTTAGGTCCAGTCATGCAAAAACACACACTTTCATTCCTATTGAGTTCTTTGCAAACTCAGAAAGACCATTTTCATATGCTTGGTATGGATAGGAGAGAGAGAGAGAGTCTAGTCAAAATATATTATCCATAGATGAGGACCCCTATGCACTTTAAAATCATGGCCATAGTTAGGATTTCAATACCCTTTGATTTATGAATGATTTCTAAGAAGGTAAGGTGGTCTTAAACCCTACAGAACCCCTACTAGCTCATGTTTCTCTTTGTGATTGCATTTTGAATCTCATTGAAAGCATGAAGGCAATGGGATAAGATATATTGGGTCTTTAAAATCCTTATATATGATATTTCAACCTCACTTGGCATGTGTGAGCAATCAAGAGGTAATAAATCTCCATTTTGAAGTAGGTTGTAGATTGGTGATAATGGGGTTTTGATGGGTTCAAGGTTCCAAGCAGATGAAGGCATGTTGTCAATGATATCAAATCATATTTATATCTATAAAATTCTCTTAAATGTCACTAAATCGATCCTCAATGCCTTCATAGACCTAAAACTTCACAACATGATGGTCACCTATAGTTTTTCACAAGTATTCAACACAAATGAATGTTGTAGGTAGAATCCTAGTAATATGAGGGCCTGAAATTCGTGAAAGGAGTGAGAAGTAGATTGTTTTTGTATGGTTGGATTAATGAAAATCATTTATACATGATCAAATCACTGTTAGGGCCAAAAAAAGAAAAGAGCTTATGTTCTCATGTATACCAAAGGACTGTGCAACCTACAGGTGTAGGAGGTCAACATGGTCATGAGTTTAAGATTCAAGAAACCAATGATGGAATTGGTTCCATAAAATTATAAATTATCTAATAGACCTTAAAGAGTTTCCAATAGGTTGGTGACCTCAATACCAACTCCTCCAAGGTAAACCTCTAGTGATATAAAGTTTGAAAGTGTGTACAAATTTGCCTACACACATTGAATCACTATTTCAACAATGACCTAACTCAGTTGTCCAAACCACATCTAGAAAAAATTTCCTTATGTGAGCTAAAATTTGGTTAACATCTTTGGTGACTTAGCTAGGTAACATGTCTGCTATGCTAGACCACTAGACTCTCTACATAACTCATGACTGCAAGAGACCTCTTGATTTGCAAAGATAATGGACTCCACCAAAACAAGGAAGGAAACGAAATAAAGTAGGGAAACTATCCTAACAAAACAAATGTGCAAATAAAGCACTTATCTAGGAAAAAATATAAATAAATTAATGTAATTAACCATGACAAAACATGGTCTACCTAGATCAAAAGGGAATACATGAATTTACTCATTATAGGGGAAGGTACAAGTTACAAAGCAGGGTGTTTATTGAACATGACCTTTGAAGAGGCAGTCTTCTTGCCAAATATTTATCTTAACATCTCCTGAAATGAGCCATCAACAACAAACCAATCACCAATAAAGACAAACTCATTTTGCACATCAGGATCCTTTTCATACTGCTTGTCAACTACAACCTTGTTAACTGACATCTCATTTATGCATTGTCCTTAACTGACCTCATCTTTATTATGAACTAGTGAAAGTTCATCAAGATATTCAAGGTGATTTAAATAGTCAACCCAAGATATATAATGATCTTGAATAGGTGATTCTTGATCAAACTTCTCAATAACATGCTCTCCAATGGGCAACATATCCTTACAAAGATCTTCAATCTCTTATAGAGATTCAAGATACAACTGCCAATCATTATTTTGTTCTTCACTTTGATCAATATGAATAAGATCGTTTTGAAAGGTATATTGATCCTTCTCAAGTGGAGATATATCAACCTTAATTATGACTTCAGCTTGTACCAATTCTTCATGGATTTCTTCCATATCAAGATCAACCTTTTCCTGCATACCTGAGATGAATTCTTCAATATCAGCTACAATCTCAGTTTCAACTTGTACCTCAAGTGAAGTATCAATGAATAATTATTTTTCATACACAATTGAAGCATCCTCTTCATATTCTCCAAGAATTTGACTCACAATTGTAGCCTCTTTCTCAATCTTCCATATAACATGCTCCTCTTGAAGAAGGGAGATAGTGGGAGGGTGATGAAATTCATTTGCTTGAGAGGAAGTATGAAGCATGGGAGGTTGATCAGGATCATATTTGGGGATCTTGAGGGAAATGGAATCATTTATAGAATCTTGAAGATGAGGGAAAAAGAAGCTTTTGAGAACTTCTATATTCTGCTCCTTCCACTTGTGTATTACTTCATCAAGGTCTGAAAACTTTTTGTCCTCATGGACAACTTGAGCTTGAGGGGTAAGTGGTGAAGAAAGGGGACTATAATAAGGTTTAACCTCTTGAATAGGCTCTTGAATTATCATATGAATAGGTTCTTTGACTCCAACTAGGAATCTTCATTAGCACACATTGGGCTTGCTCAAGAACTTTATGAGTAAGGAATATAAGAAGACTGGTAAGGAATACAAGAGGGTTCTTGAGACAACTGGTTCAACTCTCCTTTATACCTCTCCAAATCCTTCATATTCTATAATAAAAAGGTAAAAAACTCATGCCTCTCCTCTATATCATTAGACACATTTAGAAACAACCAATTCACTTCCTCGTACTTATAATTTGAACCAACTTTTCTTGCATATGCTAGTATTTTGAGTTCTATTTCATCCATCCTTTCTTGGAGACAAAACTACTCATATGTAATGTCATATCCATATGGGAAAGGTGAAATCTGGTATTGAGACTAATATGTTTCATAAGGAAGGTAAGAGTCATGCTCTTGATAATAAGGATCATGGGAAACTTGATAAGGCTCATCATGGCTTTGATAAAACTCCTGGTAAGGTTGATTAGGCTCATAACAAGGCTCATATGGATCATGACAAGGTTGATATGATTCATCATAGGGATGATAAGGAGGTATAGCATAGGGATTTTCCTCATACATAGCCATGAAAATAACATCAGGATAGTGTAATTAAATAGACTTACTTGGAAACTATCTGGACTGTTAGTAGTAATTGCTTGAGCTCAAAATCACTAAATTCTTCATGAAGAACACTGTTGCAACTAAAATTCTACCAATACCAGCTTCAATGAGTATTATCGAGTGTGCCAAATTTTTTGGTGTTCTAGATTTGCACCTTAGCTGAGAAGAGGATTGCTTCAGGTCCTCTGCTAAAATCTTGTCCAACATGGGACTGACGCTAGGCTATGGGTCACCTATCACAGGGTCAGACCTCTAGAGAAGGCTGACTTCCTTCTAGATCCATGATCTAGACTAAATTTTGACTAGGAAAAAGGAGAGAGAAATGGTTAACAATGCATTAAAACATGTAAAGGAGGTGATAAGTAATGTGATTATTCATCCACTCTATTTGAACTTCTAAAAAACACTAATGACATCAGATCTGCAATTCTAAATAGCTATTTATGCATTATTATTTCATGCAGAGGTTCACCAAATGATTAGAAACCTAAGGGAAGCGATGGAAAGACCTGATTCAAGGCACTAACCATTCAATGTATCCACTTTCTAAATTCAATCAAATGGCATTAAACACTAAACATGACCTGCACAACAAGATAAAATAGTAGCTAGGTGAGATTCAGGATTTGACAAGGGAAAAGTTTCTACCACATATGCAAATCAATCTGACATTAACACACTATACCAGAATAATAAAATCTGAAAAGAGTCCTTTATTTATCTTAAGAGGTTACAAAGATCAAATTTGGATAGATTCTTGTCATGCCCAAGAGAGGGATTACCAAAAAATTGTTTTCAAGGCTTAGAAGCCTATATTTATAGAAAAAAGGGATGAGAGAGAAGGAACTGAGCAAATATAAAACATTGAATGAGGTCCAATTTCTCTTGATGGATTAGCATTCTTGAGGATGTTCAGTCATGATCTTATCAAGAAGGCATAATTTTAAAGGCTTTATAAAATAATTTAATGCTCCATGATCCTTATTCAACCACCAGGTCTTCATCTCAGGATTCCATGCCATTTTTACCTGATCTGCTTACAAGGACCAACTCTTCATGCCTTAGAACTGACAGAGTCCTGCTTAATCTATTTCAAGTGGCCATAGATACTTGCTTGTCAAGGGAATGACCCTTCTAGAAGATAAGATATTATATTACACTCTGTCTTTAATATAGATTCACTATGGACTAAAAACCAACATCATTTATTGGTTTTCTTGCAACTCAAAACCTGATCTTATTTTGAAAACAAGATGTGGATCTTTGACTAAAATAGGTCTAAAAAGACCTATCCTATCTCCATAGAGCTCAAATGGTAATGTTTGGTCTTTGAAATGTGACCCTAGTTCAACCCTGGGTTGCCTTCGAGCTCAATTCCTTGACATTTTCTTTTCCTGGACCTAAAAAAACCCCTTCGACATTCATCAAAAATGTCATGAGCTCACTTTTGTTTATTAGCTGTCGATTGCCAACTTAGATTATTTACATCTTTATGCTTATTGGTCTTGCAGATACACTAAATTATTGACTCTACTCGCAACATTAGATCTAGATGTACAAATGCACATGAGTCCTCGATCTTCTACTAGGACCCACTGACTTTTGACACTTGTCCTCTTTGTATTCTAAAAATATTTACCAACCATTATCAGATGTTCTTCGGATAAGATCCCTTTGACTACATGGTACCATTATATGATGAACTAGTTTAAGATTGTATACCTTCCAAAGTAGAACCCAATCAAAGACATATTCTAGAGCATCCACTTGCACTTTGGTCTATGGACGTAGACAAGGCATCAAGCATAGATGGTATACCCATGGAATTATACAAAGTAAGCATATATGGTATTATAGATACTAAAATCTAGTATTAGACACTTGATAATGTCAATTTTGACCTACCTTCACCATATATGACCCTCACATCCACATGCTTGTTATGAGTTTGACCTCCTATTTTGTTGTCAATCACTTACACGAGCCTCTCAGTCTATGTCAAATTAGCTAAACATATTACTTAGGCATTTCCAGATCACCAATCCATATTCTTGTCTCTTGGACACTAACATAAGTCTCAAAACAATTTTATTGATGAAACTGACCCAAGGGTGACGTTACTAACCTTTGCCTAGCAATGGATATTTTTCAAAATTAATCATTCCTATGGGTTAACCCATTCACCTAACATGTTGGTGGTGCGATAAATTATCTAAATGGACTCATATAAATACAAATCAAACATGTACTTGTTACTCACTTAGCACTTATCTATCAAGCATCTATACACTATTGCACATTGAGAAAATCTACCCTATTCTTCCTAAATTACAAATCAATCACTAGGAGCAATCATTAACCAAGTCTAAAGCACAACAAGCCAAGTCAAGGGAAAATATTGTCAAGTATCAAAAGTCAGATTCTAGGTGCATTCATATATCAAAGGAGCACAACTGCACATTCATATTAAGAAGGAGAACTACATGTCGCTTGACTTTGTTCCTTAGAGTATTGAATATGTTGACAATAATCAATCATTAATGGGGGTGATTGGAGTCAGCACAACACATTACACTTCTCAAGGTTTTACAGGGTTTTATACTTCATAAGTAAACCTAAGGTTTTGAAGACAAAGAGATTGATTTCTAGAGTTTCACACATAGTCAGGCGTCATTATCACACACATAGAAGTATCACAAGTAGGTGAAATTGAATGTATAGTCATAGAGATTTGAATCAATGCATGATAATAATGCCCACCTCAATTAGTAACATCGACGGTCTTGCCCTAAGATGATGTTAATGACCCTACATACATAGACAAATGATTCCAAATCCAAGTGACCCTCAGGCCTACTTCCAACCCTTTCCCATTGTCATAAGTCAACCATAATTAGTCAATGAACTGTAAAATCTAAGTACATTGATATCTATAGTAATTTATATATTTAGCATGTTCCACTTGTTAAATCTATTTAATAATTTTACATTCAGATTCATGTTTAATTGTCGTGCTTTAAAAACTGAATTATTTTTAGGTTTGTAAATTAGTTAGGGTTATATAATACAAATTGGGGTAAAATATATTGGTGAACTTGAATATTACTCAAATCATGCCAAACCCTACATATCTCTTAGGATTTCATCTTTTTCGGGTTTTTAGATTTTTTGTCTTATGTCAGGGAAACCCAGGAACAATAAACATGCTCGGATCCCTACTGAGTCAGGATCTTGCTCTACCGATTAGAACACATGTGATTACTTCTTGTATTAACAACTAAACACGGAATTATACCAGAATCAATAAGTAACTAGAAATATGAAACAACACAAGAATTAAGAGACAATACACAATTGTATTATATACATAGAAGAATATACAATAAGGAAGATGCCACTTCTTCCTCCACCTCAAAGGTTCGCCACACCTCAAGACCTTCTTCCCTCTCTCTCTCGGTCCCAACAATCAACTCCAATACAGAATTGATGTTCACCTCTCCAACCAGTCAATAACACGCTGCCAGTTCACCGAGTACACATCTGTACTCCAAGTAGATCCCCTGCTCTCTGCTACCTGCAAATCACTAGACCTTACTCACCATGTAGACATCTCTACACCCCTGAAGAACCCTTGTCCTTGCCTCACCAAGTCCTTATGATTCTTCAACCAGTACCCCGGTGGATCAGCTCCTTGACCTTGCAGACCTTGCAACTCTCCCTGATCATACACACTCAGCACCCCTTTGGAACTAGGAGAAGCTACACTAGCTCTCTCTAAAAGCTATATGGCTTTCTAGCACACTTTTACAATACAACCCATGAGTCCATATATAGATCTCATGCTTACAATAATTAGACTAACCTAATTAGAATAATTAGACTCGTAACTCAAGACTACGACTAGCCTTCAACATGTAAACTAACAGTCTCAAAATAGACTCTCCCGGATTCGTCATGCAAACTGCCTGTTCTCGCACAAGCTGCCGACGTCGGCACCTCCAAGACTGATGTCGGCCGACTGGTAATCGACGCCGGTTGCTTCCTCTTGCTATCTGACCAACGTCGGTTGATCAGACCGACGCCATTTCTCTTGCAACTGATTTTGCAACTCTGCATCCTCCGTAACTTCTCCTGTTTGCATCCTGGTGAAGCTTTTAGCTCCACAACATAACAATCTCCCACTTGGAGATAAATAGCTGCACCTGTACCTGTACCTGTACACCGTCTAAATTATTCCCTGGCTTGTATCCCTCTTCAAGATCCATCCTGAAGACCAACCACCACACAACTGTGATGCTATACCTGTCATTCAAGTAACCTGCCATATCTGAACCTACATATCCATGTAGTGAAGAAATTGACCCTGCATAACAAGAAACCCTGCTGCTAGTCCCACTAAACTGCCCTCCAGTACTCCTTCCCCGAATTCGCTCCATACTTTTTGACAACCCCCACTGATTGGGAAAACTCAGGCCTACAATAGACCTCATGTGATTTTGAAACCTCTTTCAAGCTAAGCTTGAACTGTCCAGCCCTTGGTGTGCTTACCGATTCTGCATCCTACGTAATGAACCTCGCCAACACCGTCTTCACATCAGCTCCCACTGGAGATAAAATCTCCATGTCTCTTATGCCAAAGAATTTCGTTGCTCCAAATTCTTCATGACACACCTCTGAAATAACCTTACCCTTAGCTCAGCAAATACTTGTATGTACAAACCTACTAGTAAATCACCCACATACAGTAACAAAATGATGTTGCGACCATCATCTACCTGGTAAGATAAACACAATAGTTACACTGACATTGACTGAAGCCATGCTTAGTCATCCACCTGTCAAAACCTATACCACTGTCCTGCAGCTTCCTCAAGACCATATGCCTTGGCCTTCTGTCTCTTGTGTCCATCCACTCTCTTCTCTAAAACGGGAATCCATCTCTCTCAGTGCTTACTTCCAGCTGACAACTCTACCAACAAATACCTGTTTGGTTCTTCTCCAAGGACTCACACTCCTCATCCATGCCAAGCTCCCACTGTATCTGGACTCTACCTACATTGCCTCTTCACATCCTCCTGGTTCTTAACCATCAGTAAGCAATATAAAGAAGGTGAAAAACGAATATGAGGTTCACTTACCCTTTCTTGACCTCCACATGAGCGTTTGAGACTTGTTGTCCGCCCAATATCCGTTTCAGTGACCGATCTCGGCCATCTCCCAGTCTGCACCCGACCGATGTCGGTTCCCTGCACTGACCCTGACTGCCGACGTCGTTTCCCTGGCCGACGCCGGTATCCTTTCTGCCGACGTCGGTTCCCTCATGGTCGACATCGGTCTTCCTGTTACCGACGTCGGTTACTGTGTGACCGATGCCGGTACCTGTGTTCGTCTGTGAGTGATAACTTTTTACCCGCGAGCTCTTTATGGATCAAAATCTTAATCAAATCAACCCTGCTCTGCTCAGAATAATTCAATTCTCTCACCTGATCTCTGTCTGTCATCTCCTCCATGAACACCAAGGCTTTCCAGTTCTTTAGCTTGTCAAAAACATCTGTCTTCTGCTTCAGAACCTGCATTCTCCTTCTACATATGTGACTAAGCCTATGAAGCCACATCTCTGCAACAGAAGGTGAATCAGCAATATAAGTAGATAGATAAAGGATACCTACTTTCCTACCACCATCTAATTCAAGTGTGTCTGTTGTGAGAGTTACAGTGCATCTCTCAACACCCAAATTTCTTGAAGAAATTAGACTCATCTCCAAGATCGGTACCTGCATGACTTCCTTCAACCACTGTGTGTCGTCCATCTGCAATTTCAACTTCACTTCCCCTTTGCCAATTCTTTGGCAAGGCTCACCAGCTCCTCTCCCTGGGGCTGCATGGAAAGAGGCAACATAATCTGTTATCCAAGATTCAACTTTATCCAAGAAACCTTCCAAAGCATCTTGTGCAACAACACCTGCAACATCTGCATCTTCAGTTCCTTCATGCTGATCTGCTACCAACCAACAATATCTTTTTCTCTGCTCTTTCTTTCCATCAATCAGACCATTCGTGCTATTCAGTTTCTCCATTCGTAGCTTACTTCCTTCTGCCATTGCTATACTCCCACTCAATCAGAAACCCTTGTGAGCAACCTGTAATCAACAAACACTACCAGATCTGAAACCACCTGTTAGTAACCCAACCAAAAGCTCTGATACCACGTGTCAGGGAAACCCAAGAACAATAAACATGCTCGGATCCCTACTGAGTCAGGATCTTGCTCTACCAATTAGAACACATGTGATTACTTCTTGTATTAACAACTAAACACGGAATTATACCAGAATCAATAAGTAACTAGAAATATGAAACAACACAAGAATTAAGAGACAATACACAATTGTATTATATACATAGAAGAATATACAATAAGGAAGATGCCACTTCTTCCTCCACCTCAAAGGTTCGCCACACCTCAAGACCTTCTTCCCTCTCTCTCTCGATCCCAACAATCAACTCCAATACAGAATTGATGTTCACCTCTCCAACCAGTCAGTAACACACTGCCAGTTCACCGAGTACACATCCGTACTCCAAGTAGATCCCCTGCTCTCTGCTACCTGCAAATCACTAGACCTTACTCACCATGTAGACATCTCTACACCCCTGAAGAACCCTTGTCCTTGCCTCACCAAGTCCTTATGATTCTTCAACCAGTACCCCAGTGGATCAGCTCCTTGACCTTGCAGACCTTGCAACTCTCTCTGATCATACACACTCAGCACCCCTTTGGAACTAGGAGGAGCTACACTAGCTCTCTCTAAAAGCTCTATGGCTTTCTAGCACACTTTTACAATACAACCCATGAGTCCATATATAGATCTCATGCTTACAATAATTAGACTAACCTAATTACAATAATTAGACTCGCAACTCAAGACTATGACTAGCCTTCAACATGCAAACTAACAGTCTCAAAATAGACTCTCCCGAATTCGTCATGCAAACTGCCTGTTCTTGCACAGGCTGCCGACGTCGGCACCTCCAAGACCGATGTCGGCCGACTGGTAACCGATGCCGGTTGCTTCCTCTTGCTATCTGACCGACGTCGGCTGATCAGACCGACGCCATTTCTCCTGCAACTGATTCTGCAACTCTGCATCCTCCGTAATTTCTCCTGTTTGCATCTTGGTGAAGCTTTTAGCTCCACAACATAACATCTTAGGGGTTCAATTCTGATTTATGATTTTCCATACAAAAGATAATAAATCTTTTTGCCCCCTTGGCCCTTGCCTTTTGCATAATTGCATGATTTCATTCTATGTTGTCTAAGAAGGCGAGTTCCCTTATCCATTTAAGGCTTAGTGCTAGATTAAGTGGGGCCCATATATAGCATAATCAAATTCCTTTGGCTTCCTCTAACATGGACAAAATAAATACAATGAATATTTCTTCTTTGTTTTATGATGAAATTGTTCATGAATATGTACAAACTAATGGTTATGTTGAAATGCCTAATTTACAACATGATAATCAAGGTACTTATGAGGCCCAAAATAGTATTGATCCCAATGAACTTAATGAGGTATATTTTGACCAAGTCAAAGTCTTGTCCAAATTTTGTCATGGACTTCGTCAATATTCTCAAGAAGTGGATCAAGTGGTCAAATTCATCCTATCATATAAGGTTACACACAAAGTTAAGGGTGTTAAATTTGGGGAATAATAATATCTCTTTATTATTGTCAATCAATCATTTTGAGCTACCAACCCAACTAAAAGTTTTTAGACTTATATTATTGGTATTATTCCTACATTTACACCTCCAATCACATATGTGATGTCCACCCAAGGTGTAGGGGAAACACAAGGCTTCCCACAATTTTCCATGCCTCTTCCTACATATGACTTATTAGTATCCTACAATGACTATGCATATTACATCACCAACCTCGCCTACTACATATTCTCTTGAGTAGATTGTTTTAGCTTTGTAGGTTAAAGTGTTATAGTTAGAGCAAATTACATCATCTAGAGCTAGTTATTCAGTGGATTCATATGCCTTGCTTCGTACCCCATTATCCCCTGAGATATTAGATTATCCCTTACCTATAGGCTTTGTAGCTCCTGAGATTCCAATCTATGATGGTGAAGTTGATCTTGAACAACACCTTCGATCCTTCCATGCAACATGCTTGGATTACATCCAATGATAGATTATTGACCAAGTTATTGCCAAGAAGTCTCAAAGAATATGATTTGTAGTGGTTCTATGACTTTCCCCTTCAATCAATTAGAATATTCAACCCTCTAGCAAAAGCTTTTATAACACACGTTTCCACCAACATTGATGAAAAAATATCTTATGTGCAAATTTATAAACTCAAACAAAAGTCCAATGAGCCAATCAATGATTATATACTATTGTATAATACCATGCTAGCTAAGATGACAAATCTTATGGCAAATAATGAGTTACAAGACATCTTTAAGTAAATTTTTCTTGCACCACTACAAAAGGCAATGGTATTAAAAAAATTTAAGTCTTTTGATGAGTTATGTCATACAATGAGAGAGCGAGAAGTCAAACTCATGGATTTGAACAAACTAAAGTATGAACCTCATATTCCAAGTACTTAGACAATTAAATTTCAAAGAAAGACAAACTACAAATTTAAATCAAATGATAACAAGAATGAGGCAAAAGTGATGGTTAATGCAATATCATAGCCTACAAATTGACTTCAATTATCTGCTCCAGATAAGAGGCAATTCTCATGATTACCATCACCTCCTCGTGTATTATTACATAAGCTACTTGAGTGTACCCTAATCTATCTTCCTCCAACACAAGAGTTTGATGCAAGTAGACCCACACCAATGAATTATGATAGTAATGCATACTGTGATTACCTTAGAGCTCATGGACATTTTACAAAAGTATATAATACAAGATCTTATTGATGACAATACTAATGAGTTAAACACACACCTACAGAGGAGGCTAGACCACAAAAAAATTATAGAAATTAAAAATTGAAAATATTCAACGATCTATTTCCCAAACATGAGGCAATAGAGACCAAAGACACTTTCAAAGTACATCATGCATAACATATGATCAACAATATATGGTACTACTGGTACACTTACATGCATCTTACAACAACATTCTATGATTACATCTACTGATAGTGAGATTGTTTATTTGCACTACTAATATGAGCTTATGTCAACAAGAAACCCATACATAGTGCCATGGTTGACAATGGTTTAAGCAAGAATGAGTGTATAGTGACACTTCTCAACACACTCAGATACAATACTATTTACAAGATACTAAATGACTGGTTAAAGGATTTTATGGAAGGACACAAAACACTCTTGGGCGTATTATGCCACCTATTCTAGTTGGTTCGACTATAATTGATTCACTATTTATAGTCTTACCAAGCATACAAGTCTTTGACATATTGTTAGGATGCCCTTGGATACATAAAATCTATGTAGTACCATCTACGATGCATCAATGTATCAAATATATACACTGTAACAAGGTAGTTATAGTTTTAGGCATTCAATATGAGTACCTGTTAGTGTTATAGATTGCACCCTAGCTGAGAAGGGGATTGTTCAGGGCCTCTGCTCAAATCTAGTCCCTACATGGGACTAACCCTAGGCTATGGGTATCCTAATAATGGATCAGACCTCCGGAGAAGGCCAAATTCCTTCTAGATTTATCACCTAAACTAAATTTTGATTAGGGAAAGGGAGAGAGAAATGGGTAACAACATATAAAAACATGTAAAGGAGGTGATGCACCAGAAATGTGATTGTTCATCCACTCTATCTGAACTTCTAAAAAACACTAATGAGATAGGATCTGCAACTCCAAATGGATGTTTATGCATTAGTAATTCATGCAAAGGTTCACCAAATAATCAAAACCTTGAGGGAAGTGATGGAGAGACCTGATTCAAGGCACTAACCAGTAAAATTATCCACTTACTAGCTTTAATTAAATGACATTTAACACTAAACATGACTTGTAAAATAATATAATCTAGTAGCTAAGCGAGATTCAAGATTTGACAAGGGAGAGATTTCTACCACACATGCAAATCAATCTGACATGAATACACTATATCAAAATAATAAGATTTGAAAAAGAGTCCTTTATACATCTCAAGAGGTTACAAAGATCAAATCTAGGTAGAGTCTAGTCATGCCCAAGAGAGGGATTTCCAAGCTATTTTCAAGGCTTAAAAGCCTGTATTTATAAAAAAAAGAAGGATGAGAGAGAGAAGGAATTGAGTAGATAGAAAACATTAAACAAGGTCCAATCGCTCTTGATGGATTACCATTTGTGAGAATGTTGACTCGTTGTCTTATCACAAAGGCACAATTTCAAAGGCTTTGCAAAAGAATTTAATGCCTCATGATCTTTATTCGACCACCAAGTCATCATCTCAGGACTCCATGCCACCTCTACTTGATCTGTCATGAGAACAAATCCTTTATGCCTTGAAACTGATAGAGTCTCACTCGATCTATTTTGAATGGATGGATGTACCTGTTTGTCGAGGCTATAACTGTATTGGAAAATGAGAAGCCTCTTTTATTAATCACATATATGCCCTTATTTGGGAAACTGGACTTGGATCAACTATAGGTTGAAAACCAATCCATTTATTGGTTTTCTCATGGCTAACATATAGATGCATAGCCCGCTTGACCTTGGTCTCCGTTTTTGATAACAATTGTCAATCATTGGTCTGTACTAGGACTTTCAAGGGACATATTTTACCATCACAGAGTTTTGTCGGTAATGTTTGGTCCTACTGGTTCAACCTAGTTCAATGCCCTGGGTTAAAAATAGCTTAGTCGACCTTTGTCGAAAGCTTCATGTGCTTTCCCCTTGTTTATTGGTTGTCGATCTATAACTTGACTTGTTGACTCTTTAACCTTATTCATTCTATTGATCTGCCTCTGCACGGATGCCTGCAATCCGTCGATCTTCTGCCAAGACCCACTGACTTCTGACACTTGTCCTCTTTGTATTCATCATCAAGATCCTCTGACCCTTTTGACTTGTCTCACTCTGTCGATCTTGATGTATGATTAAACATGCTCCATTGATCTTCTGAGGACCCACTAACACTATTAGGTTGTTTGGCTCTATTGGATCTGGTTGTATGTTCAAATGTTGATCATCAAATCTACTTGCCTTTTGAAAGCTAATGGCTCTTTACCGTGTCTTAAAATTGACATTTGTGCAAACATCATTTGACGTCTGTGCGGACGTATTTGACATTCCATAAACCGTCAAATTTAAGCTCATATGATTTTTACTCAAGATTTATTTTGACATCCGCACAACTGTCAATGATGTCCTGCAGACCGTATTTGATGTCCTGCAAACCATCAAATTAAAGAATTGATGAATTTTCCCCTAAGTTTAAACTTGACTTTTGCGTGAACATTTTCATTTATTGGGTTAACTTTGAAGTGGATCTCGAAGTGAAAAATTCATGGAGGCGTGAAACTTTCAAGGGATGAACTAGGTACTGAGAGCAACATGTCTACGTGACCCGAGGGCTTACAAGGCTTTCTCAGCATACTTATCACATGTGTAAACAAGCTAACCAGCCCATTTTTGAGTGACGTCTTGATGATGGTCTGGCTACTAGACTTGTTCTTTTGAGCTTTTGCTTGATCTCTGGAAGCTCGAATGAACTTGAAGCATAAACAAACTTGTTCTTGATCCATGATTTGAACTACAAGATTACCTATGCAAACTTATCTGGATCCTCCATTTACTCTGTAGACCTGTTTCTCTAAGATCAATAGGATTACACTTTAAGCTTGCTTAAAGTGTTTCAAAAGTGTTGCAAGCAATATGATCTTCCTCTTTTATCATTGGATCCTTCTCTCAATCAAGAACATTGCTCAGTCTTTGAAAGCTATGTATGTAGGCCAAAAATGGCCAACAATACCCTCTTTAGCCAATGTTATCTCTTCCTCCACCCCCATCACAATCATAGCTGGTTGTTACATCTACTTAAGAATATAGTGTAAGTTATTGCACCTATACAAGGTATTTTTATACATTACTCATAGGAAAGTAGGTGACTCTCCTAAGCAACTAATTTTACAACATTTACCACATGAACGAGTCATTCACAACTAATAGATATCATTATCTATTATACCATGGATAATTTAACATGTTCCACAACAAAGTTGAGCAACGGGACATTCTCCTACCACACAATGGACTACACATAGTCCTTGACCTTATAGAGTTACTCATCATATGCATGAGCCTATGATTGATGATGACAATTACATTACAACACCCAATTCCTTTTTAGGTTTTTTTTTATAATTTTTTTTAAAAATTAATATCAAGAATTACCAAAATAATATCTCACAAATATACCAAGAAGCTAGCTTAAAAAAAAAACTAATTTTCCAATCTCACACCTTGAAAAATTAACCTATGCATGCTTTCTAAAAAGAATATGCAATATTTTAGCATGTTCGTGGAATTTGCATGCAAGATTACCAACTAAACATACTTTCTAAAATGAACTTGCATGCATTATGCACTCACTAATTGATGATAGTTGCTAAAGACTATCTTATTTACAATTAACACACTTGCTAAACTGATTATTTCTTCTTCCAATCTTCAACAACAATATTTTTTAACTTGAAAAAACTTGGGTCTTGCATGATATCTTCCATTCTTCTGGTCATGGCTTTTGCATTTGAGTTCATACACTAATTTGACAACCAATCTGCAACCCTATCACCTTCTCTGCATACATGCTTAATTTTATTTCTTTCAGCTGATTCAAGAGGTTGTTACCTACCTGAACGAGACTTTGAACTTTCTAGTTCAAGAGGTTCAGACCTTCTTGAATGAGATTTTGAATTCACCAGTTCCATGTTTTCTTCCCTTGAATCAATCTAATCAAGATAAGGGAGTCTCCTTCAACAATTAACTTACGAATCTTATTTTTGATAGCCATTTTTAATCTCATAATTAGCCCTTCCACCTTTACTATTTTTAATGTTGATACCTGTGTAAAGACTCTTGAAAGCTTCTACTTTCCCTTTATAATTTCTTATGATTGCTCATGCTCCCGATTCTCGTGGGTTTGATTTATAAGCTCCATCAAAATTTAACTTATATTAACCCTTTGGTGGAAGTTACCAACCAAAACTAATTCTATTTGTTTTCTTAATCCTTTTGTTTGATGGTTTCATCTTATCATCATATCCACATCCCTGTCTTGTGGACACTAATGTCTGGGTTAGACAATTTTGTTGACAACACTGACATGAGGGTGACGTTATTTACCCTCACCCAACAATGATTATTTTGTAAAATTAAACATTCCTATGAGTCATCCCATTCACCTAGTGTGTCAGTGGCATGAAAACTACCCAAATTGGACTCATATAAATACAAATCAAATCCATACTTATTACTCACACGACACTTATCTATCAAGAATATATACACTACTGCATGTTGAGCAAATATGCCCTACTCTTCTCAAATTGCAAACTACTCACTAGGAGCAATCATTAGCCAAGTCTGAAACACACTATCACACCAAGGGGAAGAACGATGTACGGTTTAACTATCTTCAAAGTTTTGGATACATAGACAATGGTCAATCATCAATGGGGGTGATTGGGGTTAGCTCAACCCATTACCAACACTTCTCATAGCCATTTTTAATCTCATAATTAACCCTTCCACCTTTATTTTTTTATAAAATTTGACCTTGCACAAGTGGGCTTAGGGTTTTGAGGAGGAGATTGATTTATTAAAGTTACACGCGTACACAATTAGGTATCAAGATCACACACACAGAGATATCACAAAGTAGGGGCAACTGACTGTACAATTACAAAGAGTCGGATCAGCGCAGGGAAACAACATCCACCTCAATTAGTAATGTCTACGATTTCACCTTGGACTAACATTAGCAACACTATACGCATAAACTATCTTCAAAGTTTTAGATACATAGACAATGGTCAATCATCAATAGGGGTGATTGGGGTTAGCTCAACACATTACCACACTTCTGAAATTTTTTATAAGATTTGACCTTGCACAAGTGCACTAGGGTTTTGAGGAGGAGATTGATTTAAAGTTACGCGCGTACACATTTAAATATCAAGATCACACACACACAGAGATCACAAGTAGGGGCAATTGACTATATGATTACAAAGAGCCAGATCAACGCAGGAAAACAACATCCACCTCAATTAGTAATGTCTACGATTTTACCTCAGACTAACGTTAGCAACCCTATATGCATAAACAATCAATTCCAAATCCAAGCGACTCTTAAACCTACTTCCAACCCTTTCCCTTTATCACAAATCAATCACTTTTAATCATTGAATTAAAAAGCTAAGTACATTAATCCCCTCTATTTAACACATGCCACTTATCAAATCTATTTTTGATGCTCGAGTGTGATACCTTACAATGTAAATGCCATTAAAGTTTCTATCAATTATTGCCCCTGCTCTCAGATTTACATTCATCATCAAATCTCATCCGTGCATTCGTCACAAATGGTTCAGAGTTGGAACAAATCCATGTACCTTAGAGTGCTGCTGCACACGCGAAAAATGTGCTGTAGTTTTTTTGGTCATAAAACACGTTATATATATGTGAATCCCTCCCTCACCTCTCCTGACAGAGGAGCTTATTCCAAACCCACGATAGCTTTGTCCGCTGGTAATGGCATTGTAGCCCCCTTTCCCATGGCTCCATACGACCACGTTCCTTACGAATGGCTACTTATGGTCCTGTTTTATTCTAGCCGAGCCCGCCAGAACACAGAACAAGTGGAGCTTAAAAATAAAAAAGCAAAACGAACCTTTGTCGTTTGTGCAGCCGCCGGGGTCGAACCCGCGTCCAGTGATGAAAATTTCCGTCGGTTGCCACAGACAGAAACAAAACGCAAAACGCGACATCTTGTTGGCGGCGACATGACGTCGCTGTCCTCCACAGCGCAACCCAAAAGATTCGGCCGTCCGGAACTCTCCGTCAAACAACGTCAATTACATTTCTAAACAAATATAAACACATTTCACACGTCAACAGGCGGTCTGCAGATAATTGTTCAATCCTTTCACTGCGGACAAATAAATCAGGCCGCACATTGACGTCTGTTTTTTTATCCCTCCGCATGTTCCGTCACTTGACGATGTACAAAACACTTCATATTGTCCTCCTTCTGCGTGGTTTGCGAAATACGAAGAAATTTGCGACTGTAAGTGGAATGATCAGGAAGAATGCCTTGGTGGTACAAATCTTCAAAGAACAAGGGACGGAATAGCCTGCCGGACGTTTTTTCCCGTCACTTCGGATCGTCTTCTCCGTCTTCGTCGCCGAGAAATTTGCGGCGGAATTCTAACGACGAATTGGCGCGGCAAACTTTTGATTGTGTTCTGGTGGATTCGCCGTCTCCGTCTCCGTCGTCCCTTGCGCCCAGGAGGTCCGTGGATCAATTCGCGCAGCCGCTTCCCCTGCCGCAAACCCCAACTGAAACGACAACATGCAATTCTCCGTCAAATCACGGTAATGGCAACGCCAAAGGGAGTACTAATCGGTTTTACGATTTGCCGCCTTTGTTGCCGCTGCCATCTCCGAAGCAAATTTTGAGCAAAGACGAAGGTGAAGAATTTTTAGGGTATGTCGGTGATTCTCTTTCCAGTGATGGATCTCTGGAAAGTGTCGAGGGTGTGACTCCTAGAGTTTTGATGCGATACAATAATGGTGATTTATGTAAGGGACACACTTCTAATGGGGATATTCGTTGCAATTGGTAAGTTTCAGTTTGTTAAGTAAGGTTTTTTCCTTACAATTTTGTTCACAGGTAAATTGTAACACTCACTCTACTCTTAATTGAACACTGACAATGCGCTATGTCATGGAACAGCTAGAACTAAAACCTAGGACCTCCCATCAGCATGTTGATGCCTTCAGGAGTGTGGATTGTTCTTACCATACCATCAAGCTTTCAGGGATTAATTCTACCTAAATTCCCTTCCACCAAAATTCTCTTCCACCAAAATTCACTTCCACCAAAATTCACTCGGCCGCCAGTCCGCCAGTGTTGTGGTCGGGAGTGTGGATTGTTCTTCCCACACCATCAAGTTTTCAGGGATTAATCCTACCAAAATTTGCTTCCACCAAAATTCACTTCCACCCAAATTCACTCAGGACTTGCAGTCAAGTTCCCGAACTTTTCTGGTTGGGGTCTGCATTAACACAGCCACTTTAATGTAACAAACTTTTTACCAGCAGAGCAGTGCAGATGGAGTGGATCTGCACAGCTCCATATACTGCAAATAATTATCTGGATAGACTCATACTTAACTGAGTATCCCAGGTGGGCTTCAACTGGAGTCATCACCATGGCAATCACTTTAGGCAGCAAACTTTCACAACTGAATTCCACACGAACAAAGAAGGTTGTAACCCTAAGTAGAAAAAACAATGACGAACCCACGTAATTGTTGGCATGGGGTATACTATCGCCTAATATTATTCCCATTGACATTTTATACTTGCTCTATAGTTCATCACATCTTAAAGCCTCATCAAAACATCATCTAAATAGATATACTTAAGAAGGCCACAGAAAATTCTTTCATATTATCATTGGGTTTCTCGTGCATATGCTCTTATATATCACAACACTTCAGATTACATCGGTTATATTCATTTTGTAGATTTTTTTATCTGTTCCATTCTCTATTTTCTTGTATACATGTCCTTTATCAAATACATTGAATGTTCATCATTTATAGAGATCAGGAAGCATATCTCTATCGTAGGTTACATCATTTATTGACACCACAATGTTGCAGTGCTTGGTCCTCAGTCTTGACGCTGAGGTGTCTGTGTTGGCACTTTTTCAAACTCTTCTTTTGATGTCAGCGTCAACCCTTAGGTATTTGCATCTAGCATAACCTCATTCCTGCAACAATGAAGTGTCCTAACAATTACTCTGCCTTTCCACTATTTAATGGCTTGCTGGAAAGTCTGTCTTTCTGCTTGGATCCGAGTCGTCACCATAGCAATTGTTCTGCCTTGCCACTAGACTGTGGCCAGCTGGAAGGTTTTCTCCCCCATTACTATCCAGAATCTGCAAGGAATTCTCCTATATAAAACCTGGTTCAAGCTAAGAACACATCATTGCCATAAATGAGAAACGGGAACTATGATGGCAATGAAAAATGACAGGAAACAGGACTGGGGAGGTTTTGGCACAAGAGACATATTTACATATAAAAATATATATGTATAAAATTTACATTTTTTTATAGATATTCATGCTCGTTGTTACTGGTTTAAACATCATAAAAGTTACATAATTTGGACTTTATGAGGGAAAGGGTGAGTCAACCTGCAACAAGTAAATTATTGGAAAACTCGGCAAATGGAAAAACATGTAAGACATTCAAAAATTCACTGGAAACAAGAAACAGCCCATTCATGATGCGAATTTCTGTTTGGACGCAAATTCTGGATTTGTTGCCTGTTTTGACTTACTACCTCTTATATTTATCTTATTTTGGATGGGAGAAGTGGGCATAATTCTTTAAAATATTCTTGATCTCAAAATATGTAAGCAGTGGCAGAATTGAATTTACAATGTTGTACCAAGTCCCCTTTTGGGTGGGGGTAGTGGTGGGGGGTGCGGAAACACAGGAATGTGAAATGAGGATGCCTAGAAGTGCCCCCAAATTCCTAGAAACAATATTTGAATAGGAAAACAACACGGGGATGGTGATGGGGGATGGGAATGGGATGGCGACATAGTTTACCTCAATATGGCGACATAGTTTCAATACTTAATAAGTTTTAAGTATTTCTCTTCAACTCTTTATGAACTTTGAACTTTTATGGCAGTTGTATCCCTTTTCATTGAAATTCTTAGGAATATAACGTAATCGGAGATTTCTTTCTGCGGTTATCATGGACTGTGGTATATTGAGGTAAACTCAGTTTTGGTTTTTTTCAATAGTGGCTGGAGAAAACTTTTTTATGTCCTTTAAGTACGAACTGTTGGGTAACATCTCAGAGTAAAGAACTTCTACTTGTTGCTTCTGTATAGGGTCTAAAGATGTCGAGTCTGATGTTATAAACTCCATTCTACCCATGATTCCATATTTCCTGTATCAGGATGGATCCAATTCCTGTTACAGATAGAGGTGAATGTGTATTTAGTAGGTGTGTTGAAATAAATCTCTTATTTGGAGAGCTATGAGATTCCTGTATGCAATCTTTGAATTGGATATGTAAAACTGATCTCTCAGTTCTCAAGGTTCTACATGTAAAACATGTTTCTTTTGTATGTTTTGGATTTTTTGTTTTAAACTTTAGAAAGTCTTTCTGGTTGCTAGTTTCTTCTAGTTCATAGTCTGCACATTTCTGAACAATTTTTCTCTCAATGCAAATTTTAGTTTGGCAATCTATTCATATAATTGGAAGGGTATTTACTTTCATAATTGCTTTGTTGAGTCTGTTTTCTAGGTGCTTGCTTATAGTTCACTATTGGTATGCCACTCCACTGTTCCATTTCATCTGCTGGTATCTCGTAGGCCCTTGTGTGTGCTTCCATATGTATATGTGTGTCAGTCAGAGAAAAATAGATAGAGTTCCTAGCTGTCTTGAGCACTGTATCTTTAAAAGTTAAAACAAGTTCAAATATAATGAGTAATACTTGTTAAAAGCAAAACCTTTAACATTGCAGTGGTTTGTTTTTCAGTGCATCTTATTTTGACAACATTGGTAGCAAGATGCCAAAGCATGATTCAAAACAACGGTCAGGTACTCTTCACAACAATAAACATCAGATTCTTCAAGATGATAAACTTTCTGGAAGCCAGCCTATCAAAATAACCAAGAAAGAGCAGAGAGGTGGGAATAATCAGCTTATTTTGGAAGCTAAAAGTGCTCCTACCACGGGTTTTTCAAGTCCTATCCTCAGTCCGCGAAGGTTGAGCAATGTTGAATTTCCCTTTATGGCAAATGCTGAGACTACCTTGGGACATGAGCTTGATATGTCTTCATCTAATCCGTTGCTGGGCTGGAATTCAATGGCTGAATTTCTGCCACAATTTTCATCAAACAAAGGTAGGGTTAGCCCAGAAAGGGTTCCACAACTAAGCCCTAGAACTAGAAGCCCGGGTCCAAGATCAAGAATACATAGCGGAACTGTATCTCCATTACATCCAAAGTTTGCTTCAGATTTTTCAACAGGGCGGCATGATGAGAATTCCAATGTTTCTGTCCATCCTCTGCCCCTTCCACCTCGAAATTCTCATGGAGCTACTCCTTTGTCACCGAATTCTCCCTCAGCAGGGCAGCGGAGTCCCGGAAGACTAGAGACATCTGTCACTCCAGGGCGATGGATTAAAGGAAAGCGTCTTGGTAGTGGCACATTTGGTACTGTTTATGAAGGCTTCAACAGGTTGGTTAGAATATTTATTGAAAAATAATTTATTAGAAATCTCTTTGCTGTCTTTTATGTCCACTAGTTGATTGTTAGTATAAACTTCACAGGCATATATTTTTTAACAAATGCTTGCATTAAAATATGATGCAGAGAAACTGGAGATATGTGTGCAATGAAAGAAGTTCCTCTTATCCCTGACGACTCCCAATCCAGTGAAAGTATTAAACAGCTTGGACAGGTCTGTTCCCCCTAGAATGGGGCACTCACGAAGAGGAAAATATTATATTTGTCATACATGTGTGCACATGTGCATTTCTATACATATTGTATTGCATGAGTGTAACAGATTTACTTGTGGTCATCTCCCTGTAGTGTGGGGTGAAGTTGCTTGCAATATGCATTGTGGAAACTCTTTCTAATAGCATGTAAGATCAAAGAGATAGAAAAGAAATAACAATGTTTGCAGAAAAGTAAAAAAATAAAAAATGTCGAACTGTGGAATTCTGAAAAGTCTGATACCTCCTCTCATTGTTTTATGTTTTTTTGTGGTGTTTTTTGAGTATGCCCTGAGCTTATAACCTTATTTGTCTGTATTTATCCAGAGTGTTGGAATAACATCATTCATTTGGAGGAATAGGCAAATTAGGGAATGATAGTAGAAGACAGCATATCTCCTCTTCTGTACATTCTTTATTAATTTTATTGTCTGCTTAACTTACTTATTTCTCCCCTGTTTTGGGCCCAGTGATTTGGAATTTTGGTTAAGATAAGTAGATTTATTATTTATATTTGTAACAAAATTCCTAGATTCGACAGTATGTGAGATATCTTTTCCCTTGCCCCTGGAGGTTAGATAAATACCAAAAATAGGTCTTAGGTGCGATTGTTTTCCCAAAAATCAGGAGTCAAGGATTTTCAGCAATAAACATGTGTGCATGGATATGTAGATGATGCAAATATGTTCAGAGTGAATGTCGAGATTGTAAATTACTGAATTTTGATATCTAATTTGTAATGTTATAACACATAATGATAATATATACAGATAATTGGATCATTGATATATCCATTTGCCACAATGATAATCATGAATCATCAAATAGTTAAAATCTATTGTCGACAAGTCCTAATGTCAAGAGTCCTTAATGGCCTTCATCGTAGTTTCCATCCATTAGGTCTTCTAGCTCAATATTGACGTTGCCTCACCTGATGATAAGAGCCACTACCAAATACAGATGTAGTATCAGTCAAGACACCAACCATTATTAAGTTGTTAAATTCTTCACAAAAATGCTCAGGTGAGCTTTCAAATTATATTGATAAATTGGTGATCTGCAGGGCATAAGCATCTAAGCTCCAGTCTTTGAGATTTGCATTCTATAGCTTCCAAAGCCCCTCTTTCAGTCTTACTTTGAATGGGATAGCTGTTCAAGATTTACCTGAACAGATACAAGTGTTTCTTCCTGTTCTGGCCCCAACTTTACTCCTTGAATAAACAAATTCCCAAGTGCTACAGTTTCTTTTTGTCAGCTGAAGAGCTGGTTGCTTGGAAAAGGAAGTGAATTACTGTTGTCTGCAATGAAGGGGAATTGGAGCTATACCATGTCCACAATATTGACTCTATCTAGCCACCAATGGCAAGAACATCTACTTCCTCTAAATGCATCAGTAATTTTGGAAAGTATGGTTGATTAATTATGAAGCTCCAATGCCTCATTTTAACCTGGATTTTTTTTGGAAAATATTGCTATATATGTTGTGGCAGCCTCCTTGGCTTTGTTTGCAGGTTCCCTCTTACCCTTGGATTGACACAAGTAGGCCTCACAGTAGTGCTTGGGCTTCAAAGCATGTAAATGAATTTTGCTTGTCTCATCTGCTAACAACTATATCCTAAATAGATATATGCAATTTATCATCCTTTCCATTTCCAAACCCATTCAATTCTTTCCATTATAGTATTTTTGTCCTTGTAAAAGCTTTCCCATTATTGGCACATTTCTATGATATATTTGCAGCATATAGACTATGGGCTCACAAAACAGAAGGAAATGCTCAACTTGAACTAACAAGCCTCATCAAAATTAACAATCCTAATGTGATCTGCCTCTTCTGTATTAGCTTTTCTCTAGAATTGCCACATTTCGCTAGTATCATAGTACTCAAGATTCTTGTATCTCACGCAATCACTTCATTATGGTATATGGTGGAAGGTAGATTTGGTTTCAGCAATGTTTTGTAAATTAAGCTTTGCATATTTCCTGTATGCTGCTTGGGCATGTTGCTGATTTTTTGACAAACTGTTGGATTTCTTCTCTTTTATCACACACCTCCCTTATCTATGGATCTCCAAGAAAAAATACTTTAAAAGCAAGATTTAAACTTTGAGCCATCGATGGATTTAAAAGATATGGTTAATACTTGGTTTCAGTAAGTAGACTAGCTGCTTGCATGATTCTGCATGGTCTATGATGGCTTGTGCTTCAATTGGAGGACCCGCAATTTTATTTGCTTGAATGGTGATATCAGCCATCCATTGGCTTTTCTTCTCCTGGCTGGTATCAATAACTGCTTTCAAGAATTACAAACCTGAAGGAGACATGACTCTTAAATTGACCAAGCTCTCAATAAGAAGACTAGCTATACTTGCTTGCTCATGCATGGTCTACGATGACTTGCACTGCATTTGAAAGGACCCCAATTTCAATTGCATGAATGGCCATATTAGCCATCCATGGCCTATTACTCTTCTGGCTTGTATCAATAACTATTTTCTGCAAATACATAGAAAGGGAAAGGACTATCAAATTGACCCATTGATCCACGTGCATCTGCAGTAGTCTGTGCTCTTACTTCGAGTACGTTGGTTACTTGCACAACTCTGTGTAATGCTGCACTTTGAGCACCAACATGCAGCTCCCAGCATCATGCACATTCCATGCAGCATCAGGAAACATGTTGCATGGCTCAGAAGACCGCACTGAGCACTTCACCTGATAGGTGCAGAGCGTGTAACTTTCAAAGGCTTTGGTGGTGCAGAGTTGAGGGGCAGCATCCTCTTTGCCCCACACTGAGTTTTGGATGATCTATCTCAATGCCATTTGGTGCAACACAGCCTCCGTTTTCCATGCAGCAGAGTCTCCGTGCACTCTGTGCAGCCTGCACAACACTGTGTTACTATGTGCCATGCACACAACCTTTGCACAACATCGTCCATCAGTGCAGCACCTTCAAACATACCACACAACTCAGTCTCGGGACAAAATGTCTAGATTGCATATCAGCCACATGGACACTCTGCGCTTATGCCAAGTGGCACTTCCAGGGCTCATTTATGCCGCAACAGCTGTCAGCATTCTGCAGACCTGTCAGTCAAATCATGTAACCGTCAGGAGCTAAAGAGTCACACATGGAAGCGCAAGTGATTCAACTTCCATAATGGTTCTTTGGCCTTCGAAGCAGTGTAATCTATGTATACATAATTGTAACATTAGATAGCAGACAGATAGTAGAAGGTAGACAGCCACACATATTTCTCAAGAGAGTGCCATGTACAGAACACACAGATAAATATTTTTTTCTGTTCCAATTCAGTTACTTTATCTAGTCTCCATTTTATTCAATATTGCTTCTGCATACACATATAACACATATAGATCCTCATTTAGAGTGCTGTCCTCTGGAACTCTTGTGATCTGGATCACCAACAGCCTATTGGCGATACAACATCTGAATTAATGGATACCCATCAATATTCAAATGTTAAATGGTTTTAACCATAATGCACTCCATTAATAAAAAAAAGATAATATACAAGCATAACCATAATGTACTCTATTAATAAAAAGAAGATAATATACAAGCATATATGCAACAGGAAATGTATCTTTTGCTTTCTTCTCTCCTCCCAATATCAAACAGTTTTTTAAATCATCGTGTTTAACCTCTTTTGAAATTCTATAACTGTTAGAGGCTTGTGATTTTGTTTTTACTGGTAGAGGAGGGTTGCTATTGCTTAGGTTAAGTGGTTTTTCTTGATGGTAGTAGCTCCATCTCTCAGCATTCTTATAATTTACTGTTCTATTTTAAGGAGCACCATGATCTGAAGAATTATTAAAACATGGGGCCAAGTTTTTCTGTCACCCTTTCTATTTTGGACATAAATTATAAGAATGACGCTCCCTCATAGCAGAGTGGATAATACCAAAAACTTCGGTGTAATTGATTCAAGGAGCACATTCATATTTGATTTATGTCATAAAATCACGGCACATAAATATTTATCAGCCATCACTATTACTTTTTATATACATTGTACAATCATGGAGTTGTCTCTTTGATGCATTTTTCATATTCTCACAACAATTATAATCTCACAATGATATTACATGGTGGGTATGGGACCATTATAAGAGTGTCTATCTACCTTGCATGTTCCACAATCTTAAGGGAGCTTGGAATGCTTATCTCAAGAATTTCTCACTAACATGTAGGATACTAGTGTTGTTTTGTTATTTCTGCAACAAGATGGTACCGTGCCTTGCTTTGATCTTATGTTACTTGACTGCAGGAAATAAATCTTCTCAGCCGGTTGAAGCATCATAATATCGTACAATACTATGGAAGTGAAACTGTGAGTAGCATATTGGACACTAAAATTTATTTTAAAACACCTATTCTTCTGGTACATAATTTTCATCTACAGCTTTTGGAATATCATGTATGATTTTTGTTTTGAATTTGCAGTTAGAAGATAGATTGTACATATACCTCGAGCTAGTGCCTGGAGGTTCCATTTACAAAATACTTCGTGAATATGGACCACTGAAAGAACCAGTCATAAGAATCTACACACGCCAAATTCTTTCTGGATTGGCTTACCTGCACAGCACAAATACGGTTCATAGGTTTGTACTTTTCTTATTTTATGTATTTGACACTCATGCACGCGTAAGAGATTCACTGGCTTGTTTGGTACATCCAAAAGGAGAGCCCTAGGTGGAATGCTATATTCCTTTTTTTTTGAAGAAATGCATCGTATGTATCACCTCAATGTACAAGAACATTACTTCAATTGAACACGACTACAAGGAAAATCTCTCCCTATAAAAGCCAGGAAAGAAAGCACGTCCTGAGCTCCAAATGGGAAGAAATGTTATGTCCCTGCTCTCTTAGAGTTCAAATTGAGTTCTCCTAGAAAAAAGTATTTGTCTACATGAAATATAAAGTGCATTTGCTTGGGATCAATATCGTTAGTGGAGATCACTTCCAAATAATTAATCAGGCTTCTATTGCAGGAAATCTATTGGGTTAGTATTAATGGTAATTAGCTTGAAACAATAGGTGTCTTATCAATTTATACAGGTTTGCATCAGCTGACATGTTTCATCTGTTTGGGAGGAAAAACTTGAAGTGCTTATTTCATAAATAACACAAAGGGCATGTTTCAGCAGGAAGAAGCTGTTTCAAAGAAGTGACTCCAGCAAATAGTGTGTTAAGCATATGGCTGTTTGGGACAAATTTCTGACAAAATACCAAAAAACTAGTAGGTCACCTTTCTGGGAGCGTAACCCCACGGATGATTGGAAATCGAAACCATTCAATGCATTGGAAAACTTAGGATTTGTAAAACGAGGAAAGGGTGCAAAACTTCATTTGCCATCATTTGAACCCCCAAAAATCAATCTGAAAAGTCCGAAAGTTGCAAAATAATTAAAAACAGATACAAATCCTCTCAACTGACCATGGGAACGCTTGCCATGTGAATTTTCAGATTCAGAGGCACATTGATTCACCTTCTATTTTTAGACTTTTTATTTCCTGCTAAAAACAGCTGTAAAGGAATTGTCATCCAAATGGAATATTGTTGTAGCTTGACATTCCTTCTCAGAGATTTCCACCTCCTCGTAAATTATTCTTATTTGCTATAAAGATTTCATTTACATTGAAGTATCTTGTTTGTTGGTTGGGTTCATTTTTTTTGTTTCCGTTTATTGTGTCGTATTAAAATTCGTGGCTACCTGGCCAAAATTTGTGGTAAATTGGCATTTTTTTCCTAGCTGAGTAACCAGCTACTGTACTGTGAAAAGATTATCAGTTAATTACGAGTTTTTTGGCAAGAAATTACCTGCAGTTACTTGCTAAAAACTGCGAGTAATTGCCTGCTACTTGGATTCTATAACCTCCAGCACAAAAAAATGCCATTTTGCTCATTCTATCATGATTTTCTAGCGTTTTTGCTCTGATTTTGTGATTTGTTAGGGTTTTTGCTCTGATTTCACAATTTTCTAGTTTTTTTTGTTCTGATTTCATGATTTTATAGGATTTTCTGATCTGATTTTGCGATTTGCTGCTCCTGTGTGAGGATAAAGTAGCATTTTAGATTATTTTACGAGTATATTTTTTTAAAGTAGTGATAAAGTTGCTTAGTAATTTCTGAGTCCTGAGTATGGGTCAGAATTTTGGGCTGTCGAGTACGGGTTTTTAAACTATGGTGTATTGTTTTCATATCACATTTAGTTTCTGTAATTTTGTGTGTTGTACACCAGATTGCCAATCAAATCCAGATTAGCATAAGCAGCATCTTCCTTCAAAAATAATAGTAGAAAAGACTTGTTTGTTGCCAATGCAATGTTCTTACTGTCTGCAAATATCTAGAGGGAAGAAGCTAATGATTCATTTCATAAAATACAGCTAGTCCTTTTCTTGTGTTTATTACTGAAAAGGACCGTGAATGGCAAGTTGAGTTATCTGACATGGAATCATTATTTTGCATTGTTATTTAGTTTAGGATATTTTGGACTCCAAATTTTTTGCAATGGGTTATATTTAAGAAAAGAGCAGAGATTAAAATCACCATCACTCTGGTATGCCATGAGACCATGATCTCCATCTGCAGTGTTCTCTTTCTGCCAATGATGTCAATGCCAGACAGCCTTCACAGGTTATACCAAATTACATCACTGAGCAGGATTTTATGTCCATCCCTATGCACTTTGAGGCCTTCACAGGTTATACCAAATTACATCACTGAGCAGGATTTTGTGTCCATCCCTATGGTATTGTTCAATGTCATCATCATACAGGTTACTACTCCAGTAACTGTCATAACTGTCACTTGCAGGCTTGCTTCTGCACACAGAAGCAGACGTTAACAGTGATTGCTCATAATTTGTGTGTCATATGCAGACGGTTGGATGCTCATCTTTAAGTGCCCATAACACACAGCAATTTCATTATCATTATAATTGTTCAACCAACAATTTAGTATTTGTGAGTAAAGGAACATAAAGTATACCCTGGGTATTCATGGCTACCTAAAAGGATAGAAGGTCAAAAATTAAACTCAGACATCCAAACTTTCAAGCTGCTGCCACCCTGGTTCGGAAGGTGGAGTTCCTTTTAAATTATTAATTCTTCCCCAAATTGTATTTCATAGACAGCAAATATGTTGGCCAGATTTTTTGCAACATCTGTTCGAGTAATATCAGCAAGAGATGAATCACTATAACAAGCCATAAAGTCTGTCCAACAAAGAAAGCACAACAGACAACAGAAATGGAGAACAAAGCATTGTTTATGGAGATTCATCACCCTGGAGTTCTTATGATGGAATTGGTAGGCAATAGATTAAGACTCCGGGCTCTTCTCTCTCTCATTTTTAAATTTTTTTATATAGGTATTCGCTTTTGACCGGAGCTCCGACTCGTCTAGGACACAATCGGGGGCCCAGATCCCCAAGTGATCATCTATCACATGTACCAGATTTACCAACAATGGCTACAACCGACCCGAGAATACCAACAACGGCCATAATCGGTTCGAGAATACTAATGAACAACCACAACCAGTCCAAAAATATCAATAACGGCCCCAATTGGCTCAAGTATACCAATGAACGGCCACATCCGACCTTCGATATCATATTGAGATTCGAATTTGGGTGGTGCTTGAAACAACAAAGTAACTTTATCAACTCACCCACATCTCATCGGTAGGGGTCTTCTCTTTCTTTCTTTCCATTATTATTTTTCTATTTTCAAGGAATTGCCCAAACTCAGGTGATGATCCAGAATGAAATCCGTTCTATTTTAATATGCACTCTATTAATGTCTATTTAAGGGAAAACAACCCTTTTATGAACCCTGTTTATTGAAACTTTACAAGAATATAAATAAACTTTCCAAATGAATTGAGAGTTAGAAATGCAATATTTCTTAACCCTGAGCTTTTTTCATCTTCATGTGAAGATTGTGATGGACAAACACCAAATCATCCATCCATTTTTGAGTGATTTGATTGCATTTTTTGGATTATATATGCTTTAACACACTCCAATTATGTTTACAAGTGGGTGAATTGCATGGCTGATTCAAAATGCGCATTGCCATCCATCAAAAGTGTAGTTTCTTTACCAAAGAAATGCCACCATTGTGCTGCAAGAACAGATTTTGCCAACATTGTAATATGCACAATTCAATCAAAATTTAACACTTTAACTGTACATATGTAGGAAAATTGTCTACATGGTTTGAAGGTCTTTTTTCTTATGATAATTGACTTACTAAAGAAGAAAGCCCTTGCTTGCTTGTACATCAGATTCTCTTTCATAGTTGTTTTAAAAGATCTTTAGAAAACATTTTCTCTATGCACTTAAATAGGCCCTCGGTGACCTTTGCATCATCTCGAAATGAGCCGCTAAAGAACAATGTTGGATTCAAGACGTATCCAAATGTATGGAGGGGAAAATGCATTTGTCGATTCCATCTTTTATCAACTTTCTCTCATAATGTTATGTGCTTGGTCCTGTTATTCTTCAATCTGTTCATAATATCATCTTTGGCCTTATCAATTGCCTCATATAGATAACCCATAGGGGATTTATTCCCAACGACGAGTCTCAAAACTTGAACTAGAGGCTTTGCGAATAACACAATTTTCTCTGCCTCTTCTAAAAAAGACGAGAAAACATAGTCAGCCACCTTTTTGCCCTCCTTATGTTTCACAAAGGAAAATTCCACCCACTTAGTTGAAACAAACATTCTTATTAAGTTTATTTGTTGTTGGCAAAGAGTTTGCAATGCAAGGAATTGGGTTGTAAACTGTCACCCTTGGCTGAAGAAGTTTCTTGCCATCTATGAATGTGTGCATTATACTGAGCACCCTTGTGTAATTGTATATGAACTTAGTGATTGCACAGGTTTTTTGCAAAACCTCTTTCACCCATGGAATTTTGTGTATGTCATCCAAGGTCAAATCTAGACAATGTGCCACATATGGAGTCCAAAACATGGTTCCATATTTGTCCACAAAAAGTCTCCCAATGATGACGTAAGCAACAACATTATCTGTAATGAATTGGACAAAATTTTGTGGCCCCACCTCAATCACAACCTCATCAAATAGATGAAAGAGTGTTGTCCAATTTTATCATCTCAGATGCATCAAGACTCAAGAAAAACTATGCCAATGTCACATGGCTCAAAGAAGTTGATGTGTGTGCGGCTCCATCTATCCATCCATCTGACATGATAGTGCATTCTTATTTTTTTTCATTCGTTGCGATGTTTTTCAAGAACATCGCTCACATCCTATACATCATCCTTCAACAAGTCAGTTTGCAAGGTTTCGTATAATGGGGCAGTGAACCCAAAACTTACAACTGCAATTGCATTTACCATACTTTGTCAGTACGGAGATTTGGTCACATTTAACAGCAAGCTAGAGTAGTACCAAAAGTTGGAGATTGCCTTTTTGACTACTTGTGGACAATATTTTTTTAACCTGTACTTTCTAGCGTGGTTTGCACTCTATGTGTAGTGTGAGGGTTAAAGAAGACACAAATGTTTCCTTCACTTGTGTTTGTCTCATGAGGTACTAATCCAAGGGTGGATTATTAGGGAGTTATAATGCGAAAATTTTCCACTATATTTCACGGTTAAAAATGTTAAATATGTTCAAATGAATGTCAAATATAACACCCACCACATAGGAGGATAGGGTTACTGGTCAAGGTTATGTTTAGTTTTTTTCAGTTTTGGGTGTATTTAAGTTTTTTCAAAACTCTAGACAACATTTCAAATCAGTGCATCATACGAGGCTTTGTAAATTGATTTGTTGAAAAAAGTGCCAAAAGATCGGGTTGAAAAAAGTGTTTTGGGCCAATATAGTGATTAATCATGATTAATCGCGTTTAAATCACACGTTTTGCTAGTATGGTTCTTACTACGTAATCTTTGATGTAGGTGCCCAAGGAGTTACCTATCTCATTGAAAGCATACCAGAAATGTCATGGCAGATTTAGAAGGCGAACCCAAGCTAACATCTTGATAATTGAGTGAATTTGGGTCAAATTCTAGAAACCAAGGAGTAATGAACAGCCTCGCATTTCCCCAAAACCATGGTCCTTCCACAAAGATTCATGTCCTTGCAAATGGATATCTCGCAATATTTGGTCCATGTCGTGTGAATCCAGTGAAATAAGCCTGAGGTTGTAGGCCAAAGCCCATTAAACCTACAAATAATTGCTTCTTTTAATAAGGTTGTCTGGTATTGGGTCACATCCTCCGTTGTGATCTCCACAATTGGCACCTCATTCGCATGCTCTACTATATAGGCGCGAGGGATAGGTTGTGGCTTCAATGGACTGGGTTTGGATGCTGAATTTTTTACCGCTTCTTTAAATGTCACGGGTTTGGAGGATGAAGACTGTCCAGACCCTGCAGCGCCTCCACATACCCTCGACACCAAGAAGAGGGTAGAGTCCTTGCCTAAATGGTATCTAGACAGAGGGGAATGGCCCTGAAGTTGTTTGCCCTCATACAAAAGACGTTGTAGATCCACAGGGATCCCAATAGAAATCTCAAGTTTCCGCTTAAGATCAATCATGTAATCTGCCAATTGAGCCCAAAGACAGATGGTTTTCCTAAAGAAGGAACAGACCATAAGCTGCTGCCTTGTCTTCTTAGCTTCTGATCTAGGTCAATGGGACTTGAGAATACATCCAATTACATTTTGTGAAACGTTTCTGGGCTGTTTTACCCTTGTTTTCTTGGATCAACAGGAACATGACCATTCAAGGCCTATTTAACTTTGGTTGCATCGGTTAATGGGACCCACCATGGTGCATAGATGATGTTGAAAGAATACATTAGTAGGATATCATTTTTACTAAAAAACATTAATTTTCACATGAACCAAAAGAACTCCAATTATCATAAATGTTATAAACAAGGTGTTCATCTTTCTTTCTAATCTCATAGCATTGAAAAGCAATTGAGAAGTGAGGCGTACAGCATCGGCATCATCTAGTCCAAGGCAGCAACACTGCCAATAGATGCTAGTGACTTGAATAGATATGCATGAAGCTGATGCACGTATCCTTATTCTAGATTGGAGAAAAAGTTTTTAATTGAATTGTAGATGTATGCAGTGCCTGTATGCTTACCTCATGCTGTTGAGGAATGTGAGGTTGCAATTTAACAAAGGAAATTGACCGTGTACTTGTGAAAAGAGAGTCAAAGCATAGTTTTTGTAGCATGTCTTGTGTCTGGGTATGTTCTAAGTGGGGATCAAGCTATGTAATGTTTGGTGTCCTAAAGATGTATGCATCATGAACTTTTGTTTGAGCTCTCTATCTTGATTGAATCCACTTGTGTTTTGGGATCTTATATTTTTGTTACATAATTTATTTTGTAATAATTAGTCTCATGGTTTAATACTCTCTGTTCTGTGGTTTCTTATTTTTGGGTGTATGTTTCAAATTATTCTCGTGATTGTTTTTTCAGGGATATAAAGGGCGCAAATCTACTTGTGGATACTTCTGGGAGAGTCAAGCTTGCAGACTTTGGTATGGCCAAGCATGTAAGTCAATCTCACAATTCTAAATGGAATAAGACAGGATCCTTGGATTCAATTTATGTTCTTATCTTGTATTAGTGGGCCTCCTCTATCCTCACCTCCAACTCCGTGTCGGAAGAACCTGGGTAGACGGGCCTTCACCAAAGTTTCTTGATTTTGCATATACTTAACACAATAAGTCTTGTTAGCAGTCTGTTTGGAACCCTAGATATTCAGTCAATAAGAAAGCTTGTGATAGTCTGTGTAGATAGTTAGCAACCTGAAAGTTGTAGCGTTTGTAGGGTGGAGTGTTAGGTACATAGAAACAAGGTGAGATCTTTGTTAGTACTTAGCGGTCATTCGTATATTAAACTGTTTACTTCTTGTTGCTAAAAGTTTTAGTCAATCCTGTTGTTTGAAGTGGCATTCTTGAAACAGGCCACCAAACAGTCACATGGAAGGTTTATTAGTTAGAAGTCTCTGTAAGTAACCTGGCACGAATGGTTGTTGGCTGTATGTAAGCCCTTTAACACAAGCCACATTTAATATATTACAATGAAACTGCAAACAATATTAAGGACGGTAAATATCATTCCTCATTTAAAGATTAATCCCAAGCAAGAATTCTCAAAGCTCCTTAGAAGGATATAAAGTGTTAATGTTGATCCTCATCTATGCAGTTGATGCTAGATATTTAAGTAATATTTTATTTTTGAATAAGAGCATAACTCTACTGAAGATTTAATCCTGAGCAAGAATTCTCAAAGCTCCTTAGAAGGATATAAGATGTTAATGTTGATCCTTATCTATGCAGTTGATGCTAGACATTTAAGTAAATTCTTATTTTTGAATGAGGAGCATGACTCTACTGAGAAGGTTTTACTTATACAAATTACCTGCCGGAAACAGAAACCACTGGGCCTTTTACACAAAGCTCCTTGTTCGATGCAAATCGTTTTGTGCCATTACATTACAAATAAAGAAGAATTTAAGTCAAGATCTCGTTTAATTTCAAATTCCTTATCTATTGTAACAGTAGGTGTTATGTCAAGATGTCTATTTTTTGAAAAGAGGTCAAACTTGTATTAAATATAGAGTAATTTACATCAGTCTCAGCTTCTGGGAGACCAACCAGAAGGTAGACGGAATAAACTACTAGGAAAAGGAGATGAAGAAACATCAGAAATTTCATGCTGTGACTGCAGAATTTAGATCATGTTTGGTCCTAACAACAATTCAAATATCACAGACAATCAAGAGCGAGAGAAAAGACTGCAAAATAAAGGAGCTTACTGAGAAAGAAACGACGACACCAGAGCTTACATATTCACGAAGAGAGTCAAGTTATAGAATGTTCAAGTAAGAACCTTGAGCTGTCAAGTACAAAAAATCTAGCTCTTTTTGAAAATATGTATGATGTAAGTGGTATATAGTGGACAGAGATGGAAGAACATTAGAAGTGAAATGCTTATAGGAAAACTTCCATTACTGATTAATCTTCCTTGAGTCTTTGATCAGTCCAAGGGATGGCTTGGTCCCTCCCCACTATAAGGGTCTCCCTTGTGAAGGGTATCTTCCAGCCATGTAGGGAGAGATTGATGTGCTTGAGGTCTGTCCTGAGAGGCCTGATTGATGTGTAGATGAGATCTCATCTTTGCATGACCAAAGGCTTGTCTCTTGGGGGTTGGATGGTAGCACTGTAGTGGTGATAAGATCTTGCTTCTTCCACCCTCTGCCTTGCTAGATCACCAAAGAAGAGTTTATGGTATATATTTGTTTGTTTTGCTGATATATGACATTCATCTGAAGTAGAATGCACTTCTCCATTTCTGCAATGGGTTATTGAGCTGGGGGACTCTATATCCTGTACATGCCTATGTTGTCACTGAAAACTTTTAGAGTCTTTTCCATATTGAGTAGGGCCTTGGCTAGCAGAAGACTTTGCTGGTCATTTTCTCCATAAGGGTGGTGAAATTCTGGGGACTTCACCTGGGTTGGATGGGAAAACTGAGTGACATTTGACGGACCACAAGTACAGGGGCATGAAGGGTAGGGTACAGATTATTGATCTTGAAGGGATAAGATGCCTCGGCAGGGGAGTTAGGAAATGCTTTGTTTCCACTGCCTCTTCTTCATCATCAACCACAATATTGGGATGTTTACCCTTAGCATGATCAGCCCTAATCTGTTGTATTACTTCACTATTTTCTGTCTTGGACAAATATTCATTCTTTTTTTTTTCTGGGAAGACACAGGATGTGAGGCTTGAAGACATGGTCTTATTATTTATAGATTTTAGAATAAGATGAATGCTCTTGCGTAACTTCATTCTGAGTGGTGGCAGTGTTGTTTTCCTTGTAGATATCGATTTTTTGTAGATTTTTTGAATGACTGGTCAAAGGGAAATTGGTGGCTTCTTTGTTCTTGAATTCCTTTAATATTCCATCTATGTTGAATTCTACAAACATAATGTCATTGCATTGAAAATCTATTGCTCCGTTGAGTAAGGGATGAGTGTTGTAGATGTCTTTTCCAACAGGGATTTGAGCAGGAGACAAAAGGGCTAGTCTGCAACTCTACTTCTAGCTACGGTCTCAACCTTGAATGCTCTTTTAGAGACCCTGTTGGAGGCAAGTTGTCCACTTTCAAGCACCATACTGTTGACAACAATCTTTTTCTTAGATGAAGAGTTATTGCTTGTGTGCCCATGGTCATTACGGATTTGTGTGTTTGCACTAGATGTGATCATCCTTTGGAAGTCGTATTTCCTTGCATTCGTTGTCCTTTTCCTTATTCCAAGATTGCACCCCATATCGAGATTACTGCATCCATATCTTCAATTACTCCTGTTGCCATCTATATAGATTTGGAGGGTCATGTTGTTAGAAAAGGAGGAATGGCATGTGCAGATTTCATTGTGGTCATGAATGCTTAGGGAGGAGTTGCTGTATACAGATGTGCAGATGGAGACTGAATTTTACCTAGTGATTGATAATAGATAGATGGCAATGGGCATGCATACCTTGTTGCTTGTTCATTTATCCATATGAAGAGGTCGTCACATTTGAGGGGAGTGAAGGGGCGAAAAGATATATAAATGTGTTTAAAGAGAAATTAAAGAGCAAGGGGTAATTAAAAGGGGTCTTTTAAAGGCATTAGAAAAGATGAGATGAGGATATAGGTATGGGGACTATTGCAAGAGGTACTTTGACTTTACTTAGAAGAGAAAGTTGGTCTGAGTTTAAACATTAAAGAGGTCTCTTGAAGACTAGATAGGTGAGGGCTATGCTTACCATGCCGTGGAATTCCTTCTACTACCATATTAACTAATCTCAATATTAATTTAAACAACGTTTTACGAACATTGAGATCAGGATGTGGGCAAAGCGTCTCTAAGGTCACAAGATGTTAAATTCTTAGAGGTAAGGTGTCCTTACCCTGGTATAATTAGCACACTTGATTAGCTGTAGTTTGATAAGCAAAAATTCTGATGCCATTTACATTGATATTACAGGGCCATTGTCGATGTTAAAATTGAACCTCCTAGAATTGATGCATTGTAGAAGAACTTTTTGAAGAAGATTATCAAACTTCTAGTGGTGTTTTTTTCGAGTGTTGGTCCATTAATTATTTTCTATATGTAGCCTCTCCCTGTTGATTTTGTCGATGATCAATAAAGAGTTCACCTCTATGAGAAGTCTGCGATACCATTGTCTGTAGCTATCTATATACATACATAGAGAACCAATATCAGGGCAACATTCTTGGTTTGAGAACCAATTTTTTGTGAGTAGCTAATAAATGGATCTCCCTTGCAGGCTCTTGTGATTCCTCCAAGTCAAAGATATATGGGTGCAAAGTTGGTCTCTTATGCATTTTGACAGTGTTTTCCCATACTTAAGCCAAATTTGCAATATGGCAAGAAGAGTCTCCTGCGAGTAAGCATTTTGATGAAGGCATATCTCGCACGTGTGGACGTTTCAGGAGAAGGTGATCATATGGGTTTGTTTAGTTTTGTGCATAGTTGATTTGCGCTAAATTTCAGATTTTTGCATGTGCATCTTTTAAAACTGAAGAAGATTTTTGATTAGAGAGTGGCAAAAGTTATGCAGGAGCAAAGTTGGTCTCCTATTTAGGCAGACAAATTCTAAGCATAGTTGGCTCTGTGACATGGGTGGATAATATTATTTAAAGATTTTGAGAAGGCATTTTAATGGCATTATATTTCGCATGTGTGAAGGTTCCAAGAGCAGTTTGTTATATGGATGGATTCTCCTATGAAAGGTGTTCATATGGTGCAAATGCGAGGTCATGAGATTGATCGAGTCCAAAGATATATCTGATGCAAAGTAGGCTTTCCAAGAATATTGCTTGAAGTTGGTACCCATACAAAAGGTCCCTAGTCAATTTTGTTTGCATGATGTTAAATATCTGGACCTAGTGGAGATCCAACAGTTCACGGGAGTTTGTACTTCCATTTTGACATCCAACGGTGCAAGAAGAGCCGTAGATTTTGATCAAATAGGTGAATGTGACAGTTGATTTGCGTTTAGCAAAGATAAAGATCGAGCATCTTACAGAAGATCAATGTGTGAAGGGAGCGTGTGTGTTCCAAGATGTCAGGATGCAAAGTACGAGATGTCATTTTGCATGGACAAGTGTTTCACGGGAGTTTGTTTAACGACTGAGCAAAGGTAAAGTTGAAAAGATAAAGATCCAATGGCGATGCAACGAGATGAGGACAAGCGAGCAAAGGTAAAGAATAAGGTGTTTCGTACAGATTGATCGAATGGTGAGCGTTGATAGTTAAACCCGCAGAGATCGACGGAGCGTGTTGAGTCAAAGTTTTTAGATTGTACGAGATGAGATCAATTGTTAGATGTTTAACGTTTGAGCATTGGCGCTTATGCATTAAAGTTCAGACAAGATCAACGGTGTGTAATTGATTTGAGCAGCGAGGACACGAGATGCAAGCTTAGTGTTTGAGGTTTAACTGTGACTGTTGTCATTTAAATATTCAAATTTAACAAGGAAAAATCATTGTCTGGGCGTTGGGCCATATCTTACGATCTAGACAGAATTTGCTCATGCTGTAAAAATCAAAGATGAATAGGATTCCATGGCACATCTAATGACCCTGATTTGAAGATCTAGAAGTGTGTACAGTCAAAGATATTAAGGTTCCAAGTTGACTGTGTGTTTGTGCTTGGTTTGCAAGTAATCCGAGAAGAGTATTTGAGCTTATGTAGATGCTGTTTTGATGTTTCATGGTGAATTAACTTATTTGGGAGTGTTGTAAATTCCATGAGGATGCTCTGTGTGCATTATGAATGATTGACCAATCGTATGCAGTATGAACAAAGGCTTAGAAGGTGATTGTGTGTTTGCTCATAATGACTGTGTGTATAAAGAAGTGTTTGAGCTATTTGTGCTTAAGCTAAAGGGTACTGTGATGGTTGTTGGCACTTAAGGGGGACCTATAGATCATTTATAATGGGTCTGAGTTGGAAAATTGTTCCTGTGTTCTTAGTTTGCTCGAAGATGTGTCAAAGCGCTGAATGGGGACCTAAAAGTGAGTTAGGCCTATTTGAAAGTGGATTGTGCTTAAATGTGACCCATGTGAGATGCCTTAAGAGTGAAGGCATGTTTTGTGGCCGACAAGGAAATATTGTGATCTTGTTAATTCATGATTGCTCTATATATAGTGAAACCAAATGTGTTGGTTTCTAGACTTGGATGTGAGTGAGACTAGTGCAAGGTGCATGTGAGAGTTGTGGAGCGAAGGATAGGCAGTGTGCCTGTTGGTTGAGTTAATGAGTAGTACAGTTTGTTGACTGTGTGTATGACATGTAGGTCATGTTCCTAATGTCAGAATAGTGCTCTTGCAATTTGAGGATATGCGAAGAGGTGTGAGGACAGATTGAGTGAAGAAGGAAAGAGATTGTGACATGCCTATGTGAGAGCCTTGGTTGAGATAGAGAGTGTTTGTGCAGAGGTTAGAAAACATAGATCCATCATCAGGTGTTGAAGACATCATTTTCAAGGTGGAGGTGTTCAAAAGAGGGTCTAAAGGACTTGGTCTTTTTTAGGGGCAGTTGCTCCTTGTGAAACAGGGGTTTCACTCAATACCTTTGGTAAGGAGAATATGATCAAGGTTTGCTGGTCTAAAGGAGTTGATCAGTCTCTTGTTTGTAATTTCTTATAGGACAGTGATCCATTTGTGTTGTAGGCTTGAGATTGGGTTTTATTCCTCATGAGGGTTTCCCACAGGAACTATGTATTATGTGTTTGATCTTGTGTATGCATTGAATGAATGAGCTCTCTTGTTAATGTTGTTTGATCAAATTAATATACGCTGATTGGTTAATAGTATAAAGGACTGCAATTGAAATTGAAATAGCTGGGCTCACTAATTCACCCCCTCCAGTGATTGTACCTCTAACTATTTGTTGTTCTGCACTCTTTTGTGTCTAGGAGTGAGTTGTTGCTTTTGATGTTTTATATGGTCAATGAACACCAACTGTTATGAATTTTGCCTAAGCATCCCCCTTCATCTGCATTTTAATTTTTTACATACTTTTTGCTGATCATACTTGTGTAGTATGTTAAATTTAATTGTGCTGTAGTGGTATCATAAAATTTCAATGTGCTCTTTGCTTTCTTTCCCCTACATTCAAATTTATACAGTTGAAATGATTTCCTATGCACCATGCGTACATATTTCTATTATTTCCAAGTTTTGGGCACCCGGACTCTAAAGGCCAGTGAGTTTATCTAACCTTTGCTTGTAGAGTACAAGTATCTTTTGTCATTTCTTGCTAACTAAAGGTAAAACGACAGCTTTTCCATGTTTATGTAGAGACCTCTTAACATGAGATATAATGCACTCAATGGATAATATTTTAGTTTGTAAGATATTGTCAATCCTAGTGAAAGGCCCTTATTCAATTTGTAATTGAAAAGAAATCTAAAAAATGAACTTACTGTTCAATAGATTTGCCAGAACTAACAATACAAAATGAAATGCATGCAACCCACACTTGACTAATGCCAAAAACTGACAAGAGAAAATGGTGCGAATATCTTTTTTTTATCACCGAGGTGTCGAAGAGGCCCCTAGCTGTCTAACAGTCGTGTCAGAAGCATCCAACCCCAGCAGGGGCAGCTAGGTAGACCCGCCTCCCTAGGCCTTGGGCAGCACACATTGAGCCCACTACGTGCCACTAATAATTACCAAGTCGAACCTGAGATCTGGGCGGTCAAAACTGTTGATCCCATCCACTCGAGCTGACCCGTGGGCCTGGCGCGAATATCTTTTTACTTTCAATTGTTTTCCTTATTTTTTTGCAGAATTTGGCAAATGATTTTTTGATATATGTTTCGTTCAAGAATATTGTCAAATACATATTATAAAACACATGTATTCAGTTTACATGAAATGAAAATTGAGAATGTACATGAAAATATGGATCTTATGAGTGTGGCAAGAGTCATCAAAGTTTGCCGAGTTCCAATGCCACTTGCTGTTGGAATAAGCTGGAAGCAAGCTCCCAAACATTTTCTTGTCTATGCTTGGGGGTGGCATTTGCTTACTCATACTCATATCTCATTTTAATTACTGTGAATAAATTGACCACACAATTGTATATTATGAAATCATTTATTTTTTGCGGAACAACATTTCATGTAATGGCATTAATATCAAGCTTTGCTTCTACTACCTAAAGAATGAAGACTAAATCTTCAGACAAGGTTATAATGACATTTTCTTCCTTTTAAATCTTAGTGGCGACTTATTTTTCTGCCATTTAGGTCTTCTCCACTCAATAACCTTCAAATTCATATGTAAAAGTCAATGGAAACATGGTGAATCAAATATTAGGTGCCTTCTAGGCCTTCCGTGTACTCCATGTTCCTCTTGACTGTATCTACCATGTCAAATATTAGGTATATATTGATTTCATGCAATAATGGTTGGTTAGAAGAATTATGTCATTTATCAACCTTTAGGCTAGTAATTAATTAAATTATCTAATTTTTTGAAATGGGAGAGCCAACCAATGCCTTCTCCTTTTTTCCCTTTTTCTATAAAAAATGGCATATTTAAACAGAGTGAGATCCTACATCCCTCCCGAAGCAGAGGCTTCCTCCTTGATGATGGGTCTAGTGACTAGTCCGAGACTTGAAACGTCGGAAATTTAAAACATTACATGCAGTTGTATCCAGAGACTCCCACCATAGTGAATAAAGCTCATTGAGAATAATTTTACAATATTTGTTTTGATTGTCCTAATTTTGTGTAAATATCATCTGCAGATAAGTGGTCCATCATGCCCCCGCTCATTTAAGGGAAGCCCATATTGGATGGCACCTGAGGTATGTTGTCTCAGTTGTGTTCTCATTATTTTCGCTCATTCGTGGTGGCTGTTATCTATTTTGAAACTTCAACATCCTTGAAGACATATTTGCCTCATGCAGATCATGACACAGAGCAGCCCAGGCCATGATCTTGCTGTTGACATATGGAGTTTAGGATGTACCATTATAGAAATGGCTACGGGTAAACCTCCATGGAGTGAATATGAGGGGGTGAGTCTGCTATATTGTGTAAACATTTAGATGTATTTAGATCATCTTTACATAGGGATTTACGTTTCTCTTAGTTTGATTTAATTGAAGGGCCATTGATATGTCTTAACTATTAGCAAACAATCTTTTCATTTTTGGTATATTTGTGCCAATCTAGCTGTAGTCATCTTTCATGATAGTTGAATAGATGCTAAAAGATAATTTGCTTGTTTCTTCAGCTTCGTGTTCCTTAACTAACGTACATTCAAAATCATCATCATGTCAACAAATTTTGTAATCAATGCATGATGTATTTTTCATATGCTGATTGAAATCGAGGAATACTCCAGTTTTTAGGATTGACCTTTGGTTGTCTTCAAAACAGTGTTATTTAAATTCCTCTTCGTTTTTGATTTAAGCAGATACACCTTTAATGGGGGATTGTATGCCCCTCTTTTGTTTTGCTTTGTATTTTTAACTTATGTTTTCCCTTTGATAACGTGTGCACTATTTGTGCTTGTGATTGATATAGTTAGGATGGAGGTAATTGTGGAAGACTTAAACCTTATCATATGAAGTTGGTTCTTATATCCATTTCTGGAACTCTTATAAATACTTCTTAGCTCCCTATTGCCACACTATTATGCTTGATTTCCCATCCTGCCTGTCAAATGACTCCATCAATTAAATTGTTTTGGTAAGTCCTGGGTAATTTTTAAAAAGTGATAGCTGAATCCTGTACAGCGCCATTAATTTTTTTTCATGATTGGATAGGAGCAGTAGATAATGACCTTGGATGTGTGTTGTCAAAATTTTTATTACTTTTGTGAATAACGTTCTATGTTAGTTTTTATATTTGTTTGCTATGGGTTGTGGTTTCCAGGCTACTGGTTATTTGACATGGTCTAGGGAATAGGAATGAGTTGTTAAAGTTGGTTTATGGGTTTGTAGTTGTACATATCTTTGGTTTTGCAGTGACCTGTTATCATTTGAGGGACTTCTGAAATGCTCATATAGTTATTAAGTTGTAATGAGTTGCTCGGTGTAACTAGATTAGTCTATTAGGCTATCTAGGGAATTGGATTCTTTTTTTCCTTAACTAATTCACGAACATGTATTAGTGATTTAGGAGGCAGTACGAGTTTTGAAATTGGTAGTTTTAGACATTCAGTGTTAAGCAGATAAATTTATTATTGAAATTCATTGCATAAGTTCCTAAGGTTTAGCTTCAAAATATCAAAAGTCTAAGTCAACATCAAATCCACTGATTGACAATCAAGGAAATAAAAGACTCAAGTACATGGGTATAATATGATTAATGACTTATCTTTTGCAAGCGACTATCATATCTTTTGCAATTGGATATATTAGATCATGCTGTTATCTTTGTTGTACACTAAGGCCCTTTGCCAAGCTAAAGTTGATGAGCCTTGCTTCTTTTCTCCATAAGAACCCTCACTTTGGTCTTCACCATGAAACCTTCAAATTTGAGTATAACTGGTGTTAAAACACTTGCTGGCATCTTTAGGATTTAACCGTCTTCTTCATTTTTTTGCTTCATTGCTCATTTTTATTTTCCTTATCTTGTTAGTCAATGGAGTATTGTTGTCTGAACATCTTGTTGTAAATTTATACGTTTTAGTGTGCATGCCTCAAACTTGTTGCACACATCTACGTTTTTAAAGCAGATCTTTCCATAGTCTTATTTTTACTTTGTCTTAAATGATTTTGAGCCACAAGGTTAATTGGGATATCTTGGTGGGTTTTCTTGGCATTATTGACATTTTATGGTATTCTTGGTGGTGGTATATAGTGAACTTTGATTTGAATAAGCTAGGTTTTATGAAAAACCGAGTTTCGCCAATCAAGGGAAATTTCCCATGGTATATCAATAAGAGACACCTTAAAATTTACAAATAGGACATGATTGGCTTGAAAGGGCTAAATCAGCTAGTTACCAATAGTATCAAAGGAGCCATAGTCAAGGAGCCAATGCTGAGTTCTAGCAGGAACTAAAGAATCACTAAGAGAATTCCTTGCTATAAATATGGACTCTTTAATGACATAATGATGTTTCAACGACTTAATTGCGGTTTATTTATAGGGAGAGAGATCAGAAAGCGTGCAAGTTCTTTTTTCATCATTCGAATTTGTGTATTCCATTGAGGATGAGTGCATTGGAGTTGGCAAGTTCTTTGTGAAATTAATTAGGGTTCAAGAAGGAAAATTGTTGATGTATCCGATGGAAGATTGTTTTCACAGTTATGGAGTTTATACCTACATTTATATCACCTTGTAAACCAAGGTCTGCGAGAAATCCAGGCTGCATTTATTTCTCACTTTATTTCGAAATTTCTACTTTCTGCCTTAAGGGTGGCATCATCATAGAAGGGGGCCAGTTTGATTGAGGAAGTTGTTTTCAGAACTTTGTGGCATTTGTAAAGTCCTTGAAGAATCGAGGTAGTTGTTTTCAGCTTTTTGTGGCATTTCAGAGGCCTTGAAGAATTTAGGTAGTTGTTTTCAGCCTTTATGTGGCATTTATGAACTTGTAATTCTTCATTTTCATACATGCTTGTTAGTTTTTTGCTGCTTTGAGTTGAATTGGTCTGCATTTATTACTCCTGGCTGCTGGGAAAAAGTGTCACTCCATATTTAAGAGGTACTATAGTAAAGACAGCACTGATGTACTTTTGGAAGCATTTGTGGGCCTAATGATATGTCTCAAGCTATGCTAATCAGTTTTGTAATTATTACCGTTCTATTATATTTTTATAAAGACAATAGTTCTATATTTGCATTTATGGATGCCTTTACAACATGAGAAAAGGTTGGCCATCTTTTAGCATCATGTTACGATGATGATGATTGGATTTGGGGGGCTGATAGTCCTTTAAGCGTTCCACTCTCCTGCTGTTATCATATTAAGTTTGGGGAGCCTACTGCACTGGGTTATAGCAGGTTACTATAGATATATGACATATCATCTTTAGAAAGCACCCTCATTATCACGTGTCTATGAAATCTATGGACATGTAAATAGTGCTTGAGCATGCGGGTATGATAGTTTTGTTATGGCTTGTGGCATATAATATATTTGATGGCATGTATTCATATCTATTTAGAATCATGAGCCATGACATAAACTCAGGGTGAAGTATATAGGAGACATGTATATTACAATGGGGAACCTAATTGGTTGAGTTGCGCTCTATTGTTGTTCTTTACTTGAGACCTGCTATGGATTAAAACTTGTTTTTATGCTAGTGATTGAATTTTATAATGAAATGTCACTGTATAGAAAATTTCCAGTTAGTTGGAGTGAGGCGAGCTTTGTCGTGGTCCAAGAACCATGGCAACATAAGATGGATTGCACACTATTGTGTTCTATGTCAGAAGAGCTTTGGAACGACATGTCACAATCCGGTGTCCATAATTCCCAAATCCAGCCGGATCCAGATTTTTTGGCCGGCCTGGATAAGTTCGTCCGGGTTAGCCCTTTTTTTTTATCATATAGGTTTTCCGCACAAAAAAAGGCCCAGAAATCATAAATATGATACAATATTAACAGTTTATATTATTTTTTTAATGTTTTTCATTGTATTTGTCAGTTATGCATATTTATAAAACTATGCTCTCTCTTATTCTCGATCGGAATTTTCCGAATTTTCTAAAGAAATCCGGATTTCTGTCACACACACACACACATATATGTATATTCTCGTTCGGAATTTTCTGAATTTTCTAAAGAAATCCGGATTTTGGATTTTTTTTGCCCTCCCAAACAGATCTGGATTTCCTAACTTGGTAAATATGCCGGTGTCTAACAAGAAATGTGTTGTGAACCCAATGAGCTACCCTATGACCTACATCATAAATTAAGGCTTCCATGAAAACTTAGGGAATCATGGAATTCAAGATAGAATCACAGAATGATTTTTTTTACCATTGTAATGTTCATTTGAGACCATTCAACAAAATGTGACATGCCTATAATCAATTAAGCTACTGGAAGGTGACATCCTATTCAATTATCCCTTTGCTTATAGTTGGACTAAGCATGCAGGGCTTACGTTCAAAGGATAGATTAAAAAAATTACAGAAATAATACAATTTGAATTAAGTCAAATGCATAACTTTTTGTGAATAATTTTTTGGGAGTTATGTTTTATTGTGGCTTCAGAGAATTTTAGCATCCATAATTCTGTCTGCTCATGCCACATGCTATACCCAAATGGCTTCGAATATTTCAGCAGTATAGCGAATTAGTTTCAGCTTCAAAACCACCGACTCATTTATCTAATGTTTGAAATTCTGATTTGATAAGTTGGTTGAGCAATAAAAGAGAAAAGGATTCAGCCAAATCCTTTTGGTCTTTTCTTAAGGAAAATCCACCTGTACAGCGGCAAACAACTTAGCAATTTTTTGCAGATAATTATAGAAGGGAGTGAACTGTTGTTGCATGGGATTTCACACTGAAAACTATGGCAGATTACTGATTCACTGGAATGACTTATTTGCAACCCCTAAATATCTGAGGATTGCCAACTTATTGCTGGCACTCATCCCATTAAAGGACAACAGGTACTCCTTGATGTTATACTATTATATCAAAATAATGACAAGATAACATATGGCCTCACCTGTTTTGGTTGCATTTTTTGTTTACCAAGGTTACGTGTATGATTCAAATTACTGTTCTGGTTTTGTAGAATAAAGAGTGAATTTGACAAGATTAGCATTGCAGATTTGTGTTATATGCTTTTTCATATCCTGTAGACTTTTAAGAACTTGAAGATCATCATATTGTTAGCCCTCAATAGGTATCATATATCAAACATTGTCATTCTAGAATGAAGAACAAATAGGGGAGAGTTCCCAATAGCTGGGCGGGGTCCTATACTTGGGAGGGAAGATGAGAAAAGAATATCCAATATTTGAACAAAGTTAAATGAAAAGTAGATGTACAATTTACGTATAATTGTCCAACTTGTACTTATTAATGGTACATATAATTGTACAACTTGTACTTCGTAATGGTGTAGTCAATCACATCATGAGACACCATATTTATAATTGTTAGCTACCCAATGCACACATTTAGGACCAACATTTTTTGTAGTGTTTTTCAAATTTTTTAATTTTAAATCAAATTCAAAATGTGGCTTTCCCTTCAATTCAACACACAAAACAAAAATTTTATATTAAACACATGTTGAGTCAACTACTGGGTAAATTTCAAGTTCTGATGTGGCACCATTCAAGTGCCATGTGGATGCCAAGTTAAGGGTGCACAGTTATAGTTCCCTCTCCCTTAATGTGTTACAAATAATTGCAATGATTATGATAGGTTTAGTATACCTTCTTTGGCAATCTTCTGTAGGGGCATCCAAGGGTAATCTTCCCCAGGGACTGGCCATAGACACGCTCGAGCAGACAGTGCGGGGACCCATAAAGTGATGAGTTGATATAGCTGCATGTCAGTAACTCTTGTGATCTATAATTGAGTTTGGAATGTTACAAGACTGCACCAAGTAAGGTGTCAATTGCCGCCTACCTCTGTGGGGAGTCCTTTGGTGTCTGTCATACTCCCCTTCACTGTTGGAGGTATGGCCGGGTTTGTAGGCAGACATCATCGTTGCAGACCATCCAAGAGACCCATCCATAATGTGGCAGTCCGGCTAAGGATCCCTACATCATGTAATCTTATGCTTAATAATGCAAACATCCATTTCTGGCATATAGCTTGCTCACAATATGTTATTGTATGTGTGATGTGATCAAGTACATTCTTTGATTTTGTTTGTATATGACAATATGTGCCCTTCTCTACTAATGCATGTAAGCAATACATTTATCTCTATGCAATGATGTATCAAAAGCTTATGCCAATATTTCCTTATGTTAATTTGATAAAATTTCTGTTTTTTCTCAAGTGTTAGGGGATACTTGGCTAACTCTTGGAGAGTTTCTTTGTTGTGTTTGGTTGTAGAGATTCTCTAGTGTCTGTAGTCTCAGAGGGTCCGTTGTGCAAGCACTAGTGTAAAACAAGGTATCCACAACAATGTTCCTATGAACACAAAGTTAATGAACAAATAAAATTACATAAAATTTCGTGCGAATACAGAGTATCATAGACAATGAAGTTTTGAATTTGCATCTTTTACGTAATCTCTAATATTATGGTTTCCCATTTTTCCTTTGTGATATGTACGGTAGATTCTAAACTATTCCCTTATATTTAAGTGTCCATCATTGGATTATGCCACAACACAATATTACCTTGAGGAGTATTTATCCAAAATAAGTCCCCAAAAGATATGTAGTTAGTACAATGGCTTAACCTCATGATTTTTTTTCATGGCTTCCAATTTCTTCAATGCTTCAAGAAGCATTGCACCACTAGTATTCCATGTTAAAATTGTTTTGCAAAGTCTATTATTTGTATACACTCTAACTTACTTAGATCTCCAAGCTTGCTATCTCTCGGCATTGTGGATTCACTCCGCCCCATCAGAGTGGCTCTGCCCCTCTTTGGTGACATGGATCTACTACTTGTTAGCTGCCGCCCAGACTAGAGGGCAAATTGATATTATAAGTTTCTTTTCTACTACGGGAGTTACACTGGCCTTGGATGTTAGGGGAGATTTTAGAGTAAGTGTCTTGCTTCCTCCTAGGATCCCCCAACCTGGCTCCTTCGACCCTATATCCTCACCGAATAACATTTTTAGATCTCTCATAGTTATCGATAAGGTCTTGGATGACTCCACTTCAGGCACAGACAGAGACATTGATGAGATTTGTCTCTAGTCTTCATTAGCACATGCTTTTGGGGCTTTTGTTTGCCCCTCATTGCTATTTGTATTGGTTTCGTTTGTTCGCCCCTGATTGTTAGTGGCACACTGTTCTATTTTGTCTTTTGTACTTTATTTCTATGGTTCGCCTCTAGGATTTTCACTTCCTAGAATTTTATATTGCTAATGGTTGTATAGTCCCATTGACATAATTTTGGTCATCTGTGGACTTTAATATAATTTCTTTCTTTCTAAAAATGCTTTACTATCATTTATTTTGTCAAGGGACTTGTTGGTGCAATTACATTTCCCATCATTAATATGTCGTGGGATTTGGGTGGGTTTCCCTAGAGCTACCACATCGCCATAATCACGATTAGTTGCCCACAACCAACTTGAGGTTCTTAAACTTACATTTAGACACCTATTGACATTATAATGACTTACCTAATTACTTCAGTTCACCTCTTGATCCTCGTATACCCCTTTAGCCTTTTTTTAGGCAACTTGTATTTCATTGATTATGTGGTGTTCAACTTCATCGTCCATGCTTGGTGAAGTACATTGTTCTAGAGGTGATAAGCCCAAGGTAGTGGATTACATTTACCATTCCTCTCCCTACTAACAAATGCATATGGTGCTTGTGTGCTAAGTGGGTCCCCTTGCCTTGAGATTATTACCAAAAATGTCATTAGGGTTATGACTACTCACATAGGTACTCTTGAGATGACTTGAACACATGTGATTAAAATCCCACAAAAATTAATAATTTAGGTACATTATTGCCGTTTTCTCAATTTCACAAATTCAACCTTACCGTCCATGGCTGGTGGTGTCTGCTTTTTAAAGTTATCACCTAGGAATTGATACCTGCATTTATAGCCCCAGTCTTAACTCATTTCTGAAGGGACAATCATTGAATTTACTCTGCCCTTGCAAATTACAGCAGACCTACTTGTGGCTTTCTATTTCCCCTCTTAGGAGGACAAAGACGACTTCACCCAAAGGAACATCCTAGCGTAAGGACTTTAAGACTTAAAGTTGAGGATTTGCTGCAGACCAAGATCAGAGCCTTCGGAACAAACACCTATCTGACTTGTGAGGCTATCTCTTCTATTCCAAAGTTGCAAACAAATCCATCGATCCTCGTGATGTGGAAGCTATAGTAAAAGGGGGGAGATTATTGTGCCAGTAAGTTCCCCACAGATAAGTATTTCTTTACCATCTACTTTGTTTATGATTATTTCTTACATTGTTCGACATATTGTCTGCCTTACATTATTACATGGATCAGTATTTCTCTCGATGCTTTGCACACTGCCTTGTATTTTCTTTATTTACCTCATTGCATTCGTTATTGCCTAGACATACTGTCCACTTATTCCCCACTTGGTACCTTCCTGAATCCTTTTGAGTGTGCACTCAGAGAGACAACCTACCTTTCCCTAATTAGAGGTCGACCTGGTAGAGTCCATATCTTAGTGCATACATTACTCACTAAACTTATAGATGTTTTTCTGATTCCTTCAAAAATAAGAAAGTGTCCTGTCCATTAATATTGACAAAACCAACCTGTTTTTATGTGCAAACGCAAGTCACATTCTCATTGTTTTACATTACCTCTGTCATCTACATACCTCCAATAAGCCTTGGACCACACATCATCGGAATTTCTAACAAAAATTTCCCAAGAGGAGTCCTCCATGTCTCTTTTGCATTTACATGCAGATGATATTGTACAGTAGCACTGCTAATGCTCAAATTTCAAAATCATAAAACACGATGCATTAAACAGACACAACAAGCTTCCTAATTGTTCATTCCTATACCCAAAGAGATCTTAAGGATTTCCTTGGTTTCCCTTTTGTGCTATGGCTCTATCTCATGCGATTCACAAATTGTGAACGATCTTCCACACATTTGACCAGGTTTCATACCCTGAACTAGACACAATTTGGATGTAACCATCCCAAAGTTGTTACCTTTGTTATAGCTAGCATGTAGTGACACACGAGTGTTTATTCGTGACCATATACCTTATACAATATTGACTATCATTCATCCATACATATTTATTCTCTCTCTCTCTCTCTATATATATATATATATTATTGTGTGTCCTTTGTACAAATGTAATGTAGTGGTAGGATGTCCCATCACAAAGATCACAGATTATTGCATATAAATTATAATCAATATTTATTATATTACCAACTAATGATATGTATATAAATCTGTTCATTAATGAATCTTTAAGGCCCTTTATTCCTTGTATCATAGGTCATTGTATTTCTTGGCTGTCTTATGCCCTTGTTTGACCTTTGTTTGCCATTTAACCTTTTTCTGTTCTGATAGATCTTGTAGGCCCTGTTTCTTCTAGCTTCTTGTGATTTGACTTGCAAGCTGCCTGAATCTGCTGCTGTGCTCATCATGCTTCATAACATATATAGGATAATTGTTTAGCTGTCAAAATGTCAAATGCTTTCATGGTACATTGTTGTGGTAATAATACTGTGGTGATGTTAAGCTTGTTCATGAAAAAGTGTGGGACTTGTGTCCAATTCTTTTTCACATCCCTATTCTTGGATTGATATATGATAAGTTATCAAAATTACCTTTAAGATCCGCTGGGACGATGACTCCTATAATGTATCTCTTACTGAATGTGTAAATGGGGATCAGGCGGCAGCAATGTTTAAGGTTTTCAGGAATGAAGTCCCACCAATACCAGATTTTTTGTCATCTGAGGGAAGAGATTTTGTTAGATGCTGCTTGAGGCGGAATCCTGCAGAAAGAGCTACAGCATTTCAACTGCTTGATCATTTGTTTGTGAGAGATACTTCGCATCACGAGGGTTCTGATCTTTTAACGTCTGCAACAGCTGCTATTAAGCCTCTGGTAATGTATGATGATATTACATTGGATCTTTTTCAAAATTGCTTTCCCTTGAGCTGTCTAATAAATCTTTGGCACATTATTGCATTGTGGAACACAGGGTACAAAAGAGAAAAGTATTTATTCAAGTGCTGCAGTGACATTGTTGGGAATGCATTCAGGAAATGGAAAGCAACATCAGTTACCAAGGTCACATTTTTTTTCCCTTGCAATTCTAATGTTGCAGTTCCTTGGTTTTAACATTCATTTGTGCATCCAAACTTATATATATATGGCTGATTCCTATCCTATGAATTGGCATTGTTTCATGCGGTGCTAGTGCTCACTCACAGATGGGAGCATTTGTTCCCTCTTCCAATGCTCCGTTATCACCTTGTTCTACTCTTGAGTCACATAGCCTGTCTCCTTCACGATCAAGTATGACTTTACCAACAGTTCCATCATCAGGAAATGCATCAATTCGTTCCATGGCATGCTGTGTCAATGAGGGTCATTTGAACTCACCAGTATCACCTAATCCGAGGAATGGGAGTGTGGGAATTACTCAAATGGTTGATCGTTCAGAAGCTTGCAGTGATTTCAAATCGTATTCTCCTATGTTCCATAGAACAGAAGTCAGTCCAAGGAGGAGGAATTGCAGAAGCGATGACATAATGCAGAAAAAATTGTGTAAGCCATCGCAGGACTTGGACCATAGTAGACAGCATTATCTTCCAGGGATTGCACCTGACATTCCATCTCAACAACCTCCCAGGAGAGCATCATATCCTAATATTTATTCATAGGATCATTCGATGATTGGCCAAGTAGTCAGCTATGTTGTTTTTATTAAAGGTGAGTCTTCTCCTTGTTCTTACTTCTGTTTAAGTGTTCAGAATGAAAATGCTTATTTGTTATTTGGGATTTGTAATTTTTTATATGTACGAGTCAAGATTTATAGAATGCTTTATGACTCTGCTGAAAAGTGAAACATTTGGAAGCTCTCTTTGAAACAAAGCATAACAAAAATTTCAAAATTACATGTGTCATCGTCCTTTATAATGCAGGAACATCTGGGTCAACATGCAATCTTGCATCAACAAAAAACATAAGTCCATAGTTGTGCGTGTGTTGGCGACTTATTGGTGTTGTCAACATGGTTGTGCGCATCGAAGATGATCAGAACAGACTTAAGAGACGATTCCAGAATTCCAACACCTCATGGCCATCAATTGGAACAAGTTTCAGCTATTTTCTAGAGGTCAAATTGACCCCTTTTGGGCAGATGATGAAACCGCTACTTAATTCAGATGGTAGTTTTGAAACCGTCGGTCTCTGTTAACTGGCAGTTACGTAACTGCTGGTTTGCAGGCACTGGGGGTTTCACACATGGTGGATGCAAAAAGAATGTAATTGCCTAGAATGATGAAATGTTATTTGCTGAGCATTTTTAAGATGCTTGGTAGTTCAAAGAGGCACTCCAGGGATTAGAGGTTGTCAGAAAAGATCTGAATCTGGCAGTTGAGGAGAGCTTCAGTTGGATAAAGAGCAAGGGGGAGAGAGAGAAGAAGCATGCTAGGGAGTGGTGTGTTCAGAGCTGAACAAAGAGTGTATCAAGTCCATTGAGGGATTGTGTCTGGGATATATCTTCTTCATGTTTGTGCTCAATAAACAAGACAAGTATATGTGTGTCAAATCTTTGTACTACTATCTTCAATGCAAAAGAGCGAGTTTTGGGGATAAGTGTTGTGTCTGAAAGTGTGTCCATTGAAGGGTGAGCAAGTCTACGCTAGGGAACAAGGCTGCCATCAACTTGCCCCCTGATTACTGTATGCATTATTTGGTATCAAAGCAAGGTTGTGCCCTGCTCAGGTGAGTCTAGTGTAGGTTGTGAAGAATCAAGCATTGTTATTGTTGAGAATTGTGAGGAATAGAAATGGCACATGGAGGATTACCTCTTGGAAGAGGAGGAAGAGCACCTAGAATTGCAGACTTGGCAGAGATTTTGAGAGGAATACAAGCTAGATTGGATGCTATGGAGATTGCACAACGGAGAGGAGTTGATGTAGATGTGAGTGATGATGGAGGAGGAGAAGCCCTAGAAATTTAGCTTGAAGAATTGATTGCTGAATCGGAAGACATATTTTTGAAGGCCATTGCCAAGATTGGAGGCAAGCCTAAGTCGGACACCCGTAGCTACTTCGAAAGTTTATGCTCTTAAGGATCTTAACAATTGGATCACAGAGCTGGAAAACTATTTTGACTATTAGAAAATGAAGGATCCCAAGAGAGTGAATTTTGTCTGCACCAAATTGAATGGGGCATGCATCCTTATGGTGCGATCATGTGCAACTGGAAAGGGTTAGAAGAGGCAAAGACAAAATCAAGATTTGGGATAGGATGCTTCCAAAGTTGAAAGGTAATTTTTTACCTTTTATTTATTAGTTGCATTTACTCAAGGAGTTGCAAAATTTGAGGCAAAGGAGATGGGTGGAAAATATTACATTAAGGAGTTTTACAAGCTCACAATTTAGGCTCGTTATGTTGAAGGTGATGAAGAGAAGATCTCAAGGTATGTAAATAGTCTTCGTATTTTCATACAAGATGAGTTTGGGATGTTCAAATTGCTGTTTGTAGAGGAAGCCTATCAATGTGCATTGAAGGCGGAAGAGAAGTTGTCAAGGGGACAACAAGATACAACAAGAGGAAGAAGGTGGTTTTCAAGAAGAAGAGGTCAAGTAAACATTGAAAGAGAACAACATACTCGTGAGAGAGAAGCTAAAACTTCTCACAATTAGAATCATACACCAAGAGGAAGAGGGCATCCTTGATGAGGAAGAGGATACTATGGTAGAGAATTCATGGGTATATGCTTTGGGTGTGAAGATGTTGGCCATTGAGCCTTTTGAGTGCCCACAAGCACAACAAAATAATGGTAGAAGAATTGAGGCTAGCAATCACATTGCACAAGTGGGTGAGGAAAGTGTTGCATTATCCAATCACATGGAAGAACCATAATATGAAGAAGTTCTCAGGATGAGGAGAGTTATGCTAAAACCAACAAAGGAGGAGGATGAACTAGTGCAAAGAAACAAATTTTTTTGCACCATAAGGAAATCTGGAGATAAGTGCTGTAAGGTTATTATTGATAGTTGTACAAATAATTTGGTGTCTAGTAAGATGGTATAAAAGCTTGGGTTGAAAAGGATAGCACACCCAAATCCGTATAAAGTGTCTTGGTTGCAAAAAGGACATCATAGTTTAGTGAATGAACAACGTATGGTGAATATCCAATTTGGGTCCTATAGGGATGAAGTTTTGAGTGACATTAATGCCCATAGATGTATGTCACGTGTTGTTGGCTAGACCATGACAATTTGATAGGAATGTTGTGCATGATGATAGACCGAATACCTACACGCTTGTGAAGGATGGTAGGGAATTTACATTAAGCCCAGTGAAGGATAAAGGAGAAGTGGACAACAATCCTAATGTGTTAGTTTTTGGAATTTTTTTTTGAAAGAGGCAAAGAAAGAGAAGTCATGTTTTGCTTTCATTCATAAACCCATGAAAGTTGGGACAACAAATAAGTGGACAACAATCCTAAAGTGTTAGTTTTTGGAATTTGTTTTTGAAAGAGGCAAAGAAAGAGAAATCATGTTTTGCTTTCATTCATAAACCCATGAAAGTTGGGACAACGGATAAGTTGAGTGAAATTACATATCAAGTGCAATCTTTGTTGAGAAAATATGCTGAAATTGTTTCAAAGGATTTACTGGGTGGATTGCCAACCTTGAGGAGCATTAACCATCACATGGATTTGATTTCGGATCTAGTTTACAAGGTAGTGTATAGGCTGACACCTATGGAGAACGAGGAAGTGAAGAGACAAGTGAAAGAGTTGTTGGAGAAGGGTTTAATAATAAAGCTCAAGTCCATGCACAATTCCAATAGTGTTAGCATCTAAGAAAAATGGGGAATGGCATATGTGCTCGGATTCGAGAGCCATTAACAAGATCACAATCAAGTATAGGTTTCCATTGCCATAGTTGGATGCTATGATGGATTGTTTGAGAGAAGCAAGGTAATTCACAATGGTTGATTTGAAGGATGGGTACCTCAAATCAGAATTAGAGAAGGTGATGAGTGGAAACCCATGCTCAAGACAAATGATGGTTTGTATGATGCCACTTGGGTTGACAAATACACCAAACACATTCATGAGACTCATGAATAAAGTATTGAAGCCATATCTTGGTAAGTTTGTTAGTGTTTTTAGATGACAACTTGATTTTTAGCAAGATAAAAGAATAATTGATGTATTCGAAGCTAGTGTTGCAAAAGTTGAAAGAGTAGAACTTGGTGGTCAACTTAAAGAAATGCAGTTTTATGAATGAAGAATTAGTTTATATGGGTTTTGTGGTCTCGCATGAGGGATTGAGAATGGATCAAAAAAGACAAAGGCCATTGTTGAGTGGGCATCACGAAGGAGTATGTTTGAAGCGAGAAGTTTTCATGGGTTAGCTAGTTCTTACCAAAAATTCATTTGAAATTTTAGCAAAATATGTGCACCCATTATGGAAGCAACGAGAGGTGAAAGAAAAGAGTTGAAATTGACAGTTGCAACTAAAAGTAGTTTTCAAATTTTGAAGAAAAGGGTCATAGAACAACCGTTGTTAGCATTGCCAGATTTCAATAGAGTGTTCCAAGTTGATTGTGATGCTAGTTAGGCATTGGTAGGAGCAATTTTGAGTCAATAGGGCAAGCCCATTGTTTAGTTTAGTGAGAAGTTGAATGATACTAAGTGGAATTATTCCATTTATGATCAAGGATTCTATGCTATTGTTCGGACCATGAAGAAGTGGAGGCATTATTTTCTGCCTAAGGAGTTTGTTTTGTATACATATCATCAAACAATGCAGTTCATAAACAACCGAGGTAAGTTGAACCAAAAGTCAATGAAATGGATTGAATCTCTTCAAAGTTTTTGTAAACATAGAAGTGGCAACTCAAATAGAGTTGTAGATGCATTGAGTAGAAGGTGTCTTGTGGTGAATGAGATGAAAGGAGAAGTAGTTGGTTTTGACTCAATGAGAGATTTGTATGAGGAAGATTTGGATTTTGGAGATGCTTTGGTAGCGTGGAAGAGCCCGACCGACATGGATAGAACTCCATGGCTGAAATTCTTTTTGTCGGATGGTTTGTTGTTCAAAGGACGATGGTTGTGTGTACCTCAAGGATCAATGAGGGAAAATTTTAGAAGGGAAAAGCATAGTGGAGGACTAGCTGGTCATTTTGGTGTGGATAAAACATTGGCGTGAGAGTTAATATTGGCCAAGGACGAGTGTGGATGCAAGGAAGTTTGCGTAAGGGTATAGGGTTTGCCAACATGCTAAAGGCAAAAGTTAAAATGCAAGATTTTATAAGCCATTATTGAAAAGACCATGGGAAGATATAAGCATGAATTTCGTTCTTGGGTTTCCAAGGATACAAATAGGTAATAATTCTATATTTTGTTTGTTATAGATTTTTAAAAATGACACACTTCATTACATGTAAGAAGTCAAGTGATGCCGCAAACATTGTTAAATTGTTTTTCAAAGAGGTAGTAAGCTTGCATGTATTGCTGAAGAGCATAGTTTTGGATTAGGATACAAAGTTTGCTTTTCACTTTTGAAGAGCTTTGTGGAGAAAGTTGGGCACAAGGTTGAGTTTCTGTTTAGTGTATCATCGACAAAGAGATGAGCAAACAACGGTAGTGAATGGAAACCTCCATAATTTGTTGAGATGCTAGATAGGGAACAAACCCCAATAGTGGAATATGATTCTAGCACAAACCGAGTTTGTTTACAACAACTTAGTCAATAAAAGTACAACAAATAATCTATTTCAGATTGTCTATGGTTGTAGCCCAAGATGTGTTACCGAATTGAGAGGTACAGAGGTGTTATCGAAATGAGAGGTACAGTTGAGTTGAGAAGAATTGCAAAAACGGAGGACTATGTTGAGTATATGAAAGAAGTACATCAAGAAGTGAGAGAAGTTGGAGATGAATGTCATGAATTACATACAATGTGCAAACTTTAAGAGAAGAGAACAAGAATTCTATGTAGGTGACTTGGTTTTGGTTCATTTAAGAAAAGAACGGTTACCAAGAGGTACATACAATAAGCTCAAGTGGAAGTAGATTGGGCTATATAAAATTATGAGAAAATTTGGGGCAAATGTTGACGAGCTAGAGCTATCGGATGGGATTGACAACATGCCTATCTTTAATGTAGCAAATTTGTACCCTTATCATGAGGGCCAAGTGAGTGATGAGGTCGTAAGTTCAACTGTTTCAAGTGCAGATTTGGAGACAATAGCTACTTGAGAAGGCAAGGAAAGCAATAGAGACAATGATAGATTTGATAATCGTCAAGAGAACAAGAGGCAACAGGTATACAAAGTATTTGGTCAAGTGGAAGGATAGAAAAAATAAAGACAAAACTTGGACAAGTGCATTTGAGGTTTTCATGTATGGAAAACCATTAGAGGAGCTCATTCCAAGTTCATGAACAGTGTAGTCATGGTTAGGGAGTCCAAGAAGGACGGCCTTAGACCACACAACCTAACACACACATGCGCAATGGATATATAGATCATTCTTTTCATTTATAAAATGATGGGTTACTAATTTTTTGAATGTGGCCTTTCTATCCTATGGTTTCACACTTATAAGCTATTACAATGGAGCTCTTGGCTCTCATAATGCAGTCTATTTCCATGTGTGCCTCGCTATTCTAGCATAATCCTCCCTTCCTCCTAGAATGAGGATAATGATGCTAGTGCTAAAGGAATAATACCTAATGCTTTACTCAACATGCCTTTATATAGGCCTCTCCAAGTGCAACGTGTCAAGGAAGATCTATGCAAGGGTGACCACACTCTGGCACATGTCCTCCAAGGCCGAAAACTCACTAACACATGCCCAATGGTTTGCTGGGTCATGCTTAGCCTTCAAGTGCTTCATGCTTTTGCACACTAACGTGCCTTTCTTCTTCCTCTATGAATTAGACTCACTCCATTTCCCTGTTCACCACTAACCTCACACACTTGGTGCCTTCGAGGTTCTTTGTAGGTTGATAGATACTTCTGTGCATCTCTGTGTAGGCCTTCCTCATGCAATTGCGCACCGCCAACCTTAGTGCATCCTTACTTGCTTCCTTCGTGTAGCTCAACCTTTGCAAACAATCCTTTGAACAAGATTACTTCCGTGCGTATGTTCTTTTGTATCATTGTCACAAACCCCTAGATTTGCTTGCACGTCATCGCACAAGTCTTCTCTATCATGCTTTTGTATTTGCGTGCATACTTCTCCAACACTAGGACAACTCTAAATTATGTAAACCTGGACTCCAAATTCTGCGCAACTCCAAGCTGCATCTTTTTCTGCGCCCTGCGCAGTCTTGAGCGTTTTCAATATGCTTGGGAGTTCAAAGAAGCACTTTAAAAGTTGGAGGTAGTTAGAAAGGATTTGAGTGTGGTAGTTGAGGAGAGCTTTAGTTGGTAAAAGAGCAAGGGGGGAGAAAGATGAAGCTTGCTAGGGATTGACGTGTTCAAAACAAAACAAAGAGTGTATCTAGTTGATTGAGGGATTGTGTCTAGGATGTATCGTCTTAATGTTTGTGTTCAATAGACAAGACAATTATATGCGTGTGTCAAATCTTTGTACTGCTATCTTCAATGCAATAAAGAGTGAGTTTTGGGTTCAAGTTTGAGTCTTGCATCTAAAAGTGTGTCCATTGAAGTGTGAATAAGTCTAGTTTGGGGAACAAGGCTGCCATTAACGAGTGCATCACTTTAGCACACATTTGGAGCCCCATTAATGTGCTCTAAGGAAGAAATAACATTGTTTGTTTGAAAGTATAAATTGCAATTAGGCACCATTATGATAGTTTCACTTGAGCAGTTTGTTCTTGTGCATCCCTCATGGTTCCATCACTGCTTGAAAGGTACTGATAGCTCCTTACTCTTGGCTATTTTTTGCTTTGAACATGTTGGTTCCAAATAGACAAAGTTTTGCTAACATAAATGTTCTCTTGGATGTAGAATCCAATATGTAGATGTTAGGAACTTGCTTGCACATAGATTAATCTAGCAAAAAAAATATATAACAAATATGCACTGAACTGAAAGAAGGCATAAATATTGTATTGAAATAACATAAGCACACTACAAAGCATCGCTGGCCTCTTTGACGGGGCAACCTCTCTTGAGCACGGCTCAATACAAGATATTCAATAGATGATCCTTCCTCTTACACAAATTCTCTATTTAAAATAATTTACTCAATACAACAACTACTTCCTGTTGGAAAATGCTTACAACACTAATGGTTGTGGAAGAGAGAGAAATACCAAAAGTATATGCAGGAAATTATGCCAAATTTGAAAGGCCTAGGTGGACAGCAAATAGACAACAAAAATTGAAATAGGGGAGGGGAAGATAATGTAGTAACAAACAATTAAAATTGCATATATATAAGTTTGAAAAATTCTTTCTACAATCACAACTACAGCTGTATAGAAATAACTCACAAAATAACCTCAAAAGGACTTTCCTTGTTTTCTTTGACTGCTGTCAACAAAATGCATATATCTTGGTGTTGCTACTCTGTTTTTCTCTGTTTTGCTATTTTCTCTTTGCTATGGACTGCTGGTCTTCTCTGTAGCTCTGTTCTGTTTTCATCTTCTTTGCCCTTGCTACTTACTATTTTCTACAGGCTGCTGTATATTTTTCCCAAGCTACGGACTGCTGTTGCAGTTAACTCCCCTGTTCTTCTTATAGGCTGCACATAACCCCTTCATAGATTGCTGCTGCGTTGAATTGGTTCTCCTATTGTTTTTTTTTTTACTACACTAAACAACTGTCTTATTTACCACGCATATTTTCCCTCCAAACAAGCCAAACGGGCTCCAAATTTTAAATTTGAAAGGTTGCATTTAATTTTTGCAGCTGTCAATTTTTGGAGCTAGTTGGGGAGTTAGGTAAGTGTCAAATAATATTTTAACACTCCCTTTTATTTTTGACCTTCTTACCATGGTCAGTTGGATTTTTCTGTCTTCAAAACCTCTTTATAACTTCTCTTTAGCTTTCCAAATGATTTCTGCATCTTTTTTATGCATGTTTGAAGCTTTGTTATTGAAGTTCGTAGCTCTGTTGATGGAGTCCATAGCTGGACTGTTGAAATTTGCAGCTACCTTGACGAAATCCGTAGCCGGATTGTAATCTATAGCTAGATTGATGAAATTCGTAGCTAGACTGTCAATATCCGTAGCTAGACTATAATCTGTAGTTGGACTGATGAAATCTGTAGCTACTTTGTTGTAAGACTCCGAAGCTACCATAACACTTTGTAGGCCTAATGTTGCTGCATTTATATCCCCTAACCTTCCTCTTAGATGCATGAAAGTGTCTTTAGATAAAGGCTTAGTAAAAATATCGGCTAGTTGCTGATTTGACTTGCAAAAACTAAGCTCTATGACACAATTTTCAACTAATTTATGAATAAAATGATACCTAATTGCGATGTTTGCTCCTACCATGAAACACAGGGTTATTTGACAATGCTATGGATGATACATTGTCACAATAGACCATAGAAGCTCCTTGTTGTTCCTCATGCAAGTCTAAAAGTATCTTTCTCAACCATATAGCCTGGGATGCTATTCCATTGGCTGCAATGTATTCTGCTTCAACTGTAGAAAGTGACACTATGGGTTGTTTTTTTAAAGCCCAATATATGACTCTTGATCCAAGATGAAATACATACTTCGAAGTGCTCTTTCGGTCATCAAGGCTGTCTGCCCAATCATTGTCCGTGTAACCAACAAGTTGAAACTCATCTGTTGCTGCATACAAAACTCCATAATCCCTTGTTCCATTCATCTACCTCAATATCCTCTTCCCTGTTTGCCAATGTGTCTCCTTTGGTGTCTCCATGAATCTAGATATGAGGCTGACTACATATATGATGTCTGGCCTTGTTGCAGTCAAATAAATTAGGCTTCCCACTAGGCTCTTATAGCGTGTGGGGTCTACATTGCTGTTGCAATCATCTTTGCACAACTTAAGATTTGTCTCGGTTGGAGTGAATACAGGCTTGCTGTCCAGCATATTGAACCTCTCTAAGATCTCTTTTGCATACTTAGTTTGGCATATGAATATGCCTTCATCCATTTGCTTGACTTTTATCCCAAGAAAATACTTTAAAAAGCCCGAATTAGTCATTTCAAATTCGTTTTTCATGGCTGTTTTGAATTCTTCAATGGACTGATTTGCATTTTCGGTGAATATTAGATCATTCACATACAATACAACAATCAAAATACTTTCTTTGCATGCTTTGATGTATAGTGTGGGCTCACTTTGACTTTTGCTAAAACCGTTGCTCAACAAATACGAGTCTATACCGCTGTACCATGCTTTTGGGGCTTGCTTGAGTCCATACAATGCCTTTTTTAGCCTATACACTTTGTTCTCATGACTGAAAATATCATGTCCGGGTGGCTATCCCACATATACCTCTTCTTCTAGCTCTCCATTCAAGAATGCCAACTTCACATCTATTTGATGCACCTTTCACTTGTGTTGGACAGCAATGGCTATGATTGTCTTTACCGTTTTTAGCTTTCCTACGGGTGCAAACATTTCATTGTAATCACGTCCAGGCCTTTGCTTGTAGCCCTTCACCACCAGCGTTGCCTTATGTCTCTCTATCTTGTCTTTGGAAGTAGTTTTTGTTTTGTATACCCACTTAACTCCTATGCCTCTTTTCTTTTTGGTAGGTCAACTAATTCCCATGTGTCATTTCTCTCTATGGTGTGCATCTTTTTTGTCCATTGCCTCACACCACTTGCTGTCCTTGATTGCTTCTTCAAAGTAGATAGGATCAACTGATAAAAAAAGTGCATAATTCATAGTTTCATCTTCGTTTTGCTCATACCTGGACTGCTCATAGACTTCTTGCAAGCTTCTTGTCCTTACTTGATGTTGACTTGAGTTGGAGGAGGATGTTGACTCATGAACAACTCCTTGGCCTCTTTGATGGCTGCTGCCACTAGATGATTCAACGCTTTGTGAAATAGGGGTCCAAGTTGGTGCATTGGTCTCTGTACCACTTGCTGTTTCAGATTCGACAAAGGGTCCAACAACCTTTGTTTTCACATGCTCTTCTCTGTCTCTCTTCCCAAGCCTCATGCTCAATAAATTGAACATCCCGTCTGATTATGAGATCTTTGGTGATGGGATTGTATGACCAGTATGCCTTTGATTGGTCACTATACCTTATGAAAATACATTTCTCACCTTTGTAATCCCACTTGCTCCTTTGCTTGGGCACATGTGCATATGCCACACAACCGAACGCTATAAGTTGTTCTACACTTGGCTTCCGGTTGCTCCATGCTTCTTGAGGGATCACATCCCTTACACTCTTTGTTGGACAAATGTTCAACAAGTACACGGCTGTTGCTACAACTTCAACCCAAAAAATCATTAGGCAAACCCTTTGCCTTTAGCATGCTCCTTACCATCTCTTGGATGGTTCTATTCTTCCTCTCAGCCACACTATTTTGCTGTGATGTATACCTGGCTGTAAATTGCTTATTTATGTCATGATCCTTGCAAAAATTCATGAACTCATTGGAGATATACTCTCCCCCTCTATCTGTCCTTAAAATCTTGATGTAGTGGGCACTTTGCTTCTCCACCATGGCCTTGAATTGCTTGAAGTTTAGAAATGCTTTTGATTTGTTCTTCAAGAAGCACACCCATATCTTCCGGTTGTGATCATCAATGAATGTCATGAAATAGACATTCTTGGATAGGAGGGGGTCTTCATTGGACCACACAAATCCGAATGTATCAATTTTAAAGGAGCTCTAGCTCTCCATGCTTTACCCACGAGAAATGCACTCCTATGTTGCTTCCCCAATATGCATCCTTCATACACCTTGTTTCGCTGTGCTATAAGGGGCAACCCTTTCACCATGTGCTTCTTGTGAAGAAGGCTCAACGTTTCAAAGCTCAAATGCTCGTACCTAAGATGCCAAAGAGTAGACTCATCTACTACCATAGTTTTAAACGCTGCTGTGAGGTCACTTTGCATTCTCAATGGAAACATCCGATTATTTGACATCTTGACTGCTGCAATCTGCCTATTGCAACTACTCTTATCAAAGATGATGCATTCTCCATTCTCAAATCTGACCTTGTACCCTTTTTGGACAAGCTGCCTTATGCTGATAAGGTTGTGTTTCAACTTGGGTACATAATACAAATTTTGAATCTATCTTTTGTCACCTTGCTTGGTGTGGATAAAAATGCTGTCTTTGCCCATGACGGGAACCTTCTCATTGTTTTCCATCTTCACTTTTGATTTGATTTGAGTCATCAATGTGGTTGAACATCTCTTTGTTCCCACTCATGTGGTTGTGACAACCACTATCCAAGTACCATGTTTCTTTACTACTTTGCTCGGCAATGTTGCATGTTATAAATAAGCTTCCTCCTTTCTCATTCTTATTGGGTTCAGCGTATTGTGTATGAGAGAAATTACAATTTTGTTTATTCATGTCATACTCCTTTCTACACTCATTTGCATAGTGCCCATACTGCTTGCAATAATAGCATTTGACGCTAGATTTATCATACCTTTGTGTAGATCTTCCTCTAAAAGTGTTACTGCTCCTTCCTCTTCCTCTTCCATGTGACTCTTGATGGCTATGTCTTCCACCTTCTTGACTACTGCAAGTTCTTCCTCTTCCTCTATTGTTTGATCCTATCCTCCTTCCTTTCACATTCACATTGGTCTTGAATGCTTGCTCATGGGAAAAGGTGGTTGATCTATTCAACTTTTGTTCATGGGTTTGCAAAAAACCCATTAGTTCATCCACCGTCATTTGCTTCAAATCCTTTGACTCTTCTATTGCAACCACAATAGGTTTAAATCTAATTGGAAGTCTCCTCAACACTTTTTCAATGACCCTATGATCTTCAAGGTTATCACCACATGTCTTCATTTGATTGGCAATGTTCATTGTCCTTGTGAAGAAGTCAATGATAGACTCATTCTCCTTCTGCAACTTGACAAGCTTCACCTTGTCACTCCCTTGATATGCATTCTACAAAATATCATATGCTTGTTTGGAATGGACAACTGCTGCTATCCTAGGAAATATAGAATCAACTATGCCATTTGTATATAACTAAGTGTTTTGACATCTTTCCTCCTATTCTCCTTTAATACATTCTTTTGTGCTTAGGTCAAAGCATTGAAGGTTGCCATGTCTGCAACCTCATTATACCCAACTTCAACTAATTCCCATAGCTCTTGAGAGTTGAATATTGTTTTCATTTTGATGCTCCACACATCATAGTTTTTTCCATCAAACATAGGGAGTTGTTGCCATGACCTTGAACTTCCTGCTGTCATGTTTAAATGGACTCACACTTCGGCTCTGATACCAGTTGTTGGAAAATGCTTACAACACTAATCGCTGTCGAAGAGAGAAATACCAAAAATATATGCAAGAAAATTATGCCAAATTTGAAAGGCTTAGGGGGGTAGCAAATAGACAACAAAAATTGAAATAGGGGAAGGGAAGAGAATGTAGTAACAAATAATTAAAATTGTATATATATAAGTTTGAAAAATTCCTTCTACAATCACAGCGACAGTTGTATAGAAATAACTCACAAAATAACCTCAAAAGGACTTTCCTTGTTCTCTTTGACTACGGTCAACAAAATGCATATATCTTGGTGCTGCTACTCTGTTTTCCCCTATTCTATTGTTCTCTCCCTTTTGGGTATGTACTGCTGGTCTTCTCTGTAGCTCTGCTCTGTTTCCTTCTTTGCCCTTGCTACTTACTATTCTTATAGGGTGCTGTATATTCTTCCCAAGCTACGGACTGTTGTTGTAGTTAACTCCCCTGTTCTTCTTACACGCTGCACATACCCCCTTCATAGATTGCTGCTGCATTGAATTGGTTCTCCAATTGTTTTTTTTTTGACTACACCTAACAATTGTCTTATTTACCATGCATATTTTCCTCCCAAACAAGCCAAACGAGCTCCAAATTTCAAATTTGAAAGGCTGCATTTAATTCCTGCAGCTGTCAATTTCCGGAACTAGCTAGGGAGTTAGGTAAGTGTAAAAAATAATAATATTTTAACACTTACATGTGGGATAATTAAAAATAACTAATGAGACGACTTACAAAGCATATGCACCCAAGCTTTTATTAATAACACGTAATACACAATAACTAAGGCGTCTTAACATGCTCTCTTTTTAAAAAAAGCTGTGTCCTCAAAGCTTGAGATGAGGAAACTATTGCTGTAATTGGATTAGGGGTTCCCACATTGTGTCTTCTAGTTTCATGTTGCACCATTGTAATGGAAGCTTTGTGATAGGGTGGTTGCGGAGCTGGCATAAGCGCCTATCTAGGATAGACTTATGTTTGAATAGGATAGAACCTTTAGTGTCAAGCTCGGGGAGTGTAGTTTGGGCTCGAACATGTTGACTAATGACCTTCTTCAAACATGATACATGGAAAACAAAATGGATCTTGGATGAAGAGGGAAGCTCCAACTTGTATGCCATTGGATGAATATTCTGGAGCACTTTATGAGGACCATAAAACTTGGTTGTTTCTTGGAGGATCACTTATAAGGTTGTAGTCGGAGACAAACCCTATTGCCCACGTTAAAACCCTGTTCCTAGTAGTGTCAATCGACTTGTTTCTTCAAGCAGTTTTGTGTCATATGGAGGTTATTTTTGAGAGTTCCAAGGATATTTGTACATGTGTTGAATGTGGAATTAACTTCTTGTACCTTGGAACTTTCTAGAAGGTATGTTTGAAGAGAGGGTGGTCGCTGACCATAGATGGCTTCATAAGGTGTCATCATGGTGGTAGTGTGATATGTGGAGTTGTACCATTCAGCAAGTCGTAACCATTTAATCGAGTGAGTCTATTGATCGGAGACAAAGCAATGTAGATAGGTCTCAAAGCATCTGTTGACAGGTTTTTTTTGACTGTCCGTTTGCGGATAGTAGGCGGAGCTCATTATAAGTTGGGTGTTGCAATAGTGAAAAAGTTCCTTCCATAGTTACTAGTAAAAGTGGAAGCACGTTCACGAACAATTGAAGTAGATATCCCATGGAGGTGGGAAATTTGAACAAGAAAGGTTTGGGCAATGATGGAGGTGGTAAAAGGATGGGCGGGGGGTAGAAAATGGGCATACTTGGAAAGGTGATCTTCTACCACCAGAATCATCGATTTCCCTCCTAAATTTGGTAGTCCACCTAAATCCATGCAAATATCGGTCAACACCCTGATGGGAATAGGGAAGGGCTAGAGCATGCTTGGGGTTGACATTGTTTACCCTTTGTTGTATTGACAGGCCTCACATTTTGCTACAAACTGTTTGATGTCATGTTTAATGCCTTCCCAAAAAATTCTAGTGGACGCTTTTATTTGTTTTAAAAAATTTGAGTGGCCAATTAATGGTGAGGCATTCAGCTCAAGTAGAATTGTCTCTCGTATTGCCAATTTGGGAACCTATGTCAAACGACCTCTATGCCTTAAATAGTGACCATCCCAAGAGTAATTTGATTGAGATGAAGGATTAATGGTCACTTGTTAGATGAGTCGTTGAATTTGGGCATCCTAGGACCATTCTTATTGTGCCTTGTGCACCCACTTTGGAGTGGGGAAGGACAATGCACACAAAATTGTCTATTCTTCATACTTGCGAGACAATGCATATGTGACAACATTGTCCTTACCTTTCTTTTAGGTAATCTCATAGTTATAGCCCATTAGTTTGGTTACCCACTTATGTTGCTTGGGTGAAGAGACTCTTTGCCCCAAGTAGTAATTGAGATTATGGTGATCAATTTTGATGCAGAAGTGTGTCCCGACTAGGAATGGGCGCCACTTGTTTATTGTATGAAGGACGACAAGCATTTCCTTCTCATATGTTAAGTGGACAAAGTTTTTCCTTGTAAGTGCCTTGCTGGGTAATGCAAGGGGTTGACCTTCCTGCATTAGGACAGCTCCAATTCCATTGTCTGAGGATCACTTTCGATGACAAAGGGTTTGGAAAAGTTAGGCATAGCCATAACTGGCATATTACAAATTGCTTGTTTGAGAAGCTTGAAGGTTGTTTCTTCCACCTCTCACTGATAAAAGACATCTTTTTTCAACATGGCTGTCAATGGAGTTGCAATTTTTTGATAATCCTAGAACTTTTTATAATACCCAGTGAGGTCTAAAAATTTGCTAAGGCTCTTGATTGTTTTTGGTTTAGGCCAATTTTTCATAGCCCTTTTTTTTTTTTTTTTTGGGATCCACTTTAAATCCCTCAAAGATGATGTTCCTAGATAATCAATCTCATTTTGGCCAAAATCACACTATGATTGTTTGGCACATAAGTGGTTCTCAGAAAGAAGTTGGAAGGTTTGTTCGAGATGCAGCATTAGATGCTCTTTCAAGGTTTGACTGTAAACAAGGATGTCATCAAAGAATACTATGATTTATTTGCGGAGAAATGGCTAGAAGATCTTGTTCATTGAGCCCTGATATGTTGACAGAGTATTGGTGAGGCTAAAGGGCATGACGAGTAACTTGTAATGACCACCATGAGTTTGGAAGCCAGTCTTAGGAGTATTTCCTTCCTTTGATGTTGATCTAATGATAGCTTGACCTCAAGTCAAGTGTCGAGAAGAAGCGAGTTCAATGCAATTCGTCCAATAGCTCATCAATCACCATAATGGAAAACTTGCCCTTGATTGTGAGTTTATTCAATGCTCTAAGTAAAGTCAATACAATGGCATCAAGACCCATCTTTTTTTCGTTCCAATAATATAGGGGAAGATTAAGGACTGATGCTTGGTCTAATGACTCCTACTTTCAACAATTCTTGCACCTTTTTTTTCGATTTCATTCTTCTATAGAAATGGGCACTGGTAAGGACAAATGTTTGGAGGTACATAGCTTGGAATAAGCTGAATGGCATGAGCTTCAGGCTGCTGTGGAGGTAACCCTTTAGGTTCCATAAAGACAAATGTATGCTTAGAAAATATTTCTTGTAAGTCAGGGTGTTGGTTGGAATTAGATGATTCATTGCGCTGGATGGCGCAAAGCTGGGTGACAATCCCATGAGATCCCTTTTTCAGCAACTCATCTATCCAATGAGAGCTAATAACGCTTGTTGATCCATGAATGAATCCTTTTAAGGTGTGTTGCTGAAGTTTGTCAGCAAATTGCATTGTTTGGAAAAGTCCCATAGGATAGGTCTTAGCATTCGAAGCCACTATGCTTCCAAAATATGTTGTAGCATTCTAGAGGTAGAACAAACATGTCTAATTTCTTATTATAATCCTCCAATGAGATTCGAACATTGTTGCATTTTTCCTTACAAGATAAGGTTTCGCCATTTGCTATCATGACCTCAAAACTTGAACATGGATACACAACAATTGACTTATTTGGCTAGCCGAGAGCCAATGAAGTGTGCGCTGTCAGAATCAATGAGGGTTGTGAGGGGATGTTTTATAAAGTACTCTCTGAACTTCATTATTTGAGGAGCGGTGATGCTAGCCAATGCATGCATCAAAGTTTTTGGTGTGATGTTCTCTTTGATATCATGTTCTTCCTTTTCTTCCTTTGGGGCGTTTGGTGCATCTTCCCATTCGCGAACTCTGGAGTTGACTCTACATCAAGTAGGTATAGTTTTCACTCCACACATTGGTGGCCAGGAGTGAATTTATTATTCACTATTGTAACTTAATTTTTTTCTTGCCAGGTTCGCATCTTAGCCTCTGTTAGGCGTTTGATGGGTCTAATTCTTGGGTTTGGGAATGTTTCTTCGTGGTGGTGTGGAATTCCAAAATGGGTGGGATTCGGAAGACCTATGTTGGGTTGTGAACTTTTTTTCGACCAACTTAACTAATCCAATGACTGCCATCATAACTTGAAGTTTGAACATTTTCACCTTGGCTTTAATATCCTCTTTTAGGCCATTGATGAAACTACTTTTGAAGAATTCATCGATCAATGCTTACATTTTGTTGGCGAGTTTTTCAAATTCTATCTTATATTCCCAAACATAACCAATCTACCGCAATTTGGTTAGGGATCCCGCTAAATGCTCATATGCTCTTGGGCCAAATCAAACTAATAGGACTTCACAAAATTTTGACCATTGTGGAATACCATTAGATTTTTCATACAAGTGGAACCACTAGACAATTTCTTTTGCAAGGTTGAAAGAGGCTATAGGTACCTTGTCTTGGAATGGGGTGCCATGCAAATGGAAATATTGGTCTGCCCTGAGATCCAACTAGTGGGATCTTTACCATCAAATTTAGAAAAATCCAATTAGGGACTACGTGGCATTCCCTCAGAATGGGAGTTGTGTTTAGAATTGTTGCTTGGACTAGTTCCCAAATCGCAACTACTTAGTTCATGGAGAGAATTCATCATGCTTGTCTGTTGGGCATATTGATGCTGGAGAGTTGGGATTGGAGGTCATCTTGTATGGCATGTATTTTTGCTAGAAGGTTAGCAAGATGTTGCTCCATTCCCCTTGATCAAGTCAGTGCTACCATATTGGGGTGCCAGGGAGGGGGGGAGTTCTAGGGTTTTTCGAAAAGTGTTACTGGACTTATACACCAAAATAATTGGTTTGATGAGATGATTGTAGGCACCCTAACTTTGAATAATTTTTTCCCAGACTTTTTCAAACTATCTGGGTACTGCACTGTGTTCAGGAAACTATTTTGGAATATTTTGACCCTTTTTGGATTTTATTGTTTTTGTAGGATGCCAAAATAGTTTGAACCTTTCTGATTATCGTGGTTATTGTATTTCCAACAAAAATCCGTTTCAAATCTATGACTCCAAGAGTGCTAAGGTTATGACAGGGAAGGTTAGTAACTTACTATAGAGTGTGTTTGGTGTATGAGCTCGTAAATTTACTTATCATATTTGTAAATAGTGTCGGCCCAATATTTTAGAGCTCTCACTATGGAGGATTGCACCGTCCTGTAGCCCACTATCCTGTCTCTGAGGTATGACGTGAGTACCTTCTCAGGGCTAATTGCTTACTGGTGCATCACAAAATACAAATGACCGAAGACTTCCTATGGCGAAATAAAAACCTTAGTCACTTGCTATACAATGAAAACTACGGGAAAACTAAAATCTGTATACAATGTTGTTTGAGGTCTGGGTATTGGGGGGACAATGGGACACCCCTCACTTCACGGATAACAATGAATCGACTTAGCCAATACTCAACATTTTGTGAGTTTTAAAACTGCTGAAACATAGTTTCTAACCTAAAAAAAACTTGCAAGAAAAAAATGCCAGATTTGCTGCCAAAAACTTAGCGCCACCATTTTTGTTACCTCTTTTTGATTACCAAGATCTCGATTGGGAGAGGTGAGAGCATACAGTGGGTGGTCCCAAAAAGTCTGAAACTGATGAAGTTGCTACGGAACATGGCCTTGGAAAGTGCTCTGATACCAGATGTTAGGACCTTGCTTGTACACAGATTAATCTAGCAACAAAATTATAAAAAATATGCACTGAATCGAAAGAAGACATAAATATTTTATTGAAATAATAGAAGCACACAACAAAATATTGCAGGTCTATTTGAGGGGGCAACCTCCTTTGAGGACCGCTCAATACAAAATATTCAATGGATGATCCTTCCTCTTACACAAGCTCTCTATCTAAATTAATTTATCCAAGACAACTATTTCTTTCCGCACGTGAGATAAGTACAAATAGCTAATGGGATGATTTACAAAGCATATGCATCCAAACTTTTATTAATAACACCTAATACAAAATAAAGGCATTAGGACAAATGGGTCCTAACAGTAGAACAGATTTATAGAGCTGTGTGACAACCATTACTTTTTATTCATCAATTTTCGCCGGACACATTCAGACCGACTAGCTTCTCTAGAGGCATACTCCTCAATAGTTTAACCAACTCTTCGGAGGAAAAAAAAAAAATATTAATTTACAGTTTGCTATATGATAGAAAATGATGCAATGCAGATCACAGATTACAGAGATCATTTGATATAGAAACTCTAGGACACTTCCATGAATTGACAACGTCCAACATTCCTGCAACAAAAAACTCAAAATGTAAACAAATGAATACCAATACTAAATCGTAGCATGTACTAATATGACTGAAATGATTTGGTGGTCCCACTTTGACATAAACTTTTTGATCTTAGTCAACCTCAGAAAGACTGTGTAGTTGCTTGCAGAACAACAAATCAATCAAATCGACTATGTTTCTCAACGTGGTTTCTGTATACTGCTTTAGAACTGCATCTGGCATAATCTAAACAAAGTCTTGAAACAATATTCTCTGAACACTTACCAGCACTCCTGTAGCCTTCAAGATTACCATGTATGCTAATACCATTTCAGGAATAGAAAAACACAGATGGAGTGCAGAGAAACAAGGGGCATTTGTTATTAATGGTCAATGCTTATATATAATTACAGAATGAAATAACTGCCCACATGTTTAACAATTACACGCCAATGAGTATTCACAAAAAGTATACCCCTTACTCTTGGCGCCCCCTTCGCCTTCACTCATCTGAACGAGAATTACAAAATATATCAGGTGCAAAAGTTAGTGTGTAGCAATTTTTAGTTGAAGTTTTATTTTCTTTTTCATTTCAAATTTTCTTGTTAACTTTTCATTGTTGGGAAAGGTTATGTTGTCTAGGAAAAGAGAATTGCCTTTCTTTGTATTATTGTTATGATTTTTTCTTTATGAATGATGGAGTGTATCAGATTATGCCGCACAAGCCATCTACAGAGGGGCTACTTCTTGGTTTTGATGTGCTTTTAGAGTCAAACTTCATGAAAGAGGCCCAGATCTAGGTCAAACTTAGCTGAAAGGTTCAAGACTTTTTTTGGTAGTCTTTAGAGAATTACTAGCAGCTTTTCAATCCTCATCCTCTCCTTCGCTATCAAAATTTCAAGATCTTTCCCACAATGTAGTTTTTCTTACCTTGAACACTAATTTTGATCACCTTATTTTATAAAAATTATGAAATTTGTGTTTCTTATTGTTAGCAAATGATTGAAGAGATGTTTGTGAAAAGCACTTGATGATTTGATCAGTGCATCGATCTTATTTATCATACCAAAAATTGGTTACAGCAATGGTTACAACAGTTATGGAGGTTCTCGGTTTAGACATTAACTAAAATTCGTTAAGTCTTTATTAAATTATTTACCACCCCCTCTTGATGACTAAACTAGAGACAGCTCCAAGTTTGTCTCAAAACTTTACAAAAAGAATAGAACCAAGAGGTTTAGTCATTAGATCTGCCGCCTGCTCTGTAAAAGCACAAAAGTGAAGAGAAATGTCACTAGAATCAACCAATTGTCGAATGTAGTGATGATGTATCTTATGTGTTTGGTGCGAGCATGAAAAACATGATTCTTTACTAACTTCAATACACTTTGATTATCACAAAATAGTGGAGTAGGTGTATATGAAAGCAGTTGCAAATCAGTAAGAATCCGGCGTAGCCAAATTGATTCACAACTTGTACTGACTGTTGCTTTGTATTTTGCTTCAGTGGAAGAGAGAGCAACGGTATGTTGAAGCTTGCTTTGCCATGAAACAACTCCTGAACCTAAAGAGAACATATACGCGGTGGTAGATTTCCGAGTATCAACTGATCCTCCCCAATCAGAGTCTGTATAACCAAGCACTCCGAAATTTGTTGTCCTCTGATAGAGAATGCCAAAGTCAAGAGTTCCTTTTACATATCGCAAACCATGTTTTGCTGTTGTCCAGTGTACTAGCTTCGGTTGAGACAAAAACCGAGAAAGGTAGCTAACAACAAAACATAAATCTGGTCGATTGGTGGTAAGATAATCAAGCTGCTTACCAACTGTCTATATAATGATTCATTGCCCAGTGATGAATCATCATGCGCTGATAATTTCAGCCCTACCTCCTCAAGTGTAGAAGCAGAATTACAATCCACCATTCCAAACTTCTTCAAAAGAGTAGTGACATATTTGACTTGAGCAATGAAAATGGAGTGGTCATGTTGCCAAAATTCTACACCCAAACAATAGTGCAGGAGGCCTAAATCAGTGATATCAAAAGGAGTGCACAAATTTGATTTGACTTTCTGAATCGCTGTGTCTCTACTACTTGTGATTGCAAGGTCATCAACATACACAATGAGTATCGCAATGTCATCATCCGTGCTTTTGATATAGAGATTCGGATCAGATGGACTCTATTTGAATCCAGAATCTTGTAGATGTTGATCAATTTTGTTGTCCCAGGCTCGAGGACCCTGTTTAAGCTCATAAAGAGACTTCACCAATTTGCAAACCAAATGATCATGACCAGTTTCTTGAAAACCTTTAGGGTGCACCATGTATACTTCATCCAAATCATCTTTAAGGAAAGCACTTTTGACATCCATTTGAAATACTTTTCAACTAAATTGAGATGCGATAGAAATAAGTAACGGAAATGTGACCATTTTTGCAGTAGGAGCAAAAGTCTCCTCATAGTCTATTCCCTCCTGTTGTGAAAATCCTTTTGCAACAAGACGGGCTTTGTACTTGTCCAAAGTACCATCAGCGTTGAATTTGATTTTGGACACCCATTTTCATTCAATGAGTTGCTTACTTGGAGGTAAATCCACCAATGTCTAGGTATTGTTTCTCATCAAGGCATCATATTTTGATTGCATCGCTTTCTTCCACTCAGGTTTGTCCTTGCATCAGAATATCGTTGGGGCTCTGAAATATTGAAAAGATCGGAAGCAAGAGCAAAATACATAAGCTCTTCATCATCAGTTGAATCCACAACTGACTTCCTTGGTTGCCGAGACTGTGTATGAGATTGAGGAAGGTAACCCTCTTGTACATCCTGTAGAGTGGTGTAATACCACTGGGGTCTCTTCTGTACCAAGGATTCTTGTTCTTGCTGAACAACAAATAGAGAAGTGGTCGACTCAAGTTGACGACGCTGATACACTAATGGAGTGTTAGCCATAGATTGCTGCATTGAAAACTGTGAGGGTGTCTCCAAAACATGTGGTTCCTCATCTTTCAGAGGAAGTACAATACTAGAAACCTCTGGATTATCAGAGACAACTTGCTGATTACAAACAAAAAATGATTATATTTCTTTTACATCAACATCTCGACTAATGACGATCTTGTTAGTAGACACATCTATTAGTCTATATGCCTTGGATTGAGTACTATAACCAACAAAGTAATATCGTGCACATTTAGAATCTAGTTTACTTCTTTGTTTCTTAGGAACGAGAGCATATGCAGTAGAACCAAAAACACGAAAATGTGTTACGTCTGATTTGATGCTAGACTAGGCTTCTTTTGGAGTGATGTTCTCCAAAGCCTTGCAGGGACTTTTGTTTAGTATGTAGACTGTCGTGTTTACTACTTCTCCCTAGTATTTATATGGCACACCTCTGTTGTGCATCATGGATCGAGCCATTTCCATGATTGTGCGATTTCGCCTTTCAACCACTCCATTCTGTTGAGGAGTGTATGGGGTTGTTAGCTGCCGATGAATTCCTTCCTTGCCTCAATAGTTCTGAAATTGCTTTGAAGTGAATTCTCCCCCATTAGTAGATCGTAAGGTTTTGATCCTCCAACTTGTTTAATTTTCTACCAGTGCTTTGAATTCTACGAACTCAACAAAATAGTCAGGGTTCTTGTTCAAGAACTAGACCCACATTTTTCGATGAAAATTGTCTACAAACAACAAAAAATACCTTGCATCAAGAATAGTAAATGGCTTCCAAGATGGCTCGCATAAAACTGCATGGACAAGATCAAGGAGCCCCTTTGCTCACCAGGCACCTTTAGTGGGAAAAGGTTTTTGCTTCTGTTTGTTAGCCAAACAACCTACACATATATCGTGCTTGCCCTGGATAGTAAGCAATCCAAGAACCATATTCAATGTTTGGAGTCTGGCCAAATACTGAGATTGAGATGGCCAAATCTCTCATGCCATACAACACTGGTATTATCCTCCACAATTAATGCATTCAAACTGACAGTGGTAGGATCAACAAGTTTATACAAGCCATTTTGCCCAATTTCTAGGGCTATGACTGTCATTTTTGATATCAGACATTGCATTTTTTTCTTGATAAATTGACCATAATGTGAGGGTTTTCAGTTAACTGGCTGATTGATATAAGATTTTTGTTCATCTTGGGTACATACATAACATTCTTGACTATGAACTTTGCAACATTATTCAATACAATGCATATATCTCCTATCCCTTCCGTAGCATGTGATCTACCATCACCCAAGGAAGCTGAATTTGAAATTTTTTCTTTTGTAGTGAAATTAACATATTAGTCTTTTTGACATGTAAAATGCCATGATGCACTGGAATAAAAAAACCAATCATTGGTAGTCCTCTCATTGGAACATGACGCCATGAGAGCATATTCTTCCTCAGACTCAACTTCAATTGCTGCCACATTTGCATGCCCTTTTGCCTTGTTATGTGTTAGATCATATAGTCTTTTTTTGCATTCTTTCTTAATATGACCAAAATTTGGACAATAATAACATTTTACCTTGAATTTTGAGGAAGATGAAGATGCATCTAAATGTCTTTTCCATTTACCTTTTGATTGGGCAGCAAATGCATTTTCCGATTGCCCAGAATTGGGATCACTCAAGTGTGTCTGTCTGCGTTCATTTTGCAGCAAATATGAACTCCCCTGATCAAAAGTGAGAGTGTTACTCTCTGTCATCAGGGGCAAAGCTTCCACGAACGATTCATAAGAAGGTATCAGGGTATTCAGAACAAGAGCCACCATATCATCGTCATCCACCTTTTTGTTGATCGCTGACAATTGGTCACAGAGATCTTTCATCCGTAATAAATGCTCTGGCAGAGACCCACTTTTCGATATTTTTATGAAAAACAACATATTTTTCAAATAAAGTATTTGACTCTTTTCCAAAATCCGGTACTTGTTCTTGAGATTGGTCCATAGTGCACTTGCGTGTGCAGCATTTTGGACCTTTGGAATCATATCATCTGACACAAAGTTTCAATAACAAAAGGGGCTTCTTTATGACGTTTGTCATAATCGATGAATTTCGTTGTCGGTCATTGTTCTGTGTCAAGTATAATCTTGTCACAATCATGGAATTTTGCAATTGTCAAGATTTTATGACTCCATATATTATAATTCTGTCCAGTTAATTTTTGGGCCTCATGAAGGATGAAATTTTGAATATTGGTCATTTTTCACTTCGAAAAATAATTTTTTAACCAAGAAAATAAAATTCTGACAATTTGTCGAACTTATTTTATTTTTTTGATTTTTATTTATTGTTTTGATTTTGTGCAAATTTTCAACCACCCAAAAATCACACAAAAAGAAAAACCAGAAAATTTGTGAAAAATAAATTGTGAACTCATTGAAATTTTTGGATCTGACTGGAAGTTATTGGTTCTGCTAAGTTTTTTTTTTTTTTAAATTAATTTATTTAAAATATCTACCTGTGTCCTTCCTCGAACTCTTGTTTCCTTTTTCGACTGTATTTTCTGCGTGCCCTACAGGTTGCTCAACTGGGAGCTTTGATTGTATGTTTCGCATGCCCTACAGGGTGCAATCACTTTTCTTTCCTCGTTTCCCTTCTTGGGTCCTTCGTCCTCATTGTTTTTCCTTGACTGTTGCCCTTGTGTCCCTTTCCGTGATTCTCCAAAATGCAACTGTATGTTGATCGATGGTGATGGAATTCTTTTCCACGACCTTTCTGCGTGTCTCTGCGACCCACGACCTTTGTGTGATTTATCTCCGCGCTTCTGCTGCTCCGTTTTCCTTCTGCGAACCTACAAACTTAACACTTTTTCGCGAACCCTTCCACGATTCTTCATGGGATTTTTTGCAGGGTGTCATGATGGTGGATGAGATTGTTTGAAATATGTTGCGATTTCTCTTCCACGGGACCGTGTCTTCTTCTCCACACCTTCGATCTCCTCTTCCTCTCGTTCGTAACCTAGAACCAACTTTTTATCGAATGAAATACTCGTACCGTGCTGGCTTCCTCGAGTGGTGGCTCTGATACCATTGTTAGCAAATGATTGAAGAGATGTTTGTGAAAAACACTTGATGATTTGAACAGTGCATCGATCTTATTTATCATACAAAAAATTGCTTACAGCAGTTGTGGAGGTTATCGGTTTAGACATTAACTAAAATTAGTTATGTCTTTATTACATTATTTAACACTTATTTCATCATTTTGTTGAAGAGGACCTGCAAAGGCTATTGCTGTTTAAATCATCTATAAATTGTGGCCATGACACTAACCTTAATTCCAAAATTGTTTTTCAATTTTCTAATACCAAAGATGATCAACACGAGCACTCTGATATCACATAGTAAGCAAACGTGAACTAAGACTTTGGGGCTAGCCTCTAAAGAATTAAAAACCACTACTAAGCCTTTTTTTAAGATTACAGGTGCGAGGCCACTACCATGTCTGTGACTCCACATTAAACATTTACATATGCCGCACAACAGATCCATGATTTCTTTGTGGGGGGTCTTAAAAATTTACATATGCCACACAACAGATTTGTGATTGCTTTGTGGGGGGTCTCTAGAGTGTTTTAAAACATTCTAATAAGTTTGGCAATATTCCCAATCCTTATGCAGTGACTTGACTGTTCACTTATACATGTAAATAATATGTGGTTATTGCAACTATTGGATGATTCAGTTGCCTTTGTTAGCTTCTTTATTTGGCCTTGCTCTCATTTTCTTGTTTTTCACTTATAGATGAATTTCTCCAAGAAGCTTTCTTGGCTTGTTGGTCAAATGCAGTGCTCTGTTCTGGGTTTTGATGCAATTTGTTGGGCTCAATGTAGTGAATCTTTTTGTTGGGTTTATTTTTTACTTCTTGGGGGTGAAAAGTTAATAGCATATTATCAAGATTCTTTTGACAGGCATTGGAGTATTGAAATCTCAACCTAACATGGACTCGGTGGGTCATCTTTTGTTGGAGGTGCAAATAGTTGTAGGAGCAGGTGCAAGTTTGATAGCATATTATTGGGATTTTTTGACAGGCATTGGTCACATTAATCTTCTATAACATTGAGGAAGGAAAACCCAATGTAACATGGAGCCTTCTAGATTCGGTGGATCATCTTTTTTTGGAGGTGCAAATAGTTGGAGCAGTCCAACATCACTTTGCTTGTCGATGAGTGTCCCTCTGGCTCATCTTGAGGTCTGAGCCCATTAGCTTTGTATGAAGACAAACCATACCCCAAACGGCAATGCAATTGTAGCCTTTGTAGTTGAGAATGTTTCATTTTCAGGCTTCCTCTTTATTATGAAACCAACACATGATATTGTTTTTTGATTGAGATTTGCATGGCTCTCTGAGGACTTTATACATTAATAGGGCCAGAGTTGCCTCGCTTTGCTTTATGCAATGTACTACATCTTCAACAGAAAACCTTCAGCGATGGATCTTCCCATTTTCCCAATTCCAAAATCATCATTTCATACATTTATTGATGCTGCAGGAGGATTTGTGACGAGGCTACCCCTATGGGGCCCGTTGGGTAGTGTAGACCTTAAAGGCCTCAACTAACTGTCAAAATAAATCTCATCACAAATTTATTCTCACCCTTGGATGTTAGGAGACCTACTTGTTGACATTATATTAAACGGTTTTTAGTGGATGTTACTATTCTAGGATTTCTTTCTTTGTGCTCGCCTTTAGGTCCTCTACGTCTCTTACACATTCTGATTTTTCTGCTTTGTTGTATATTTTGTGGAACTTGCTTTATTACCTGTTTTGCTTCATTGCATTTCTTGTAGAACTCGCTTTGTCACATTTCTTGTATACTTTCCTGAATTTTTTTTGTACTTGTGTTACAAGCTCCCATTTTACACTGTTCATTGTACTTTAGTAGTCACATTGGGCATTTTTGGCCACTTTTGCAGATAATATATAACTTGAGTTAACTTAAATATTTAGCTATGGATGCACATCTTTATTCTTATTTTATGCAATGTATTGCTTGTCATCCTCTGCATCAAGCGTAGTTAATACACAAGACCAATGTAGTTGTTGAAATCAAATTTGTATTAAGCAGCGTTATGCATTAGAATTTAAAAATGATCATAGTCCATAGGCGGTGTAACTACTCCCTCGTTTTTTTTTTTTGTTAGGGTGAACAAATGCAGAAGCTAAGTTTTTTTTGTTAATTAGTAAAAGACAATATTGCTATAAGTATAATGCAACAGGCTTTTAAGAGGTTTGCTTCCTCCTACCTAACTCAGCAAGAAACACAAGCATCTCATTTTAAGCCCCATCTGTACATACAATGGATTTTCTAAACAAATGGATGTTGCACATGTTTTTTCTTCATCTAAATCTTTACAAGAATCAATATAATTGCTGAATAAAGGTAAGGCAGTTCCAATATTAAGCAACGAAATGGACAATTGATTGGCTACACAGTGCAGAGTTCCACTTCCTTAGCCAGGGGTAATCAAGATGGTGGACTACTATGTGATGCATGATGGCTCCAACTCTTGGTTACTCTTGTTCTTGATACACACTTAAACCGGTTGATGTACCATATCAGGTGTTACCTCAGGCTAAAATAATAGATTTTAGCAAAAGTCAGACGTTCTAGAATGTGTAAGCTTGCATTTAAGCAATCTTTCATCATACCAGGACGTATTTGAATTAAACTCATTTAAAAAAGTTTTTTAATCATACAATCTTTCACATACTGACTGACCATGAATTTTACCATTTAACCCCATGAATCTAGACATTATTGGTGTTATTTACCAAGAAATAATATCTTTGTTTGAAGATATCTTTCTGAGAAGGCTTGAAGTCTGGTAAGAATCTGTCTAGCTAGCAGCTTCGTGGATCTTATCTTTGTAAGTTTCGGAGGTAGCTTGAGTTTTTAAATAAAGCTGTTGTGGCTTGTGCAGTTGTAAAACAGGGGACTTTAGGCAGGGAGATCTAGTTTCAATACTAGCGGGTAGGGAGTTTCTTTTCCATTGTATTCATGCCAAAGAGAATGTTTCCAATGGAAGAAACAAAATGAAAGAAATAGCTTATATTATTGTCCCCAAATGACCACAGTAGGTCAATGGGACACAGTAGTGCATTCAAATACAATAGAAATTACTTTGGGAAAAAGAACCCTAATTTTTAGAAGTAACTAACACTAGAAGCACTAATACACTATGACATAAATAAAAAGGGAAATATCCCAGGACAAAGCAAGGAGCTGCTGAAGATCAAAGCTGGAAATGAAGGCTAGAGACCAGTGCTGTCACACAATTGTTGCTAAGCTCGGGCTAGGACCGATGACATCATCATGAAAAGGCCTATGCAGGAGCTTATAATGTCCATAGGGGAATGCCCAGGGCTAAGGGATCAGGATGGGAGGAAGCAAGATATTCCCCATAAAACTGCTTTTAACATTCAAGGCCTACACACCTCTTGAGTAGAGAGAAAATGTGTAAGAATGCGCTTCTATATGGGCATTAATTTCTCATTAGGAGTTCATGGTGTGACAATATAGAATATTAATTATAATTGGAGATGTTCACCCAATATGAGATGCACCATAAAAAAGGATAACATTAGGTTATGATGAATAAATTTTCAGCTGTAACTTTGAACCTCCATAATTGATTGGCAAATTGTGGCAGCTAATAAAGAAATGGAAACTATAAACACATTCACATGTTTCAAGCCCCAAGGCCTATGCAGGAAGGTGAATATTACCTAGCTTCATGGGAAGAAAGGATCCAACAGCTATGAGATACATGGGAAATAGGAGGAGAGCAACATAAGAAATTTAGTTTCCTAGCTTATATAATATATAGGGAAAGAAAGACATAAATTATATGTGAATGACCAAAATGGTCAATGGGATTGTAAAATTACAACCAGCTTAAAATAGTCAAAGAGGGACCATTTCCAATGAAATAAAATAAACTAAAAATCCGTTCATCCAAAGCATGGGAGATCTTGCCAACATTTATAAGGGCACACAACCCAAATGTGATCGAATGCCATAAATTATTTGTAGTCATTCCTTTTTTACCATCACAAAGTAGTAGTATTGGAAACAGTGGCCAGACTATCAATTCGTAAGAAGTCCCTGAGGCTGAGTTTAAAAATGTCCTTCGAAGAATGGCCTTGGTGGAGTGCTGGTGATGCTATCCTTGGGGTAGTAGATAGCTATGTGCTCTCCTAATGGTCAAGCTGACTGGTGGAATTGGTAAAGGTGGTGGGAAGGCGGGTCTAGTGAGAAGGAATGGTCCTGGGGTTGGGGGAGTGGCTATCAACGTGGGAGAGTGGCTGTCACATTGGAAAGGGGTAATTAGAAGGAAATAATCAAACAAATTGGTCAAGAGGGTCTCTGTAGAGCCTAGTATTGGATTATTGTCATCTGCCAAGGAGAGCCAAACATCCCTACTCATTCCCAAAAAAAATAAAATAAGATGCAGTAACACCCTCGAATCTCATAGTGGATGGGACAGAGGAAAATGACATCCTCCTGTAAAAAAAATCACAAGTTGAGCAAGAATACACAGAGTATGTGATTGTTTATTCACCAAGGAGATAGCCTATTAAATAGGTTCATAACAAGCTCCTATGAAAAACGAGGTGGGCACAGTAAGCGTATAATAGACTTACCCGAGTAACAACATAACAATAAGTGGCTATAATACTACAACAAGAAGATATAAGAAGATATTAAGATTTAAATAAGCTTATACAAACAATTATTCTAATACCCTCCCTTAATGACTAAAGCGGAAATAACTCCAAACTTATCTTGGAATTTTACTAATTTTTCTTTACACAAAGGTTTAGTCACTATATCAATTGGTTGCTCAGAGGTAGGACAATAATAAAGACATGTTTTCATTAGTAACCAACTGTTGGATTCTTCACCATCTTTAGTACACTTTGGTTGTCATAGTAGATAGGTAGGTGCCAATGAATCAAGTTGAAGATCCTCCAATACTGACTGAATCCATATCAACCGTCTATTTGCACTAACAATTGCTTTGTACTTTGCATTAGAAGACAATCTTGTTGTATTTTGAACCTTACTCTGCCATGAAAAGGATCCTAAACCAAGAGTGAATACATAACCTGTTGTAGACTTTCTAGAACAAACTGATCTTGCCCAATTTGAATTAGTTTACCCTTTTAGTTCAAAGTCAATGATTGTTTATACAAAATGCCAAAACCAAGAGTACTTTTGACATATCTAAGAACACACTTTTGTAGCGTGCCAATGCTTTAATTTTCTTCATGTGGTTTAGCCATGAAGCAAGAAAGATAACTTACTGCAAAACATAAATTTGATCCAGTAGTGGTAAGATAAATCAAACTACCTGCTAATTGCCGATACATTATTTCATTGACCAGTGGTGAATCAGTGTTAGTTGGGAGTTTTGTCCCAACTTACATAGATGTAGTCGTTGGATTACAATCATGCATTCTGAATTTTTCCAACAAGGATTTTGCATATTTTGTTTGGGATTGTATAGCCAAAATTGTAACACTGCAGAAACACCACACTTGAACAATATTGAAGCATGTAGACAATATTGAAGCATGCCTAGATCAACGATTTAAAACACAAAACAAATATCGGCTTTCACTTGTTTAATCAAATCATTGTTGCTTTTAGTGATGGCAAGATCACCATATGCAATTAGAATCATTGTCATCACCAACCAATTTAACATAGAGTAGATTCTGCATCACATCTCTTAAAACTAGACTCTCTAAGATTTTGTCTATTTTGAAGTTTCGGGCTCAAGGAGCCTACTTAAGTCCATACAAGGACTTCACTAACATGCAAACTAATATTCTTTACTAGGAATCTGAAATTCCTGTGGCTGTACCATAGACACCTCTAAGTCTCCATTCAGAAAAAGAACATTTTTCACATCCATCTCAAATACCTGCCAACCAAACTGAGCAACAATAGATATAATCATTCTAAATGTTACCATTTTCGCTGTAGGAGCAAATGTTTTTTTATTATCTACTCCCTTTTCTTGTGCATAACCTTTAGGAACAAGATGAGCTTTATATTTGTCTCAAGAACCATCTAATTTACATTTTAGTATTTTACCTTATAAATCCATTTATAACCATTGGATTTTTATACCTTGGGGTAGCTTAGATAAAACCCAAGCACCATTCTTTATGAGTGCATCATACTCCACCTTCATGGCATATTCCCATTCTAACTTCCCTTTAGCATCTGCATAACCACTGAGCTCAAAAATTTGTGAAACAATGGAATTGAGAGCAAAAGTAACCTGCTCAGGATTTTGTACCACTTGTTTTCCTAATCTTGTGGATCTACCTTTCAAAGAAACTAGAAGATCTTCTTGCTAACTATCCTGCATTGTGCTATAGTACCATTTTGGTCGTTTGTGCTGACTTGTGGAACCACTTGTGCCACTAGGACCTTCCATGGAGCTAGACTGTTTAGGGGTTTCCTTTTTAAAGCCCTGTTCCATTTTATTTCTAGAACTCTATTCACATTCATTAGTAGGAATCCAAAGATTACTAGTATTTGTAGGTTTACCATCTTTTGAGAAATAAGGAAATTCTTATCTATGTTGACATTTCTATGCACAATTATTTGATTTGAAAATATCTAGTAACTTACACGTTTTGGAATTCTCATTATAGCCAACAAACATGTACTTTTTACTCTGCATCTAAACCACTTCTTTTCATTTTAGGGATTAATGCAAAAGTAGTACAACAAAACATGTGGAAATCACTTACATCAAGATTTCTTTTTGACCACGCTTCTTCTAGAGTAACATTTTGCACAACTTTAAAGGGATACTTGTTCAAGATAAACACTACAGTGTGTTAACAACTTTTACTCAGTACTGAAAAGGTACATTCTAATTTGCATCATACACTGTGCAATCTCCATGATAATCATGTTCCTCCTTTCCACTACTCCATTCTGCTGTGGAGTGCAAGGAGTTGTAAACTGCTTATGTATACCTTCCTTTGTGCAATGTGCATTGAATTGCTTGGAGACAAATTCTCCACCATTGTCTGACTTAAAAGTTTTGATCTTTTTATCTGTTTGAGTTTCAACCGATGTTTTTCATATAACAAAATCAACAAAACATTTTGATTTCTTCTTAAGAAAGTACATCCGTATTTTTCGAGAGAAATCATCAACTATCAACAAGAAATAAAGGGCACCAGATACAATGTTCGTTTTATAAGACCATGAAGATCTGGATGTACCAAATCTAACACATTCTGCCTTCCATGCTTTACCAGTAGGAAAGGGTTCCCTGATTTATTTATCCAATTGGCATCCTTCACAAACATCTTGATTTTATTGAATAGATGGGAGTCCATTCACCATTTTATTTTTACTCAAGATATTTAAATACTGGTAATATAAATGACCATGTTTTTCATGCCATAAAGTACTAAACTACTCAATTGTTGCTAAAGCATACTATTCTAATGATTTAGGATTTTCAAGTTTATACAAACCTCTTTCCCTTATACCAACAACAACAAGCTTATCATTGAGTGTATTGACATTACATTTGTTTCCTTCAAACTTAACTACTAGTTGTTTGTTTTTGATAATTTCAGCAATGGACAAAATGTTTTTATTCATGTGGTACATATCTGACATTAGTAAATGTATATTTGTACTCATTGTTCAAAATGATTTGTACATCTTCACATCTCTTAATTTCATGTGTCCATCCATCACCTAAAGAAACAGTTTCATTACTATTATTCTCAATAAAGTTTACATAGCAATCACAGTGACATGTGTAGTGTCATGAAGCTCCTGAGTCGAAATACCAACTTTGTGACTCACATGATTGGTCTTGTGTTGTTGCAAAAACAAATTTAGTAGATGCCTCTTTTTCTGCAATATTAACATGTATAGGTTTCTTGTTTGAATTAGCCATACCATCTTTTCTCTTTCTACAATCTTTCTTAAAATGACTTGGGCTTACAATAAAAACACTTACATTTTGTTTTCTTGGAATCACTTACATTGTTCTTTGAAGAATATTTGTTTGCCGACCATTTTTCCTTGCCTTTTGTCTTTGCCATAAAAGCATTTTCTGTAGATGTGGATGTTGAAGCTATGGACTATTCCTGCGCCCTTTCCTTATGTATGAGAAGTGTGCTTAACTACTCAAAGTCTAATCTCCGTGTTTTTGCAATCAAGGTGTAATGACTCCATAAACGAATCATATGAAGGTGGTAAATTATGCATAACAAGAGTAAGGAGTTTTTACTCATTTACAAGCTTTTCTATCGCCTTCAAGTGATCACAGAGTTCTTTCAACTGTAACAAATACTTAGAAATGGATCCACCTTGCATCTTAATGAAAAATAGGAGATTTTTCAAATACAATATTCTTCTGGGTTTAGAAACTTAATATTTGGTCTTAAGATGTTTCCACAATTCTGGTGCAATAGTTGCATTTTTGATTTCCGGTATCAAATTATCAGCTATAGAGAGTTTTAATAGCATTAAGGCTTCACAATGACGTTAATCATAGTAATCAGGGTGGTATCTAGACTAGACTCTTTACTAAGTACAATTTGGTCAATACTCTAATACTCACAAATTGTAAGTATTTTATGACTCCATAAACTAAAATTTTTTTTTTGTCAATTTTTGTGAATCTGTGAACAACAGATGTTGTAAACTAGCCATTTTTACTTAATTTTTTATGAAAACAATAAAATGTGAAAAACTATAATGAATTTTGTAAATTTTTTTTTTGTATACTGATACTATCCTAAAATTGGACAATGCTGTCAGTTTTCAGCGAAAAACTTTTTACTGTTTGTGAGAAATTATATTAATTGTTTCTCGTAAAATTGCCTAAAAATCACTAAAACAATTAAATCTCGAGTGTTACAACCCCGTTTTCAAAAAATTCTTTTGCATGCGGACTAGGACATCAAACCAGACAATGTGCTGAAATTTTAAGGTTTTCTGGGTTACAGTTTTCCTCCAACTGAATTGGCTGCGTCTTTTTTAGGCTAGTTTTAGACTGATATTGAATTTTCTAAGGTTAAAATGATTTATGAGCAATTTAATCATAAAAACCTATATTCAACTATTTTGAAAACTTAGGATAAAATTTCATAAAATTTTTGGCCAATCAAGGAGACCCTGTGTATGTAAAGAAGAATAGCAGCTGTGCTTGTATTTGGAGTCCTTTGCTCAGCCAAACAGCAGTAAATTTACTGATTTCAGACTGATTTTGTGGCACTTTGAAGCACCACATACACCTGCTATGCCTCCCTTCGCTGAAAACGCCTCTTTGGCAACATAAATGCCTCCTTTTGATCAGGGACGCCTTCTTCTGAGCTGACCTAAACATCAACAGGGCTGATTTTTGCTATGCGACTCCAAACAGCAAAAAATTCTCTGAATGCACTCTCCCTTGAGACGCCACCTTCACCTGACTAAAAATTGAACCCTAAAATGGCACCTTACATTTTTAAAGTCTCACCAAAAATTCCTTTCACAAAAATGCTTTCAAACAGGGTTTCGATCAGCCAAAAAACTTTCAAACATGCTGCCTTGCTTCTGGTCTTCTCTTTCCTCTCACCACGTCCTTTGCAAATAAAGGTTTCTTCTCAAAAAATCTTCACTGGGTCTTCTTCCTCCTCGACAAGATTTCCTCACAGAGATTTCCTCCTCCCAGGGTCATGCACCATGAGCTTTGATTACCGTGTAAAATTAATTAACACAGGTTGAGCAAGAATACATAGACTATGTGATTGTTTATTCACCAAGGATATAGCCTATTAAATAAGATCATAACAAGTTCCTATGAAAAAGAAGGTGGGCACAACGGTAAGCGTAAAATAGACTTACCCGAGTAACAACATAACAAGAAATGGCTATAATACCAGAACGAAAAGATATTAAGTTTTAAATAAGCTTATACAAACAATTATTCTAATAACTCTCAACATCCTTCCAATCCAAAACTTAGCTTAAATGTCCATCCGACCCAAAAAAATTCAGTAAAGAGTCATGTATGTTGGGAAGCCTAATCAAAGAAGTTCGGAATACAGATACCACTTCTAAGTTCTAAATGTCAAATTCTTGAAATCTATAGATCTCATAAACCAGTTGGCCTCAGGTGATGACAATCTCTCATTTACTACATCCATCACTTAGTGAGAACCCCGAGACACTAAAAACCAGTTTTCTGTTGCATTTTGCTTCTTTTAGGAATTATTTATGATCTAAACATGTTTACCATTCCCCATAAAGTACTAGCTAAGCTATGTATATGGATGTGATTGCTTTACTTCTCACTTAGAGGTTCATTCTATTGGGATTCATAATTTGATATCTTATGTCTCATGTTGGAGTTTTCAAAATGAAAGAAGATTGGTTTATCTCTTATGCAGGTTAATCCCAAGTGTGACTGGAAGATATCTGTTTATGTGATCAATAATTGAAAGAGTGCAAACATTTTCTGCACGGGTTGCAATTCATTTGAAGACTTTTGATGTTCAAACAAAGCTGTTGGAACCACATTAAATGCATGTGGAACTAGAGATCATGGGTATGCACTGCCCATCGCTAAGTTGCTTGCTGGAAATAAAATGATAATTGCTCTGTAAGAAAATGATTGTGACTTTGGTCTTTGGTTAGGTCTCTTGTCAAAATTTAGTTTTGTAATATATCTAATTCCTTATACGCAATCCAATCTGATTCTATGTAGTTGTCAAGAAATATTCCTGTGCCAGTTCCTCACTTATTCTTTTAAGTTTTTAACCACTGATTAGTTCGTCATTTCTTCTTTCCTTTGTACTTTTTTTTGAATTTACCTTTAACCTTGTTGTCTTGCATTTAAGCTGGATTAAATGCAAAATCCATATTTGATCAAACACTAATATTGGGAAGTTCCAGTGCTGTGTCCACTCTTGTGCGACATGATGTTTTTCGACGGGACATTAAATATTTCTTTATTTTGCTGGTAATTATGGGTTACGACCATATGCTTATCTTCCTGCCCCTTTGCACTCCAATCTTTTCCAAGTTACGTACATAGATGTATGTGCTGCTTTGTGAGGTGAGATTCCTAACTGGTTGCTACATGGTCAAATTGTTGTTTTTGGAGTTAAGATACTTTATTTTAACCATGTTTTATTCAAGGATTATTTTGGAGATGCTTTTCTTAGTTTCGATGGTCACTGTGTTATTTCCATATATGCAACCCATAAAAGAGATGTACTGATGAGCTGTGTCAAGCGATTTCATTATTTTCCCAATTAGGATGTCAACTTGTGTGCTAGTTAATCCCGATATAAAATTAACTTGGGTTTTTATTACGCTTAATCTAGGCATCAGAATTACATTCAATGGCTTTTATGATATTTTCAGCTGTTTTCTGTAGCATGTCCTGAATTTAGTGGGCTCTGATTTCTGGCATCTTCCCAAAACTGCTTCAAGTGGTGACTACTTGTGCTGTAAAAATGAATAGGCATTGACCAAGCTGTCGGGTTTTTTTGAATGAAATGTTGTCTCACGGTTCCTTTTACATAGCTATTGTTGATGAAAGGACAGATAGTGGTTAAACTTTAATATAAAATTTGGGATGTTAATAGTGAATGCAACTAGTCAAATTGACAGCCTTCGTTTTCACTTATTTTCTATATATGGCTGTTGTATATATGACGAACAGGATCAGTAAAACAGGCTGGTTTTAAGTTTCTTCTGATTTTGTTGATATTAATGTGGTTAAGAAATATAGTCGAAATAAAATGCAAACTTTAATTCAACCCACTTTTAAATGAATTATAAACGAGAAGCCTGCTAAAACATTTAGCATTAAATTCAATGGACTTTGCTGTGATATCTGAAAGTTTTGAAAGACAATGCCAGTTTCATTGGAAAAGAAATGTCTATTTTCATTTAATAGAAAATGATCGAATTTATGATACTCACAGCTTGTGGTCTAGCAACTAAGCTGTTAGTTTTCCTTCGGTGCAGTGCGGAAATTATCCATATTCACATTTGACATACAGGTTGTTAGCATATTACGGACAAAATATTTTCACTGGTACATCTCAATTGAAAGCCAATTAAATGAATGTTGCAACATTCTGTTGGCCGTTATTGCCATGAGCAGGTAGCTGATTTGATGGCACTAGCTGATTTGCTGGCAATCATCTCATTATCCTCTAAAATTAAGATGGCTTTATTATCTTCCTGATTCTTGTTTGAATACCTGTTTATTACAAGCTATGATATTTTATACTATTTGCAAAATATCTCAGCATTTGAATCCAAACCTGCTTATACTCCAAGTTTTTCAGAGTATTTTAATTCTAAATATACATAAATTGCACAGAATTTTTTATTAAGAAAAATTACTAATGTTGAAGTTAAGTATATGCATTTATTATTTATAGTAACAGAATAAATTTAGGGATGAAGGCTTTCGATTCAATTTCACTTGAATGTTTACAGTAAACCTTAAACCCTTAATTTTTTTTTTTAAAGTAATGAATCCACAATAATATCATACTATATAAAACATACAAATTAGTCTATCAGGAGGAAAAGATGGATATTAACCAATCCATACCATTTGTCGAAAAGAGACCGTTGTCTTATGGTTCTTTTCTAGCATTCGTTTTAATAGTATTAAATATTATTTACATACTCCCCGAGTGTCGGGGTGGAGGGCCCCTTTACTCTTTTCTACCATGGAATGTGTGTCTCGCCAAATTGAAAACTATTATAATCAACTTGGTAGTGCTATTTTATTAAATAATTTTTTTTTTCAATTTTCCCTCATATAATACATCAACCATATGTAAATGAATTCATAAGTATAGGACAAATGATTTTCATTAGCTGGTATTTGGAATATTTCACACCATTACTATTTACTTAGGTTTATTGTCCAACCTAGGCCTATGCTGAACCCTCCGTTGCGAGTGGATTTGATTTGGATTTTGATGCTTCCAAGAAAAACCCTGGATAGGTGGCGGTAGGAGGTATATTAAGGGATAAGAGTGGAGAGCCAATCCTCACTTTCTCACAAGCTATCGAGAACCTATGCAGACCCCTCCCTTGTGAGTGAATTTAAATTTTTTTTTACGTTTGAAAGAAAAATAAGCCTAGAGTGTTGGGGACAGGTCTGTTGTGAGTGAATTTAAATTGAATTTTTGACACTTTTAAGAATGATCAAAGAGAGCTGGGGATGGGAGAGAGAATAAAATATAAGAATGAAGAGCCAACCCTCATTTTCTCACAAGCTACAAGGATCCAAACCAAGAAAATGACACAACTCCTCACTACTAATGCTTCTCTCTAGCAAGACAGAGATGGTACTCATCTCCTTTATTCATTGAGGGGGGTTCATCGATTGTGGTTCAAATTTTTTCCTTGGCCCTTCACGACATATATTTTCAATTTTGAGAATGGACCTTGTGTTAGACAAACCAATGGAGACCTATCTACAATTCTCGAGGTGCACATTCAATACAAAAGAGACCATAATAGATTCACTAACAGGGTAGTAAACTAGGGAGTTACAAATTATCTTCAAGAGGATTTGCATGTTTGGGTCAGGGGCAACTCATTATAAGCCCAAATTACTAATAACTTAGAGAAAATTCCCAAGGATGGTTAGACAACCACAAATTTTTGCTTTGTGAGGGTCTCAGCATGAGTCGAGAAATAATTGGGATTAGAAATGTGTTAAAAACACCACTTTATATCATGGGTTTCGTTTTCTATTTACTCCTATGTTGATTCTTATAAATAGAATTTCTTTCCCACCTAGAAGTTATGAGGTAGCTTACAAAATTGTTTAGTGTATTTTTTAGTTGTTTGAATTGCCATTTTTATGGTTTTGCTGGTTGTCCTTGTCACTCCCAACGCCCATTTAGAGTCCTTTTTAAAGTTTCACTTGTACATTTTTGCTAGCTATTTTTTCATCTTCTTGGAGCCTCGTTTGCGTCACTCTTTTTATGTCCTCTTTTATTATGTTCAGGGAGAAAAAAAGTTTTACAACAAATTCGTGTTTCAATGAAGATTGCAAGGAAACAAAGAGAATATTAAAAAATTCGGTAACAGATTAAAAAAGTAACAAGGCTTTTTAAAAATTAACAAGGTTTTAAAAGGAAAGGGATATGCAAACAATGAGGAAATAATTGATCTCTCTTGGGAAACATGATCCTAGAGGGTTTTGGAGAGAATTGTAACAAAATAGATAACATGTAGAGAACAACATTATAGATTCTAAATGGCTAGAATATGCAAAGTTATTGTATGAGCGAGGCCAAGATAAAGATATTTCCCCTATGATTAATATAACGGCTAAATTGTTGACCATGAGAGATATTAAGAAAGGGATTAGGACGCTAGTAGTGGATAAAGCGCTTGCCATAGATGGGTTATAAGGAGAACATTTAAAGTGGGGTTTGGGAGTTTACACATTGCACTTCAGAAGCATGTTCAATGGGGTCTTTTAGAATAGTTTTGTAGTAGATTGAATGATTAGTGTTGTCATTCTTATCTTCAAAAGTGGAGATGTTAACACCCTTTCAAACCATCATATGATTAATCCTCTTTTTGAAAAACTTTTTGGGACCATTAGAGAGTGCAAAATCAACAATTGGGCTACAAAGGGAGGGAAATGGGCTAAAGAAGAAGTGGGTTTCAAGGCAAAACACTCCACAATGGATTAATGCATCACTCTTAGGCCCCTGATTGAAAAAACATGGGATAAAAAGGGGCGGCGGAAGGGGGGGCAGGGGCAAGGGCGAGGGGAGGGGCGGGGAAGTTTTTTGATGTTTTGGTTGATTTCAAGAAAGAATTTGACATAGTGCCCAACATCAAATTGTGGAGCAGAATGAAAGAATTACGATTTTCAGAGATGTATAAAACTATGGTTCACATGCTCTATAGTTAGGGTCAAGCCACTACCTCCCACATTGTTTGGGATATACATAGACAAGTTAGAGGAGTGGATAAACAAAGTTGGTGGTGGTGGGGTTCACTTAACTAGTTATGTGGTAAAGTTGCCTTTGTACGCAAATGACATCAGCTTAATGACAAAAACAACATAGCTTGAGAGAGCACTCAAGGGCTTTTGGTTCGTAATGTGTGTGGAGTTTCCATGACGAACCCATCAATATGAGCCCTGTGCTTAATCCTAACAACTTGATTGTTATACTTGTTTTGTGTCATTGACTCTTCAACACAAACACTAGTGGTGTTTTGCAATGAATTGGAGGAAAGTAAAGGAAAATCGAACCATACCAATTAAGTAAACCAACTAGTGAAAATAACACAATAAAATAGAATCATAAAGAAAAATACTATCTCTTGGAGAAACTCAATTTGAGAAAATTCAAGAAGAGCGAGGTGATTCCTCTTCTTGCCAATATCTCTTCTTCAGCTGCAAGGGTACTACCTTCATGAGGTTTCATCAACATCCTTTACAATACAACAATGCTCAAGCTCATACATCTAATTGTCATTTTCTTACACACTCCCTTGCACACGCACACACAACCCAACTCACAAAACCAAAATAACCAATCACTAAGAGAACATCAATGAATACACAGATGAATCACTTTCTGACTTAATCCAAATCAACTACTCATTGACTGATTCTTTCTTTTTGCAATACTACAAAGGCTTACATATAATGCATCAAGAGAGAAACTTGAGAAGGAAGTTGAGACGATCAATAAATGGGAGATGTAACATTTGCAACAATTACTTTATATGTGATCATATTTTGGATTCTTCACAAAATTACTATGTTTAGTAATAAAAACTCAAAAATATAAACAACATCAAAGGAGGGGATAAATGAACAATCAAAGAATTAAAATGAGATTCTTACCATCCTTTTGTCCCTTAGAGCTCCTCTCTAAGATTTTCAAGCTGATTTGAATACAAAATTATTGGATTGTGAATTGCTTGATTGAGTTTTCAAATGGCTTCAATGGCTTCTTTGACTTGTTTGATAGCTTGACAAGAGACTAGTATGGAAATGCTTTGATAATGGTTGATAATGCAAGTATAATGGAGGCTTATGGCTTTCTAAGTTAAGTTGGCCATGGAGGAGTGGCTTGCATATATGTGTCAAAAGGGGGAAATCAATGCCTCATATTCAAACTTGAGCCATGAAGATCAAATGTGGAGGAATTTCCAAAGATTTAAAAATTCCATGGAAGCCTTTAAAATAGAGGCTTCTAGAGAGGAGAGGCCAAGTTAGAGGAGGTTCTAGAATTAGAGAATTTTAGAATCTCCTTAGGGATTAATTAGGATTAGTGAGGGATTATGATAGGGATTAAGTAGGTAATTAGGTACTAAGGGTGTAAGAAACGCTGGGTAGTAGGGTAGCTAGGGGGTGGGTGAATATAAAAGAATTTTAAATTGTCAAGTGGGTTAGTGGGTATATTAATAGTTAAGTAGGTTAGTAAGTTAATAGAGTGATTAACTGGTTTCAAGGGTATGGTAAGGTTCATGGGATGCAAGGAATTGATATATTATTTAATTGGCCAGGGATTTGGTTAATGGGTTAAATTGGTGGGCTTAATAGGATTATTAGGATGACCAGATTTAAGTGCATATATTTTGCCTCTCTTTGAAAGTATATTGCGAATGGACAAAGTGGAAGGTGTAATGGTCTTTCAAAGAAAAACCATATCATAGATGAAGATGTTGTTAGTAGGTATGATGCCCTCTCGAGGGAGCATATAGGGAGAAACGAGCCAGAGGGTCACTCGAATAGAAATCCTCGGGGTGGGATAAGACTAGGACAATGATAAGGGATTCAGATGCCCCAAGTATTGATGCAGCTATGATTGAGATGCCCCAAGCATAAATGTTGTGGGATAAAGTGGCTTAGCCTCGAGAGATGAGTTCTAGACAAACGATCAATGTCTAGAAGGGAGGTAGGTTGATTAAGACGATAAGATTGGAATTCTCGAGACATAGACATTATCCAGGAAGTAAAGAGACGGGATGGGCAACAAGCTAATGAGGATTCCCATAGCAAAGACATGTCAAGGACAACTGGAATCCTATAGGGAATATTGGATAAGTGATTCTAGATAATAAACGACTTTATGTTGGACTCATAGCTTAAAATGATGCAATAATGTCGAGTGATTCATCCAAGATGGGATGAGATTTGGGGGTTAATAGTGGCCAAGTTATCCCTAGGCACAATACCATGGCTAGGTGCTGCCTACATAGTTTTAGGAGACCTCAGGTTAATGTAGTTCTGACTCAGGATTGGGATGAATAACGAGATGGAAGGCCATGCCTTGAAAGACTTAAGGATGATAATTAATGATTAAATGGGATAATAGATTAGGAAATGAGATTTGGGGATTAAAATTAGTTGATAGGGTATAAGAATGGGTTTAGCGAATGTCAAATAGGTGATGGATGATACAAGAGGGGGTGAAATAGGAAAATGGGGGTGAAAAGGATCATTTTGACTTTTACCTTTAGTGAGATTAGTGCTCTGGAGTTAAAACCACAGACTGCATCCCACACGCATCACATCGTTGAGAGAGGGTCAGAGAGTTTCAGAGGCTCGCTGACGTAGGGCCACCAGTATGTAGTCAATCCCTAGCCCTATGTTTTTGGTGATTTGGCATTTATTTCTTCATTTTTGATTGTACATTTTGCGAGTACAATACCATGATTAAGGGCAATGCCCTTAGTGGCAATATTGTGCCCGTGAATCGTGATATTGTGGTCATGTGTTGCAGTATTGCAATCCTGTGACAAGCGACTTGTGGTATTGCAATACCGCAAGGAGTGATTATCGATATCGCAATATCGTATAGGGGAATCACGATTTTACATAACCGCAAGGTTTTTGTCATGGTTTTGCAAAACCATGGAACTCGAGTCGTGATATTGTTCTTGTTGTTGAGAAGGGCTAATTCATGATTAGCGATATTATGTTGGGTAGGATTAAAGGGTTAGGGTGTGGCTTAGAAGGGTTTAAGGACTTGGGAGGGGGTAGGGTAGATAGGATGAAGTTTGATAGGCTAGGGACTTAGGGTGATTGGATGTTAGGATCAAGTTAGTTGGGCTAGGCACTGAGGGTAAGTGAGTTAGTTGGGATAGGATTTGGTGAGGGGAAGTAGGTAAGTTAGGAGATATTAAGATGGAGGTTAGAGGGATGGGGGGGTTTAGGTGGGTTATGGGAATGAGAGTGATAATAAGTTGAGATGGGGGTTAATGTGCTGGAAAGTTTAGGATAGTTGAGTGAATAGGATTGAGGGTGGATTAAGTTAAGATGACTAAATTAATGTAGGATACGATAAGTGAGAGGGATGAAGATGGTAGGGACAAGGTATATAGGGGGATATATAGGATTAGGTAAAGATGGGTGAGAGATTAGGGTAATGAAATGAGGGAGAGTTTAGCTGATGGGGTGTATGGGTAATGGAATGAATAGAGGGTTTGGCTAATATGTTAGGATGATTAGATAGGATAGGCTAGGGATAAATGTGATTAGATGAGCCTATTGTGATAGGATGTATGATTGGTGCAGGGGGAGTTAGGAGTGATGGTGTCCCAACTATGATGACCCCAAGTTCTGCATGAGATACACTTATTGACACCAAAAGAGTATGATGTGCTACAATTAATTGGTTTATATTACATCACCACCATGCCGGTAGTGCAAATTGATAGAGCTTTGATCATGGCCTTGGTGGAGAGATGGCACTCGGAGATGAGTACCTTTCACTTTGTGATGGGAGAGATGACCATCACCCTAGAGGATGTGTTTCGGATTTTTTGGCTTCCAATGAGAGGTCACATGGTTTATTGGTGATCACACACCCTCAATGTGACAATGCAAATGCTAGTGGGGAGGTTACAGATTGGAGTGCGAGATGCACATGTAGACATTGATAGGTGTTTGAGGGAGGGCACTATCGACAGGGTGATGTTGGTGGTGATGTCTCTTGTGATCGACATACTCTTATCGAGCAAGAGCGGATAATGGTTCCACTTGGGCTTGGGAGACATGGTGTCAGACATGGTGCATGACTACAAAGTGTTTTCTGGGGTCCAGTAGTATTAACACACTTATATCAGGAGCTACACATGGGAGTGTATAGGGGAGTTGCGAGCCTTGGTCCATCTCTATTGTTGCAAATATGGATCTCGGAGCATACAGAGATAGAGCATCCCCTGGGTACTCGTGCAATCAAACAACCCCATGAGCCCATAGTATTCTGTTGGTACATCATTCTAGGGGTATAAAGAGGGCATCCGAGAGAGATGCAATATATAGGCAGGCATTAGATAGTTTGTGGCTAGAGCATATGTCGGTCAGGGGACAGTGCAAGGGGATCACCTATAGGGATGGGTGTAGTTTGAGCCATGGGTAGAGGAGGCAAATGTTACCCAATATATGTTGATGCAGAGTGTTACGAGGGTCAGAACAAGATCAACGGGAGATGCATGGCATTATATTATTGAGCATTATAGATTGGATTAGGTGACCAGAGGTAGTAGAGGTGGAAGAAGAGTGTGGTAATTTACTTTGTAAGACAATTGTGTGTTGCGACATGTTCTAGGTGAGTGAACACCTATTTGCTTGGAGTGATAGTATTCGAGAGGCCGCAATGGAGGATATTGGTAGATAGGGCATTGAGTTTGGACATGCATAATTACATGAGAGATTATATTATTGTTACAGTATCTATGGGATTATCAGACGTAGATCCTAGATGTTGATGTTTTAACAACATACACTACTTGGTGGACACAAAGGCAACCACTTAGGTTATTGAGATGTAGGCTAGAGTGAGGAGAGGTGCTGTGCAGAGACTCATACAGGCACAGGTGAGACATGGGAGGAGGTGAGTGAGGAGAGTACAAGATCTAGTACAGGTTCGACAGGATGGGTAGGGGGTCTTAATGCCATTGACATGGATGGGGGAGATCAAGGAGGGCCAGATGGGGGTCAGACAATCAATGTGGGATAGGCTAGAGGTAGCGGGGTATAGGTTGGAGGGAGCGGAGGTGGAGACGAAGTAGGGCCATCCTGACCATCCTTGACAAAGGATGAGAAAGCATTATTGGAGTGGCTTAGGACCGTGTCTCAGAGATTGCAAGGATCACTACAGAGAGGGACAAGATTAGGGCCCATTTACAAGGACAAATAGTACAGAGGAATGGCCAGTTAGCCTAGTGCACAGGGACATATCACATGATTATGGGTGCAAGTAACTACTTTGCAGGGACACATTCATAGTAGAGATGCCCAAATTTAGAGTAGGGGGGCCCAGATAGTGGTATTACAAAGTCATATTTGGAGACGAGATGTGTAGATCATGACTTTACAGGGTTAGATTGGGCAGTTGCAGACTCGGGTGAGGGATTTGATGGGAGAGGTATAGGTGGTCAAGAGGGCCATGGAGGAGGGGGATGTGGCTATGACAACGTGTGAGATGGATGGGGTTATGAGGCAGATCATGCGACTGACACGGGAGGCTCATTACTATAAATAATTATATGACACAACAATGCCACTTTAGTGATGTGCAATGACATTTAGAGCCAGTTCTTCATAATCCATGCACCAACATCCCAGGGGACAACCTGGATCATAGTCAAGGATGAATGAGACTTGTATTATATGATGGTTATTTGTATATTGTAATACATTGATGCCCATGGGTCTCATATTTTGTATCTATATATTTTGACATGGACTTCATGTGGACATTACAGACTGTTATATATGATTATGATTTTTGTGATATATGATGTAATGCGTTATGATTTTGTTGTTTTGAGATGGATAATGTGATTATTAGACATGTGTGACTTATGGATTTGATGATTATGCTATGGATGTTATATGAGCGATTTATTAGAGATTGATGTTAAATGTTTAGACATTTGGTTTTATGATGAGGATGTGATGGACATATGATGATTTTGTGATTATGTTGTCCTGAGTAATTATGGATTGATATGATGTGATTTTCTATTAATGAGATGTTTTAAATTATATGATAAAATGGACATGATTTTGTAATGTTTATTATCAATGTGCTAATAAAATAATCCATTGTTTTAATTGTGTCTCACAAATTATTGTTGGGGAAAAATCCTCCTGCACCAAGGAGATGGGTGGGAATGGGATAATAGGCTAGGATGATTAGGTTGGATAGTGTTTTGATTAGGGGGATGGGATGGGGGGAATTATGAAGACATTAGAGATGTAGGCAATCCTAATTAGTATTGCACGTGTGAGTAGTAGTGTGCCTAATGACATGAGAGTAGTAAAGGGCACATTGAAATCACAGTGCATGGGGACTCCATTTTGGGTGACATACCCAATTTGTTGAGTTTGGGTAGTCACTTGGACCATCCTTGTTCCCATTTGATAAAAAAGAACATAATATAAAGAGATAAAATAATAATATTATTTTACTAATTATGATAAATATGTACAAGACTTAATGACTTAACAAACAATATCATAGATTCACACACATAAAAAAGATAAAAGCAAGACATGATGAAAGACAAAATAGACTAGGGTAATGATGGTTGATTGATATACATGCAATTTTAATAAAGAACCTAAGAAAATGATTATTTATAATGGACTTAATAAAAAATATGTACATGGGGTCAATTGTGCCCAAAAGTGTTTTTATCACGACTGAGACAAGGATCCAAACTAGTCATAAACAACTGTGGTTAGGATCTAGAATGAACGATCAAGATTCAGTTTTAGAGTACACAATAGATCATGGAGTAATAATACTATGTGACCCTTCAATAATGATGAATTAGTGGGATCTTGTAGATTAATGCTTAAGAATAGAGGGGATAGACATGGATGGATGCAACTTGAGGCTAGTAGGAGACATAATCATCGAGGAGGATGTGATTGGATATGTATAAGGATGTAAATAGAATGGAGGATATATCAAAAGTGGATGGAGATATTATGGAAAACTCCTCAACATATGTTCCCCTCACACGACTAGCAATGACTTGCCCAAACTTGAAATATTTGTCTCTTGATTTTGCTTAACCTTGTAATATACACCCAATGTTAAGACTAGGGTTAGTTGGAGAATGATGGAATGGAATGGAAAGAAAGAGAGAAGCGGAATGGGAATGGATGTGACCCCAAGATTGGGGACTCATAGAAGGAGGTGTGTAGAGCCTTTCAAGTATAAAAATGTTTCAAATGCACGATATTCATTGGCTCATCGAGCTTATCACCTTTGAGTGTGGATAGTTTGTATGTTCTCGATAGAAATTTGTAATGATTATGTAGGGCCCAACCCAGTTTGCTTCAAATTTGCCCTTTTTGTCTAGGTTTGCATTGGCATTTCTTTGATTCTCCTTAAGGACTAGATCACTGACTTCAAATTATTGGGATTGGATCTTTTTGTGATATTGGCCTTTTAGCTTATTTTGATATGCCCAAAGGTGATTTAAGGCATTCTAATATTTTTCATCCAAAATTTCTAGCTCCTGTAGCCTTTTTTGTCTAAGATTATGGTCGGTAATAATGCCCCACAAAGAGATGCGTAAAGAGGGGAGTTCCACTTCTATGGGCAAGATTGCTTCTATACCATAGACCAAAGAGTACATATTAGCTCCAGTAGGTGTCCAGACACTAGTTCTGTAAGACCAAAGTGTAGGGTATAATTGCAAATGTCAATTTCTGCCTACATCATTAATTATTTTCTTTAGAATCTTAAGTGTCTTATTAGTCTATTTTTCTTGTCTTTTCCCCAAGGGATAATAAGGGTGGAAAAGTGTTGCTCAATGTGATAGTGCTTGCATAGGTCTTTGAATTCTTGATTTTTAAATGACTTGCCATTATTTGATAGGATTTTGGTTGGAATGTCGAAATGACAAATTATCTGATTGAGGATGAACTTTGATATCTAGAGACCTATGGTGTATATGAGTGGCATAACTTCAATCCATTTTGTAAATTACTCCATAACTGTGATTATAAACTTGTGCACATCATATGATGTTGGATTTATCTTGATGATTAAATCTAATACCCATATAGAAAATGGCCATGGGCTCATTATAAGTTATAGCCCTTGTGTAGGGGCATGCATAAAATTACCATGTTTTTGATAAACTACACACTTGCGTACATATTGGCAGGCATCTCAATATATTTTAGGCCAATAATATTCAGTCTTGAGTAATTTCTTGGCTAGGGCCATTCCACTGACATGGCCGTTACATATACCATCATGGACCTCTTTGATCACAAGGTATCCTTTTCTAATGCCAGACATCTCAACAGGGTCAAGTCATAGTCTCATCGAAAGAGTGTGATGCCAAGGATGGTGTAACGAGATGTGCAGTTGATAAAGGCCTTGCACTGATGATGATTAAGATTTGGTGGAAGGATATTGTAATGGAGATAGGTATATATGTTGTGATACCATGGTAGAATGGGATCAGGGATGACACAAATTTGGAAATGAGACATGGATTGATGGGTCGATAATATCAAATGCTCAATTAGAAAATTTCCTTCAAGGACATCTTCTGGGAGGTCAATTAAAGACTGGATAGTTGCCATAGAGTTGGTTTCTTTATTACTTCCCCTTGGTACTTGTTCAAATGTAATGGACTAATTTTTTTTCTTTAATTGATCCACCAACTGTTTATAGGGAAGTAATTTCTCATCCTTTGTTTGGAACTCCTCGTTCACTTGTTTTATAATCAATTGTGAATCACCGAACACCTGAAGGTACTAAATGTTCCATTGGATGGATAGTTGGAGACTCGTAATTAAGGCCTCATATTCAAAAATATTATTGGTACATGGGAAAGCAAGATGAAAAACTTTAGGGATGAGGTCACCTTGTGGGGTTACCAAAAGGATACCTATTCCCAATGTCAGGATTAGGAGCACACTTGATTACCTTGTATAAGCAACTAAACACATAATTTAACCAGAATGAATAAGTATATAGAAATCAAAAATAGCACAGAATATGAGAGACAATACCCAATTGTATTAATACTCTTCCAGAAGGAAATATACAATAAAAAAGATGCCACACTCTTGTTCCCACACCTCTAGGGCTTCCCACACCTCTAGGGCATACAAATATTCTCCTTCAAGAGTTCACTCTCTCAATTACGGTCACAACAAACAACTCAAACACAGAGTTGTTGTTCACCTCCAGCAGTCAGTAACAATACTGCCAGTCCACCAGTCAGTAACAATACTGCCAGTCCACCAAGTACTCAACGTACTCCAAGTCTGAGTACACCACGTACTCCAAGTAGATCTCACATGATCTTGCTACCTGTTGTGTTGCTGATCTCCCTGATCTTGCTACCACCTGCGGATCAACTTGGTTTTACACACTTGCAAACCTAGATCTCGTACACACACACACACACCTGCAAATCAACTGACTTTACTTACCATGTAGATCTCACCTGATCTTGCTATACTGCAAATCAACCTTGCCTTGCACACCTGTCGACCGAGATCTTACACACCCGAAAGAACCTTTGTCCTTGCCTCACCAAGTCCTTATGATTCTCCCTTGGATAGAACCCTTCTGATTCTACATAAGCCTTCTGGTTCTACAACTTTACAATACAGCCCATGGGTCTCTTAAATAGATCCCATACAAATAATAATTAGACTTCTAATTACAATAATTAGAACCGCAGCTCCAAGACTAAAATTAGTCTTCTTCATGCAAACTAACTGTCCGTCTAAAATTAGACCAGTTCCAGAGACACATGCAAATGCATGCACACACAGGCTGTCGACGTCAGTGCTTGTCTGACTGATGTCGGCCGACCCATAACCGACGTTGGTTACTATGAACACTGAAGATGACCAACGTCGGTTGATCAGATCGACGTCGATTGCCTGTAATTCAACAACCTCCTCTTGTTTGCATCCTAGTGAAGCTTTTAGCTCCACAACCTAACACCCAACCCATGTGTGGTGAAAGATCCATCGAAATATCATTTCTAGCTATTTGATTCTATGGTTGTCAATATAGACTCATTCGAAAAGGCTGTGATAAGGGGCTTGGTATCTACAAGAGGTGCTTTTGCAAGTTGATCAGTGATTGCTTGTCCTTTGATGTTTTTTGATTGATGTACTCTATATCAAATTCATTTAACGACATTATCCACTTGGCCAACCTACCAATGAGAGCCGAATTTTATAGCATTTACTTAAGGGGATCAACTTTGGCTATAAACTGAACTTGGCTATTGAGCATATAATGCTAAAGTTTATGGGATGCAGAGACAACGACCAAGCAAGCCTTTTTGATAGGGGTATAATTTAGCTCATATGAAATCAATGTTTAGCTGAGATAATAGATTGTCCGCTCTTTCCCTTCATCATTGTGTTGTGCTATAAGGGCCCCTATTGCACAAGGTGTTGCATATATATAAAAGTAGAGGCCTTCCCATGACTGGTGGTGATAACACCAAAGGATTTACCAGATATAGCTTAAGATTGTCAACGGCCTGCTGACACTTGAAGTTCCAATTGAAATGGGTCCCTTTCTTTAAGGGATGAATGAAGGGGTGACATTTGTCTGCTAGTTGGGAAATAAACCGACAAATTCCCTATAATTGGCCTTGAAGGATCTTGAGCTACTTCAACTTTCAAGGAGGAGCCATTTCCATAATAGCTTTGACTTTTACTAGATCAACCTCAATGCCTCCTCTAGACACTATGAACCTTAATAGTTTGCCTGAGGTGACTTGAAACACACATTTTTTGGGTTCAATATGACTTTATATTCATAGAGGCACTCAAAGATTCTTATTAAAACCACATGATGTTTTGATCAAAGTTTTAAATTCTTCAAAATATCATCTACATAATCTTCAACATTGTCATGCATCATGTCATGGAAGATGATGGTCATTGCTCTTTGGTAGGTAGTGCCTGCATTTTTGAGATCAAAAGGCATTACTTGATAACAAAAGGTTCCCCATGGAGTAATAAATGCTATTTTATGCTGATCTTCGGGTGCAATTTTGATTTGATTATATCTCAAAAAATTGTCTATGAGGGATAACATCTCATAACCTACTGTGGAGTCCACGATCATGTCTATATTTGGTAGGGGAAATTTTTCTTTAAGACATGCTTTTATTAATATCCAAAATTCAGTACAAATCCAAATTCCTCCTTGTGGATTGGCCATGAGAACAATGTTAGATATCTAGTCAGAATAATTAATAGGTCAGATGAATATGGCTTCTAATAAATTTTGTAATTCTTCTTTGACTAATAGAGCGACCTTAGGGTGAAATGAGTTAGCAAGGGGAATAGGAGGTCAGGTCAGATTGGAGGACGCGATGGATGAGAGGGAGAAAGAGGGCACGACAGGGGAGGGCGCAACAAGGGAGGGCATAGGAAGGAGTTACAGGGCGGTGTTGGGTCTGCAACAGGCTGCCCATGGAGCAAGGAGTGCTGGAAGGGATCCTCTTTCACATTTATAAGGCTTTTATGCTGCTAAAAACCCCATTGGCTTACGAATTCCCAAGGTTAATGGCTACCTAGAAAGACGCAAAGAGAGGCCCAAGCTGGTTATTCCAATGGACATGCTGGCTGAAGATATAGAATACTACTCGAATCACTCCTTGTACTGCAAGTTTTTGGGGCTTAGGACTTCGCTCCAATTTCTGAAAGCGTGGGCTCAGAGAACATGGGCATTGGAAGGAGAAATGGATATTACGCTGCTGGCTAATAGCTACTTCATGGTCACTTTCACCTATATAACTGACTGTAATAGAATATTTGCTGGAGGCCCTTACTTCCATAACTAGGTGGGACTATTTATCAAGCCGTGGTATGCTAGTTTTATACCTTCAGAGGAATTACAAAATCGCATTTCGGTTTGGGTGCATTTGCCTCGCTTCCTGGTGGAATGTTGCCGTGAAGACACTCTACAAATGCTTACATCACTGCTGGGAAGGCCAGTAGGTTCTTCAATGTCAATCTTGGGGAAAAAGGTAATGACTTATGCCCGCATTTGTGTTGAAATTGATCTTAGCAAGCCAATTCCAGATGCTGTTGAAATGAGTGTGGGACCCTTCTCTTGGACTCAACATCTAGATTATGAAACTCTTCCTTTCCACTGTCGTCTTTGTCATGCTTACGACCACTTGCAGCGATGGTGTCCCAAATGAAAATTCATAGAACCTCTGCCAGCTCAGCCTGCACGCATTCCTCTTGGAACAGACAAAGGGAAGGGCCCGATTTCAAGGGAGGTGCCTGAAGCTGATGGCTTCATGCCGATCAAACGCTGATATAGAAATAGGGGTAAAAAATGATCCTTGAAGGATAGACAAGCAAATGACTCGCTTAATAGATTTTAAGTACTAGATGACCTTAATCAACAGGAGGTGAATCCAGGGTTGATGATTTTGGATCAGAGGAATTGAGGGCCAAGCACAAGAGACCAATGTTACAGGGGTTTCAATTCAATCACAGAATGCTAGAGACTGTCACATGGATACGGACCAACAGATGATGATTTTGAAAGGAATGAATTCCACTACTGTTCTTCTTAAAGATGATGGAAATTTGCCTCTCATAGGGAAAATGGGGGACACAGGGGTGGCAAGAAGCAGTAAATATTCTCTTCATTTGGGACTTATGCAAAAAGACCTTAAGAAGGGAGGGGCAGAGAAAGCTAGCAAGCCTGGCAAAAAAAAGGACCTGGATAAGATGAAACTAATGGGAGAGACTTTGGTGGAGTCAGGGTCTGTAAAGACTCTAGATGCACACTTTTTGAACCCTCTGAAATGATTGTACCATCATGGAATACAAGGGGATTGAACAACAGCCCTAGACAACATGATGTTCATAATCTGATTAGAAGTCATAGACCAAATGTTATTTTTTTGCAGGAGACTAAGCTTTCAATTGATGTTATGTTTAGATTAGCGCCTAAGTTGTGGAGGCAAGGAGACTGTCAATGCATTGGTGCTATTGGATCCTCAGGGGGACTAGCCTGTATATGGAACCCACAGACTGTCAGTCTCATAGGTTGGCTGTCTTCTAAGTCTTCCATGACTATGATTGCTTCCAATTTTGAGACGGGGGAAGTTATTCTCCTCTCTAATATCTACGCTCCTATCGACTGACAGGGTAAACATTCCTTATGGGGCCATATCAATTTCATTCGTAGCTTGGCCCCCTTCCATCCTTGGATTTTAGGAGGTGATTTTAACTCTATTTTAGATTTGACTGAAAAGCGCGGTGGCACGTCAAGGTTGGACCCCTCTGTCTTGCTCATGCACAACTATATGGAAAATTTGAATTTAGTTGACATTAGGCCCAACAATGGGTAGTTCACATGGAACAATTCCAGGTGTGGGGAATAATGCATTGCTGAGAGACTGGATCGCTTTCTGGTTTTTGATTTTTGGATTGGATGCATGTGGTCTATGAGGTCTGGAATTTTGGACTAGAGAGGTTTTGACCATTGGCATATCAAGCTTACTAGTGTCTCAAAGCATCACCCACACTCTCCTTCCTTCAGATTCCAGCTCATGTGGCTGCGAGATCAATCTCTATTTGAGTGTGTGGCCAATTGGTGGCGATGGGGTAGGCCTGCCCATGGTACGACGATGTATACTTTTGCCAAATCACTGTAGTATGTGAAGTATAAGCTTAAAAGGTAGAACTACCAATGTTTTGGTGATATTTTCTATGCTAAAGAAGCTGCACAGTCCAAGCTTGATGGCATCACGAGAATAATAAGGGAGGAAGGTTTGACTAAAGATCTTCTTCAAGATGAAGCTCAGGCTGCGAAAGACCTGGAGGAATGTGAGCTAAGGGAGGAAATTTTTTGGAAGAAGGAAGCATGAGTTGAATGGCTCCAGGAAGGGGATATAAATACATCTTTTTTCTTCAGCTCATCCAAATCTAGGAAACATGGCAATTCTATTTCAGTCTTGGTCGATGAAAGGGGTGAGCGGCTTAACTCCTTTCTGGCAATGTCAGAGGAGGTGGTTCAGTACTTCTCTAATCTTTTTAGGGAAGATGCGAATGCAAAATTATCAGAAGAAGCTCAAGTTCTCTTCTGTATTCTGCCTCTAGTGACATGCGAAGTGAATGATAATCTAATGAAGGATATCACACTTGGAGAGTTGGAGGAGACCATTACCTAGATGAAAAAAGGGAAAACGACTGGCCCTGATAGTTTCCTGGCTGAATTCTACCAAGAATTCTGGGACATTATCAAACATGATATTTTAGCTATTGTCTAAGAATCTCAGTGAAACAAGCAAATGCTCAAGGCCACAAATGCGACCTATCTTGCCCTCATACCCAAATGTGAAAGAGCTGATAGGTTAAGTCAATTCCACCCTATATCTCTTTGCAATGTTGTTTATAAAATTTTATCAAAAATCATTGCAGACAGACTTAAAAAAGGGTTGAGTGCTGTGATTTCTGAAGAGCAGAGTGCCTTTATGGAAGGTAGGCAAAATTTGGACGGTATTGTTATTGCTGCTGAATCCATACATTTCATGGCCAACTCTAAAGATAAGGCGATGTTTATCAAGCTGGACATGGCCAAGGCCTTTGACAGGTTCAGATGGTTTTCCTATGGAAGGTTCTTGGTGCTTTTGGTTTTGTAGACGAATGGACACAATGGGTCATGAGCTGCATTTTTTCGATCTCCTTTTCGGTGCTTATCAATGGAGAACATACGGAGTTATTTGGTGCATCCAGGGGATTGCGACAAGGAGATCCCCTGTCTCCATACCTCTTTCTTCTCCTCACTGAAGGTTTGGGGAGATTGATCAATAAGAATAAAGAGGCTGGTCATATCCAAGGATGGCGTTGGGGAGGTCAACTTCTGACGCAATCACACCTGCAGTTTGCTGATGACACTGCCTTGATGAGCATGGCCACAATGATTGAAGCAACTAATTTGCACAGGGTGCTAGATGTCTACTTAATGGCCTCGGGACAAAATGTCAATAAAGGCAAGTCGTCCATCTTCTTCAACACTCTGGGTCCCATACAGCAGCGGATTGCTAGGACTATGCATTTTTAGATTGGGACTCCCCCTTTGATTTACTTAGGTATTCCCATCTCTGCTGGCCATATCTCCAAAGAGTCATAGCAGAATATTTTGGAGAAATTTCAGGTAAAAGTGAATCATTGGACTCACAGGTGGTTATCTTTTGCTGGTCGGGTTCAACTTATCCAATATGTGGTGCATGCATTGCCCATTTATAGATGTATGAGGTTGCTCCGATGGAAATTGTTAAAGAGTTTGATTTGGTTACTAGGCAATTTTTATGGGTTGGTAATCTGACGTCCTCTAAATGGAGCCTTGTTAGATGGGAGATTGTCTACATCCCCAAACAATAAGGGGGGATCGGCCTGAGGTAGACATATTTAAATGGTGTTGCTTTGGCGGCCAAATTTTATTGGCATTGGTGCACTGAACAAGACAAGGCCTGGGCCAGAATTCTCTCATAGAAATATTACCCTAGGATCATTCAGTGGGATATTCCTCACTATCCCCTCATTGGGAAAGGCTCACCGATATGGGGTACGCTAAAAAAAGGCACTGGCCTCGTTAAGGAATGTTTATTCTAGATTTGTAAGTAGGGATCCAAGGCTCTTTTTTGGAATGACTCTTGGGATGGCTATCCTCCCATCACTTCTCAATACCTAAATTTATCGAACCTCTGCCAGAGATTCCTTGATGCTAGCTGGTCTTGAGTGAGCGACTTTAAGGCCTACACTTCACGTGGATAGCTGGAGGTGGCGCGATGGAAAGATCTTGAGGCTTGGCCAGTTATGGGGATGCAGGAGGAGAATGAGGAGCTACTAAAACTTCTCTCCAAGCATCGTTGCAGCTCCCTTTAGGAGGAAGATATGCTTTCTTGGTCTCCTAATCCCAAGGGAGCCTATATAGTTGCCTCAGGTTATCAGGCCTTACTTCTTCAGAGATTGGGCAGGGGAGAAGTGCAATGGTGGAGACAGGTCTAGAACAATTTTTCATGGCCAAAATGCAACTATTTTGCCTGAATCTTAGCTTGGAATAGATGCTTGACTTGGGACAACCTCCAGAAGAGAGGCTTCCAAGGCCCTTCTATTTGTGTTATGTGCGGAGTGGCTGAGGAGGATTCTACCCACCTATTTTTTAGATGCTCCTTTGCCTTGCAACTCTGGCACTACTAGTGGGATGTTTGGTAGTGCCCATGTTTTTACACTCATTCTGTGGTCGACTTCTGGAATGACGTGGGAGAACCCCCCTCAAGGACACCTTTCCTATAGGACGCATGAATAGGGGGCCCATTTTTTTGCTATGACAGCTTTGGCTTGAAAGAAATAGGTAGATCTTCTGGGGCATGAGGATCTTGGCACAATAAGTTTGGCAAAAAGTCATGGGGATGCTACAGGAGACTGTCCAAGCCAAGAGTGCGATATGCCTTCCATTAACCAAGCAGGACGCTGAGGTAGTGGTGCGACTGGGATTCCAACATCTAACAAGTAATTTAGCCTGCATCAGGAGAAGCTGACAAGTCAAGGAGAAGATTCAAAGAGTTAGTCAGTGGTAGTGCCCTCTTAGAGGGATTCTGAAGATCAATACGGATGGTTCCTCTAGGGGAAATCTTGGGCCCGCGAGTACTGGAGGGATTGGCAGGGATTCCAAAGGTAAGCTGATTTTTCTTTTTTCAATTCCTGAGGGGCTACAAACCATTAACATAATGGAAGGCCAGTCCATTATTTATGCCCTTGAGAAGGCTCAGGCTTTGGGTTGGCGTAGAATCATATGTGAATTAGATTCTCAAGTTTTAATTAACCTGCTCGATAAGAGGAAAGTGTTGGATGTTAATTGGCAACTGGCTATGACTGTTCAATAGATTTTGTGGGTTTGCTCACACATGGATATTGTTACCTTTGTTCATATTTTGTGGGAATGGAATAGGGCAGTGGATTGTTTGGCCAAATGGGCATTTGAGCATTTAGATGGCAGAAATACGGAGGATTGGGAGTCTCTCTCTTTGATGCTTCGTTCTGATTTAGAAAGAATTTTGGGGGAAGATAGAGAGGTTTACAATATTGCTTAGTTGGGCATGGGCTTCATCTTTCTGCCTTTATTCTTCTTTGGAGGCTTTAGCCCCCTGTTCTTCTTGTAATGCTCTTCTCTTCTTATCAATAATATTTTTACCCCTTTTATTAAAAAAAATAAAATAGAGCCACCTTAGGGTGCATCTTGTGTAGTTTCTGCTTGATTGGTTTTGCATTAGGATGAACTACTAAACAATACACAACCAAAGAGGGATCAAGTCCTGACATGTTCGAATAACACCATGCAAAGATATCTATAAACTCTTTGAGCAATTCAATAAGAATTTGGCATTCCTTGGGCGTAAGAATTGCCCCCAATTTGACAATTTTAGGATTTTATTTTGTTCCAATGTTGACTTCAATAACCTCATTAATGAGGGAAGGTGACTGATCTTGAAGATAGGTTGGGGCAATGGTAGATCCTAGATGTTTGAATCAAAATCATCTAGAAGCACTGTATCTAGTTCTGTATAGAATTCTGATTCATGATGAGTGAGTGGAAAGTCTATTAGATTTTGAGAGGGATCTTCATCTTCATATTCCTCTTCTATAATTTGATTGAGGGATGTTTATTGTTCCCCCAAATAGATTGACTTGTTAAGATTAATAGAGAATCCTTTCTTGTGATCCCCTGCTGGCATAAACTATCACACTCCCAAATATTCTATAATGCCCTCATCATTCTGAAACATGTCGAAAGAAGGATCATGCTTTTTATTCTAGTCTATTAATGTAGGGTAGTATAGGGATATATTAATGGTGGAAATGATGGTGTCATGAAAGAGGTTAATGGCAGAAAGTTCTTCAAAAAGACTATAAATGGAGCCAATTTTGACTTCATCGTCAGAATAAGACTCCTCAAGCATTGAAGAAGTATCCAAAATGATATTGTTTAGGTCAGTGTCGAGAGGTTTTTACCCTAGACCAATATGTTGTGGGTGTTCTTGAACCCTTATAGGTTCAAGCCTACCTTGTTCATGTCTCCCTAGTCCTTTTCCCTGATAATTCATATTCTAAAACATTTTTTGAATTTGGGGTTACTTCTGTCTATGGAATGCAAGGGACTCATTATCTGGAATAGGCCATGAATCATCAGGCTCATCAAAGTACTGTTCTAATAATAGACCCGCACTAGTAAAGGTCATTGGGCCAAACTGATAGCTGATAGGATTATCCTTCCTCATAGCTAGGGACCCATAGTTACATGGGGAGAGGTAAGTCTCCTACACAAATGGTCTTGTATTCATATTCCCCACAACTTGTGGATGTGATTTTGAGGTAGGTGACATCTGGGGATGGATTTGAAGCAGGGACTAGATCATTCGAGTGGACATATTTAGTAGTTGTTGGATTATGAGTAAATCTATGTGTGCTAGGGTAATTTAATTCATCTAATAACTACAAAAAAGTTCTATTTCCCTAGGAATTGTGACCTCCATGCCAGAATGAGGGAATTTCAAACACTACTAGAGAGTGGAAGGGACTACTTGCATTTCATGGATCCATGGCCAACCCAAAATTAGATTATATGGAATATAAACATCCACAACATGAATTAAGGTTTGTGGATGATGGGTCCCATAGCAATAAGAAGATAAATGGTGCCCACATATGGCCTTTCATTATCATTGTATGACTTAATCATGATTAAAGTATGCCCTAATGATGCCTCAGAATACCCTAGCTTCTTTAGAAAATCCAAATTGCACAAATTCAATTAGGATCCTCCATCTATGAGCACCTGAGGGATTCTGTGGTTGGAAATGTAAAATTTTATGAATGATTGATAATTGTGATGCAAGCCAATAGGAGGCATGTCCTGGGCACTGAAAGTTATTTATTGCGAGGGAGATAGGTTACCCACTAATGCTTGAAATTTAATGGTGTCAATATCTAAAGGGATTTTAAGATCATTCAATACTTGATTAAGGATCTCTTGATGCATTGATGATGTTTTGAGAAGATCCATAACTGAGATTTGGGTGGGGGTCTTCTCAAGATGTTGGATTATGTCATATGGTTTATCAAAAAATGTAGAGATGTTTTTAGAGACATTGACCCTTTGGGATGTTGACGTGGATGGGTCCTTTGGTGGTTCTTTGGAGCTACAATCTTGCTACACCATGTAGTTACTACATAGTCAACTATGGCTCGATTAATCTTAAGAATGGTGGATGGTGGTGATGTGGGCTCTTGGGGGCCACATATTTAGATGGTGTTAACATAATGGTATGGGATGGCATGGTAGTTAGTGCAATTGGAGGTAGATGCTTGACCCTGATCTTTGGGTGGTTTTTGTTGCCTTTGATCATGTTTGGGCAATGGGTCTTGATAGATGCCAAGATGTTGTAGGGCTCTCACCTTTAACTTCAATGTCCCCATTTTCAATTAAATATTGAATATAATGTTTCAATTGCATACATTTTTTAGTATCATAACCTTTTACTCTATGATATTGGCAAAACTCATCCTCATGGTACCAATTAGGTCAAGGTTTCCTATTGTCCAAAGGTCAAATTTTGGGGAGAGTAATCATGTTTGCAGCTATTAATTGTTGGAGGACCACTTCTATAGGTATCCTAGTACTATTAAGAGGCCTCTTTCCTATTCAGGGTTTTGGTTTCCCCCATGGTACTTTGATGGCAGAGACAGTCTACTAATTAGGAGTCCTTTTTTGTACTGTTTAGACATGTTTTGAATTCGTGACTCCATCTCCCATAACATTTTTATTTTTATTAAATATTTTTGGTTTACCCAAAAAGGTGCTATCTTGATTATGGCTTTGTTCATTCTGGTTATATAATCTGATCATTCATTTTTCAATAAAGGCCTTCTCAATCTGGATCCCCTTCTTGATGATTTCATCAAAAGATTTAGCACATTGTAGCTTTAACTGATATTTAAACTTAGTGTTGAGTTTGTCAATGAATATTTTGGCCAATTCCATTTCTAGAACTGTACAATAGAATCAGCTTGCCAAACTTCTCCATCATTGTAGGAAGGAGGCTAGACTTTCCCCATTTCTTTGTTTGGTGTTGTAAATATCTACGATGGATATATCATGTTTAATATTGAATAAGAAGTGTCTCACAATTTTTTTAGTCAATTCTCCAAAGATGGATATGGACCCTTTTGGTAAATGCATAAACCACTCTGATATGGGTCCCGTGATACATTTAGGGAAAAGCCTAAGGAGATAAGCATCGTCATATGAAACCTCATGGCAAACTACATAGAATTCTTGAACATGATCTCGGGGATCTCTTTTCCCTCTATATTTTTCAAATTTTAAAACCTCAAAATGTAGTGGGAAAGGTACTTGTAGAATGCTCATATCCAAAGGGGAGGTGCAAAAATATTCATACTTGTACCTCATTACTTGTGTATGAGGATCAATCTACTGAAAAATTTACTTCATTATTTTCCACTCTTGAGCAAAGGATGGGTCCATGAGAGGATTGAAAGTTTGAGCATGACTAGTGTAAAGTCTAGAATGATCGGGATTAGTGTTGCATACATTTTACCTTGGAGAAGATGGTATTTGATTTTATTCTCAAAATTGTAAGGCTAGGGAGTTATTTTTTAGGGTTAGTTGATCTAACCGATCCTTCAAGGTGGTTCATCTCCTATTAGCCTCAATGTGATTATTTTGGATTGGTTCTTTTTGTTCTTGTTCTTCAAGCTCTTGTTTGTGATCCACAAGGTTATCCTCTTCATGATCTTGAGTGGTATTGATGTGATGATGGGGAGTGTTGGGCTGAGTGGATGGATGAAACAGGTGTTGCAAAAGGTTTCAATCAAAGCTAGGGTGTTGTGTGCCCCCCATTCAAATGACTTGGTCTAAGATTTGGTTGTGATTTTCATAAATATATTGATCAAATTGTGATATAAGCTCATCTCTATGGAAGAAGTCACTTGTGAATTAGTCTTCCTCTCTAGGAGTATGCATGTCACTATGCATATCATCATTATCTTAGTTTTGGTCACCTAGGTTCCCCAAGAAGTCATTCTCCTCGTTGTGTAAAATCTCCACCAAATTTAGATGATATTTTTTGATACTTTTAGTTTGACATATGCGGCAATTTTTTGTCAAACATTTGCTTTGCCATTGGGTTGAAAGATTTCATATTTTATCACAAGTTAAAATTACAATGAACTTGCACATGAAATGAGAATTGTAAGCTATTCAATGCAATGTGACACTAAACAATATATGCAGAGGTAGTGATTACATTCAAATTGAGACAACTGTATATGATATGCAATTACAAGATTGGTGTTATTACAATATATGTAAAATAGAACCTTTTCCCATAGTCTAAAACTAACAAAACATAAGTACATTTATAGTATGAAATTAACCTATACTCTGACCTATAAATGAACATACACATATAACACACTCAGTGCTGAAGTGACACCCTTTTGGAATACCACGGTTGGTTGAAGATTATCACAGCTCCAAGAATGGAATGGTGGTAAGTGTGAATAGTAAATTACCTCAAAAAATCATGTACCTCAGTCCATATGCCTTTCATACAGTTTAGGGTAGTGATAATAGATGGCAATGCAGTTAGAATGAACCTTGCACCTCCTCCAAACACCCATGACCCCTAAAACTTGCCCATGACTATGTTGCAAACTGAAACACCTCCTTTACTCACCTATAACTTTTGTGTAGTAGTAAATAGAGCCATTTTACCTCTTCTATTCCATCTCTTTTTAGTGGTGCGATGGTAATATGGCTCAAGAAATAACCCACGACTCAGCTATAATTTCATCAAATTGGAATATCCAACGACCCAATGAGTATGACTATGATACTTGACCAACAATATGTTTGCCTAGGTAAATAATCTAATTTGAATGCTATATCATTTCCCAAACTTTGGAAAGGTTTTTGTTATACCCCAAATTTGTCTCTTAGAATACCCATAAATTTGCAATTATGATACACCTGTGAAAGACCTGAATGATCTCTCCAACCAGACCAACTAAGGTGGATTCATTTCACCACCAAAACCATTCGCCCTAGGGTTTATAGTCCTTAAAGATAAGAAATTTGAAAAGCTCTTCAAAATATCAATTCAAGAAAAATAAGCAAGTATAAAAAACAAATGAGCTCTAATTTCCCTTTTATATATAAATTGCACTTTTACTGCTCATAAAATATAATAAAGTGACTTTATAAAGTTTATTTTTAAAAATTTCCCCAAAGTCACATTATAACACCTTTTACTTTAATTATTCAATATCACCTTATAAATATACTTTTTACCACGAGGTAATATAAATAATTAAATCAACCAATTCCCTTCTACTAGATATAACCTATGGGAATGAAATAGGCTAATTAGTCCACCTAGAGAAATCAGTGAGAAGAGGACATTATAGTCTTCCCTTCTTGAGATTGCTTGCCCTCAAGCAATTGCAGATTGGGTGCTATAAAATATGCTCTCCTTCTCATGTAACATCCTCCACAGACAAGTCTCTCCATCTGGTCAAATATTATTTGATCACTCCGATCCTCAATCTCCTCTCCCTAACATCCAAAATCTCATCAGGAACCAACACCAAATGCCCCTCCTCATCCAGTGGGGGTAACTCTGCTAAAGAAATGCCTGCTATCCCTGTGCCTATTTGAGGCATGATACATGAAAATAATTATGAATCTTACTTCCCTCTAGAAGCTCAAGCTCGTAAGTTACTTCCCCAACATATTGGATAATCCTGTAGGGACCATAAAAAAATAATTCAACTTTTTTGCACCACTTTTATTCAATGAAGACTGTTTATAGGGATGTAACCTCAAGAAGACTATGTCCCCAACCTCAAAACTATGCTCAACCCTATGTCTATCTACATAAGTCTTCTGCTGATTCTGGCCCTGTAAATTATCCTTAAGAACCTTATGAATATCTTGGATCTCTTGTATCTAGTATTTGGATTTGGAAGTGCTACTATCCCCAAATACCAAATCCACAAATATGGAGCATCATATCCATACAATGCTCAAAATAGTGTCATGCCAATGGACATATGATAAGTGGTATTATAACAGTGCTATCCTAGATGCAACCACTTTATCCATGTCTTCTATTGACCCACCACATAGTTATACAAGTACTCCTCAACCCATTTATTCACTACCTCCATCTGACCGTCTGTTTGAGGGTGGTAAATAGTACTAGGAGTCAACTCTCTACCAATGAGTCTGATCAAATCCTTGAAAAAAACATTGAGAAATTTGTTATCCCGATCACTGAAAATAAACTTCAGTAACACATGGAGTCTAAACACCTCCTTGAAAAATAGCTATGCCATTTGTGGTGCATTACGTTGATGAGATTGTGAATAAGTGTGCAAACTTAGTCAACCGATCTACCACTACATATATGCAATCCTTACCATGAACCTTGGGTATACTTGTAATGAAATCCATAGACACACTCTCCCACTTCTATTCAAGAATGGGAAATGGCTGCAGTAATCTTGCTAGATGAGTGTGCTTTGACTTGTTCTACTGAAAAGTCATGTATTCCCTCACATGTTGCAACACATTGTCCTTGAGGCCCTTCCAACAAAACCTTTCCCTAATCTGGCTGTAGGTTTTGAAGTATCCAGGATGCCCTACCAATGGCATATCATGAGTAGCCTTAAGAATCTTCTCCTTAAGTTTTGACTCAGGGACTAAGTATATCTTATCTTTGTAGTAGATAATGTCATCTACCACCCTGTACCTATCATCCTGATTATGACCATCCATCAATTCACAGGCCACCTTATTCTTAGAATATTCTACCAAAAGGTAGGACTTCTAATCAACAAAAATCTCTGTAAGAGAACACGCAGCTGGTTTCCTGGAAAGGGCATCAACAATAATATTTTTCTTTCCTTTAACATAATCGATGTTAAATTCATAGGCCTGTATCTTGCATACCCACTTCTATTGTCTCTCATTTAGATCCTTCTATTCTAGGATATACCTCAAGCTGTTATGGTCGATCCTAACCATAAATCTCCCACATACCAGATACTGTCTAAACTTCGCTAATGCATGCATAATGGCGAGCATCTCCTTGTCATAGATGGAATATAATATCTTTGGTTCCCTAAGATTTTGACTCTCAAATGCTATCAGATGTTTGTTTTTCATCGATATAGCTCCTACACCCTCACCTAAAACATCACACTCAATCACAAAAGGCTAAGTGAAATCAAGAAGTGATAAAACTGGACATGTGCTCATCACCTCCTTGAGCATATCAAATACCCTTTGGGCTTCCTCTATCTACCTAAATGTACCTTTAATTTTGAGATCTGTTAGGGGTGAACCCAACTATGAAAACCCATTAATAAAGTGTCGGCAGTAACTGCATAACCCAAAGAATCCATGCAACTTTGTAAGAGTCTTAGGTGGCGGCCAATCCAATATTATCTGAATCTTCCCCTGATGCACCTGTACACCTTGTGCACTGATCACATGGACCAAATATAAAATATTTATCATGCCAAATTTGTATTTTAATGACTTATCATATAATGACTACCATCCAATAATGCCCAACACCTCATCTAGATACCTCAAATGATCATCCCATGTTTTGCTTTAAATAGGGAGATCATCAAAGACAACTAACAAAAACTTACGTAGCTTCTTGTTGAAGATGTGGTTCATGCATGACTAGAAGGTAGTAGGTGCATTGGTCCAATTGAGGGGCATGACCAAGATCTCATACTGCCCATAATGGTAACTAAATTCTATCTTATGTATATCTTGCTCTCTGACATTGATCTGGTGATATCTTGATTGAAGATCAATATTCAAAAAGTAGATTACCGCATGAAATTCATCTAAAAACTCATCGATCATGGTGATAGGATATCTATTTTTAATTGTTTTCTTATTTAGATCCCAGTAGTCTATACACATTCACATAATTTCATCCTTCTTCTTAACCAAGACTACTGAAGAAGTGAATGGACTAGAGCTAGGTTTAATATGGCCCATATCTAACAACTCCTTGATGGCCTTCTCTATCTCATCATTGAACTTATTTGTATGTCTATAAGGAGTGGTTATCATCAATTTGGCTACCTCTTCTAGCTCAATAATATGCTTGAAACCTCTATTAATGTCAGGATCCTACTCTCCCCAATAAGAGTATATATGATTACCTTTGTATTAGCAACTAAACACGGAATTATACCAGAATGAATAAGTAACTAGAAATATGAAACAACACAGGATATGAGAGACAATACACAATCTTGTATTAAATACTTAGAAGAAAATACAATAAAGAAGATGCCACTTCTTCTTCCACCTCAAAGGCTTGCCACACCTCAAGACCTTCTTCCCTCTCTCTCTCGGTCCCAACAATCAACTCAAACACAAAGTTGTTGTTCACCTCTCCAACCAGTCAGTAACAATGCTGCCAGTACACCAAGTACACAACCGTACTCCAAGTAGATCTCCTGCTCTCTGCTGCTACCTGCAAATCACTAGACCTTACTCACCATTGTAGATCTCCAAACGTGGTCCTGCACCCTTGCTGACCAAGATCATACATACACGAAGAACCCCTCTGATTCTCCAAACCAGTACCCACACTTGGTACTGTGGCACTAGGAGGAACACACCATTGCTCTCTTACTCTCTGAAGGAGCTTATTTTGCTCTCTTACTCTCTAGCACTAGTTTTACAATACAGCCTATGAGTCTATTATATAGATTTCATGCATACAATAATTAGACTTTCTTAATTACAATAATTAGACATGCAACTCAAGACTATAATTAGCCTTTAACATGCAAACACTCAGTTCAACTAACTAACTGTTCATGCAACGAACAGTTTTGGAACACACAAGCGACCGACGTCGGTCCCTGTTTGCCTGGTTCTGACCGACGTCGACCGACTCCCTGCCGATGTCAGTTGCCTTCTACACTGTATGTGACCAACGTCGATTACACTACTAATGCCAACACTTCTAGAACTCAACAACCTCCTCCATGTCCGCAATAGTTGAAGCTTTTAGCTCCACAACTTAACAATTAAGAGGTCTCCTTAGAGGAATCTCTCAAAAAACCTTGTCATGTTTGCCCAATAATGACTAAATGTCAACATGATATGGCTGGCTACTATCTAGAGACTCCTTGGATGTAATCAAACACTTTGATGCCTAAGCTACATCCCCATGCTTGAATATACTCTCTATCTACTCAGCTGAAACTATTTTAGGAAAACCATTGGCCATACCTCTTAGAACCACCTTCTTAACATTTGCTATCCTAAATTTCAGCTCCATTATTTGGAAGTTTTGAGAATACTTCCCCAATGAATGAAGCCACTGAATCCCAAAGATGGCATTAGTATCACCCAAGTTAACTACATAAAACTCATCTATCACTGTGTAATTTCCTAATGTCACATCCAATCGAGGAACAATCTGTGTGCATGTCGTACTGAACCCATCAATGACCATCACATTAAATCCATTGAAGTTCTCTATAGGAATACCTCTCTTAGCCACCAATGCTGAGTCTATGAAATTATGGGTTGCCCCACTATCAATCAAAACTATGACCCACTACCCTTGTAGTACTCCCTTAACTCTGAAGGAGTTAAATCTAGGAGTACCGGGTAGAGTGGTAATGGCTCCACTCTTTATCTCCTCATATGGTTGCTCATCATCTAAACTACTATGTTTGCTGCCCTAAACCTATTCTGCTTCCTCTTCACCATCACTATTAGTAAGTACCTCAATATAATGCACCTTACCTTACCCATGCATCTGTGTCTAGGCTCGTATGGATCCTTACAACTTAAACATATCTTCTTCCTCCTCAACTCTCCTTGAGCCTCATCATCCAACTTGTCTTTCTTGGGTCACTCCTTTTGGAAGGGTTTCTTATCTTTTTTTTTTGAGGAATGAAAGGTCTAGATGGGAATTTACTCTTTGGGACATAATTCTCCATGTCACGTGCCCTAATGATAGCATCCTATAATGACTCTGGTTTGAAGGCCTTAATCCAACCATACAATGGATCAGATAATCCCTCAATAAAAATAATGATCAACCTAATCTCTGACACATCTGTTACCATGACTGAGAACCTCTAAAACTTTGAAATGTAGGCATCCGCTATCCTAACCTACTTAAGCTATGCCAGCTCCCTAAAATGTAAATTTGGATCTTTCTTGTGAAATCTATCAGTCAAGTTCTATGTGAAGACCAAGTATGAGGTAATGCTGGCATGCCCCAAAGTGACCAGCCCATGGTACCACCATTCATGGGCTTCACCATCCAAATGTAATGTAGCATATTTGATGGTCTCTATCTCCAACATAAGATTGAGTTGGAAATATGTATCCAAATTCTAAACCCATTCTCTAGTAGTGTATTTGTTAGAGTCATCAAAGGAAGGAATAGATAACTTCCCCACCTTTCATTGGAGATCCCAATTCTGAGGGCCTCTGTTATGATCCCTTGGCCTATTCTTCTACTTAATGGTGCAAAAATATTGTAAAGATATGGCTGCATGGAATTCATCACCATGAGATTGATACTCCTTTAAGTAATCAGTGAACCCTTCACCTTGTCCTTGCTATCCTTGATTTACGTCTTGTTGGCCTCCCAAAAATTGAGGTAAAAGAGGTCTAGGAGTCACTCTACTAGCTGCCCTAATGTGGATATGTGCAAGAATGTGAGTGTTTCTCCCTTCACCATTATTCCCTTTGTTGCCATTATCACCATTATTTCCATTAGTCCCTCTTGTACCATTGTTAACAACATTATTTTTATTATTTCCTTGATTATTTATTATAAATTGGGTAAGAAGCTGAACCAACTACTATTGACCTACTGCAAGGTCATTCAAAATCCTCATAGTGCTACCCTCGGGTGGTTCATTTATGTCACCCATGTTTTCCTCTTCTGATTCTAAGTTGAATATGTTATCAAATCCTCTATGTTTTGTACTCCTATTTGTGATATACTCCCTATCCTCTAGATTCATTAATGGTCATGCAAACTGATGGAAAACCCAATACTGCTCAGAATTTTTTGAAATCAAAGTGTGCACCAAAGACTCATAGGCTGGAAAGAATTTCATCTCTGATACCACTATAAAATCTTCATCTATTTTGTATGATATTTTTTGATACTTTCAGTTTGACATATGTGGTATTTTTTTTGTCATACATTTGCTATGCCATTAGGTTGAAAGATTTCATATTTAATCACAAGACAAAATTATAATGAACTTGCACTTGAAATGAGAGTTAGAAGCTATTCAATGCAATGTGAAGCTGAACAATATATGCAGAGGTGGCGATTACATTCATATTGAGATAACTACATAAGATATATGATTACAAGATTTGTGCTATTACAACATATGCAAAATATAACCTTTTCCCATAGGTTGAAACTAATAGAACATAAGTACATTTACAATCTAAAATCAACCTATGCTCTAACCTATAAATGAACATACACATATAACACGCTTAGTGCTGAAGTGACACCCTTTTAGAATACCATGGTTGGATAAAGATTGTCACAGCTCCAGGAATGGAATGACGATAAGTGTGAGGAATAAGTTGCCTCGAAAAATCACATCCCTTAGTCCATATGCATTTCATGAAGTTTAGGGTAGTGATAATAGATGGCAATGAGGTTAGAATGAACCTTGTGCCTCCTCTAAACACCCGCGACCCCTGAAACTTTCCCACGACTATGTTGCATATTGAAATGCCTCCTTTACTTGCTTATGACCTATGTGCAGTAGTAAATAGAGCCACAATGCCCCTTCTATTATATCTCCTTTCAGTGGTGCAATGGTAATATGGATCAAAAAATAACCCACGACTTAGCTATAATTTCATGAAATGAGAATATCCAATGACCCAACCAACTTGACTGTGATACTCAACCAATGTTTGTCTAGTTAAACAATCCAATCTAAATGCTATATCATTTTCCAAACTCTGGAAAGGTTATCATTATACCCTAAATTTTTCTCTGTAGGAAACCCACACATTTGCAATTATCATACACCTATGAAAGACCTGAATGATCTCTCCAACCAGACTAGCTAGGGTAGATTCATTTCACCACCAAAACCATCACCCTAGGGTTTCTAGTCCCCAAAGCCAAGAACTCTGAAAAGCTCCTCAAAATATCAATTCAAGAAAAATAATCAAGCATTAAAAAAAATGAGCTCTAATTTCTCTTTTATATATGAATTACACTTTTCCCACTCATAAAATATAATAAACTGACTTCATAAAGTTTTTTATTAAATATTTCCCCAAAGTCACATTATAACACCTTTTACTTTAATTATTCAATATCACCTTATAAATTTACTTTTTCCTGGCAGGTAACATAAATAATTAAATTAACCAATTCCTTTCCACTGACTATAGCCTACAGATTAAATAGGCTAATTAGTCCACCTGAAGCGATGATTGAGAAGGGGACATTATAGGCTGGATCCTTGTCTAATTATAAGAATTTGGGAACGAGTTTGCATAAGCATGATGGATGATGGGGGTGATGTAAGAAAAGTGATTAGATGTGTTTTTAATGTAGGGTGATGAGAGAGAAGGTGGATTTGGATACTAATTTTATCAAAAAACCAAAACTAAGATCGGTCAAGAGAGATGATTTAGACATGACTTGGATTTAGATTTGAGAGGATGGGAAGACTAGAATGACCATATACTACCAAAGCCCAAAACCTTATAAGGATTTAATCTAGCAAAGAGACCAAGAATATGAAGTGACTAAATACCCTTAACACTAGCAAAGTGATGATTAGTTGTATGCTAGGTATGAAGAGGTAGTGATGAGTGCTAGACTAAAAAACTAACAAGGCTATGTATGTGGGTAATGTTTAGTCAAAAGGTGATGATCAAGATATAAAGTGAAGGGTGACCACTAAGTTTCGATTTCAAGACTAATGTTATATCCAAAGATGTGAATGGTGAATATGAAATGGGTGGTTTGTTTGATTCTAAAATGGAATTGATCCTAGGGGTCTCTAGGTGTTTTGTGACAAAATGAGATGGGCCGACTTGATTCACAAACAACACGAGATTTAACATGACATGAACAACATGTTCAGCCATAAGCCCTAAATTATTAAAATAAATAGGTGTATAACCCAATGTCTGCACCATCTAATGGATTCACGGGTGAGGTTGTAGGCCAGTGACCCATTATAGAATCAACTGAACCCTCTTGACCCCATCTACAATTGACGGTCACTTAGGAGTTGATCTTGACTCCAAAAACAAAATGCCTGTTACGATCGATAGGTCCTAACAAGGGTTTCTAAAGGATTCTTCAAGATATGTGAAGGTATGTGGGGTCCAAATATATATAAGGTGTTGTCTAATGCCTGGTTCAGAGAGTTAACTCTTTCCCTTCATGGATGACCTATATGGGGTCAACCACTTAGCATAATGAAAGTTGTACCTGATATTTATAATCTACCAAAACATGGAGTTTAATCGAATGTGTGATGATGAAATCCAAAACACGAACCCTTAATGACTAAGCTTATGCATGGGGATGAATTTCACGTCACATGCTATCCTAGACTCAATGGGCTAACACATAGGAAAACAAGATTAATTTACCCAATTAATTACCTATGCGAGGAAAATGAAAAGTAAACAAACAAATCACACAAGATATGTTTACAGAAAGGTTAATTGAAGACACACTACAAGGCTATATTAAAAACTTGTTTAAAAGACACAAATGTAGGATTTTTTTACCTTTGACAAATTAATGCCAAAATAGACAAAACTACTTAAAACTGCTAAATAGAAGGATATTTTATCTACCAGAATGGTACTTAGGCTTGTTTTTATTAGTTAAACTAGTTACCAAAAACATACATTATTAAAAAACTTCAAAAATTATAATATCATTATTTTTAATACAAAATTACAGATTTGAGAGTCGTGATTTTGCAAAAAATAACAAAAGGGACAAAGATGAATAGTTTTTAATTTCTCTTCAATGAGTGTCTATCCTCCTTTCTCTATTATCAGATAGAAGATCACCTAGAAACTAAAAAAATGTTTAGTTAGTACAAAATACCCTTAAATTACTTAGATGAGGTGTAATTTTGTATAAAAGGTTTTTTATAAGATCAGTGCCTTTCTTGTGGGTAGAGAATAATTTAACAAGCATAAAACTTGTAGGTTAGAAATCAATATTTTAGTTTAATAGATTTAAAAAAAACACAATATCATGATTATCAACTGTAATGTCATTAATTTTAGGACAAATATGCGGTTCTTGAAGTGGCAGTACTGTGTTTTGACAACCAGGTGATAACATTTTAACCAATTCTATTTTACTACACATAGAGGATAAAATACCACTCCTGAAAGACATAATTAGGTGATATAAATGCACAGACACTGAAATTAACAAGCAAAAACTAGTTATTTTATCTTAACACAGAAACCTGCAAAACCACAACTATAAGGACAATATCACTAATTTTAGACAATATCATGATTGGTGAATCAATGATATTACTAAAGAGTAACAACCTTCCGATAAGACAAACCATTAATGGTTAAATTGATAGTTAAAGGCAATATCACTTGAATAAAGACAAGATCGTGACTGTAATATCACTATTTGTAGGTCAATATCATTGATTGCTTGTACGTGATGTTTTAAACAATTCTAGAGCTTGTTCTTCATCTACTCATGCGTGCAAGTCACCAAATCACTTAGAAAAAGCATAAGAGGTTAGATTAAAGGGGTATGCCGCACCGCGGTTGCCAATGTGTGATCATATTTTAGATTCTTCACAAAATTACTATGTTTGGTAATAAAAACCCAAGAACACAAACAACATCAAAGGAGGGGATAAAAGAACAATTTGATAATTAAAATGAGATTCTTACCATCCTTTTGTCCCTTATAACTCATCTCCAGGATTTTCAAGCTGATTTGAATGCAAAATGATTGGATTGTGGATTGCTTGATTGAGATTTCAAATGGTTTCAATGGATCTTTTGACTTGTTTGATAGCTTGACAAGAATATGGAAATGCTTTGATAATGGTTGATAATGCAAGCATAATGGAGGCTTATGGATTTCTAAGTTAAGTTTGCCATGGATGAGTGGATTGTTTATATAAGCCAAGGGGAAGGGGTGGAATCAATGACTCATATTCAAACTTGAGCCATGAGGATCAAGGGTGGAAGAATTTTCAAGGAATTAATTTTTTTTTGGAAGTCTATAGAATAGAGGCTTCTAGAGAGGAGGGGCCAAGATAGAGGAGGTTCTAGAATTGGAGAATTTTAGAATATCCTTAGGAATTATTTAGGATTAATGAGGGATTGGGTAGGTAATTAGGGACTAGGGATGTATGAAAGGTTATGATAGTAGTGTGTCTAGCGGGTAGGTGAATAAAAAAGAATTTTAATTTGTCAAGTGGGCTAGTAGGTAGATTAGTAGCTAAGTAGGCTAGTTAGTAAGTTAATAAAGTGATTAATTGGTTTCAAGGGTGTGGTAAGATTCATGGGATGTACAAAATTAAGAAATTGGCTAGGAACTTGGTTAATGGGTTAAATTGATGGGCTTAATAAGATTATATAGGTGAGCAGATTTAGGTGCATACATTTTGTGTCTTATCAGCAGGGTAAATCATCACTTATTATAGGGCAAACCCACCTAAGCGGTTTGTTAAGTGTCGCTTGCATTACTCAATAATTATGTTATTGTTGGGGTGGTTTTGTTAAGACCCCCTACATGAATTGGTGATTTCATAACTTTTGATGAAACACTGGGATTTTGAAACAAGATCTTACTAAATTCTTCACATTTAATATGTTTGGATTATCTCAGACTTGGCTTTGTCTCTGTAGACCCCTCTTTACTTATTTGATAAACCTTCTTGATTACAATCTCATGGACAAGAACCACTTAGCAAGTGTTATAAGTGGCATATATAATAATAATAATAATAATAATAATAATAATAATAATAATAATAATAATAATAATAATAATAATAATAATAATAATGGAATAGTTAGCTTATCTTGCTAACTACTATTAATCTAAAATTAGGATCATACCTCTCCAATCAGGAGTATTTTGGTCCCCAAAAGCTTAGGAAGTAGTTAAATGAGAAAATTTATTTTCAACTTCTTCCTTTGGAATACTATTTGGCTTTGCTTGGAAATTGTCCTTTCAACCCAACTTCCCGATTCTTCTGCACTCGTTTTATTATTGCTCTTTCCTCCTACAACACCACATCTTTCTTCAATTCCTCTTGACTTCTTGGTGTGAAATCTTGAATGGAAGGTAGCAAAAGGTCTTTCTTTCCATCTATCATGGAAATCTCAAAGAGATAGAAGTTTTTAACATTCAATGTATCTTGATGTAAAGAGACAATTCCAATATAAAAGTATTATTTCCCACTTCTTCTACAATGACAAATGGTCCATATTTAAGATGCTTAAGCTTCTTAGTTTTATCTTGAAGTATTTATCTACTAAAGTAAAACAATACATTATCTCTAACAACAAAATTATGTTATATCCCTATGTTGATCATGCCTTGCTTTGTACTTGGCTCATGACTCCATCAAACACCCTTACACTTGGAGGTGGATTTGTTGAATCTTTTCTATGAATTTTTCAATTTTGTAGATTTCAAAATCCACCCTTCCTTGCCCCTAGATATTTTTTTGAATAGTTTGCATGACTATTGTCAAATAGTTTAGTGATAGATAACTTCAATTCAGCTCCACCATTATGTAGATCTTAAAATATTTTTCCAAAAAACAAGCTTTAGATTTTACTGCATGCCCAAGATAATACACAGGGACAAGAAAAAAGTTCAATATGATTTCTCTATGATGATTAAATGCATGCCACATTTAACTTTGATTTTTCTCTAACATAGTCACATTGAAGCAAAATTTAAATTCTACTATTAATTACTAACATACATCACCCCAGGTTACCATTGTAAGTTACACCTCTTATTCATCACGCAAAAACGTTACTTTCCTTCTACCTTTATCTCATCATCTTGTTTGGTCATTTTCCATCATTTTCTATAATTAAATTGATAGTTTTCATAACAAGGAGATCATGGATGCTGAAAATATTTGATTCAATTTATTGGGTATGTGAAATCGATTAAATTTAAAATGAAAACACCCTTTGAAATTTGAATGTAATATTATATTAAGTTTTTTTTTCTATCAATTAAATTGAATAGTTTACTTAGAATATAATATTCATATTCATAGGTTTTTGGTGTGGTGAATTAATAGTTAATCATTTACAATTCCATGAAATTTGAATAGAAGTTATGTTAAATTTATGATTGATATTTTAAATATAAATAAATATTGATAAGTTCGTTAAAAATAAGTTATTTTAATTGATTGAAAATGTATTTATCTGATGGATTTATTCCTTATTAATTAGAAAGTGAAGTAATTAACTTGAAAATGTTATATATTTGTTGAAATTAAAAACTCCACAAAGGAAACAAAAATAGTACGAATATTATATAAAGAATAACGAATATCTCAAAGAAAAGCAATTGTGGCGATAGCAACTCAAGGAAAAAAATTGTTTTAAGTAATAATTAATTACATCTACTTATTACAAATCAAACAATACTTCTTACAAATTGATAATTGTTAAAGGGATTCCTCTAAACAATTTATGTGATTCTTCAATAAATATTGATCTTATTCCTAACAAACACAAACGACATATTTACAATTGTTAAAAATGTATCACCTCAAATATTATATATAATAATCTTAATTATTAATTAATTATATTTTTTGTCCATTAATATTTACATAATAATTCCTTCATACAATTAATTCCTTCATACAATTGTTAAATCATACCATTGTTAATATTAATATATGAAAAAAACTTTTGAATCCCAATTTTTTAAAACATACATTGTAATATTCAAATACAAAATGACAATAAAATGATTTATTCATTATAAGCTATAATGATGGCACATCCCACTAATCCAACACTAATGATAGATATATAAATCAAATTGTGGAAGATACCCACTTCTTAACGTTAAGGCTAAAACAAATTGATTTGAACTATAAATCAAAATGCTAAAAAAACATTCCTGAAATAACCCTTATCTAGAGATTAAACAGTATATTTCAAGTATAAATATCTATAAAGTAGAAAGACGGTGCAAAAGAGAAATACATTTTTTAAGCACTGGTCCCCATAGGTGGCCATAAATTAATGTAAAAAACATGCAATGCTATTCCAAGGTGGCCATAAAGGAGAATTTGAAGAATTATATTTTCGTAAATTGAAGAAGATTAATTTGAAAAATTATATTTTTAATTTTTTTGGTATTAAATTACAAAAAATTAATTATCTGTATATCTCATCTCAAACATAACCACTTCCAAAATAATAAATTGGTAAACCGTAATCCTTCCACTTACAAAATATTATATTAGTAAACTCTAATCCTCAATAGTAAATATGTTATGAATCAAAACACTGCAAAATGTCCAACATTCACCTAATGAGAGGGTTTATCCTTGAATAAAAGTACAGTCTCTCTAACCAAGAAAGCAATAGACCATTACAAGAAAGTTTTCAATGTTACTCCTAGATCAATATCTGACATTGACATCGGTGAAACCTTACTCCAAAGCTTGAACAAAGTTCTCAAAATAGTTGCGGGTGGCACCTGTAAGAAAGTTGAGCCTTGCACCAAAATTTTTAAATTCTTGCATGCTCCTATCACAGTGACTAAAACCTGGCACTTCCTTCACAACACAATGATGAAGTTGGTCTAAGCAAGATTCTGCAAAAGCTTGCATGTGTTCAAACAAACCTTTCTTAGCCTTGGCATCCCCATCCCCATTTACTGGCAGATAATACCCATGTACATATGTCCATTTCAGCACACGCCTACATTCAATAATCTGAAGCAGCGCATCCCTCACAAACTCTAGATCTAAGTTATAGTTACCCTCCACTGTCCGAAAATGCTGCAGATCTGATACTGCCTTTGTCCTAGCATATTCATTAGCTGCCCATAGCTTATAATAATTGGCATATCTCTGAAAGTCTGTTTTGAGCAACTCTGGCTCTAAGACAATGGGATTGGGATTGGGATTTGTTTGAAGAGCTTCATACCCATTGCAAGAAGAATGGTTGTTCCAATCACCAAGGCAATTCCAGCAAAATTGAAACCCACAGGGAGCCACACAGCTCATGTGCATGCAACCGCCATTTTTTTCGATAGCTTGTTTACACTTTGGGCATGGCTTTGTGTTCGCGACTTTCCAGTTCTGTGTTAGCATTTCTACACTGTCATTATTCTTTAAGGCCCACTTTTTTGCAGTCTCACAGTCAACTGGACCATGGGCTTCTTCTAAACAGATCCAACAGAAGCTATGCAAGCATTTGCAGGTAATATCATAAGGGCTACTTACACATACCATTTTCACAGCATACTCACAAACAGGAGCTGGACACCATTTCACATTTTTTTTGTTTTCCACATAGGATCTAACAATGTACTTTGTATATATTTTTTGATATTGTTCATCAAAATTGGTCAATAAAGAAAGGACCATATCTTGACTAATAGCACATCTACAGGAGGGATGCGGACATTTTAATCTAAAGCAACCCGGGCCGAATTCATCTATGCAGGATTGCATCTACCGCAGCCAGCACTCATTACAATAATTATGCTCACAAATTACTGCATTCTTTCCTCCATTGATAGAGTAAGCATCACTGCAAATAGCACATTCCATTTCTAAATTTGGATCGATCTCCATAGCTGAATTAGGGTTAGACCTTTCCAACAACCCAAAATCTCTTCTTCTCTCCTCGTTTGAAATACATTCATCTATCACTCTCTCAACCCTCCACTCGAAGTGAAGCAAAAGAATTGTAGCCTCATGTTTAGAGACAGAGATAATGTTGCAAATTCTTGTAACTGCCTTCTCTTGGCATTTTTGAATGTCTGCTTCACCCAGAACTGTATAATTCTTCATATTCTTCTCAGGAGGATCAACACGCTTATCATCCATTTCTGCAATTATATCAGAGATACCATCTTCTTCATAAATTTCTTCAACAGCATCAGCATCAGCATCAACATCCATATAAGACATCATTCTTCCACTTCCACTGCAATCTATCTGCCTGCCTTTGTATCAGATCCGGACCTCAGACTTCATCTACCTGACAACAAGAAGGGTTAGTAGAGTTGTATATATAGCATTCCATGCCGTGGTATTTACTCTTCTACGCCTTGGTTCTAAATTTAGAAGAAGGCGGCATGTATTAAATAAAAACCAAAAAAACTTAAATATAGAAAAGCAACAAAGCAATTATAATAAATAAAATTAATTTAAGTTTTTCCTTCTTAAAATTATATATTATCGTATTATATTATAACGATTTTTAATCTTGCATATGAAAAAGTCTCTCCCTAAGTCAAATTTTAATTTATAATAATATTGTATTATTTCAAATTTTACTATTAAATAAAATTAAATATATATTAATAATATATCATTTTTTGGTATGATTTTCACATTTGTGTGTTTTATTATGATTTTTTAATGTTAGTATTGTATAGCTATGTTTAATTTGTGGTGGTGTTAACATTATATTTTTATTATATATTTTAAATCTAAATTTGACCTAAATTTTAATTATGACTGTTAATTAAATACTATTTATTATAATCATATATATATTTTATCATTTTTTAAATTATTGAAATACATTTATATCAATATTAATAACCAAAAAATAATAGATACAAAGATGATTAAAAATATATATATATAAATAAAAGAGCAACAAATAAATTATAATAAATAAAATTAATGTAAAATCTCTTTTTTAAAAATTATATTATATTATAAGGATTTTTAATTTTGTATAATATGAAAAAGAAATTAATGTAAGATTTCCTTTTTTAAAATTATATATATTATATTATAACGATTTTTAATTTTGCATTATATAAAAAAATTTCCAGGTCAAATTTTAATTTACAATAATATTTCACTATCAAATAAAATTAATTAAATATATATATATATATATATATATATATATATATATATATATATATATATATATATATATATATATATATTAATGTTAGTATTGTATAACCATGTTTAATTTGTGGTATTATTAACTTTTTGTCTTTTATCATATATTTTAATTTGGATTTGACTTAAATTCTAAATTCCAAATGTGAATGTTAATTAGATACTTTTTATTGTAATCATCTATATATTCTATCATTTTTTAAACTATTGGAATGTATCAATATAAATATTATTAACCAAAAAATAATAATATATATACAATGATAAGGTGACCGATTAGTATTCATGGTCCACATTTCACATCATAAAATAAATCTAATTTAAGATAACAAAAAATCTGGAAAAATATGAACTCAAAAAACCAAGATAACTAAAACATTATTAAAGCATATAAAAAATATTAGGCATAGGTTACTACCCAAAAGAGGAGGTGGTGGATCATCTTTGGGAGAATGGACACTCCAAGTATAAGGCTCACTCAAAAGAGGATAAGGGGCCACCCAACCATCTTGAATAGGGTATAGGAGAGCCTAATAAATAACAATACCCCAACCAAGGGGTGGTTGAACAACATTGCCAATTGGATCACTTCCTTGCACATGCTAATGCCATTAAGATGGGCTAGCAATAGAAATCCCATGAGGTGGTGACATACTCCACCCCTTTGATAAGGAGGAAGAGGGAAAAAATAAATGTGAATGGGCGAGCGGGGTGTTGGGGGGAGGAGATCCATATATTGGACTATCAGAGGAGGTGGCTCATAGTTCAAGAAGCACTCCCATATTAATTGAGTTAACTCCTACAAGTGTTGGACTTGAAGAGCCACCTTCTCTGCTTGAGCTTGTATCTACATAACAGATGAAAAGATAATAGTTACCTTGTAATTAACATAAAAGTGATAATATGTTTCTTCATTGTTAAATAAAATTGAATTCTCAGCTTTCCATAGTTGAAACAAGATTATAGATATGAAGAAATTCAACATAAAAGCTATATATGTTGGCTATGGAAAATTATCCCTAGAGAAAGCCATATATCAAGAAAATGATTTTGGGTGGAAGGGCTGAAAAAGAATATGAATTTCCAATGTCAAGTAGATTGAGCTATGTGGTAAGTCCAAAAGAGGTGTTTGAAGGAATTTGGTCTAGATCAGGGAAAATACTTGGGTTGAGCAGTTTCTATGTATAATATGCTTCTTGAGGAGAAGACTTTGATAAACCAGACACCAAAGAAGGGGAGCAAGATTGGGCTCGAGCTTAGCATTTTAAATTATGTTAAGCTTGGCAAGTTAAATCCTATGTGAGGAGTTTAGATTCCAATGGCTATTCAACTTGTACAAAGATGAAGAGAATGGGCTCATGATTTGGTAGAGTAGACTTGAAGAATAATTTTTAAATTGATTATTACAATTCCACCTCCAATATTTCCACCAAACACATGGAAATTACAATCCTATCTTATATAACATGATATTAGGCATCATCTTTTGAATGCATAAATTGGAACTTAAGTCTAAATTGATTAACTCATTTGTATCTTTTATTAGAGGCCAAGGAGCTCAATCATGTGAAAAAATAAAATCATTGATGGTATGAATACCTTTTTTAAAAAGCCTCAAGGCTTTCATATCTGACAATTTTGTTAAAAGAAAACTTGAATTGGTCATAACTAGAGACTATCATATATTATGGTCATTGAAAGGCATGCCACTAAGAAAACCATCACCCACTTATTTTAAACAGAGTTTGATGTTTGGATTGGTGTTCTTATTAATTATTTAAAAAACAACAATATAAAATAAAAAATAAAATAATTTATTTATTTCAAAATTGACATGATTAAATAAAAAATAAAACAACGAACATAACTCTTTAAAATATATATATATATATATATATATATATATATATATATATATATATATATATATATATATATATGTAAACAAATTCAAACCAAAATAACAAACAAAAATGTAAAGTAGAGCTAGGAATATAAAAAACAAATAAGAGTTAAAAAAAGGGTAAATTATGTGGAGTAAATACAAACTTTTTACATTTAATGTTTTTAGTGTACAACTTCATTACTTTTAGTTTGAAATTGATTTCCATGACCACTTGTATTATATTACATCATAATTAATAAATAAATAATCATATTAAATATTATAACATCAACATCATAATTAATAAATAAATAAATAAATAATATACAATAATCATAATTAAATTATGAATAATATATAAATTTTATTGCATTATAATTATAAATAATTAGATAATCGTAACTAATTTAAATTTATAGATAATATATAGATTTTATTATATCATATTTATAAATAATCATATCATAATAATGAATTGTAAAAATAAACTAGAATACATATGTTAGATAAATCTATGTAAAATACATATATATTATTTTTGAGGCAAGTCAAAATGTATGCTACGTACCTCGAAATCGAAAATGATATATCTAAAATATGTATACTAGTTGTAACTATATATATATATATATATATATATATATATATATATATATTCTATCATTTTTTAAACTATTGGAATGTATTTATATCGATATTATTAATCAAAAAATAATAATATGTATTGATGGTTACAAAAATAAGATGACCTGTTGATATTCATTATGCATATTTCACATTGAAAAAGAAACCCAACTCAAAACAACAAAAAAAATTTTGAAAAAAAAAAAGAAAACAAAAATTATTAAAAAAAAACTATATATTTAAAAGAAATAAATAAATTATAATAAATAAAATTAATGTAAGGATTTTGCATAATATGAAAAAGTCTCTAGGTCAAATTTTAATTTACAATAATATTATAATATTTCAAATTTCACTATCATATATATATATATATAATTTTTACAATTGTTTTAGTGTTTTATTATGATTTTTTGATGATAGTATTATATACCTATGTTTAATTTGTGGTGTTGTTAACTTTTTGTCTTTATCATATTTTTTATTCTAGATTTGACCTAAATTTTAGATGTGAATCTTAATTAGATACTTTTTATTGTAATAATTTATATGTTCTATCATTTTTTAAAGGGTTGGAATACATCAATATCAATATTATTAACCAAAAAATAATATAATATAGAACAATAAGGTGATTGGTTGGTATTCATAGCCCACATTTTATGTCAAAAAATAAATCCAGCTCAAGCAAAGAAAAAACATCTGAAAAAATATGAAAGTAAAAAACCAAGGTAACTAAAATATTATCAAAGCATATTAAAAATTATTAGGCATAGGTTGCTGCCCAAAAGTAAGAGGTGGTTGATCGTCCTTGGGAGAATGAAAATTCCAAGCATAAGACTCACTCAAAATAGGATTAGGGGCCACCCAACCATCTTGAATAGAGTTTATGAGAGCCTAATAAATAACAATACCCCAACCAGGTGGTCGTTGAACAACACTACCAATTGGACCACTTCCTTGCACATTCTAACTCCATTAAGATGGGCTAACATCAAAATTCCCATGAGGTGGCGACATACTCCACCCCTTTGATGAGGAAGAAGAGGGAAAAAATGAATGTGAATGGGCGAGTGGGGTGCTGGGAGGAGGAGATCCATATATTGGACAATCAAAGGAGGTGACTCATAGTACAAAGAGCATTTCCACATTGGTTTAGTAACTCCTACAGGTGTTGGAATTGACGATCCACCTTCTCTGCTTGAGCTTGTATCTACATAAAATTTGAAAAGATAATAGTTACATTGTAATTAACATAAAAGTGACAAGATGTTTCTTCATTGTTAAATAAATTTGAATTCCCAACTTTCCATAGTTGAAACAAGATTATAGCCCTAAAGAAATTCAATATAAAAGCTATATATGTTAGCCATGGAGAATTATCCCCAAAGAAAGCCATAGACCAAGAAAATGATTTTGGGTGGAAGGGTTGAAAAAGAATCTGAATCGAATGCCAAGTGAATTGAGCTATGTGACACGTCCAAAAGAGGTGTTTGAAGGAATTTGGTCTAGATCAGAAAAAAACACTTGGGTTGAGTAGTTCCAAATGTACAAGATGCTTCTTGAGGAGAAGACCCTGATAAACTAGACATCAAAGAAGGTGAGCAAGCTTGGACTCGAACATAGCATTCTAAATTATTTTAAGCTTGACAAGTTAAATCCTATATGAGGAATTCAGATTCCAATGCCTATTCAACTTGTACAAAGATGAAGAGAATGGGCTCATGATTTAGTAGAGTAGACTTGGAGAATAAATTTTAAATTGATTATTACAATTCTGCCTCCAGTATTTCCACCAAACATGTGGAGATTATAATCCTATCTTATATAACTTGACATCAGGCATCATATCTTGAATTCACAAATTGGAAGTTAAGTCTAAATTGATTAATTCATATTTATATTTTATTAGAGGCCAAGGAACCCAATCATGTGAAAAAATAAAATCATTGATGGTATGAATACCTTTTTCAAAAAGCCTCAAGGCTTTCATATCTGACAATTTTGTTAATAGAAAACTTGAGTTGGTCATAACTAGAGACTATCATATATTATGGTCATTGAAAGACATACCACTAGGAAAACCATCACCCACTTATTTTAAATAGAGTTTGATAGTTTTGAAAGATTTCCAAATATTTTTAGAACTAAAACATCCCTCAATCTTGATGGGGTTAGGGGTAACAATCAAGGTGTGAAATCCAATGTTTTTCCAATTGGGTTTATCATAAGGCAAACCAAAGGCAATGTGGTTCTGTAGAAGAATTTTCTTGGCTTTATTACCTTCAACTGTGTAGACCAACCATTTTTCATACAAAGCAACAGTTTTTTGTAAATGTCAATAATGCCCATATCACCTTTATCATGAGGAATACAAAAAATATCCCAAGTAACTTTGTGACACCCTCGAGTTTGTTTAGCATTAGCCCAAAGGAAATCTCAAAGAACCTTTGACAATTTATTGTAAGAGGCTTTAGAAATGACCTAGTATGAAGAATAATAGACACGGGTGGCCACTAGAATAATATAACATACCTAAAATTTGTAATCTAAAGAAAGGGGTTTGTAAATCAAATACTCCACCTTTTAATCCACTCGATCAATGACATATTTCCAATTTTGTAAAGAGACATATCAAAAGTAAATGGGATACCAAGGAATTTACCCTTTTTTTGATCCACTTCCATTTATACTATTTAAACCATTCTGACATAGACATCATGCTATGTCTTTAGCATTGAGTTTTAACTCATCAAAAATTAGAACATGAGGCTTTGTAAAAAATGTTGAGGTAATGCAATGCCTGTTTAAAAGAATATTCTTGTTTATTGAGAGTGAGAAAATTAGCATCTACAAAGTGACCATTGATGAATTGAGAAGAATTACTAATAAGTGTAATGGCCCTAATGAGCCCTTGCTTTGCTATGTGAGTAATAAGATATCTAAATGGCTATGCAGACATGACATACATAGTTGGTGCCAAAGGGAACCTTTTCTAATGTTACAGAATGAGCAAAAGCTGTTAGATTTGAGCCCATTGATAGTGAGGTAGGTCAAAGCTTCAAATAAAAACTCAGAACTGCTGGAAAAAAAATCTGGCCAAAGCACAAAACTCAAATCATATTAAGAATAAATGGCTACTCAATCTATCATAGGCCTTCTCAAAAATCAATTTTAATAAATATGGTTTACTAAAGAGAAGACCACACATATTCCATTCATTCATAGACAATAATTATATTATCTGAAATGTATCTGATCCAAAACATGAAAACTTTGGTTGAAAGATAATTCAAGAAACAAGAACAAAACAATTCAAATAATGCTATCTCTAATAAGAGATGTTTTATTGATCAAAATTGCAGACCCAAACATATGCTTATCTCTGAGAAGAGATGTTTGATTTCCATTTCAGGTTACATATTCATTTATAAATGTTTTGAAGGTTTGGGGAGGATGTGGAAGGTCACCAATCTCGAGGGAGATGAATTGGTTCAACTTCCATGATTTACAACAATAAAAATTTTGAGGAATTACTATTTTTAGAAACTTACTATTTTAAGACTGCACTACTAAAATTGAAATTTGAGACACTTTCATTGGGTTTTATGGGGTAAAACTTCATTGAGAAAATACCATGCCATATCACGATGTTCCTGTCATTATTAACTTTCCAACAGTTCAAACGGTGAGTAAATTAGAGCTACAGTGCAAAAGTTATGGCTCCCAAAAGTTTCGTCATCAATTGGGGTGGACCCATCACCCTGAATTATTGTTCTAGATCATTCCCCCCTCCTTGAGAAGCAATGGTCCCCATTTCATCAAGATTTTTCATCAAGTGTGGTAGTTTTACTTTGATTTGATTCCCGATGCATACTTGGAAGGGACTGTGATTTATGGAACTGTGCAGGGCCCAATTCTTCACCATTTCTATTTGACCATCAGTTTGTGGATGGAAGGCCATGAACTTATTTAGCTCAGTATCTATTTGCTTTTGTTGTTGTGTTGTTTGTGTAGTTAGGGTTGTAACATCGGCCCTTTTGGATTCCTGTGGCTTGACTGCCATGAGAACAAATTTCTTGGTACTAATTAGAGAGATATATGTAGAAGGTGGTACTTCTGGTACCCTGTAGCACCATGTTCCAAGAGTGAGAGTGATCCTTATAGTTCTTGATTCATATATACCATGTCGATCATACATGAATGGCTGACCAAAGAGCACATCACAAACATCTAGATTGACCACATCACATAAGATCTCATCTCGAAAAGGTTGTATTGCATATGAGAAAAGACATTGGTGGATGACACGGAGGTTTCTCCCTGGACTCAACCATCCAATACTGTATGGTTTTGGGTGAGGCTTCATGGACAGATTTAGGCTTTTCGCAACATTAACATAGATTAAATTCTTTTGACTTCCACTATCAAGAATGAAATGCAGAGGCTTACCTTTCACCCATAACTTAGAGTGAAACAACCTTTCCTTGTCATCTAGCATCTCATCATGTGTCTATGACAAAGCAACAATGGCTTCAAGATAAACATCTACAATTTCTTCTTCAACCTCTTCGACTATAGGGTTTGTATGAGGTAGATCCATAAATGTTGAGGATTGTGACTCAAAAAGTAGTGATTTGATAGCTTGACATTCTTCTTTGGAGTGAGTTCCAGATTTGTGATAATCACACCACTTCCCAGTCTTTCCTTCCTTTTGCTTCCAATTTTGGCCTCGTGTTTGACCTTCTTTGTCACTTTTCCATTTTGAAGACTGATTCTTTATATTCATTCTTCCATGCTTTTGCTCAATCTTCACTGCGAACTTATATGCCTCACCGATGGTTTCCAAATTGAAGAGTTCCATTTCTCCCCGTATGTACCATTGTAGTCCACCATGATATTTGAGAACCTTGTGTTTCTCACTTTCTTGGATGCCCAATCTCGCAGATAGAGAATGAAAAATGTCAGTGTAATCTTGAACAAATTGTTCCTTACCTTGGTGAAGTTGTTGCCACTCTATTTATAGATCATCATATGCTCCAATGGGGTAGTATTCTTTCTTTACAACATCTATGAAATCATCCCATGTAGGTTCCGTCTCAAGGCCAATATCATCTACATTGAATCTCTTTTTGTACACTTTCCACCAATTTTTGACAGGCAATGATGCATTTAGAAGAGCAAAAGTAATATTATCTTTATCAGTGAATTTATTTACAAAAAAATAAGACGATAATTGATCCAACCAATTTTCTACTGCATCAGCATTGAATTTGCCTTCAAATGTAAGGATATCAAAATTCACCTAAACCTTGAAGGGTGTTGGGGCACTGAAAGGATGTGCAGGTGCAGATGAGGAACCAAAATTTCCCATCAAGATTTGTTGGAGAATTTGAGTGAATTGTTATAGCATCTATGCTTGTTGCTATTGGAGTGCTTCATTCACCATTTACTTGAAAGGATTGGATGCCTTGGTGTTGTCTGCCATTTGAAGTCGTTTGGAGCGAATAGGTGGATATTCTACTAGTTCTATTTTCCACCCAAGCTTCCTATAATCTGACCTCATCCTCAGGATCATACACTCTAAAGACAAACCAATCTGATACCACTGATCCAAAAATCAAAAACTTTGGTTGAAAGATAATTCAAGAAACAAGAACAAAACAATTCAAATAATGCTATCTCTGATAAGAGATGTTTTATTAATCAAATTTTCAGACCCAAACATATGCTTATCTCTGAGAAGAGATGTCTGATTTCTATTTTGGGTTAAATATTCATTTATAAATGTTTTGGAGGTGTGGGGAGGATGTGGAAGGTTACCAATTTTGAGGGAGATTAAGTGGTTCGACTTCCATGATTTACAACAATACAAAATTCAAGGAATTACTATTTTTAGAAAATTACTATTTTAAGACTGCACTATTAAAATTGAAAATTTGAACACTTCTATTGGGTTTTAGGGGGTAAAAATTCATATATAAGATCTCCATGCCATCTCATAATGTTCCCCTCATTATTAGCTTTCCAACGGTTCAAATGGTGAGTCAATTGGAGATATGGTGCAAAAGTTATGGCTCCCAAAAGTTCCACCATCAATTGGGGTGGACCCATTACCTGAATTGTCATCTAAATTGTTGTCCAGATCATTCCTCCCTCCTTGAAATTCAATGGTCCCCATTGAATCAATATTTTTCATCGATTGTGGTAGTTTTACTTTGATTTGATTCCAAATGCATACTTGGAAGGGACTGTGATTTATGGAACTGTGCAGGGCCCAATTGTTCACCATTTCTATCTAACCATCAGTGTGTGGATGGAAGGCCGTGAACTTCTTCAACTCGATATATATTTGCTTCTGTTGTTGTGTTGTTTGTGTAGTTAGGGCTGTAACATCAACCCTTTTGGATTCTTATGTCTTGACTGCTATGAGAACAAATTTCTTGGCACTAATCAGAGAGACAAATATAGAAGGTGGTACTTTTGGTACCCTGTAACACCATGTTCCAAAAGTGAGAGTGATCCTTCTAGTTCTTGATTCACATATGCCATGTCGATCATACATGAATGGATGACCAAAGAGTACATCACAAACATCTAGATTGACCACATCACATAAGACCTCATCTTGGAAAGGTTGTATTGCATATGAGAGAAGACATTGGTGGGTGACATGGAGGTTTCTCCCTGGACTCAACCATCCAATACTGTATTGTTTTGGGTGAGGCTTCATGGACAGATTTAGGCTTTTCACAACATTAGAAGAGATTAAATTCTTTTGACTTGCACTATCAAGAATGAAATGCAGAGGCTTACCTTTCACCCATAACTTAGAGTGAAACAACCTTTCCTTGTCATCTAACATCTCATCGTGTGTCTATGATGAAGCAATAATGGCTTCAAGATCAGCATCTAAAATTTATTCTTCAACCTCTTCAATTATAGGGTCTGTATGAGGTAGAGCAGTAGATGTTGAGGATTGTGACTCAGAAAGTAGTGATTTGATAGCTCAAAATTCTTCTTTGGAGTGAGTTCCAAATTTGTGATAATCACACCACTTCCCAGTCTTTCCTTCCTTTTGCTTCCAATTTTGGCCTCGTGTTTGACCTTCTTTGTCACTTTTCCATTTTGAAGACTGATTCTTTATATTCATTCTTCCATGATTCTGCTTAATCTTCACTGCAAACTTGTATGCCTCACCGATGGTTTCCAAATTGAAGAGTTTCATTTCTCCCCATATGTACCATTGTAGTCCACCACGATATTTGAGAACCTTGTGTTTCTCACTTTCTTGGATGCCCAATCTCGTAGATAGAGAATGAAACATGTTAATGTAATCTTAAATAGATTGTTCCTTACCTTGGTGAAGTTGTTGCCACTCTATATATAGATCGTCATATGCTCCAATGGAGTAGTATTCTTCCTTTACAACATCTATGAAATCAACCCATGTAGGTTCTGTCTCAAGGCCAATATCATCTGCACTAAATCTCTTTTTGTACACTTTCCACCAATTTTTGATAGGCAATGATGCTTTCAGAAGAGCAAAAGTAATCTTTTCTTTATTGGTGAATTTATTTACAAAAAAATAAGATGACAATTGATCCAACCAATTTTTTACTGCATCAGCATTGATTTTGCCTTTAAATGTAGGGATATCAAAATTCACCTGAACCTTGAAGGGTGTTGGGTGATCCACATCCCTTCTCAGGGATACGTCTCCCCATTAAGGTGATCATTGCTTGCCATGTGTCTGATTGGGAATCACCTCGGGTGCTTCGTCGCTGGCCATATAGGGATTTGGAAGAGGACCTAGATCACTCCAGATCTTTTGGCGTGATGGCTAGTCCTTCTATTGGTATCAGAGCTAGGTCTTGAGGTTGAGACCCATAGAATCTGGTGGGCATGATCTACATCCCTTCTCAGGGATACGTCTCCCCATTGAGGTGATCATCGCTCACCATGTGTCTGACCAAGAATCACCTCGAGTGCTTCATGGCTAGCCATATAGGGATATGGAAGAGGACTAGCTATCATGCCAAAAGCTCCAAAGTGATCTGGGTCCTCTTCCAGATCCCTATATGGCCAGCCATGAAGCACCTGAGGTGATTCCTAGTTAGACACGTGGTGAATGATGATCACCTCAGCAGGGAGACATATCCTTGAGAAGGGATGTGGATCATGCCCACCAATTTTCACAGGTCTCAACCTCGAGACCTAGCTCTGATACCAATAAAAGGACTGACCATCACGCCAAAAGCTCTGGAGTGATCTAGGTCCTCTTCCAGATCCCTATATAGCTAGCCACAAAGCACTCAAGGTGATTCTCAGTCAAACACGTGGTGAGTGATGATCACCTCAGTGGGGAGACATATCCCTGAGAAGGGATGTGGATCATGCCCACCAGCTTTCGCAAGTCTTGACCTTGAGACCTAGCTCTGATACCAATAGAAGGACTGGCCATCATGCCAAAAGCTCCAAAGTGATCTGGGTCCTCTTCTAGATCCCTATTTAGCCAGCAATGAAGCACTTGAGGTGATTCTCGGTCAGACATGTGGTGAGTGATGATTGCCTCAGTGGGGAGACGTATCCCTGAGAAGGGATGTTGATCATAAATAGAAGGACTGGCTGTCATGCCAAAAATTCTAGAGTGATCTGGGTCCTCTTCCAGATCCCTATATGGCCAGCCATGAAGCACCTAAGGTGATTCCCAATCAGACACGTGGCAAGCAATGATCACCTTAGTGGGGAGATGTATCTCTGAGAAGGGATGTGGATCATGCCCACCAGCTTCTATAGGTCTCAACCTCGAGACCTAGCTCTGATACCAATAGAAGGATTGGCCATCATGCCAAAAGATTTGAAGTAATCTGGTTCCTCTTCTAGATCCCTATATGGCTAGCCACGAAGCACCCGAGGTGATTCTCAGTCGGACACATGGCGAGCGATGATCACCTTAGTGGGGAGACGTATCCCTCAGAAGGGATGTGGATCATGCCCACTAGCTTTCATGGGTCTCAACCTTGAGACCTAGCTCTGATACCACTGATCCAAAACTTGAAAGCTTTGGTCGAAAGATAATTCAGAAATAAGTACAATCCAATTCAAATAATGCTATCTCTGAAAAGAGATGTTTTGTTAAATAAAAAATTGTAGATACAAAACATATGCTTATCTCTGAGAAGAGATGTTTGCCTCCCCATTTTGGGAAGTTGCTTCTATGGGTCTCGACCTCGAGACCTAGCTCTGATACCAATAGAGGACTAGCCGTCACACCAAAAGATCTAGAGTGATCTAGGTCCTCTTCCAGATCCCTATATGGCTAGCCACAAAGCACCTGAGGTGATTCCCAGTGAAACACATGGTGAGCGATGATCACCTTAGTGGGGAGACATATCTTTGAGAAGGGATGCAGATCATGCCCACTAGCTTCTGTGGGTCTCGACCTTGAGACCTAGCTCTGATACCAATAGAAGGACTGGCTGTCATGCCAAAAGCTCCAGAGTGATATGGGTCCTCTTCTAGATCCCTATATGGCCAGCCATGAAGCATTCGAGGTGATTCCCAATCAGACATGTGGCAAGCGATGATCACTTCAGTGGGGAGATGTATCCCTGAGAAGGGATGTGGATCATTGGGGCACTAAAAGGATGTGCGGGTGCAAATGAGGAGCCATAATTTCCCATTGAGATTTGTTAGAGAATTTGAGTGAATTATTGTAGCATCTACGCTTATTGCTTTTGGATGGCTTCATTCACCATTTCCTTGAAATGATCAGATGCCTCGGTATTGTCTGCCATTTGAAGTCATTTAGAGCGAATAAGTGGATATTCTACTGGTTCTATTTTCAACTTAAGCTTCCTGTAATCTCACCTCATCCTTTAGGATCATACACTCTGTTGTCCCTAAAAAATGTCATTCATTTTTGGGACAAAATTTAAACTATTTTGGTCCTACAGACCAAAATCCTCTCTTCCCTTTTTAAAAAATTGTTCTGTGCATTCAAATTCTCCATTCTTCAAGCTTTTCAAAAATCTATGGACTCTACAGGCTTAAATCTACGGACTCCGTAGGCTCATTTCTACGGACTCTGCAGACTAGTTTCTAGGAACATTGCAGGTTCATTTCTACAGACTCAGTTTCTACGGACTTCAAGGACTCAAAACTATGGACTTTGTAGGCCATTTTTTATGGACTCAATTCTACAGACTTTGCAGGTGGATTTCTATGGACTTTGCAGGAAAGAAACAAGCTCTCAACACTTAGGTGATTTCAAGGTTGGTTCAATGACTTGGTTCAATCAAAAATGTCCATCGACAAGCTTCTAAGCAAGGATTGAACCATTGAACTGTTGAACCTTGAACCATTTTGGTTCAACAGGTTCAATGGGTTCAAAGGTTCAACGCCATCAGCAAGAGTTAAGTGCTTCAATAAAGGTTCAACAAGTTTAACCACTTCAAGGTTCAACAGCTTCAAAACACTTATCAAAGAGAAGAAGGCTTTTACGATTGAACCATTGAACCATTTTGGTTTAAAAGTTCAATGGATTCAATGGTTCAAAGGTTCAATGAGCAGTTGGTTCAACGCATTTTGTTTGAGCGATCAAAGGATTTAGCCAAATAAAGAGATTGAACCGATTGAACCATTGAACCAAGGTTGGTTCAATTGGTTGGTTCAATCAGTAGGTTCAAGGGGCTGCCCCAAAGCCAAAGGAAAAAGTGCCCTTGTAGAGGGCAATGAACCAAGCTAAGTGCCCTTGCGAAGGGCAACGAGCAACAACAGACAAAGAGAATCCCTTTGAAAAAGTTCTCATGAAAAATTTGTTAAGGACCATTTTCTTCAAAAAAAATGTCTGAAGGAATTAACCCAACCGAAGGATGAAGCCCAAAGCCCACAGAAAAATGCTTGACGGAAAAAGACAAACCAAAGGAAAGATTTCCTTCAGACATTTTATCTGAAGAAATTAAATCTTGAAGTCCGCTCGAAAGATCTCGAAGGGTAGGTACCCTCACGAGGGACACTCGACACTCAGAAAATGAACTGTCTTTCAAGACCTTGAAGGGCAAGTTCCCTCCGAGAAAGATCAAACCTCAAAGTACAATGGAAGCTGCCATGTGTCCCTTATAAAGTCGAAGCAAAAGCTGCCAAGTGTCGTCTATCGTGACACAGTTTCTAATAAATTTCAAAGCTGCAAAATGTGCCACGTATTCTATTATAACTTAGCAGAAGCCACCAAGTGTCAACATCCATAGTTTCTTCCTTGTGTCCCATTGTAAAACTTAGTAGAAGCTGCCAAGTGTCATCTTCTACAGGACTCTCAAAAGGTATCTAAAGCTTCTATAAGTTAAGCGGATGCTGCCAGTTGTCCTCATTGGTTTCATAGTGGAAAATGCCATGCGTCACTTGTTAAGATCAGTAGAAAGCAGCCAAAACAAACAAGAACACTGAAGGAATTGTCAAGGAAAGTGACAGGCCCACAGACGTCAAAATTCATGGCAACAAAATAGCCATTGATCTTTGAAGTCTTGAGTGTGGGCTTGAATGCATTCAAAGGCCAAAATGCCAAAGGGAAGAACCATTGATAGAAGAGTGTAAAGAGCTAGCGAGGTTGAGGATATAATCATGAGAGCTCAAATGCCAAGAAAAGACAAAATTAGAAAGGGGAAAAGATAGCCTGAGGGCTCAAATCGTAGCAGAAAGAGGGAAATGCCAAAATATCTTCAAGAGAGTTATTTCCAATAGGTTAAACAATGGATCAAGTAGATTTTTGAAGCACGCCAAATCAAGAACACAACCTATTTTTCTTCTTGAAAGTAAAGGCAAATTGGATAGCTATGCAGACATCAGAAAAAGGACTAGACAGTCCATACTAAGGAAGAGACATATTAGAGGAATGAACACGCCATATTTAAGGCAATGCACTGTTCCTAGCATGGCCCTCTAGATAGAACTGAGGGTGCATTGAAGGCATTGACTGCAACATGGTCCATCCCATGGGAAAGAGTGCCAAGCTTTGCTTGGTTACTATACATTGAAAATTCTCTCATTATGCAAAAGAGATCTCTTTGTTATAGAAGTAAAACTCTACCAAAATTGAAAGGTGATTACTAAGACTTTGAGCTCATATTGTTAATCATATTTCTTTGTTTGAATGAGAAAGCAAGTTACTTTTAGACTTTGTGCTGTTATATCTTGTGCCATTTTAGGAGATTGTTCTTATGTCTGTCTTCTAGATGCATTCTTGTTTATTTAATTTAACAAGTAGAGCTAGTGGAAGTAACCTAGAACATGTCCTGAAGCCAGTTACTTTCAGACTTTATGCTATCATAGTTGTCTTCAGTGTGTGTTTATTTTTTGTTCTTATGTAAAGGATCTTGGGACAACTTTGTGCCCTCATTATCCTTCATATTCTGTTCTTATGTAAAGGACCTTGAGACGAATTTGTGCCCTCATTATCCTTCGTATCTCACTCTTGGGACGTCAAGGTGGAGACTTTGTACTACATCTCAGTCTACTAGTTACTATGCCCTTGGTTACTAGTTACCTGTCACTACCTGAAAGAACTCCTACTGTTTCTTGTAAGACCACTTTTGAAAGAAGAGAAGTGCCTTTAGTGTCTTCACCAATATTTTCTCCTCTGTTTGTGAACATCATCTCTGAAAAAAGAGGGATGGATGGTGTTATCCTACCACCGAGTGTTATTTTATACTTATATATATAGTATAAAGTGCTTCATACTTATAGGGAACCTCCCCTTGATGTGAGGAGAGATTTGTCCCCTGTTGATGCAGTAAACCTGCACACCTAGCCGACCAATCTCCCTATGCTGTGGTTGAAGAGACCTATTTTGCTCACCAATTAGCTGGTTGACAAAATATTCACCCAACAATTTTTTGGCAACTCCATTGGGGAAATAGTAATTTTGTGCAATTTGAAGCCTCAAACTTTAGATTGAAACATCACATGTGTCTTACCCATTATCATTATAGCCTTATCCATTTATCCTACTGAGGAAGAACAAGCTGCTCTAGTGCTTTCCCATTGTTAATTTTTCTTCCCAGCTTTGTGCAACAGTTTTTGGCTACTCTGCTGGGGATTTATATGTAATCAAAAGCCTCAAGTTTTAGATTGAAGCAGTCCCTACCCTTATCTATTATAGAATTTGGTGACTCCATTCTGTGTCTTACCCACTATCATTATAGCCTTACCATCTTCCTCCATGCCAACTGGGACAAAATGCACAGTTTGAAGCCTCAAGCTTCAAGCTAAAGTAAGGCCAGTTATTTTTCATTTTTATCCTAAAATGTAGCAAATCCACACTATATCAGGAGCCAGAGAGCCCAAGGTGTTGTTGATCCTATTTTTGAGTTGGTGTAGTAGGGTAATTTCAATTTGTTCCCTCCTTAACTTCAAGCTCAAATATCTAAGAGTGTTCCTCCTACCCATACCAAGACACCAACACAAGGTGGAGCTACTTTTTCTACTATTAGCATACCTTTGCCTATCCACACACCACCTAGATTTGTTATCCCTCCTTTCCATAGCCATATAATGACAGTTTAAGGCCCCTGGGGTAACTCTTTTGGCCCACTTAATCTAACTTCACCCCTACATGAGCTCCCATGCAATTCAAGGAAGAATTTCCCCAAATTCTTTTGTGATAGGAGAGTTCACCCTGATGAACACATTGTAGCCTTTAGCATAGCCTGCGGTGTGATAGGCATGGAGTATGAGGATGTAGCAGTCAGGCTGTTTGTGGAAACACTACAAGGTGCTGCTACAGACTAGTTCTACCATCTGCAAGCTAGATTAGTGACTGACTGGGACACACTTAAAGCTAAATTTGAAGCTAGGTTCAAGCCTGTAGAAGATGCACATGCCTTGCTAGCCCAGCTCACACAGATGAAGAAGGAGCCTCATGAGCCTATGAGGGATTTTATTGCCAAGTTTGACAAGCTCAGGAACAAATTTTTTTCAATTGCTCAACCAACACTTGGAAACCTCAAATGCTTCTTCATCAACTCACAACTATCTGAAGTGAGTTTTCTACTGAGATTTGCTGGTCACATATACCTTGCTGCTACTCAAGACTTGGCTACTGAAGTAGAAGATGACTTTATCTTGGCAGAAAAGATAAGGAGAGATCCAAACAGAGGTAAATCCTCTTCATCTTTTGAGTATCCATCTACAGGCACCATGAATCAAATGGTCCAAAAGTTGGCAAATGAACTGCTAGCATTGAAAAAGCAAATGACACAAGGTATGTCTTTTACTCCTTCATACAAAGATGTACCAATGAGGACATTTCCTAATCAGGCATACCAAGGCAATGCTACCAGGAATCAAGGGTAGCCAAATCATCTTCCTCCCCCACAGAGGAACCTTACCCTTGAAGCACCTCCAACCAACTCAGCAGTTGGATATCTATAAATAGAACATGATTTATCTTTCCAACCTGAGTTTGATCAAGAAAATGACACTAATCTCTTCACTGAGGATCAAGAAGAGTCAGCTGGCGACTCCAACATTGGTTTCTTGAATTACTAAGATGAACCCAAAAGTGAAGGTAAAGTAGATGAGGGATCATATGCTATATTCACATGGTCCAAGAATTAGTCAACCCAACAAGCTAATAAAGAGAAGATAGAGGAGCGACCTCAACCAATAATTTCAATTACTAAGCATGGAACCACTCTGCCTTTCTAGCCAAAGGACCTGGTGATTTCCAGAAAAATAAGTACCTCAAACATTTTTGCACCTTCAACTTCAACTTCGCATATCAGTCCTCCCCCCCTTAAAAACCAAAAAGATGAACTCCCATCCTCTCTTCCTAGTCCATTTCAATCATTTGACATAATTGACCATGTCAATAAAACCAAAATTCAAATGATTGAATTTGAATTCCTACAAGCCAACTCTAAGTAGTTGGACAGGTTGGTAGAGTGTGTGAAGAATAAAGCTATCTCTATAAGATAAGAGATTAGAAAGGTAACTCATGATCCCCCAAGGAACATGCCCATCCCAAAAAATCTTGTCATTACTCGTCCTGCTGCCCCTGGGAAAATAGAGCCTTTCTATGTTTTCCTATTGATAAACGATCACAAGCTGAGCAACTGCATCATTGATTCTAGTGCATCTGAAAATGTCATGCCTACCAAAGTGGTAGAATCTCTTGGTCTCACACTGACCAAAACATTTGGTAGATGCTTCTCCATAGAGAACAAGTAAGTGCCACTACTAGGACAAATCAAAGATGCCCAATTTGCATTTGCAGTATTTCTGGACAAGAGAATCAAGATGACAGTCCTGGTGGCTAACGTTCCAGCCTCATATAGCATTTTTCTGGGACAAAATTTTTGCAAGGATGTTGGAGGAGAGTTGAGCATGTACCTATTTGAAGCAAGGATCCCTGTCAAAGACGTCATGAAGAGGCTGTTCCCTAAAAAGGAGGCAAAATATGTTGTCACTCAGACATCAACACCTTAAGCTCAGATTCTATTTGAGTCTTCAGGTAGGGGTAATTATTTTTTATCCATAAAGGATGTTCATGTTTATGCTGATGAAAGTCTTGTAGGTGGCGATCCAAAGATTGATTCAAGCAAAACATCAAAAGAATTAGTAGGGTGTAGTATAAATAAAAAATGATCTTCCATCTCTAATGAAGAGAAATCTTGATAGACGATCAGTTTTTGATGATGTTTAGATCCGGAAATTTGATGGTAGCAATTCCTCTACCAGTGCTAGAGCTAGGATAGTGTTGATATCTCCTCAAGGGGATATTCTTCCTTCTTTACATAAGTTGTAGTTTAGCAACACCAACAACACTGTCGAGTATGAATCTCTGTTACTCGGGTTGAAGGCTACTCAAGACAAAGGTGTCAAACTCCTTCATGTTAAAGGAGATGTTGAATTGATGTTTTATCAAGAGTTTGATGTTGACAATCAAATCATGTGCTGGACTGAACCAGTAGAACAACAAGCTATGGTAGTGGACCATACTACTGCACACCAAAGTCAAGAAGAGAAACTCTTCATCGAGAGTTATGGTTTTTGGATTAGAGACCACATCTTGCCATGGGGCAAGACGAGAGAACCAAAAGGAGTGCACAAAAAATGTGATTCCTGGTGGAGAGTTCCATTCGCCCGTCATTAATTTTGGGGACAAAATGGTTTTCTGTTGGTTTGTCAAGATGAAATGCCATCTTCATTGTCTCACAATGGACAGCATCTGAATCACTTCAATTCTTGAAGTATCAAATAAGTTCACCTATACATATGTACATTTGCATAGTCTTTAGTTCTATTTTGTGATTTTCATTTTCATTTTTGGAGCCTTTCTTTTTGGGTAGCATGACTCCATAGCCCAATGGCATACTTCAAGGCACTGGAGATTCTAGTTTCTACTCTCCTCAACTGTTCCAAGTTTTCAATTGAAGGAAGTTACCCAACTAGACCCAGCTATTGTCCCCAAAAAATGTCATTCATTTTTGGGACAACATTTGAACTATTTTGGTCTTATAGACCAAAATCCTCTCTTCCCTTTTCAAAAAATTATTTTGTGCATTCAAATTCTCCATTCTTCAAGCTTTTCAGAAATCTACGGACTCTGCAGGCTTAAATCTACGGACTCTACAGGCTCATTTCTACGGACTCTATAGATCAGTTTCTATGGACTCTGCAGGTTCATTTCTATAGACTCAGTTTCTATGGACTTCAAAGCCTCAAAACTATAGACTCTGTAGGACAAGTTCTACAGACTTAGTTTTATAGACTTCACAAGTGAATTTCTATGGACTCTGTAGGAAAAAAATAAGCTCTCAACACTTAGATGATTTCAAGGTTGGTTCAATGACTTGGTTCAATAAAAAATGTCCATCAGAAAGCTTCTAAGCAAGGATTAAACCATTGAACCATTAAAATGTTGAACCTTGAACCATTTTGGTTCAATGGGTTCAATGGGTTCAAAGGTTTAATGTCATCAGTAAGAGTTAAGTGCTTCGGCAAAGGTTCAACAAGTTCAACCGCTTCAAGGTTCAACAGCTTCAAAGCACTTATCAAAGAGAAGAAGGCTTGAACCATTAAATTATTGAACCATTGAACCATTCGGTTCAAAGGTTCAATGGGTTTAATGGTTCAAAAGTTCAACGAGTGATTGGTTCAATGCATTTTGTTCAAGCGATCAAAGGACTTAGCCAAATAAAGAGATTGAACCGATTGAACCGTTGAACTAAAGTTGGTTCAATCAGTCGGTTCAATCGGTAGGTTCAAGGGGCTGCCCCAAAGCCAAAGGAAAAAGTACCCTTGTGTAGGGTAATGAACTAAGCCAAGTGCCCTTGCAAAGGGCAGCGAGCAACAACAGACAAAGAGAATCCCTTCATAAAAGTTCTCACGGCAAAGTCGTTAAGGACCATTTCCTTCAAATAGAATATCTGAAGGAATTCCTTTAGACTTTTATCCAAAGGAATTAACCTAACTGAAGGATGAAGCCCAAAGCCCATGAAAAAATGCCCAATAGAAAAAGACAAAGCAAAGAAAAGATTTCCTTTATTGACAAAGGAATTCCTTCAAACATTTTGTCGAAAGGAATTAAAGCCTGAAGGTTGCACCAAAAGATCCCAAAGGGTAGGTACCCTCATGGGGGACACTCAACACTCAAAAAATGAACCATCTTTCAAGACCCCAAAGGGCAAGTTCCCTCCGAGAAAGATCAAACGTCAAAGTGCAGCAGAAAGCTACCATGTGTCCCTTATAAAGTCGAAGTGGAAGCTGCCAAGTGTCATCTATCGTGACACAATTTCTAATAAGTTTCAAAGCTGTAGAACATGCCACATGTTCTGTTATAACTCAACAGAAGCTTTCAAGTGTCAACATCCATAGTTTCTTCCTTGTGTCCCATTGTAAAACTCAATGGAAGCTAGCAAGTGTCATCTTCTGTAGGACTCTCAAAAGGTATCTAAAGCTTCTATAAGTTAAGCGAATGCTGCTAGGTGTCCTCACTAATTTCATAGTGGAAAATACCACACATGACTTGTTAAGATCAGTGGAAAGTAGCCAAAGCAAACAAGAAAGTTGAAGGAATTTTAAAGGAAAGTGACGGGCCCACAGATGTCAAAATTCATGGCAACAAAATAACTATTGATCTTTGAAGGTTTGAACACGGGCTCGAATGCATTCAAAGGCTAAAACATGCCAAAGGGAAGAACCACTGATGGAAGAGCATAAAGAGCTAGTGAGGCTGAGGACATAGCCCTGAGAGCTCAAATGCCAAGAAAAGACAAAACTAGAAAGGGGAAAAGATAGCTTGAGGGCTCAAATTGCAATAGAAAGAGGGAAAGGTCAAAATATCTTTAAAGGAGTTATTTCTAGAAGGTGAAATAGTGGATCAAGTGGATTTTTGAAGCACACCAAATCAAGGACACAACCTATTTTTCTTCTTGGAATTAAAGGCAAATTGGACAGCTACACAGACATCAAAAAAAGGACCAGATAGTCCATACTAAGAGACATATTAGAGGAATGGACACACGATAGTTAAGGTAATGCACTATTCTTAGCATGGCCCTCTAGACAGAATTGAGGGTGCTTTAAAGGCATTGACTACAGCATGGTCCATCCAATGGGAAATAGAATGCCAAGCCTTGCTTGGTTTCTATACATTTAAAATTCTCTTATTATGTAAAGGAGATCTCTCTGTTATAGAAGTAAAACTCTGCCAAAATTGAAAGGAGATTATTGAGACTTTGAGCTCAGATTGTTAATCATATTTCTTTATTTGAATGAGAAAGCAAGTTACTTTTAGACTTTGTGCTATTATAGCTTGCACTATTTTATGAGATTATTCTTATGTCTGTCTTCTAGATGCATTCTTGTTTATTTAATTTAACAAGTAGAGCTAGTGGAAGTAACCGAGAAGATGTCCTGAAGCTAGTTACTTTCAGACTTTGTGTTGTCATAATTGTCTTAGTGTGTGTTTGTTTTTTTTCCTATATAAAGGATCTTGGGATGACTTTGTGCCCTTATTATCCTTCATATTTTGTTCTTATGCAAAGGATCATTAGGATGACTTTGTGCCTTCATTGTCCTTTCATATCTCACTCTTAGGCAGTCAAGGTGGAGACTTTGTGCTACATCTCAGTCTGCTAGTTACTATGCCCTTGGTTACTAGTTACTTGTCACTACCTGAAAGAACTCTTGCTATTTATTGTAAGACCACTTTTGAAAGAAGAGAAGTGCCTTCAGTGTCTTCACCAGGATTTTATCCTCTATTTGTGAACATCATCTTTGAAAAAAGAGAGATGGATGGTGTTATCCTAACCGTGAGTGTTATTTTTTGCTTATATATATAGTATATAGCACTTCATACTTATAGGGATCCTCCCCTTGATGAGAGGAGATATTTGTCCCCTGTTGATGTAGTAAACCTGCACACCTGGCCGACCAATCTCCCTATGCTGTGGTTGAAGATACCTATTTTGCTCACTAGTTAATTGGTTGACAAAATATTCACCCAACACACTCTAAAGACAAACCGATCTGATACCACTGATCCAAAACTCAAAAAATTTGGTTGAAAGATAATTCAAAAAACAAGAACAAAACAATTCAAATAATGCTATCTCTGCTAAGAGATGTTTTATTGATCAAATTTGCAAACCCAAACATATGCTTATCTCTGAGAAGAGATATCTGATTTCCATTTTAGGTTACATCTTCATTTATAAATGTTTTGAAGGTGTGGCGATGATGTGGAAGGTCACCAATCTTGAGGGAGATGAATTGGTTTGACTTCCACGATTTACAACAATATAGAATTCAAGGAATTATTATTTTTAGAAACTTACTATTTTTAGACTACACTACTAAAATTAAAATTTGGGACACTTTCATTAGATTTTATGGGGTCAAATTTCATCTATCAAATCTACATACCATCTCATGATGTTCCCCTCATTATTAGCTTTCCAACAGTTCAAATGGTGAGTCAATTGAAGCTACGGTGCAAAAGTTATGGCTCTTAGAAGTTCCACCATCAATTGGGGTGGACCCATCACCCGAATTGTCATCCAAATTGTTGTCTGGATCATTCCTCCCTCCTTCAGAAGAAATGGTCCCCATTGCATCGAGATTTTTCATCAAGTGTGGTAGTTCTACTTTAATTTGATTCCTGATGCATACATGGAAGGGACTGTGATTTATGGAAGTATGCAGGGCCCGATTGTTCACCATTTCTGTCTGACCATCAGTTTGTGGATGGAAGGCTGTGAACTTCTTCATATCAGTATTTATTTTCTTTTGTTGTTGTGTTTTTTAGGTAGTCAGGGCTATAACATTAGCTCTTTTGGATTCTTGTGGCTTGACCGCCATGAGAACTAATTTCTTGACACTAATCAGAGAGACAGATGTAGAAGGTGGTACTTCTGGTACCCTGTAACACCGTGTTCCAAGAGTGAGAGTGATCCTTCTAGTTCTTGATTCATATATACCATGTTGATCATACATGAATGGCTGACTAAAGAGTACATCACAAACATCTAGATTGACCACATCATATAAGACCTCATCAGTGAAAGGTTGTATTGCATATGAGAGAAGACATTAGTGGGTGACACAGAGGTTTCTCCCTAGACTCAACCATCCAATACTATATGGTTTTGGGTGAGGCCTTATGGATAGATTTAGGCTTTTCAAAAAATTAGTAGAGATTAAATGTTTTTGACTTCCACTATCAAGAATGAAATGCAAAGGCTTACCTTTCACCCATAACTTAGAGTGAAACAACCTTTCCTTGTCATCTAGCATCTCGTCATGTGTTTGTGATGAAGCAACAATGGCTTCAGGATCAGCATCTAATTTTTTTCTTCAACCTCTTCAACTGCAGGGTTTGTATGAGGTAGAGTAGTAGATGTTGAGGATTGTGACTCAGAAGGCAGTGATTTGATAGCTTGACATTTTGCTTTGGAGTGAGTTCTAGATTTGTGATAATCACACCACTTCCTAGTCTTTCCTTCCTTTTGCTTCTAATTTTGGCCTCGTGTTTGACCTTCTTTGTCACTTTTCCATTTTTAAGATTGATTCTTTATATTCATTTTACCATGCTTTTGCGCAATCTTCACTATGAACTTATATGCCTCACCAATGGTTTCTAAATTGAAGAGTTCCATTTCTCCTCATACGTACCATTGTAGTCCACCATGATATTTGAGAACCTTATGTTTCTCACTTTCTTGGATGCCCAATCTCGAAATAGAGAATGAAAAATGTCACTGTAATGTTGAACAAATTGTTCCTTACCTTGGCGAAGTGGTTGCCACTCTATATATAGATCATCATATGCTCCAATGGGGTAGTATTCTTCTTTTACAGCATTTATGTAATCATCTCATGTAGGTTCTGTCTCAAGGCCAATATCATTTGCACTGAATCTCTTTTTGTACACTTCCCACCAATTTTTGACAGGCAATGATGCTTTCAGAAGAGTAAAAGTAATCTTCTCTTTATTAGTGAATTTATTTATAAAAAAATAAGATGATAATTGATCCAACCAATTTTCTATTGCATCAGCGTTGATTTTTTCTTCAAATGTAGGGATCTCAAAATTCACCTGAACCTTGAAGGGTGTTGGGGCACTGAAATGATGTGCAAGTGTAGAAGAGGAGCCAAAATTTCCCATCAAGATTTGATGGAGAATTTGAGAAATTTTTTGTAGCATCTGCACTTGTTGCTATTGGAGGACTTCATTCCCCATTTCCTTAAAAGGATCGGATGCCTTGGTGTTGTCTGCCATTTGAAGTCATTTGGAGTGAATAGGTGGATATTCTACTGGTTCTATTTTCCACCCAAGCTTCTTGTAATCTGACCTCATCCTCAGGATCATACACTCTAAAGACAAACTAATCTGATGCCATTGATCCAAAACTTGAAAACTTTGATTGAAGATAATTCAAGAAACAAGAACAAAACAATTCAAATAATGGTATCTCTGATAAGAGATGTTTTATTGATCAAATTTGCAGACCCAAGCATATGCTTATCTCTGAGAAGAGATGCCTGATTTCCATTTCAGGTTACATCTTCATTTATAAATGTTTTGAAGGTGTGGGGAGGATGTGGAAGGTCACCAATCTCGAGAGAGATGAATTGGTTTGACTTCCACGATTTACAATAATATAGAATTCAAGGAATTACTATTTTTAAAAACTTACTATTTTAAGATTGCACTACTAAAATTGAAATTTTGGACACTTTCATTGAGTTTTATGGTGTCAAAATTCACTGAACAAAGCTCCATTCCATCTCAAGATGTTCCCCTCATTATTAGCTTTCCAACAGTTCAAATGGTTAGTCAATTGGAGCTACGGTGCAAAAGTTATGGCTCCCAGAAGTTCTGCCATCAATTGGGGTGGACCCATCACCACCCGAATTATCATCTAAATTGTTGTCCGGATCATTCCTCCCTCCTTGAGAAGCAATGTTCCCCATTGCATCAAGATTTTTCATCAAATGTGGTATTTGTACTTTGATTTGATTCCCAATGCATACTTGGAAGGGACTGTGATTTATGGAACTGTACAGGGCCCGATTGTTCACCATTTCTATCTGACCGTCAGTCTGTGGATGGAAGGCCGTGAACTTCTTCAGCTCAGTATCTATTTGCTTTTGTTGTTGTGTTATTTGTGTAGTCAGGGCTATAACATCAGCCCTTTTAGATTCCTGTGGCTTGACTGCCATGAGGACAAATTTCTTGGCACTAATCAGAGAGACAGATGTAGAATGTGGTACTTGTGGTACCCTGTAGCACTGTGTTTCAAGAGTGAGAGTAATCTTTCTAGTTTTTGATTCATATATACCATGTCAATCATACATAAATGGCTGACCAAAGAGTACATCACAAACATCTAGATTGACCACATCACATAAGACCTCATCTTAGAATGGTTGTATTGCATATGAGAGAAGAGATTGGTGGGTGACACGGAGGTTTCTCCTTGGACTCAACCATTTAATACTGTATGGTTTTTGGTGAGGCTTCATGGACATATTTAAGCTTTTCAAAAGATTAGTAGAGATTAAATTATTTTGACTTTCACTATCAAGAATGAAATGCAGAGGCTTACCTTTCACCCATAACTTAGAGTGAAACAACCTTTCCTTGTCATCTAGCATCTCGTCGTGTGTCTATGATGAAGCAACAATGGCTTTAGGATCAACATCTACAATTTCTTCTTCAACCTCTTTGACTGTAGGGTCTGTATGAGGTAGAGCAGTAGATGTTAAGGATTGTGACTTAGAAAGTAGTGATTTGATAGCTTGACATTATTCTTTGGAGTGAGTTCTAGATTTTTGATAATCACACCACTTCCCAGTCTTTTCTTCCTTTTGCTTCCAATTTTGGCCTCATGTTTGACCTTCTTTGTCACTTTTCTATTTTGAAGACTGATTCTTTATATTCATTCTTCCATGTTTTTGTTCAATCTTCACTGCGAACTTGTATGCCTCACCGATGGTTTCCAAATTGAAGAGTTTCATTTCTCCCCATATGTACCATTGTAGTCTACCATGATATTTGAGAACCTTGTGTTTCTCACTTTCTTGGATGCCCATTCTCGAAAATAGAGAATGAAGAATGTCAGTGTAATTTTGAATAGATTGTTCCTTACCTTGGTGAAGTTATTGCCACTCTATATATAGATTGTCATATGCTCCAATGGGGTAGTATTCTTCCTTTACAACATCTATGAAATCATCCCATGTAGGTTCTGTGTCAAGGCCAATATCATTTGCACTGAATCTCTTTTTGTACACTTCCCACCAATTTTTGACAGGCAATGATGCTTTCAGAAGAGCAAAAGTAATCTTCTCTTTATCATTGAATTTATTTATAGAAAAATAAGATGACAATTGATCCAACCAATTTTCTATTACATCATCATTGATTTTTCCTTCAAATTTAGGGATATCAAAATTCACCTGAACCTTGAAGGGTGTTGGGGCACTAAAAGGATGTGCGGGTGCAGATGAGGAGCTAGAATTTCCCATCGAGATTTGTTGGAGAATTTGAGTGAATTTTTGTAGCATCTACATTTGTTGCTGTTGGAGGGATACATTCACCATTTCCTTGAAAGGATCGGATGCCTCGGTGTTGTCCACCATTTGAAGTTGTTTGGAGCGAATAGGTGGATATTCTACTAGTTCTATTTTCCACCCAAGCTTCCTGTAATCTGACCTCATCCTCGAGATCATACACTCTAAAGACAAACTACTCTAATACCACTAATCCAAAACTCAAAACTTTGGTTGAAAGATAATTCAAGAAATAAGAACAAAACAATTCAAATAATGGTATCTCTGATAAGAGATATTTTATTGATCAAATTTGTAGACCCAAACATATGCTTATCTCTGAGAAGAGATGTCTGATTTCTATTTTGGGTTACATATTCATTTATAAATGTTTTAAAGGTGTGGGGAGGATGTGGAAGGTCACCAATCTCAAGGGAGATGAATTGGTTTGACTTCTACAATTTTCAACAATACAAAATTCAAGGAATTACTATTTTTAGAAACTTACTATTTTAAGACTGCATTACTAAAATTGAAATTTGGGACAATTTTGTTGGGTTTTAGGGGGTCAAAATTCATCAAAAATATCCATGCCATTTCATGATGTTCCCCTCATTATTATCTTTCCAACAGTTCAAACGGTGAGTCAATTGGAGCTACGGTGCAAAAGTTATGGCTCCCAGAAGTTCTGCCATCAATTGGGGTGGACCCATCACCCGAAATTTCATCTGAATTGTTGTCCGGATCATTCCTCCCTCCTTGAGAAGCAATGGTCCCTTTTGATTCTTAAAATTATGCTATTTACAACACCAAAATGGAATGTTTTAGGAATGTGGGACTTGCGAGCTGAAATGACCTCCAGAGTTTAAAGAAGCTGGCTCTTCTTTATCTCAAATGTATTATGGGAAAAAAGGGATAAAAATTAAACAGACTCACCAATGCAATGAAATAAAATTTAACTATGGTGATGCACTGGAGTATGATTCATTCCTTAATACTAAGCACATTGAAGATATCTTTAGGATTCAATTACATTAAAGAGCAAACAATGCATGATCAATGTAAAAGATGAAAACAAATAGAATCAAAGGCTCACAACTTAGACGATTTTGCAATAACATAGAAAATATTAGCAAAGGCACAGAACTCAGTCTTATTATTAATTTTATAGTCACATAAAAGGCATTGATACATGCATAGTTATACAAACTTTCTGAATTAATAAAATAAAACAAAGGCAAATGATATTACTAGCTACAGAAAGAAAGTCTCAAAAACTTCTTATAAATCTGTGATAACAATCTATCTGCAAAAAATTCTCTCTCTTTCCTTTTTCTTTCCTCTCCTTTTGAAATTTTGATTTGAACCCATATTTATAACGTAGGACTGGCTCAAGATTGCTCGCACGATCAAATCCCAATGGTCTAACCAAACTAGAACTTAACTGGAAGTGTCTGACAGAAGATATCTTTTGGATCTGAAACGGTTAGCCTCTCTAAAAATTCATTGGCTGAAATAGATACACATGACATTTTCTATTGTGAAATAGGTGAGGACACTTGGCAGCATCCACTAGTCTTAACAAGTGACACGTGGTGGCTTTTGCTTGTCTATAAAAGCTTTAGATACCTTTTGAGAGTCCTGCGGAATATGACTCATGGCGGCTTTCGCTGAGCTTTAGAAACACTATAGAAACATTTGGAATGTATTTATATTCACACGAATGATGATACTTGGTGCAATTTTCTTACTTTAGAAACTCACCTGGGGCGCACCACAGTCCTTTCTCAACAATGAAAAAAAAGGATGAAACTGCGGATGTTGACACTTGGTGGTCTCCGCAGATATTACAAGGGACACGTAGCACTTTTCATGTAACTTAGAGAAACATATTAAAACCTTCCATAGTTGCCACTTGGCACCTTCTGTGTGCACTGAGAGAATCTTATTGGAAGAAGCTTTTGAAACTTATAAGAAACTGAAACGTGGAGCCGACACTTGTCATGCTCCGTGGGTATATAACAAGACATGTGTCTCCATCCGCATTACTTAGAAAATTTATAATATGTCACATCTGATGACACTTGGTAGCTTTCACTCCACTCTAAGATTTAGACAAAATTTAGGCAAAATGAAAACTCACGCCCACGCTCTATGTCAAAACCTTCACTGCCAAAATTGAAATGCGCAGGGGCAAAACTAGAGTGCACAACTGAAACTCAAAATAAAATGTAGAGTATTTTACTCTACAGTTCTTGGCAACTCTGAGGAATTTTGAGCCTGCTCAAAAAAGAATCCAAATAATATATAAAAAATATGGCAAAAATCACAAATTCTGTAAGGCCGTCTGATAAATAGACCATTCAACATCAGATAGTCCCTATTTATTTTACAAATTCTAGAAGGCTAAATCAAGGTTGATGATGTCCTTGTGCAAAAAACTCTAAAAAACATGAACTGCAGTCTTCAATTGGAAATCAAGATGGGTGTTTCTATTCAAATTTTGCTTTCTATATTCAAGAGAAGAATTAAGAAACTAAGAGATGGTCAAGGCTTGTGTACCTGGATATAGTCTGCGCACTGTAATCCAGACGCTGTGAGAACTCCTCTTTGGCTGTGGAGGAATGACACCTGCAAAGAAAGAGACTTGGACAAAGGAGGTGTTAGATGGATAGATGGTGGGTTGCCAAGCGAAAGCCTGATCCCAGAAGTATGAAGACTTCCTTAAGGGATGTCAACCCACTAATTGATAAAATAAAAGTCTGATAAAATACAGAATGATTAAATACTGATATGATAAAAGACTGAAAAGGAAAAAAGAAGCAAAAGCTTACCTGAAAGATGTTGTCGGACTGGTCACAGTCACCAACGTCGGTGGTCCTACCGACGTCAGTTGTTGAGGTCTGCCGACGTCGGTTAGTCTGCCGACGTCGGTTGGGTAATGACCGGCGTCGCAGTGGTCTGTAGTCGGGTCTGGTCGAGTTTCTTGGTCTGGGGACGGGTCTGTGGACGAGTTTATGGTCTATTTGATTGGTCTGAGACAAAGTTTTGGGCTCAGGGGAATGGTCTAGGGTCTGGTTGAATGGGCAGAGTATATGGTCTGACAGAGGGATCAAACAGAAGAAAGGGATAGCAGAGAGATAGGGTTCAGGACTGGTCTAGTTTGATCAGAGTTTGGTCTGGGGGATAGGAGTGCTGAATCTAGTTTAGAAACAAATGACTAGAAAACATAAATGAAAACACAGAAGAAAACTTACCCGTGGTATACTGAAGAAAGCATTGCAGACTGGTGTACCTATTGTTTGTATTGCCGGTGAGGAAAGTCTCATCACTGGTTGAGTTGCTGAAGCCAGAATACCTGTTGTTACACCTGAGGGAGAGAATGAGAGGCTTGGTTTGAAGATTGGCAGAGTGGCAGGGTCCAAGAATGGATTGATGATTAGAGTGCAAGATACAGAGTTGGGTTATGCCAGAGGAAACAAAGAGAGCCAAGAGAGAGGAGATAACGGATGCGAAAGCTGTTATGAAAGGTGCCGACGCCAGCAATATCGCCGACGTCGGTCGATAGCTGACCGACGTCGGTGGCTAAAAGGCCAGAGAAAGGCTAAAAATAGCCTTTCATCTATTTTCCAGCTGCCGGGTCAGCTAGTCCCAGGGAGAAACGGTCGAAGGGGATTAAATAGACGAGGGGAGAAGTTGGAATGGGAGTCTAGGTGTTAAATATGGCCATGTGGGGAATGAAGGGAATCCAAGGAGGGTATCCTAGGGTGGTGAAGGTGGCAAGGGAGAGAGGGAAAAGGGATTTTATTAATTTAAAATAGATATTTATTTCAAATTAATTAAAATATAGGCTAGGAGTGGTTAAGTGGACGAAAGGGGACCAAGGAGGGAGAAAGGACCAAAGCGTAGACACGATTTTGGTGTCTACAATGGGCCATGGGGATCAAGATAGCTTCCACTTCTAGCACTGATGAAGCATCTATTAAACCCTAGAAAACTGACTGATCATTTTGTCTGGCTAACAACAAAGGCTTAATCTTATCAACCATTAACACAGTGTTGCTATCAGGAAAAGGGGAGGGAAGAACCAATTGCACCAAATCTTCAATATGCTTCTTCATGTCTTTTACTCCCTCTTTTACCACATCTAGGATCTCTTTGCAATTAATTATTGCAGAGTTGCAATTGAGAACTTCTTTCACCCTTTTTGTAGCAATCATTTTATCACTAATCCCTACTGCTGATAACATTTTATTAGTTGTGTCATATAGCTTTTTCAGCAGCATTTGAGAATTAGACACTCTCAAAGAGATAGTGGACAGAGTGTCCTAGACTAAAATCTCCACTTTTTTGCACAATTTTTGTGCATTTAGCATGAAAGTTAGAGAGGGTTTGAGCTGAGTAATCTCCCCAGAGATTCTTTTCTATACTGATACATATAGCTCCTTGACCAGGTTCAAAACTCCTGCATTTTTTGGCCTATTAGCCAACTCAAGTATCAATTGTTTTTTTATTTTTTGCTCAGCTTGAAGTTGGGCCTTTATGGCGGTGGTATTGTTTTGCTCATTCAACAGCTTCTGCTGGAACTGAGTGATCTGTTGTAGGTTTTTCTAACATTTTTTCTGTAGTGTTGCCTTTTTCTGCTTTAGGGCTGTCACTGTAGCTTTCTCTTGTGTTAGCTCTTCTTTCAAAGAAGCATTTAGGGCTTGAATAGCCTGGTGAATCTGACAAGAAATAGTATCTTGCAACTGTTTGTTGAGACTCTTTATTTCATCATTCTTTGTTTTGATTTCTGTAGCCAGATTGCTACAATTTGTTTTCTCTTGAGCTAGATCAGCGTCCATCTTTTACAACTTCTTTGATACTTTCAAATAATCAGTAGCTACAGTAGAAGTGGTTTCATTCAATAGCTCCACCATGTCCTGTGGTCTGAAAAGTGACATATCCATAGCCACTGCACTCATTGTATAATCTTGAGGTTGCATCTGCTCTTTTGGCTTGACTACATTAGGTGACAAATGAGTCATAGTTAGTTGCTACTAGATTGGGTCAAATAGTGACCTCATGTGTGGTGCAGCCAAAGCTTTATTATCTTTCTTCCTATTTTCATCCATCTAAGCTTCCCTAGCCTTCTTAGCAGTGTTTTCTTGAGCTTGGAAGGTAGAGGGAGAGACAATATACCTGCCCACAAAAGGATAACCCTATGGCAATCCATAGGGAATAGCCAAATGTTGGCTAGGGAGAATTTGGGGAGGTATTTTATTTAGGACAGAGGGGGAAAAGGGAGGCAATGATGTGGCCTGTGATGACATGGCCTGAGTAGTAATAGGTGGGGTAAATTGGGAAATTGGCACAAAAGAGGTGGCAGGGGATAATATTTGGCCAGTTGGGATTGCCACCCCTATAGAAGAAGAAAAAGATTGAGAAGAAGAAGAAATAACACATACCTAAGGAGCAACATATGTACTCAGTGGTTGATGCTGTGAGGGCTCTACCTCCTCCTCTGAATCAGGTTGAAGTTTTAGCTTTTTATGTTTCTTTGGCCTTTTTTTTCTTGCTGTGCTTCCTTCTCTTCAACGTTTACCACTGTTGCTAGTGGTGATTGCGCAAAATTGGGAACCCCAAAGGTTGACACTGATGAAGAAGCTTTGGGTGGTGAGGATACCACACTCTTTTGTTTTTCTATAGCGACTGTAGATGAGGTTTGTCCTAGTGCCTACACTATATGAGTGGATTCTGCTTCCCCCTCCGACTCTCCACCCTGTGTTTGTAGTTTGCTTATATCAGGGCTAGAGACAGGAGATGGATGCCATTCATCCTAGATTGCCTCCCATTTCTCATCTAATTTTACATTACCAAAAGAGTGAATTAGCTATAAAATCTCCTGCTTATACTTCTAATAGGCTTCTATTTTCTCAGGTTTCCATTCTTTGTTCTTCAATGCCCTTTTTAAACCAAAAGTCATTTTGATTTTAGGGTTAATTTTTTTTCTTAACATAAAAGGTCTCCCATGGCCTGGCCTCCTGAAAGGGTAAATATGTCAATTCTACGTACAAATCAAGAATATCTTCCTTAGGGTTTCTTCTATCTTCCCAAAAGGGATGGCCCTCATGCACAATTTTCGTGCCAACCTTGTTATTCTTGACCCATAAGGTTATGAAACTGCTTGGGACATATCTCCATTTATCTTCAATCAGAAAGAAACCCAGGATAGTTAGCTTCCTCAGCAACAAGTGCTCAACATCTCTGACCTCTAAGGCAATGTTTTTATTTACCCATGGAATATCATACATTTTCTTTTTCTTCTTCCTAGTGCCATAGTCATTATCAACCACAGACATGGGTCATACATATTCAGATGCATATATTGTGAAAAGATGCCATAGTTTTGATATAATATGAGGTGAAATAGATAAGAAGAATACTTGAAAACCCCTTTAGATTTGAAGTGAGTGAGTTGGTCAACCATTGAATAGTAAATCTGCTCTGAGAAGTTCAACTGATACTCTTGAGACTTGTCTATAGTTTTTAATCTGAGGAGAATGGCCATTTGCCAATCATAGACAGTTATGTCTTCCTTCATTCCAAAAATAAATGCCATCATAGATAGTGCCTCTTGACTGGCCTGTGCAAATTGTGCTCTTCTTGTTCGCAGCACTGGCACAATGGTATCATCATCCCCTAATTACAATTTTGATCTGAGAAACCTCAATTGATTATTAATGTTTTCCCATGTATTTTGCATTTTGGTAATGGTGGAAAATGTGGCTATTTTGTCATGATATAGGGTCAACATGTCCCTAATGGCTTTTAGTACAATTTACACCATGAATTGACCCTATTGTATGGTGTTCAAGGGTGCATGAAACAATTCTACGCACATTTCAACCAAGTCAGGGCACAGATGTACACTTGGGACAATGAATTGTGTCAATTGAGAAGTTCATATCCTCATCCTAAATTTTTTGGACTGTCTAGCCTTGGCAAGCTGGATACATCTTTGGTGTACCCCTTCTCACAGAGCTTTGCTAGACTTTTGAAGGGTTGGGTCTGTGATTCCATCTGCAAAATCCTTCACCTTTGCTGGGTCGATCGCATAACCAACTTCAGGGACTCTAGTCCTTGGATAGGTCCTTAAGGGTTGTGCAGGGGCCGAAACATATGATTTACTGGTGAAAAGCTTATCAATGGATTCATAAATCCCAGACCCTTATTGTGAAGACTGTGCCTCCTCCATATCTATGTCTATACTGGGAATTAGTGAACTTATGTAACAAGTATGGAAGCTTTGCAACAGGGAAGACACTTTTACTAAGCAGGATTTGCTATGAATTGAAATGCAAGTAACATAGATTTTCCTAGCAAATGTAGGAATGGATGAGACACAGTTAAGCCTTAACTCTTGTTATTAAGGTATTTAATGACACATCAAGTCTCATAAATGGCATAACAACCAAAAAATTGTTAGTAAATCTTATCAAATATGTGTGGGACAACGTGTCAAACATGTCATAAAAGTGGCTACGTCAAGGTACCTTAGGAAATTTTGGGGATTTGAGAGAGATTTAGTGAATATGAGAGTTTCAAATTTTTTGAAAAGACTTTGAGTCATGGCCACGTGTTCATAAAACACTTATTAAAAGAAAGAGCGAGAAAAAAAGGAAAATAGAGAAACAAGGAAAGGGAAACTATCTAACTATAATACATGGGAGATACTAATTAAATGAAACATTTCAAGTAGATCCCATTCATAGGAATATCTTTAGGTTCACCCTCCATCATTTCAAGCTCAAATGAATTTTGCTATTTACATGTACAAATCTTATAGGGGCCTGTCTACAATGCCTCAAATTTATTGTGTCGACCTGTCTTGGCAACTCTCACATCTTATTTCAAAACAACTGAGCCTACTTCAAAATGGGGGTTTGAAGTCTTCTTATCAAAGTAGTCTTTGATTATTTTTTTATGTTTCATTAATGATTCATGTGTTGTATCCCTCTTTTCTTGAACTTCCAAGAGCTCAGCAAGTCTGACCTACATGGGGCCATTCTCCTCAATTTCAATATGTTTTAATAACTGAAGAGCAGGATTATCCAAGCTTAGGGGTATTACAACAGGCTTACCATAGACCAATTCATATGGGGACATATTTTTCACTTGTTTAGGAATAATTCTATCAGCCCACAGTGCTTTATTAAGCACTTTATGCCACTCTTTGTGATGATTAGCCCTTATTCTCCTAATAAGTCTAATCAGGTTCTTGTTGGTTGATTCTACCAAACCATTACCCTGAGGGTAATAATTTGAGAATTTTTTTAGATAGATTCCATACTTTAGTGTAAAGTTAGATATTTTTGCCCCTAAAAATGCCTTAGTATTATCTAAAATTATGGTACGAGGAGGCCCAAAGCGAGTAGTGATATCCCCCAAAAAGTTTAGGATCACCTTTTTTGTTGCTTCTTTGAGTGGCACTGCCTCACTCCATCTGGTAAAATAATTTGTGGCAGTTAGAATCCATTTCAACACCAGATTGATCATTCCAATGAAGTCAAAACCCCATTGAGCAAAAGGTTAATAAAAAATTATAGGACTAAGGGGCATTGTTGCATTCCTTCTCTTGGCCACATAATACTGACAAGATTGGCATTCTTTGACCAGTTGATAACAGTCTGTAAATAAAGTGGGTCAGAAATAACTTGCCTAACTTATCTTTATAGCTATGGTTTTTGTAGAAAAATGTCCACCTGAGACTCCATGGTGCATTTCATGTAGTATTTTCTGAGCCTCATCTTTCTCTATGCATCTTAAAAGTATGCCATCAGTATTTCTTTTGAAAAGAACTTGGTCAATTAAAACAAAATGGATGCCTTGCTGCCTATAGTATCTACTCTTGTCCTGAGATAGCTCTTTTGAAAAATTCCCATGTTTCATAAATGGATTCTATTTGTGACCCAAGAGTTATGATCAATTTCTTGTATCCTCAATACATTTTCTTTTTTTGTTACTTCAGTTATCATCTTTTCCATATCTTGAGCCATGTATTGGCACAACCACCTACCTCTGACCAACTTAGTGGGTTTGACCTCTATACCATACTCAAGGATCTTTGTTATTCAGTTTGCTATTTTTTCATTAATTTCACCTTCCATAATGTATTATTTGACACTAGGATAAGCCACAAGTATCAGAATCTTATTTCCTGATACCATATGCCTGAATTTCTTGAGGGCTTTTACCATAGCATATGCCTATTTATCCACAAAGTTGTATCTGGCTTCATACTCCCTAAGAGTCCTTGAGAAAAAGGCTATTAGTTTTTCTCCCTCTTTTTGATCATCTTTCTGTGTTAGGACAGTAGCAACACTAAACTCTCCTCAATAAACATACATTATAAAAGACTTAGAGAAGTTTGGTTTACTAAGTACTGGGGCTATTGAAATTGCTTTCTTAACCTCCTCAAAAGCTTGTCTTCCTTCTGTAGTCCACTTGAACACCAGGTCTTTCTTCAACAAGAGTGTCACTAGTCTCATTAGGCCTACAAAGTCTGATATGAACCAACTGACAAAATTAATCTTTCCAAAAAAGGACTGAACTGCCTTCTTATTTACTGGCAGGGACAAGTTCATTATGGCTGTGACTCTCTCTGGATCTATAGAGAATCCTTATTTGGATACTATATGTCTTGGTAGTTTCCCTTGAGGTACTGCAAAGATACACTTCTTGGGATTTAGGGATATTCCAAACTCTTGACACTTCTTAAAAATAGATTCTAGATGATCAAAATGATCAACAACATTCTTGAAAAAAATAGTGAGATCATCAAGATAAATCATAATGATTTTATTTATGAGTTCTCCAAATACTACATCCATTGCTCTTTGAAAAGTGGCTCCAGTATTTGATAGACCAAATGGCATCTTGGCATATGCAAATGTTCCCCATTTGGTAGTAAATGCAGTCTTGTGTTAGTCTTCATCAGCCAACCAAATCTGATTGTATCCAGAGCAACCATCTAGCAATGAAAATCTCTCTGATCCAGCCATAGTCTGTAAAATTTGTTCCATAAAGGGCATGGGATAGTGATCTTTTAGAGATGCTCTATTTAGGTCTCTAAAATCCACACAGAGCCTTATGTCACCATTTTTTTCTAACTGGTACTAGATTGGATACCCAAGTTGAGTGTTTGATTGGAAAATTTATTTTAGATTCTAAGAGTTTATGCAACTCATCCACCATTAGAGGTTCAATCCTTGTATTCGCTAGCCTTTACTTTTGTCTGACTGGCTTAGATCCTTTAGTTAGTTCTATGGTGTGCTAAATGATGTCTCTATTATAGCCATGAAGGTCTTCATAGGTCCAAGCTATTACTCTGTCATATCTTTCACACAAGTCGATTAGTCTTTCCCTTTCCTCTTGGGTTGTGAAATTTATAATCTTTAGTTTTCTCCCTTCACTCACTTGTATCTCAGAATAATTTGCTTTATTTGCTTGAAACTTTTTCTTCTCTAGGCTTACATCTTCTAGATCAAATAGGTTTTCTAAAGTAATCAAGCCTTTGGGAAGCTTATTGGTCTTTAATTGAATAATTTGGTCTCCATATGCTTCTTCAATTTTGGGTTGCAATTGATCAGTAAATTCCCTTGACTATTGCAAAAATGAGAGTACCTAAAAATTATTTTCAAAGACTTGCCAATTTTCATCATTGTCTAGGATAGTTGGCCTTACTATAACTTTGACTAACTCATTATTGACTAATAGATTAGTTGCTGGGTCAAACTGTGAGCCAATCTTTGCCATCCTATCTGCTTCAAAATTTTGGGTTCTAAGAACTACTTTAATATTGAAAGCTTCAAAATCATTTATTAAGTCCCAAATTCTGTGTCTATAGGATCTCATCCTTACATTTTTGGCTATTGCCTTTTCTCTAATTTGTTTCACCACTAGTTCTAAATCTCCTTTTACTATCAGATTTTTTACTCCCTTTTTCTTGTCTAACATGAGCCCATGTACTAAGGATTCATATTCAGCATCATTATTAGTACAGGCAAATTGGAAACATATAGCTCTTAAAAATTTGTCACTATTTGGAGCAACAAGACAAATTCCTGTTCCTACACCATTTTTACTTCTAGCCCCATCAAAATTTAAGGTCTAGATTTTTGAGTCCTTTTCAGATTCTTGAGTCTTTGGTGTTTCTTCCCTTAAAACATTTGAGATTTCATGGTCTTCATCAAATATGACATATGTGCCCAGACCAGTAGAGTTATAATTTCCATATGGGTCACTTTGCATGATAGTTAACAACTGGTTATTTTTCTCCTCTTGGTCATGTGTAGTCTAGTCACCTAACTCTTCAACAAAGACCCTTTCTACCTTATTTAAAATAACATGAGCTGCCTCTTATTTTGGGGTTGGTTCATTGGTGATGTGATCCTTAGATAGTGACTTAGATAGTATTTTTATTTTTGTACCATATTTGGTTCTTAGGATGAGGTGAGACCAATCAAGTGACATATAACCTCCTATCTTGGCTGTAAAATCTCTGGATAAATATAAGTCAAATACATGGGGTATATCTATGACTACCACATCCTGATTGACAATTATATTAGGGAAAGTATACAATTGCAATGGGAGTTGTTTAATTTTCCCTATTGTTTGCACCGATTTCCCATTCAGCTACATAACTCCTCTATAAAGTGGCTCATACTTTATTTTTAAAGCATCTACTATTTGTTTAGGCATTACTGTAGTACTAGCCCCTGAGTCTATCATTGCATTATGTAACAATTTATTTCCAACTATCAAAGTCAAATAGAAGGGTTTTGGTTTGGATTTGCTTACCTCTGGTGCATTGTTCAAAAGAGTTGTTATCTATAGAGGAACCGTGTCTTTGAGCTTTTCTTTATCAACAGGTCCTCTTTTGGTACCAGTATGTTTAGGCACTGCTTGGCCCTACAGAGGTTCTTGCAACAATGTCTTTTGCTCAGGAATAGCTAACATGTCCCATATTGACACATGTGCTAGGGTCCTCTTTAGCTGATCCACCACATTCATCGGTCCTAGTGTTTGGGTTCTTAGATAATAAGGGTACCTTGTTTTTTATTGAACTTGTCTAGAAATTACTTGGTTTTGTAATGGCTGAGGTAGTTTTTATCTAGCAGTTATGTTTTGATGACCTTGAAATGGAGGAATCTCCATAATTTCATTATTTGTGATTTCAGGCCATTCCATCATCCTTCTCTTGGCTCTGGTGTAGTAATCTAATTATACCAATGGCTTCTTAGACGTAGAAGCTTCATTTAAGAATACTGACTCTTCATCTTCAACCCATGAAAACAAAGCATGCTTAGGGGCAATTTCTTCTTCTTGCTATAAGGACATCCCTTGCATATGAGCCATCAAGACTAAATTTTGCATACCAAGGGATTGGTAGAGTTGAGTGTCAGAAGTATTTGCAAATTGTCCATCCATTCTTCTTTACTCTGCTATCTTTTGCTGTAGATTACCCCTGGGACAATCTCTAGGCAGATGAACATTATTAAGAGGGAAACACCAGGCATTAGTGCCATCTACATAATTATTCTGCCCTAGAATAATCTCCCTAGTTGGATTAGGGGGAATAGTCTATGAGGGTGTAGGGATTGTAACTAATTGGTTCGATGGCTGAGGGTTAGTTTGCCTTTGAGGACCCTGATACTGATTTGGCTATGGTGGAGGTCTATTTCCTTGGTAGCCTGTATATTGGGGTATAGGATAAGGATTTTGCTGTCTTTTTAGGTTAATTATCTCATTAGAAAATGTCTTTAAGATGTTCTTGACATCATCCATCTCAGATGACTGGACAGGGACAACTACTTTAGTAGGTTATTGAGGAAATGTATACATAGACACAGGTGGGGCTATGGGATTAGGGGCTTCTTGAGGCAAAGGTAAGGTAATCTCTGGAAACATGGGCATGGGAGTCCTTGGGGGCAACTTTCCAAAATCTATTAAGTTATTTTCAGCTCTGATTGCATAGTCATAGGCTTCTGGTAGAGTTTGACCTCCAAGTGACTGAATCATTACTGATATATTTAAATTTAAGGCTTTAAGATAAAATACTATAGCCATACCTGGTAATGGTCTTGCTGTAGTAAGAATTCTTTCCCAAGTCTTTTGAAATCTTGAATTAAAATCAATCATTGCTTTTTGTGGTGCCCTTTTGATAGTAATAAATTATTGCAACAAAGAAGATTTATCACCCTTTTCTTCAAATCTTGCAAAGAAAACATCTCCAAGTTGATCCCATGTAGATATTGTATTTGGGGTCAAAGATCTATACCAGTCTAGAGTCTTCCCCTTAAAAGAAGCTGCTAAAAATCTTATTGCCACATTTTGTTGTGTGATCACATGTATTACACAGACATCAGATACATCTTGTAGATGTTCTTCAGGTGTTTTGAAATCTTCCCCACTAAATTTGGGCAGAGCTTTCAAAGCATTTACTGGAATAGGATCCCAAGTGGCTAGTGGTACTGGGAGAATCAAAGCACTGCCAGTGTTCCAATTTGCATAATTACTTGGGGCTATAGGTGCTCCCATGTTTGCTCTTGGTGTTTCTATAAACTAATTGACCCTTCTTGAATTAGTTATCAATGGTGGTAAAAGAATACTTGGGTTCGCAATAGATTGAGCTCTTGTTGCTGGTCCACAGCTCTGACTCCTTGTAGCTCTTTGGTTCATATAGTCTTGAAAGAAAATTCAAGAGATTATCCCACTGGGTGTGCCAAAAATTGTTGATGCTTAAAATTTCACTATTTCCAACACCAACATGGGAAGTTTTAGGAATATGGGACTTGTGACCTGAAATGACCTCCAGATTTTAAAGAAGCTAGCTCTTCTTTATCTCAAATGTATTGTGGAAAAAAAGGGATAAAAATTAAACAAAATCACTAATGCAATAAAATAAAATTTAACTACGATGAGGCACCTGAGTATGATTCATTCCTTAATACTAAGCACATTGAAGCTATATTTAGGATATAATTAAATTAAAGAGCAAACAATGCATGATCAATGTAAAAGATGAAAACAAATAGAATCAAAGGCTCACAACTTAGATGATTTTGCAATAACACAAAAAATATCAGTAAAGGCACAAAACTCAGTCTTCTTATTAATTTTTCAGTCACATAAAAGGCACTGATACATGCACAGTTATACAAACTTTTTGAATTAAGAAAATAGAACAAAGGCAAATGATATTACTGGCTACATCAAGAAAGTCTCAAAAACTTCTTGTAAATCTCTGTTAACAATCTATCTACAAAAAATTCTCTCTCTTTCCTTTTTCCTTTCTCCCCTTTTAAACTTGCGATTTGAACCCATATTTATAGCATAAGACTGGCTTAAGATTGCCTGCATGATCAAATCCCAACGGTCTAACCAAACTAGAACTTAACTGGAAGTGTCTAACAGAAGATATCTTTCAGATCTAAAATGGTTAACCTCTCTGCAAGTTCATTGGCTGAAACATATACACGTGACATTTCCCACTATGAAACAAGCAAGGACACTTAGCAACATCTGTTAGTCTTAACAAGTGACACATGGTAGCTTCCGCTTGTTTATAGAAGCTTTAGATACCTTTTGAGAGTCATGCGAAAGATGACTCATGGTGGCTTCCACTGAGCTTTAGAAAGACTATAAAAATGTTTGGGACTCATTTAGATTCACATGGATGATGACACTTGGTGCACTCCGCTTACTTTAGCAACTCACTAGGGGCCCACCAAAGTCCTTTCTCAACAATGAAACAAAAGGAAGAAATTGCAGATGTCGACACTTGGCAGTCTCCATAGATATTACAAGGGACACACGGTGATTTTCACGTAACTTTGAGAAACATATTAAAACCTTCCACAGTTTCCACTTGGCACCTTCCACGTGTACTAAGAGAAGCTTACTAAAAGAATCTTTTAAAACTTATAAGAAACTAAAACATGGATGCCAACACTTGTCGTGCTCTATAGGTATATAACAAGACATGTGGCTCCATCTGCATTACTTAGAGAATTTATAATGTGTCCTGACTGATGACACTTGGCAGCTTCCACTTGACTCTAAGACTTAGACAAAACTTAGGCAAAATGAAAACCTGCACCCATGCTCTGTGTCAAAACCTTCACTGCCAAAACTAAAATACGCAAGGACAAAACTAGAGTGCACAACTAACACTCAAAACAAAATGTAGAGTATTTTACTCTACATTTCTTGGCAACCCTAAGGACTTTTGAGCCTGCTAAAAAAATAATCCAAAGAATATATAAAAAATGTGGCAAGAATCACAAATTATGTAAGGCTGTATGATAAATAGACCATTCAACATCAGATAGTCCCTATTTATTTTGAAAATCTTGGAAGACCTAAATCAAGGTTGATGATGTCCTTGTGCGAAAAACTCTGTAAAACATGAACTGTAGTCTTCAATTAGAAATCAAGATGGGCCATGGGGATCAAGACAACTTCCACTTCTAGCATTGATGAAGCATCTGTTAAACCCTGTAGCACCGTGTTCTAAGAGTGAGAGTGATCCTTCTAGTCCTTGATTCATATATACCATGTCAATCATACATAAATGGCTGACCAAAGAGTACATCACAAACATCTAGATTGACCACATCACATAAGAGCTCATCTTGGAAAGGTTGTATTGTATATGAGAGAAGACATTGGTGGGTGACATGGAGGTTTCTCCCTGGACTCAACCATCCAATACTATATGGTTTTGGGTGAGGCTTCATGGATAGATTTAGGCTTTTCACAATATTAGCAGAGATTAAATTCTTTTGACTTCCACTATCAAGAATGAAATGCAGAGAATTACCTTTCACCCATAACTTAGAGTGAAACAACCTTTCTTTGTCATCTAACATCTCATCGTGTGTTTGTGATGAAGCAACAATGGCTTCAGGATCAGCATCTATAATTTCTTCTTCAACCTCTTCGACTGCAGGGTCTGTATGAGGTAGAGCAGTAGATGTTGAGGATTGTGACTTAGAAAGTAGTGATTTGATAGCTCGACATTCTTCTTTGGAGTGAGTTCTAGATTTGTGATAATCACACCACTTCCCAGTCTTTCCTTCCTTTTGCTTCCAATTTTGGCCTCGTGTTTGACCTTCTTTATCACTTTTCCATTTTGAAGATTGATTCTTTATATTCATTCTTCCATGCTTCTACTCAATCTTCACTGTGAACTTGTATGCCTCATCGATGGTTTCCAAATTGACGAGTTCCATTTCTCCCTATATGTACCATTGTAGTCGCTACGATATTTGAGAACCTTGTGTTTCTCACTTTCTTGGATGCCCAATCTCACAAATAGAGAATGAAAAATGTCAGTGTAATCTTGAATAGATTGTTCCTTACCTTGGGGAAGTTTTTGCCACTCTATATATAGATCGTCATATGCTCCAATAGGGTAGTATTCTTCCTTTACAGCATCTAGGAAATCATCCCATGTAGGTTCCATCTTAAGGCCAATATCATCTACACTGAATCTCTTTTTGTACACTTCCCACCAATTTTTGATAGGCAATGATGCTTTCAGAAGAGTAAAAGTAATCTTCTCTTTATTAGTGAATTTATTTACAAAAAAATAAGATGACAATTGATCCAACCAATTTTCTACTACATTAGCATTGATTTTGCCTTCAAATGTAGGGATATCAAAATTCACCTAAACCTTGAAGGGTGTTGGGGCACTGAAAGGATGTGTGGGTGTAGATGAGGAGCCAAAATTTCCCATCAAGATTTGTTAGAGAATTTGAGCAAATTTTTGTAGTATCTATGCTTGTTGCTATTGGAGGGATTCATTCACCATTTTCTTGAAAGGATCAGATGCCTCGATGTTGTCTGCCATTTGAAGTCATTTGGAGCGAATAGGTGGATATTCTACTGGTTCTATTTTCCACCCAAGCTTCTTGTAATTTGACCTCATCCTTGGGATCATATACTCTAAAGACAAACCGCTCTGATACCACTGATCCAAAACTCAAAAAATTTGGTTGAAAGATGATTCAATAAATAAGAACAAAATAATTCAAATAATGTTATCTCTGATAAGAGATGTTTTATTGATCAAATTTGCAGACCCAAACATATGCTTATCTCTGAGAAGAGATATTTGATTTCTATTTTAAGGTACATCTTCATTTATAAATGTTTTAAAGGTGTGGGGAGGATGTGGAAGGTCACCAATCTTGAGGGAGATGAATTGGTTTGACTTCCATGATTTACAACAATACAAAATTTGAGGTATTACTATTTTTAGAAACTTACTATTTTAAGACTGCACTACTAAAATTAAAATTTGGGACACTTCCATTGGGTTTTATGGGGTCAAACTTCAATGAGAAAATCTCCATGCCATCTCACTATGTTCCCCTCATTATTATCTTTCCAACGGTTCAAACGGTGAGTCAATTGGAGCTGCGGTGCAAAAGTTATGGCTCCCAGAAGTTCCACCATCAATTGGGGTGGACCCATCACCCGAATTGTCATCTAAATTATTGTCTGGATCATTCCTCCCTCCTTGAGAAGAAATGGTCCCCATTGCATCAATATTTTTCATCAAGTGTGGTAGTTTTACTTGATTTGATTCCTGATGCATACTTGGAAGGAACTGTGATTTATGGAACTGTGCAGGGCCCGATTGTTCACCATTTCTGTCTGACCATCAGTTTATGGATGAAGGCCATGAACTTCTTTAACTCGGTATCTATTTGCTTCTATTTTTGTGTTGTTTATGTAGTTAGGGCTGTAACATTGGCCCTTTTGGATTCCTGTGGCTTGACCACCATGAGAACAAATTTATTGGCACTAATCAGAGAGACAGATGTAGAAGGTGGTACTTCTGGTACCCTATAGCACCGTGTTCCAAGAGTGAGAGTGATCCTTCTAGTTCTTGATTCATATATACCATGTAGATCATACATAAATGGCTGACCAAAGAGTACATCACAAACATCTAGATTGACCACATCACATAAGACCTCATCTTGGAAAGGTTGTATTGCATATGAGAGAAGACTTTGGTGGGTGACACAAAGGTTTCTCCCTGGACTCAACCATCCAATACTATATGGTTTTGGGTGAGGCTTCATGGATAGATTTAGGCTTTTCACAACATTAGTAGAGATTAAATTCTTTTGACTTTTACTATCAAGAATGAAATGCAGAGGCTTACCTTTCACCCATAACTTAGAGTGAAACAACCTTTCCTTGTCATCTAGCATCTCGTCGTGTGTCTGTGATGAAGCAACAATGGCTTCAAGATCAACATCTATAATTTCTTCTTCAACCTCTTTGACTGTAGGGTTTGTATGAGGTAGAGCAGTAGATGTTAAGGATTGTGACTCAAAAAGCAGTGATTTGATAGCTTGACATTCTTCTTTGGAGTGAGTTCCAGATTTGTGATAATCACACCACTTCTCAGTCTTTCCTTCCTTTTGCTTCCAATTTTGGCCTCGTGTTTGACCTTCTTTGTCACTTTTCCATTTTAAAGACTAATTCTTTATATTCATTCTTCCATGCTTCTGTTCAATCTTCACTGTGAACTTGTATGCCTCACCGATGGTTTTCAAATTGAAGAGTTTCATTTCTCCTCATATGTACCATTGTAGTCTACCATGATATTTGAGAACCTTGTTTTTCTCACTTTCTTGGATGCCCAATCTCATAGATAGAGAATAAAAAATGTCAGTGTAATCTTGAATAGATTGTTCCTTACCTTAGCGAAGTTGTTGCCACTCTATATATAGATCATCATATGCTATAATGGGGTAGTATTCTTCCTTTACAACATCTATTAAATCATCCCATGTAGGTTTCATCTCAAGGCCAATATCATCTTCACTGAATCTCTTTTTGTACATTTCCCACCAATTTTTGATAGGCAATGATGCTTTCAGAAGAGCAAAATTAATCTTCTCTTTATCAATGAATTTATTTATAGAAAAATAAGATGACAATTGATTCAACCAATTTTCTACTGCATCAACATTGATTTTGCCTTCAAATGTAGGGATATCAAAATTCACCTAAACCTTGAAGGGTGTTGGGGCACTGAAAGGATGTGTGGGTGCAGATGAGGAGCCAAAATTTTCCATTGAGATTTGTTGGAGAATTTGAGTGAATTTTGTAACATCTTTTCTTGTTACTATTGGAGGGCTTCATTCACCATTTCCTTGAAAGGATCAGATGCCTCGGTGTTGTCTGCCATTTGAAGTCATCTGGAGCGAATAGGTGGATATTCTACTGGTTCTATTTTCCACCCAAGCTTCCTGTAATCTGACCTCATCCTCAGTATCATACATTCTAAAGACAAACCACTCTGATACCACTAATACAAAATGTGAAAACTTTGGTTGAAAGATAATTCAAGAGCTAAGAACAAAACAATTCAAATAATGCTATCTCTGATAAGAGATGTTTTATTGATCAAATTTGCAAACCCAAACATATGCTTATCTCTAAGAAGAGATGTCTGATTTCCATTTCAGGTTACATATTCATTTATAAATGTTTTGATGTGTGGGGAGGATGTGGAAGGTCACCAATCTCGAGGGAGATGAATTGGTTTGACTTCCATGATTTAAAATAATATAGAATTCGAGGAATTACTATTTTTAAAAACTTACTTTTTTTAGACTGCACTACTAAAATTAAAATTTGGGATACTTCTATTGTGATTTATGGGGTAAAAATTCATCTAGTAGAGATCCATTCCAGCTCACAATGTTCCCATCATTATTATATTTCCAACGGTTCAAACGGTGAGTCAATTGGAGCTATAGTGCAAAAGTTATGGCTCCCAGAAGTTCTGCCATCAATTGGGGTGGCCCATCACCCGAATTGTCATCTGAATTGTTGTTTGGATCAGTATCTATTTTTGATGAAACTGGTTTGATATGGTGTAAGGATTACAAGAAAGATGAAACAAAGAAGGTTCACAAGGGATTTAGCAAGGATTTTATAAGACACCTTGAGGAGGGTGATGGGGCACCAACTAGTATTGAGCTCTGAGCCATTGACCTTAGGAATAAACTTGATGTTACCTTTGTTAATAAGAGAGCCTAAATATTTATTTTGTAGGGCTTATTTATAAACTTACAATAGGTCAGGCTCTACAAAATTCCAAGTAGCTTTATAAAAATGTCAAGGGAAACCATTAGTACTAGGGGCTTTGTCATTGCTGATGTATTGTGATGCATGAAAGAGATCCTCAAGAGTTAGAGGGGCATCATAAAACTTTTAGTTTGAAAGACTAAATTTGTGATGTACCACATCAAAAATGGGGCCCCAAATATTTTTTCAAATAATTATATCAAATTTTACATTAATTGACATGCATTTTAAAAAATTTAAGCATGGTAATAGTATATTATTTTCAATGCATTTTTTTTACTATTGTAATGCATCAATATAACTATTATTAATAAATAAAAAAATATATACAATGTTTACAACAATAACGATTAAAATATCATGCCCTAGTTCCATGTTGGTCAACATGGACTAGCTCATATTAGTAGAGAAGCCAAAAAAAGCATGACAATAATAGAGATAAAAAAATCAAAACAACATAAAAGGCCAATAACTAAGCACAGGTTGCTATCACAATAGGAGGTTGTGGATCTTCCTTAGATGGTTTGGAAATCCATGAGGAAGGTTCAATAGAAGGAGGATTTGGTGCCACCAAACCATCCTGAATAGGATCTAGGGGAGCCCAAGACACAATAATACATAAAATAAGAGGTGGATAGACAACACTGCCAAATGTACCACATCCATGCACATGAGAACTCCACTAGGCAAATTAATAATAAAATTCCCATGTAGCAATGGCATAATGCACCTCTCTTGACAAGGAGGAGGAGTGGAGAATCAGTATTGACTGCACAAATGGCTTTATTGATAATGGGATTTGGGAGAGGAGATATGGGTGTTGGATGGTTATGAATGATACGGGTCATGGTGCATGGAGTACTACCCTAGTGGTTGAAAAGCTCCTATAAATCTTGGAATTCCAGAACCATCTTATCTAATTGTGATTATATTTTCATAAAGGCCAAAGAGTTAAAATCCAACTTGTAATTAGTATAAAGGAGATAATATGCTTATTCATTATTAGAAAAAGTTGAGTTTACAGCTTTGCATGATTGAAACAATATGATATCTTTGATTAAATTCCAAATAAAATCTAAATGTGTAGACCATTGAGCATTGTCATAGAAGAGAGCCATTTTGGGTGAAAGGGTTGGAAGAGGCTATGGATACAATGCCAGGTAGATTGGGATTTGGGATAAGTTTAGAAGATATGTTTGAAGGAATTTGGTCTAGAACAAACATAACACTTGGGTTGATAAATCCCAATATGGAGATGCTCCCCAAAATGAAGGCCCTAGTTAACAAGACACTGAAGGAAGTGAGTGAGCTTGGGTTCAAGCTTCACCACCCAAATTATATTAAGTCTAGAAAGCCAAGTCTTAGGTGATGAATTAAATTTCTATTACATGCTTAACTTATCTAGAGCCAAAGATAAATAGCTCATGAATTGATATAGGGGACCTAGAGAATACTTCTTAGAGTAAGTATCATAGTTCCAAAACTATTATTTCTTCTAAGCATGTGGAGACTGTAAACCCATTTTATGAGACATCATCTCTTAGATGCACAAGATAGAAGTTAAGTCAAAACTAATTAACTTGGATTTTACTTTTAACAAAGGCCAAGGATCCCATTCATGGTAGGAAATCAAATCCTTAACTTTATGAATACATTTTATGTAGAGCCTCAAAGCTTTCATACCTAGTAATTTTGATAAGATAAGAGTGGAATTGGTCATAATGGGAGACTGCCACTATAGAATAGGATTAAAAAATAAGCTAGCTCATGCATTAGTTAAGAAATATCAAAATAAGCATAAATAACTAATGTGTTAAGACTATTCCCTCAAGGGGCAATGCTAATGAATTCAAAGAACTAATTATGAAAGTAAGACAAGTTATACCTTCCTAATAGCTATTATTCCATAGAAGCGGTCAAAAAGTGTACTTTTCCCTAGATTTGGTGCTCCAAGTGTTTGTCAATAAGGTGTAGCATGAGCCTCCATCATCTCTTAGTTCACTAATGGCTTATGTTCTTCATTTGGTCTAATTGGGTGAATGAGTAAATCACAATAACATTACTCAATTGAAGCTTGTTTGAAGGTATTTATGCATAATAAGTTTACACAATTTAATTTTTAAAATGATGGTCTTGGCTCACTTATTTATAGATTTTTTGAAATGTTCAAGATCAACCATGACTGCCCATTTTGAGATCAAGATGTGTGGCCATAGATTGATTCAATCTTGGAGGGACAAGCAATAAATATTGTCATCAATATTTGGAAGAATGGAGCATTGATGAGGCATGGGAGAGCTTAATCTTGATATTTATACCATTAATGGCTTATGGATGATAACCATGTGATGATGTCATGGGATGATGTAGAATTAAATAATGAATTTCTAGTAAATAGATATTCAACAACTTTCATGGAATTTCCACTTAGGCTTTTAATTTGGTTTTGATTTGCTTAAGTGACTTTGATTAGTTTTTCTATAATTCTTTGGAAATTTGTTGCACATTTATCAGAAATGTCATTTTATCGAGTCATAATTTGAGTGGAGTATAATCAGAAGATGTTAGTTATGTATGGAGTAATACCCAGTTAGGGTATTATAGATGTGAATTGACACATGCACATGATGTGTGAAACCAAATTAGAAGATTTTAGTGATCTAGGACATCATTTTACGTGGTCATAATTTAAATCAAAGTGATTTAAAAAAATATAATAATCATATAAAATTCATTGACCCATTCATGGATACATGAGCATTAATTGACACCTGTACGTGACATATTTGAACAATTTCAAGTATTTTAGTGATTTTGGTCCAGATTGTGTGTTGTTGTGGAATATCATTCAGATTTACAATTTTATCACAATAGAGATAAGAATTTGATGTCTACATTTTGATCCTATTTAAGAAGGTGTGGTGAGACATTTGGTCAAAGCAACTCTTTTCAAAGAATAAAAAGGTCATTATAATCAGAAGAAATAAATTTGATCCTATGTTTCGCTAAATTTTACATGAATCACGAAGAGACAGGGTTATGAAAATGACCCAAACATCATTTGAGAAGCCCATGATGTATACATTGATGTTGCTCTTATTATGATATGATGATATATGCTAGTGTGAGCGGATACATTGCCTGAATTAGCATATGGATGTTGATGTATTTATTACTCTATTTTATGGGTGACTAGTATATTGAGAGTCTTGTTTGTTTCTATTATTTGGCTTAGAATATCCTATTTAGGTATCATATATGTCGGGTAATGTGTTTAGAGATCTTTTTCAATGTTACATTGACTATTGCACCTTGGATCACTTGGTGTTTAATTTATCAAAATAAAATTATGCATCATAAGTATGAATTACTGATAATAACATTGTATTTTGTTTGGGATTGATTGGTTCAAATATGAATATTTATAACTAAGGCTAATGATAAAAATTACCAAAACCAAAGTTACAACTATTTACATTTAAACAAAAAACAAAGAAAATAAAAGATAAAAATAAGGTAAAATACAAAAATTAACTAACTCAAAATTGAGATATAAATGATCAAGACTTAAGTAGGAATAAGAATGTATTTGAAAAAAAAAAAAGAAAACTAAGACAAGAACAAATTCTTAAACAACTTAGAATCAAGATACAAATGATCAAGACCCAAGTATTAACAAAGTGTACTTAAAAACAAGTAATCAAAGAATTTAAGTAAAAATGTAAACAAGTCAAGCCCAAGGTAAGGGCTGGACTCAAAATGTTTACGAAATGTATTTAATCGCAACAAGAAAAACAAGACAAGAACATAATAAATAAAACAAACACACAACAAAACACCAATAAAAGGAACTAAAGATAACAAAAAAAAATATATAAGTAAATAGAAAAACAAAAAAATATCAATAAAAAGAAATAAACACACAACAAAACAACAATAAACAAAATAACAACACAATAAAAAATAAAATAAAAAAACAACAAAAAATTAATAAAAAAAATAAATACACAAAAAAATATGAATATAAACAAATGAACGAACAACAAAACACCAATAAAAATAAATAGAGAGACAACACAACACAACAAAATACCAAGAAACAATTACAAAAAAACAAAGGGACAAAAACAAACAAAAATAACTAAACAAACCAAAGCAAAGAAGAAAAAATGTAGTAAATAAATTATTCAAAGCACATAAAAACAAATAAACACAAACAATGGTTAATCACAACGTTAGTGTAGATAGAAAATAAATTATTTTTGCATGTGTAAGAGAAGCATTATGCTCTGTGACATAGTGACCCCTAAACTAAGTGATAATGACACTGTTATAATGAAACAAGAGCAAAAGATACAAATTTTACCCCAGTTGATAGGGAAACAATGACAAAAAATAAACAAAAACTACCCCTAAGATATATGAGGTAATAAAACATAAAAAAATAGGGGGAATAGAAGAAAAAGAAAGGGTAGCTGAGTTGACTCCAGATGCACAAGGAAAGTGGACACTACCTACATAGTTCCATAGATGCCAGATCGAACATGAACTTCAGGATAAATGTAATTCTCTTAGGTTATAGGATAGGAAAAAATTGATGAGAATAAAATCATGATTATGTAGAAGAATGTGGGAATGGTCTTGCAAAATGGCAAGTGCATGAGAAAAGAGAGTATGGCTTAGGTTGAAATCACACTAAAATACAAGAGATAAGTAGCCATAAATGAACCAAGTTAGGAATTCAGAGTGTCTACTACATCTAAGGTTGGGAAAGAGAAAAATCTCACAAAACAAAGAGAGTGTAAATATATTACAAAATGATGAGAGCATAAGAAAAACCAAGAGTGCAAGAATGGATATAGTTCAAATGAATAATGCACACAATGGTGACTCATAAAATGGTCGGAGCGTACGATGAGAGAAATAAGGATGAAAAAAATAAGGGATAAGTGGTTACTTGTAAAATAGTTAGGATTCCCTGAATCTTTAAGGCAAAAAAGAAGGGAAAGTGTAGCCAAGCTGACCCGAGATACCCCATGTATCCAAATATTGCCTACATAGTTATTGCGGATGTCAGGCCGATGTAGTTCTCCCATAAATGGGAGGAAAAAGACCAAGATGGTATATAAATAAATTGAACAAATAAGATGACCCATCCCAAAAAAATTGATGGATTTATATCTTGCATGGAAATTCTAAGCCAAAATTTCATGATTCTATGATGTTTAGGGTTTCTATAGGTCTTTTACAAATGTTTAGGGGTTTTTCTAATTGTCTTAACTCAATTGAGAATTATGAGAAACTAAATGGTCTAACTTTCAAAGCAGCTAGAGCATGGCTCAGACCAAGGGTGTAGAAATAGATCTTGTTCAAATGAACTATGCACATAATGATAACTCGTAAAATGGCGATAACATGATTCAGGTTGCTCGTGAAACAATGAGACTACTCAAGATAAGAATAAACAAAGGTTCAATGTAATGTTTTTGCTTTTTAGCTGGATTACTTTCTAATGTTTTTGTGTTTTAAAATTTAATATGAACAAAGGTATAAGGAACTACTTATACGAGGAGATGCACGTCCACTGGTAGGAGTTCCAATAATAACTAAACTAGATGCAATCGGGATGGTGAATATAAATAATGGTCTAGGGAACCACTGAGCTATGGAGATACATGTCCAAGGGTAGGATTTCCAATAACATTTAAAATTGGTTGCAATAGCCCATGTGATCTTATTCAGGCAATGTCAACTACCAAATAGTAGTAAAAATAGAAAAATACATAGTAATGAAGAAATACCAAGGAACTATCTAGTAGGCAAAAACCATGTACTGACATATCCTTATATGCTTGTCTGTAAAAAAGGTTGTGAATACTGAACTAGCTAAATTAAATTGTATAATGGGCATTGAATGTGTCTAAAATACCTGTGAATCATAATTAGGAACATAATTAGTATTGGGTACAACGGTCCAGGTTATAATGGTCTAAGGTAAAATTAAAATTGGTATAGTAGAATATAAATGATCCAAGTTACAATGGTCCAGAGTTATAACAGTCTAAAATGAAATGGTGCATGGTTAAAATGGTCCAAAATGAAATGATCCAGGTTACAATGGTCTAGAATGGAAAGGTAAATGGTATAGGGTATAATAGTCTAAGTTAAAATGGTACATGTTATAAACGTAATAGATTAAAAAATGACTTCAACACAAGTTGTCCCCACTTAAGGGGTCTTATAGAAAATGGTTCAAAAAAGGTTATCAAGCATAGAACCATTTGAGATGTACAATATTCATGGGTTTCATGAGATCTTTGCCATTTGGACTAGCCAATCTGTATGCCCCTGATCCATTGTTTGTTATAACCATGTATGGGCCCATCTAATTGAGTTAAAATTTACCCTTTTTCTTATGTTTAGAATTAGTGTTCTTTTGGATCTCCTTCAAGACCAAGTCACCAACTTTAAACTCCTGAGGGAGAATGCACTTATTATAGTTGTGATGCAATCTATTCTAATATGCTCTCAAGTTATCCATGGTAGCCATATGCTTGTCATCAAGGAGTTATAGCTCTTGTAACCTAAAAACCCTATAATATTCATCACCAAAAATGTTATCTAAGGATACCCACAATGAAGTGATCTCAACCTCAATTGGTATAATAACTTTTATGCAAAACACTAGGGAATATGAAGTGGCTCTTATGGTTTTTTGATGACTAATGTGACAGACCTAAAGGGCAGGAAAAATTTGTAGGTACCAATTATGGCTAGCATCATTGACAATCTTATTTATGATTATGACAATGGTTTTGTTAGATGCCTTAGATTGATCATTGCCTTGGAAGTTATATGGTGTGGACTTGTTTAATTTTGAACATGGTACAAATGGATTTTACATCTTTGTTCACAAATGAACCATCATTATCAAATATAATACATGTTGGGATACCATATCAACACATGATATGGTAATGGATAAACTTGGAAATATGATTCTTGATGATATATGTGAGAGGTATAGCCTTTATCCACTTAGTAAAATACTTGATAGAAGTGAGAATGTATTTGTGGCATCAGAAGAGGTTGGGTTTATTTTCTTGATGAGATCAAGACCCCATGTAGAGAATGACCATGGTGTAATGATCCATTATAGTGTAAAGGAAAGTGTGTGTATCAAATTACCATGCTATTGGTAGACAACACACTTATGGACATAATTATAAGCATATGTTTCCATCTTAGGCCAATAGTATCCTATTATAAGGATTTTTTTGGCTAAGACTACACCACTAGTGTGGACCCCACACATTCCTTCATGGACCTTCTTAAGTGATAACATTGATTCTCTCAAAGATAAATAATAAAGAATAATTCCATCACAATTCTTATGATAAATCATGTTTCCAAGGAGGGTATAAAAGGCTAGGTGATGAAAGAATATTTTCTAGTGACTGTGTGAAAGGTTAGGAAGAAAAACTTGGTCATGGAAATAGTTATAAATGTCCTAGTACTAAGGGAGTTTAGGTGGGAGATTGAGATCAACAATTGTACGTAACCTCTCTGAATCTAGAAATATATGATAAAGATGTAGAAGATTATCAATGAGAAAATAATACTCTTTGACATCACTAACAATTTGTACCATGGACCCAATTACTTCCATTGTATTGAGTGATTGATTATTGGCTTGTGGCACCTGTTCAAATTATAAGGACTTGAAATGGGACTTGAGATTGTCTACAATGTGATTGTAGGGTAGAATCTTGTCATATTAATTATGATAGTAGTTTGTGGTTTGATTAATGATCAATTAAAAATCTATAAAAATAATTAATTATTATATATCCCAATGTATGAAAAGATGTAGTCCTACAATAAGAGCTTCATACTCAGCCATATTAATGGTGTAGTTGAAACTGATGTGAAACACCTTGGGGATGAGGTCCCTTCATAATGTAACTAGTAATATGACATATCTAGTTCCATGTGAAGTGAAAGAGCCATCAAATTATAACTTCCATTGTTTAGATTCATGAGCCACTTCTTTCATCCTCATGATAGAATTATCTGAAAAATCAAACATGAGTGGTTGAGTGTCTACAATAGGAGCTTATGCAAATTGATCTGTAATGACCTACCCCTTAATATATTTTTGAGTATGGTATTCAACATCAAATTCATTCAATATCATGACCCATTTATCCATGTGGCTAGTAAGGGTTGCTTTGGATAATAAATATTTGAGAGGATTTAGTTCAATAATAATAATAGTTTTATTATTTATCATGTAGTGTTGTGAATTTTGATAAGTGAACACCATTGCCAAGCAAGACTTATAAATAGGTGTATAATTATTATCATATTCTACAAGTGTTTGGATCAAATAATATACTACATGTTTCTTTCCTTGTTCATCTTTTTATGCCAAGAGTGCCCCCAATGTATGTTTTGTGGTTGAGATATAAAGGAGTAATGACAATCCAGGTATTGGTGGTATCAAAATTGATATGTTGGCCAAGTATGCTTTGAGTTTCAAAAATTCTTGATGAAATTTAGTATCCCATTGAAAAATTACCCCTTATGCAAGATGTGTGTGAAAGGATGACACTTATATTCCAGTTATAAGATAAACATGGGAATAGACTAAATCTTGCCCTCCAGGCTGTGGAGCTATTTCAAATTAGAAGGTGGAGGCATTTACATGGTAGAATTGACCTTAGAAGGATCCCTTAAATACCTCTTTGTGATACAATGAATCCTAACAATTTAACCCAAGTGATGCTAAAGATGCACTTTTTAGGATTTAGATGAACCTTGTACTTGAAAAGTCTCTCAAATAATATCTATAGAACATCAAGATGTCTAACATGTGTTCTTGATTTTGATAGAATGTCATCAACATAGTCATCAAAAAAATCATGCATCATGTCATAAAAAATTATAGTCATAGCATGTTTATAGGTGAAACCAACATTATTTAAGCTAAAAGGTATGACTTGGTGACAAAATTTCCCCACATTGTGGTGAACATAGTTTTGTGTTGGTCCTCTGGAGCTATCTTGATCCGATTATATCTAGAGAATCCATCCATGAGGGAAAATATCTTGTACCCAAAAATACATTTTAAAATCAAATCGATGTTAGGTAGAGGGAAATCATCTTAAGGACACACTTTGTTGATATCTCTAAAATCAGTATAAATGCATATGTCCAGTGGCTTTTTGATTACTGGGACTACATTTGATATCAATTCAGAATATTCTAGTGGTTTGATGAAGCCAACTCCTAATAGTTTTTATATCTGCTTATAAACTAAAATAATAATGTGTCGATGCATTTTTATCAATTTTTGATTGATCAGCTTGGCATCTAGATGTACAACAACATGATGCATGACCAAGTCAGGTTCTAGGAATAAACCCATATAAAGATATCAATAAAATCCGTTAGAATGGTGATAATATAATCTTGTTCTTCATCGATGAGGGGTGCTCTTATAAATTTTTTTTTTGGATCTTCATAAGTTCCCAAGTTTACTCAAGTTATATTTTATATAAGAAGTGTAGAACAATCGTCTAAAATAGTGGGCAGTGTTTAATCTTGATCCTATTCTTCTACTTCAAATTTTGTTTGTGAGCTCCAAAGCTCTAGATAGTGAGAGGAATTTGAGTCTATTAGTTTAGGTAATGTCCAATTAACAATAAAACCTATAAAGTCTAGAGTAAGATGCTCAAAGATTTGATGTTCTTTATATGTGATATTGAGTGGATGTAGAGCTAGGACTTGGTGGACATTGCACTTATTTTGGAGATGATCAAACTTTCCCATATAAGAGCACATAAATTAGGTTTTCACTCAAGGCATAATATTTTTATTTAATTTTTCCCTAACCAATGAGTTCTTCAAATATGTTTTCACCCAAAGATATTGATGTTTTATATTTTGTGTGTCCAAGAAAGTTTGCCTGATCTCTAAAGTAGGTAGCAAAGTCCAAGAAGAAGTCAAATCCTTGCTTTTGATCATCAATTGAAAACCCATCTCTAAGGCCCATGTAATATAAAATATACTCCTCATTATAAAATTAATCAAGGGGTATAACAAAATTTTACCAATCCCAATCTATAAGGTCAAGATGACAAAGGTTAAGTAGATAATGGGATGTGATAGTCAAAATATAATTGGATTTGAATAGATCAGTGTTAGCTAGCTCATTATCAGTTATCTAATGGGATACTATGTCACCTTTAGAAGTTTATTCATTAGTTGATAAATAAGAATCACTATCAAAATACATGAGGTCACCCCCATGTAGTATAAATTTGAGACCTTGACTCATATTAGGTTTACCAGGTGATAATGGTTCTCAAATACCTTACTCTCATGGACTTAATTATTTTTTTGTATAATCCAAACTATCCATAATGTGATTAGGGATAGGGTAATTTGGATTCTAAAAATAATTGGCAAGGCCATTAAAGTATAACCAATCTCCTTCAATAAAGGTTTCCTAATCTTGATTTGGTGAAATTGCTAGTAAAAATACCATTGGTGGTTTTTTCATGCTTTTCTTACTTTTCCAAATCATGTTGGGCATACAAGAGCCTTAAAAAGGTTTAGGTCTAACATAAGACTTAGGAGACTTAGGTAATTTTTCAATATGAAAGGCATCTTTCAAATGGTATGTGAAAATGTGTACGTCTTCAACAGTGTGCTGGTTTGAAAATGCTATGAAAAATAGATAGGCCAAAGTGGAAACAAGCTCACTAGGGTCGATATAATTAGATTTGGGAAGTTCAAAATCTATTGCTTTGTTATTTTTTGCTATGAATTTAGAACTAAGGCAATAGTTATAATTGTGGTATTTAGCCTCTATATGTTTACAATATTGGTAGGGTTGAAGGTTAACATAGATGGTGATCTCAATTCCAGCATTGGGGAATTTGAGGTATTAGTACAAAGTAAATGGGATAGCGGATACTTCATGGATCCAAGGATGACCAAGAAGTATATTATATCGTAATTCAATGTCTAGGACATGGCACAAAGTATCATGGGATATAGACCCAACAATGATGGGCAAACAAATAATCCTAGAAGACTCTCTTTTAGCATTGTCATATGCCTTGATCATAAATTTTTTAGGCCATATATACTTGGCAGTTTATCCCAGCCAATGTATCAAATTAAGCAACACTATGTTTATCCCTGAACCATTGCCTATAAGAACCCCCTTGATCTTATGATTTTCTATAATGAACTCAATGTATAAGGGGTTATTATGGCTCAAACCAAGGGAAGACATATCTATCTAATCAAATGTAAGTTATTGGCTTAGAGATAAATGTCTTATAAGTGTATGAAATTAGTTAGGGTTGATATCTTTGAAAATAGTGGATTGTTGAAGGAAATCAATCAATATATCTCTATGGACTTCTGATATCTGCAAGAGATCCAATATAGAAATATATGTAGAGGTTTTACTTAGTTGGTCCTGAATGCCATATGGCTTCTCAATGAAAGAATGAGAGGGTTTGTATTTGTCTAGTATAGTGTTCATATTTGGATTAGAAAACATAGTGTTCATATTTGGTCAAGTATTGGAAGAAGTTCCTTAGAGGGTGACTCACGAGCATCTAGTTGTGATTTCACAATTTTGAGTCGATAAGGAGTCATTATAATTAGAATAAGGGGGTAGAGGTCCAAAAATAGTAACCCATGAAAATTGAGGCATAATGAAATTACTTGAACATGGTACGATGTTACTTGAATAAGAGGGTATTATCCCTAAAATAAGGGGACCAACACTTTGAGAAGTGTTGGATGATTCATGGGATTTACTTATAATAGTGGTAACATGATTTGTAAAAACCCATCCTATAGTGTTATTATAATCATATAGCATGTTGTTATAACCTAGGTTATTATCTTGGGTATTATGATCCTGATTATGAATATGCTGATTAAGTTTTTGGCCTTATCCTTATTGACATTAGCCCTGAGCCTTGATTATGATTGTTCTTTTCTTGTTACTGATTATCTTTCAAAAATGGGTCCTTGTAGATGCCCATGTCTTGATTAGTATTTTTCACTATTTGTTTCACTTCAATTTCACCACTTTCAATCAAGTCCTCAATAAGATGTCTTAATTGTATACATTGATAAATGGCATGGTTGATAACATGATGGAAATTGAAAAACTCATCTTCCCAATACCAATCAGGTTTAGGTTGATCTTTTAGAAATAATTTTTGTACAGGCCACACAATCAAATTAACTACCACTAACTTCTTGAATACTACCTCAATATGTTTTCCTAGTTTGCTGAATGTTCTATACTTATTAAATACCTTACATGGGGGGCCCTTTTCAAAGTTTTTGATGGATTAGGTTGGGATTGTTGTCTATTTGGAGTCAATAGATCCTACATCATTTGTGGATGTCTGGATTCTATCACTTCATTTCCCACCATGTTCTTGTTCTTGTTAAAAACATTAGGTTTTTATGTGGTAGTAATTTAAATAGGTGGTTGGGTCTGATTAGATGTTTGACCCCATGAATAAATTTTTACAAGGCCTATGATAATAAACACCTTTTCAATATGCACACCTTTGTCAATGATCTCCTCAAATGTGTTGGCAAAAGTGAGTCATAAATTATGAGCCACCTCAAGGTGTAGGTTTTATGCAACAATGTTGGCCAACTACTTATCTAGCAAGTTGTGTTGAAAGTGACCAACTAGTGATCTCCATTATTGTATGTATGCTGCAAATATTTCTCCATCTCTTTATTTTGATTTGCATAAGTCAAACACTATTAACTCATGTTCAATATTATAATATAAGTAATCAAAAAATTTCTTTGATAAATCATTCCAATCTATCATCGATCCCTTAGGAAATTTGAGGAGCCAATCTAGAGCTTGTCCAGCCATATTACATGGAAACAAGTGGAGAAAATAAAAACTGTTGTAGGCTACATCTTAGAATAATACAAAAAATGATTGAATGTGTTCTTGAGAGTCCCCCTCTCTTTATATTTATCAAATTTGGGTGCCTCAAAATGAGGTGGAAAGGGGACTTGAAGAATGCTTAAGTAAAATGGATAAGGGAATATCTCATCAAACTTATATTTCTTAATTTGATTGCCTACCTCAAGCCTTGAGACTATTTCCTTCATCGAATTCCACTTCTGCATGTTTTGTGTATTTTTTGGTGGAATATAATTTTATTGGGGAGGAATATTCCCTGTGCGTGGTCTTATTAAGGATGTGAATATTATGTCCATAAATTTGGTTTTGGTTTACTCTTTGATTTGAGTAGGTCTGTCATTGATTCTTAGGTGGTTGATATAGAGTCTGATCTATAGGAATGATTCTTGTTTTGGGGTGTCTATTGTCGGTTCACCAAAGGGCATGGTAGTTGAGAAGAACTTGCTAAAGTTATTTATAAAACACCCCCAATTTGTGATAAGTCTTTCATTCCTTGGTGTGGCAAAGGGGCAAGAGTATCCTAACCATTGAGAAAAGTATGCTCCGTATTAGGTGAAATGTGTTGTGAAGCATCTATAGGTTTATTTTATTTAGGAGAAACTCTAGGGTCTATCATAGCCATAGGATCAACTAAGGTATGTTGTGTTTGGTCTATCATACGTTCTTTCTCCTTAGAAGTGATATTATCAATTGAAGTCATAACTAAATAAGCTATTAGGTTTAGGACAAGTTGATCCATGCACCGTAAATTGATTTTTTGAATCTTGGTAGCAAGATCTTGATCAGTTAGGGAGAAATATACAAATTTTTCTTTTCCCTTACTAGTGGGAACAACGTTGTAATGTCCCCATTTTCAAAATAAGACATTTTATGAATACCAATAGCCTATTTTATTCTTGTAGGCTATTTTAGGTGTTGTAAAGGATTTTTTAGTGTGGGTCACTATCCACAAGGTACTATTCAAAATTACTATTCACAAGGTACTATTTAAAAATACTATTCATGAACACTATTCATGTGTTACTATTCATTGACACTATTCATGAGTAATTATTTAGGTGACATGGTAGGTGATGTGGAAGGTGACTAATGATGCAATAAGGAGGTCACTTGGGGAGTGATGTGGCATGACCCATATGAGAATATAAGATGGGGCGTAGTACTCCACTTGGTCACTTAAATATCAATATTTTATTAGTCACATGTTAACCCTTTGGAATGAGGACAAGGGATGGGTCAAAATTCTATGGAGGCCCATTATTTTGACATGTTAAAGTAATTTTGGAGAAGTCAAAAGGTGTTGGGACAGCACATGGGATAGTGGGGGATCAAATCACTATTCTTGATTGAAGGTGGGAGACAAATTGAAAAGAGAGGGTAACTAAGTTGTCTCTTTATTTTGATTAACTTGGAGCCCAAAACAACTCTTCACATGGGTTAATATGCATTTATTTTCTTACACTCGAAGTTTGCTCTCATTCTCTCTTCCCCTCTTATTTCTATTTAAGAAGAGCTTCTCTATTTTACTTTGAAAATCATAAACCCCCCATTTTTAGATATTGACCTTGTGTTCATATCCCCCTCCTTTGGATGAATTCCATGGAGTATTATAGCTAATTTTATTGGTGAAATATCCACCCTAGTTAGTGTTGTCCATTCCATATAGGAATTACACTTGGAGCATCAACAAAAGATTACTAGTTTCAGGTGTGAAAGACCCTCCCTAGCTAGACTAGTTGCAGTAGCATAGTTTTTAGAGTGTGAAGATTATCAGTATGCAGGTCTACAGTTTGGTGTGTGTATTTGGTATTTTAAGTGTGTAATAATATTTTGTATTTGTGTTCTTAGTGTAATTTTTATACATCAGCAATTCCATTTATGTAAAAGTATTATTTTGTGGCCTTTGTCACAAGCCATATATTTGTAATATGTTTTTTGAATTAAGAAAGAAGATGAGCATTGGTCTTGAATTTGTATGTGATTTTTAGTTGAGGATAAGTGTTGTAAGAGTGAATATTTAATGTATTAAATGCATTATTTCATATTATATTCATGTCATCTTTTGTATGTGTTTTGGAGAGTAGTTTCAGATTAGAGTCCAAGTCTTTAAGAGTTGAAGTAATGTTTAAATCAGATTTGAGTTTAAGTTTTTAGTTGGATTTTATGTGTTTATTTGTCTAAGGGATTTTAGGAAGTGATTTTTTATATTTTATGTGGTTTTAATAAATATCCTTGTCTATGATATTACAATGGTATCATAGCTGTGCATCCTGCCAGTTTGTGTAGTCTTGTGTTGTGAGTCTCTTGTGAGTTTGTGTTTGCAGATTTAGATGCCTAATAATTAAGTCATAGCATCAAGGAGAAAATAAGAATATTTGGAAGATAGAATTTTGGATGTAAGATATATACTTGAGCCTTTATCTCAATCAAAGTATGCGCTTCTCCATGTTTTGAATGAAGTAGAGGATTATTTATACATGGTGGATCAAGATTCTTCTCAAAAAATGAAAGAAGCTATGAATCCTTCAATGGTTATTTTGGTTGAACATAAGCTATTGAGGCAAAAAGACAAGGACGTGAAGCTTGCAGTCACCTCTTGCCTTAGTGAAATCATAAGGATTTCAACCCCTAAGTTTCCTTACAAGGATGACATATGAAGGACATACTTTAGCTAATTATTGGGAGCTTTCATGAGTTGCATGATATTAGAAGCCCTTCTTTTGGTAAGAGGGCTAAGATTTTAAATTTGATGGAAAAGGTTGGATCATGTATTCTATTGATTGATTTAGGTTGTGATAAGCTTATTCATAACATGTTTCATCATTTCATAACTTCAATAAGTGAGAATCATGAAAAGGTTATTTTTGAGAATATGAAATCCATAATGTCATTAATTTTGAATGAAAGTTATAAGATCTCCTAACCAATATTATCAATGTTGGTGGCTATTTTGAACCAAGACCAAGTTACTTCATCAACTGCATATGAGTTAGTTCACAGTGTCTTCAATCAATGTGAGCAGAAATTATAGAATTACATATTAGTTGATGGGATAGAAGAGGAGCCAAAGTAAGAAGAGAAAGTGGAGCTTCTAGAGATTGAAGGTAAAATTATTCCTTTGGTAGAAGATGTCTATTTATCATCTAATGATTGTGTGCATGACATTAAAGTCACAAAGGGTGACATCAAGGAATAAGAGGCATTTCATGGTGTGAAACATGTGGAGGAAGAAATTTGCTTATAAGAAAAAGAAGAGATGGAACAAGAGCAAAAATAACTTTGCCTACATGTTCAAGAGGAAAATGTTGAAGGAAGATCCTCTCTTATAGATTTGAAAAAAGATAAAGAGCTCACATTGAAGCCTATCGAGAATTCATTGGAGAGTACTAAAATGACTCTTCAAGAGGTAATTTTTTATCTTGTTATTGATATTCCAAGGTATGGCAAGATTCATATTCAAGATTTTGAAGTAAAGCATGAATTTATGTTTGAGTATCCTAGCTACATACCAGGACATAAGGAAGGTGAAAATATTGATATCATGGATCAAATGAGTTTGATGAGTGTGCATTGGATGCATCTTAATGAAAATATGGTTATGGAAACCAAAAAGATCCTTTAGTTTGATAATGTATGGTTTGTCAGTGACAAATATATTTTAAGGGAGACATCAAATGAGACTTTGATGTTTTTCATTTTAAACTTGCTAATTTCCATTCAATACTAGCCAATGAAAATGTATTTCATAACTCAAGTATGTTATATTGGCTAACTTTCATAAGTATGCAACAAGTTAGGTAAGTGAATCCACATTTGGGTTAGTTGATTTCAGTCAATATAATGCACACATTATCGATATTGTCTAATAGTTTTCATCTTTACATTAGTGGTTCCATTTATTGGGATTTGGATATTTTGATAGAGCTATAAGAAGGATCTAAGATCATTTTCATAACTCCATATCATCATCCTCAAATTTTTAAAGAGGAAAGTGAGAGGGCCAAAAAGTAACTATTGTATATGGGGAACATGAACCAAGTTCTAGTCCTTCTGCAGTGTTGGTAAAGAAGACTATACCCAAGATTTTAATGAGTATTCTTGAAGTCATGTATTGGGTCCATGATATTGGATCCAAAGGAAATCAATTAGATCAACAGAAGATCCAAGCCATTCAGGGTTGGCCATCTCATAAAATCTAACACTACAAGATTTCAATGGTGCATGTAGTTATGACAAGAAGTATGTGAAAAGGATTACTCAGCTAGAAGTTACTCTTACTAAGTTGATAGACAAGGGAACACTTGAATAAATAGAATAAAAACATGTTACTTTTTTAGAGAAGGTAATAAGTTCCTCTCCAGTTTTAGCTATTCCAAATTTCTCACTCCTTTTGGTTGTACAACATGGTGTTTTAGATGTTGAAGTTGAGATTGTCATATTTCAAAGAGTACATCCCATAAATTTTAAAATTAGAAAGCTAAAGGATCATAAGATTAGATTCTAGATATTTGATGAAGACATATTGGCTATAGAACATGATTTGCATAAATTCAAGTTTGTTGTTGAAATGGTTCATAGTAGTTTGGAATTATTTCAAAGCCAACAAGAGTTAAATAAAAAACAAAAGAAGTGGATAAGTAAGATATAGGCATATGATGCTATAATTGAATATGTTTAAGAGATTATTTTAGCTGATTCACTCTTTAGATTTTCCATTCTTTGCCATAGCTCTACTATTTCTATAGATTAGATAATTTCTATCTTAGCAGAATATACAATCACTACTAACATTCTTAATGAGATGGAGAAAGCTGATAGGTACATAATGATAGATGGGTTGATCTCCTTCAAAAATAGAGTCTTCATTATTCTTAAATCAAGATGGAAAATAAAAATTCTAAGAGCATGGAATGATGAACCATTGGCAAGACATTTGGATTTTTTCAAGGTATACAAAGAGCATAGAGAGAGATTCTACTATAGGGATCTCAAGGATAATGTTTTTAGACATAAAAATGAATGTTGGACTTTCTAATGGAACAAAGGAGAACAAGAGTTTTCAGGAGGTCTACTACCACCATTTTCATTTTTGGGAGTAGGATACAAAGGTATTTATATGGATTTCATGGTAGGACTGCACAAGGTACAAGGGAAAGGTTTCAATTTTGTTGTAATAAATAGATATGCACATTTCCTTGCTATCTCCACTAATTATAAAGCACCTCAAGTTGTTGGTTTGTTTTTTAAGAAAATATTTGGATTAGTTGTTATAACTAGTGATAGAGATGATAGATTCATTAGTGCATTTTGTGATGAATTATTTCCTTTGACAAGTACCAAGCTTACTCCCAGCACCCATTAGTAAACGAAAAATTGTAATAAAAGTGGTGTAATGTCAACATAGTGAAATTTGTCTGAGGTTGATTTGGAATCTTGGAATTTCATTGGGCACTAACCAGGATCAATGAGACACTACAATTTTTTAATTACTTGAAGGCAAGCAATTTCAAGAAGGGAGGACTGTAATGTCCCTATTTTCCAAATAAGACATTTTGTGAATACCAGTAGCCTATTTTATTCCCATAGGCTATTTTGGGTGTTGTAAGGGATTTTTTAGTGTGGGTCACTATTCACAAGGTACTATTCAAAAGTAATATTCATGAACACTATTCATGTGTTACTATTCACTAACACTATTCACATGTCACTATTCATGAGTCACTATTCATGGTGACATGGTAGGGGATGTGGAAGGTGACATGGTAGGTGATGTAGAAGGTGACATGGTAGGTGATGTAGAAGGTGAGATAGCTAATGATGTATTAAGGAGGTGACTTGTGGAGTGATGTGGCATGACCCACATGAGAATCTAAGATATGTGAAGAGGTAGGGCATAATATTCCATTTGGTGACTTAAATATCAATATTTTATGAGTCACATGTCTACTCTTTGGGATGAGGACAAAGGATGGGTCAAAATTCTATGGGGGCCCATTATTTTAGCATGTTAAAGTAATTTTAGAAAAGTCAAAAGGTGTTGGGAAAACACATGGGATAGTGGGAAATTAAATCACTATTTTTAATTGAAGGTGGGAGACATTGAAAAGAGATTCCCACTATTTTTGGTGTCACTTGGGAAGTGGATAACAAAGATAAAAAAGGGTGGCTAAGTTGCCTCTTTCTTTTGATTAACTTAGAGCCCAAGACAACTCTTCACATGGGTTACTATGCATTTCTTTGCTTACACTCCAATTTTCCTCTCATTATCTCTCCCCCTCTTATTTCTATTTAATAAGAAATTCTCCATTGTTAAATACATCTTTGAAAATCATAAACCCCCCCATTTTTAGATATTGAACTTGTGTTCATATCCCCCTCTTTTGGATGAATTTCATGGAGTATTATAAATAATTATGGTGGTGAAATATCCACCCTAGTTAGTGTTGGCCATTCCATATGGGAATTATAATTAGAGCATCAACATAAGATTGCTAGTTTCGATGGTGAAAGACCCTCCCTAGCTGGACTAGTTGTAGTAGCAGAGTTTGTAGAGTGTGAAGATTATCAATGTGTAGGTCTAAAATTTAGTGTATGTATTTGGTATTGTAAGTGTGTAATAATATTTGGTATTTTTGTTCTTAGTATAATTGTTATACATCAACAATTCTATTTGTGTAAAAGTATTATTTTATAGCCTTTGTCACAAGCCATATATTTGTAATATGTTTTTTAAATTAAGAAAGAAGATGAGTATTGGTCTTGAATTTGTATGTGATCTTTAGTTTAGGCTAAGTGTTGTAATAGTTAATATTTAATGTATTAAATTAATTATTTCATATTATATTCATGTCATCTTTTGTATGTGTTTTGGAGAGTAATTTTAGATTAGAGTCTAAGTCTTTAAGAGTTGAAGTAATCTCTAATTCAGATTTGAGTTTAAGTTTTTAGTTGGATCTTATGTGTCTAAGGGATTTTAGGAAGTGATTTGTTATAATTTATGTGGTTTTAATAAATATCCTTGTCTAAGATATTAAAACAATTAGTTTTTGTAACATGAATGAGAGGTTTCTCTAGTTGTTGCTCCTCTAGTCGGATAAGTGTGTGCAATTATTCTATTGGGAAATCTAGTGGTAATCTTGTTCTTGATTCTCTCAACCTCAAAAGGGATTTGTCTTTATTTTATAAAGGTTGGTATTCATAATAACCCTATTCAAATACTAATATCATTGGGATATCATCAAGCACAATGGAGTGTTCTTCTCTATCAAATTAATCCTCTTCCTCGTAACTACGACCATAAGAGGCCCTACTACGAGTGTAACTATTGGCCAAATTTGACCCTAGGTAAAATTAGGTAAACCCCCTATATAGTCAAAATTCATATAGGGTCTTTATAAGTCATAAAATGGTCACATGGTCATGTTTAAGGTCACTTAATATATTTCATCTTTGTCATAGGTGTCCTTGGCTTAATATTCCCTTATGTCACCTTTTTGGTCATTCTAGGTGATTTTTACAGTTTTCCACTTAAGATAGATGTGTCAAAAGAATTTAAAACATAAAATATATTAGTTGGGTATCAGGGAACTATTCTATAACTAACATGATGCAGGTTTAATGTCCATCTAAGAAGATCAAGAAATTTCAAGTAGTTTTAAGCCCTTGTACAAACAAGGACAACCACTTGACATGTGTGAAAGCTTCAAACTAAATCTCTTGAGACCCACATAGGTATTTTATAGGATTGATAAGCTTTATTAGTTTCAAACTTGGAAAAAACTAGTCCATCTTCCTCATTGCTATCTTAGATAAGGTTAAATAGGTCAATGATATTCCTTCAGTACGAATATGAGGAAGAGAGTTGAGCCGAGTGCACTTGATGGTCATTAGTACTCCTATGATCTCTCATTACATGAAAATAGTTTCTAGTTTGATTTCCAATGCTATACTAAGATTTTTGATGACTTCAAACTATCTGCTCATCCCTAACACCTCAGTTTCCTTCTCTATTTGAATTGGTCTATGCAAGTTAAGAGTTGCATGTGTTCTTTCAAAGTTGGTTTATCCTTTTCATGACATTTATAACATGGTTTTCATGTGTGAACATAAAGAGATAGGCATGATCATCCTTGGGTTTGAAGTGAACACCATTGAGATATGTAGATTAATATTTTGATAGTTGCAGATGAAGATGTGGAATGGGGGTTTCCAAAGTAACTTGAAATGAATAATACTTAGTACAATGTGTCTTCCAAATCTTAGTTGATCATGTAGGCATCCAATTTGAGGTCATAATGGACCTAGTATCTCACTGTCATATGTAAGTAGTATGCATTTTGAGTGTGTATACCTTAGAAGCTGAATGCTAATGATTTGAGAGAAATTCAAGTTGTGCTCTAAGATCTATAATAGGCATCCACCATCTTGAAGGCCTATAATATATTCAAGATTTCCATATACTTTCATTGAAAAGGACTAGGTTCCTAAGATAGTGAAACTATTCATAGTCAGCTTAGATGGAGACTAACAGGAGTCAGGGTGCCATAGAAGTTGAGTGTTGATGAAGTTTGGAATTTCAAGTTGTGAGAAGATTCTCAAGGTAACACAGTTGGATTGAGCCTTTGAAAAGGACTTGAATGGAATTCTCATGTCATCAACATGGTTATAACCATTTCATTATCACTCACAAAGGTATAGAGTATGAAATTTATTTATAGGATATTGTTACCTTAACTTATTTGAAAAGAAACTATTCCTATACAATGTCACTCTATGATATGAGACTATGAAGTCTGTGTAAGCCTAAATGGCCTCACCCTTGTAGTTTAGGCCTTAAAATATCACATCTTGAAATATGAATAATTATTTAGTCAAGATAATGAAGGATTGAGTGACTTCCAACTTAGACTAACTTTTATTGAAGATGATCATAAAGATATAATGCCTTTTAGGCCCAAATTATCCTAGAACATGAAGTGTAATAGTGACCTTATAATACATTTGGTGAATAGAGTATGGTGCTTAGTTCCAAGACATGAGTTGAGTTAAATAAAGTATGAGATGGTAATAGTGACCTAAGGAAAGATAAAAGGGTGTAAATACAACACTCAGACCTGAACCAACACCTATAAGAATCCCATGATTCCCTAAAATGAACACCTACAGTTTGGTCTATGCTTAGAGCTAGTCTAGGCATACAAAAGGCGCAAGTTGGTTTGGAAGTATATAGAGGTGAAAGATGAATTAATCATGTTTAAACCACTCTCATAGTGGTAATGAAATACTCTCAAATGTTTTCAAGGTGTATGAGCCTCCACATATAATGATAAATCTCAAACACAGCTAGTCTAAAACTTTGCATATAATCCTACACAATATATAGATCTAGAAATCTAGTCTTGTGAAACTTAATGTTTGAGACATTTAAGGTTAGAATAAATAATTGATATTTGTACATATGATATTAATGACCTAATTAAGTTCTCCATAGTTTAAATTTAGTCTAATGAATAGGGGAGACACCCTCTATTTTGTCTTAAACAGAGGGCAATCCCTAAGCAAGATAACTTGCATGTTTGGTATGTGAAGAGTGAAATGGATGAAGGAAATAATATTGAGTGACTATGGGATTTTGTAGAATATTGTATTAGAGATGAAAAAAATGTTTTAAGACTCTACATTTATTGAAAACTCTCATAATATCCAAACACACTATCAACACAGTCTAAGCCTATTAGGTTTAAAACTAGGCCTAAACCCTCTAGGTGCCTTAATTAATCCATATAACTATATGATACTTATTAATCATGTGAAACTTGTAGAGGAGAATTTAGGATGGATTAGAAACATTTTTTTATATAGAACATCACAAATTTGGTCATATTGACCCAATTCTATCTCAAGCCTACTCAGAATGCAGTCAAAAGCTTGAGAGGCCAACTTATTTTGGCTCACATCTATATGAATCATGTGCATGAAATGTAAAGAAATTAGGGAGAGTTGAAGGGGGTAATATAATCCAAATTTTTGGAATTTGTTCTAAAGTTATATTTTTATTTTATGAACCATCAGTAAGTGCTAGAATGACCAAAACCCCTCCTAAACCCTTTCTTAGACCTGATGTATAAGAAACAAGTAAAGATGCATCCAAGAGGTGTGAAATTTACATGAAAGTGTTTTAAATTTTTTTTAACTCCCTCAAGATCATTTCCACCCAATTTCTCTATACCATTATCTATATGGATAGACCTAATACTATGTTTTTTATAGGAACTAAGATATTTTGCAAGTACATATGAGAATGGACAAGTGAAGATAATAATGGGAGGTATTTAGAGACTTGTTAAAACTTATAAAACTCAATTATCACCATATTTATGCATGAATATCTCTCTATTAGACCATTCATTGCAAGTAGTCTAAATAGAAAGTGAGAAGGCAAAATGACTACCTAAGTTTGAGAATGAAAAGAGAGATTTTAAAACTTTTGAGGCCTTAATAATAGAGTGGAAGGAAAATAGGTTATAAATAGGTGTCATAAATCCTATTAAACACATATCCATGATAAAATACAAGTCATTTAGGTGACAAGTGTGATGATAGACCTAGAGGGCTAGTGATGAATGACTGTAGGTAGTGAATGACAAGTGACAAGGATGAGTGCATTAGTTAGAGAGGTGTAAATGACCTAAACTAACCTAATTTAAACCTTATCATGTCAGATAATATGTGTCAAGGCTTCTTATGGAAGTTTTATACAATCAAGTGAACTCTTCACCATCATAAAGGTAGTTTCAAAGCAAGACAACGAAGAGTTCTATGCCAATTTAAAGAAAGTGCTCTACTTCAGATAGACACATGTTCATGATATTTTCCTAAACTCTTTTTCTACTCAGTTTATTTAATTTTAACTAGTTTATAAAGTTTTAAACTTGGTCTTGTGACCCTTCCACTTATTTTCTTCTCTCTCCTCTCATATGCTTTATATATTCAAGCCTTTTTGGCTTTGTAATGGATCCATAATTGGTATGGTGAAGCCCTACTAATTTCAACAACTCATTTTCCTTTGAATAAATTTTTATGAAGTTTATTTATTATCTAAAATCTCTTGTCTAAGTGTGTTAAGTAGTTTTTGTGGTTGGCAAGTGATGAATATGCTCTCTTTGCTTCCATTTTTGATCTTGCATGTTTGTGTGAGTGATATCTCTTCTAACAAGTTTCATAAAGTGTATTATTTATTAAGTGTGTCTTGAAGTGTGATAGGGAATAGTAGTGTCTTTTATTAGACCTTATTTTCACCCACCTCTAGATATGTGTAGCAATCTACCTCTATGATAAATACTTATGCTAGAAAGACATAGAGTTAATGTCAGTTTTGGTCATCTTCCTTCTTGGTACAGATACAAGTGTGTTGTGTGGAGTTATCTTTGGTATATCACCTCATTATCATAAGTTCATTTTATGTATCCTTATTCCTTTTTCACCCCTAATAGTGATTATCCTAGTGTGGTGTGAGCCTAGAAGATAAATCAAGGGAGTTAGCCATTTCAAACCTAGATATCTATCTCTTGTAGTGGCTTGTGTATGAGGAGAGATAGTTCCATGTTATCCTAAAATTTAGAAGGTAGACTTGAATTATCTAGGGTGAAATTGTAGGATATAATAGTTTTATCATTTCTAGTGGGACATGAAGTCCAAGAAGGTTGTTCAAGGTAGGTGTTAGCTTTGACAACAAGGAACTATAATAATCCACTTCCTATAGTATTTGGTGACTCCAACATTTCAATCTTAGTTGTAGGATAGTGTACTCTTTCATGCCTAAGATAAAAACAAGGTATATCACCAAATTCATACCTTTTGAATTTAAAGAGATTCCTCCTTATTCATATAAAACAAGTATATTTAAAAACACCCATCGCTATCCAAAGAGGTCATACCTTGCTCACAAGACCATAAAAAAATTCTTGATTCCCCCATTCCTGCAAAGTCCTAAATATACCATGGTAATGAATCATCCTTTTATTGACTTCAGTAGATAGAGTCCTCTTATAATTCAACACTATGATGATATCCCCATATCTACCCTCAAAATTTTTACATCATACACATGTGAGACTTCCATCACACCTATTGAGTATATAAGAAATATTTATATCTTATGCTATGTCCATTATGTAATAAAGGATAACATTGAAATCATGTTGTTGGTTGTCTCCTTCAAAGGAAAATTTATTTATTGGTATGAAACATTGGCACCCAAATCAATCACCACTTGGGATGAGCTAGATGTATTGAGAAGAAGATTTAAGGATAAGAGTGATAACTTATCACTAACAGAGCATCTGACCACCATTAGGAGAGAACCTCATGAAGTCATTCAAGAATTCAACGCAAGATTTTAGAAGACTTGGAATAGAATCCCAATCTTGGTAAGACCAATATCTCACCGTTCTTTCCTTTACTAGCTTTAATCATTTGATAGTGATATTACATTAATGATATAATCTATGAGAGGTAACACTCTGCTTAATGCCTATGTGATGAACATTATGGTATAAAATCATTTGATTAAGGTTGGGATGATTGTCCCAAGACCTCCCATGCCTCTTTTCCCTAATTTTAAAACTCCTACTCCTATTGTTGCTCTTATTCCTACACCTAAACACAAGTCTGCTACCCCTAGCCAACCAAGCAAACCTAATGAGGTAGAATGGATGAGATCAATGGATCAAGAAATCCTAGGTCTAAAGAGAATCATTCAAAAAAATAATTAAAGCCTTTTTAAAGTCAATATCAGCCTAATCAATCCTACACAAAATATCAAGGCAATAGACCTCCTTTCTAAGGTCATTCCCAAAGTCAAGGAAAACTGGTCCAATCTAAGTCATATGGTGGTTACAATCCCAATGTTACTTACACCTTAAGGGCACTAGTGCTTATTCAAACTAACCTTATCCAAGAACACAATGGTCAACCTTCATTGGATAAACCTTATGATCCATATCCATATGTTAATGAGTCCTTCATCGAATAATTCATGGAAAATTTGGGAACTATGCTAGGTATGACTCAAGATGAAGTACCAAATGGAGGAGTAACTGATGGTAAGGGTGCTCAAGTGGGGTCCCTATTGGTAAATTGGTAGTAAAATGAATCATGTGTAGTCAATCATCAAGGGAATTCAAGCATTGATGCAAGTTCTATAACTGAAAATACAAGAAGCTAAAGGAAGGTAATTACATAAGTTCAAGAGGCTGCTAATGTTTTTTCAATGAATGTTCAAATGAGCACAAGGGTAGGTATGTCTAATGTCATTCCAAATGCACAAGTCAAAGAGATAAAAATGTTATAAGTGATTTAATACCTTAAAACTCTCAAGGTGTAGGAAGTATTACTCCTCTTAGTGGAAAAACAAAATTTAGTGGTCCTTTCACTAACATTATAGAGTAAACAAATGTCTCATGAAAATGTGTTAATGTGGGATACATTGAAAATACTTCGAAAAGCAGACCTAATTCAAGAGGAGTTATCCAAGCTCAATTTGAAAACCAAACAACCTAGCCAAAGAGAGTTAGCCTTGATAAACACCATGAATCCAAGTGAAGGATAAATAAAATAAAGTTGAAAAGGTAGACAAACCCCCTCCATTACATCAATCCATCATTATTGGAGATTCCCTAGTACATAATTTTCTTATTGATAGTGGAGTTAGTACTTGTGTCATGCCCAAACAAGTAACTAACAAATTAAACTTAAAGTATGAGCCTCATGCTAAAGGAGTGCTACTATTAGATGGGTCAGCTACTAAGACCATTGGTATAATTAGAGGTTTGAAAATTATTATCCATGTTTGTCCTACCTTCAGTATTTCTCAAGGTGTTGTAGTGTTAAATGTTCCTCCTCATTTTTCACTTTATTTGTAAAGAGAATTCACTGCTAATATTAGAGGTTATCTTACATCATACTAGTCCTACATTGGTTTTTAAGGACCAAATATGGTACAAAAGTGACCATCAAGTCAGAACCTATTTCTAGTTTTCATATTGAACCTTATGTGCCTTACACTTCTAACATGAATTACAATGTGATTAAAAAAGATGATCACCCTAGTGATCAAGAGCCTCTAAAAATCTTTGAAGGTATCTATGACTTATTTTTTGATGAGTGGGGAGTTGAGCAAGGTGTATTTGAGGAAACTGGTCTTGGAACTTACATACTTGATGAGGATTATGATGGAATCATTGAGGTAGATCATGATAACATTCTAGAGCAAGTTGCATGGGAAAACTACCTTGTACACATGAGTGATGATGTTGAGCTCCTAACTAAGTCAAAACATGATAGTGCTAGTGAGCAACACATATAAAGGAGAATACCGCCCATTCACATGAATAATATGATGAAGTAGATGACATGTGGCAATAGTTCAATGCCATTATGTAGGGTTTTGAAGAGATTAGCATGCATGTAACTTTTCAAGAAGAATGTAGACTTGATGTTGAGGTCAATCATGATCCATATGAACATAAAGGGGAGCTTGAGACCTCTATCAAGAAAGAAATAACCTTGGTATACCACCATGTGTTTGATAAGCATAAAGAAAAACTTGAGATCTATGCCAAACAAGGAACAACTTTGATAGACCAAGTAGTGTTTGGTGAACAAGAAGACAACCTCAAGGGTTCCAAAAAACAAATATGTCTTATCTTAAGTGCATATGAAGTTGAATAAACTTTGATGATCTCCAATTAATAGATTGAGGATTGTCAAATGATCATGTTAAAGTTCAATCAAGCTGCCTACTCAAACAGGCTTCCAAGAGAGATGGATGGAGTATTCAGGAGGGCTCCAAGTAGTATACTTGAAGTCAATAGAAGAGCTAACCATGGTAAGTCACTTGACCATCTCCACAAGTAAGTGTCCATTGACAAATATACCTCATATGATGGACTATTTTCATGGAGCATAAATGACATAAGGAGCATTGTATTTGACCCTGGTTGAAGTAATAAAGTCTATCTTCACCTCAAGTGTCTTGAGGTATTATAAATACTAGGATAGGTGTGTGTTTTTTCTTATGTTGTATGTGTTTTCCCTAAGTTTTCATGAGAACACAAGTGTGTGAGTTTTGTTTCTTGTCTTGTTGTTTGTTTCCTTGTTGTGTGTGGTATGTTTGGTGTCCTTTAAAAGACTTATCATTGTCAAGACTATTGTATATGTGACTCCATTGACCAAGGATATAAAAGGCTACTTGTCCTTAGCACAACAATTTTTCTACCCCTAAGAAATTGCCAAACTATTGACCAAATTTAACCATAGGTCAAATTAAGTCAACCCCTTATATAGTTAAAATTCCTATAGGGTCTTGTTAAGTAATAAAATGGTCACATGGTCATGTTTAAGGTCAATTAATATATTTCATCTTTGTCATAGGTTTCCTTATCATAATATTACCTTATGTCACATTTTTGGTCATTCTAGGTGACTTGTATGATTTTCCACTTAGGATAGGGGTGTCAAGAGAATATACAATGTACAAGGTGTCAGTTGAGTGTCAAGAAACTATTATGTAACTAACATGATGTAGGTTCAACATCCATACAATAAGATTAAATAGTTTTGAGTAGTTTTAAATAGTTGTATGGATAAGGTCAACCACTTGGCACATGAGAAGGCTTCAAGAGGATCTCTTTAGACCCCCACAGGTCTTTCCTAGGCTTAAAAATATTCAAAAGTTTCAAACTTGGTAAAAATTAGTCCATCTTCCTCATTGCTCTCTTGAACAAGGTTAAATAGGTTAATGGTTATCCTTCAGTATAGATAGGAGGAAGAGAGTTGAGTTGAGTTCACTTGGTGCATTTTAGTACTCCTAATGAACTCTCATTCCATAAAAATAGTTTTTGGTTTGATTTAATATGATCTATGAACAATCACTAAGATTGTTGATGACTTCAAACTGCCTGTTCATCCCCAACACCTTAGTTTCCTTCTTTACTTGGATTAGTCTATGCAAGTCAAGAGTTTTATCTGTTATTACAGAGTTGGTTTATCCTTTTCATGATGTTTCTAACATGTTTTTCATGTTCAAACATAAATATATAGGTATGATCATCCTTAAGTTTGAATTGAACACCATTGAGTTATGTAGAGAAATATTTTGACAGTTATAAGTGAAGATGTGGAATGGGGGTTTCCAAAACAACTTAAAATTAACAATACATAATACAATGTGTCTTATAAACCTTAGTTGATCATGTAGACATCTAGTTTGAGGTCATAATGGACATAGTCTCTCACTATCATATGTAGGCAATATGCATTTTTAGTGTGTATACCTAATAAGTTTAATGTCAATGATTTGAGATAAATTCAAGTTGTGCTCTAAGATCTATAATAGGTATCTATCATATTTAAGGCCTATAACATATTCAAGATTTCCATATACTATCATTGAAAAGGATTGGGTTCCCAAGATAGTGAAACTATTCATCATCAGTTTAGATGGAGACCAACAAGAGTAAGGATGCCATAAAAGTCTGAGTGTTGATGAAGTTTAGAGTTTAAATTTGTGAGAATATTCTCAAGGTAACATAATCAGACTGAGCCTTTGAAAGGGACTTAATGGAATTCTCAAGTCATCAACATGATTATGACCATTTCATTACCACTCACAAAGGTGCAGAGTAATAAATTTGTTTAGAAGAGATTGTTACCTTAACTTCTCCAAAAAGAAATTGTGTCTTATACAATGTCACTCTATGATATGAGATTATGAAGTCTGTGTAAGCCTAAATGGCCTCACCCTTGTAGTCTAGGCCTTAGAAGATCACATATTGACATATGAATGGTTGTTTGGTTAAGAAAATGAAGGATTGAGTGACTTCCAACTTAGACCAACTTTTAATAAAGATGCTTAGAAAGCTATAGTGCCTTTTAATCCCAAATGAGCCTAGAACCTAAAGTGTAACAATAGCCTTATAATACATTTGGTGAATAGAGAAGGGTGCTTAGTTCCAAGGCATGAGTTAAGTCCATTAAAGTATGATATGGTCCTAGTGACCTAAGGAAATCTCAAAGGGTGTAAATAAAATACTCAGACCAAAACCAAAACCTACAAGAATCCCATGATTCCCTAAAATGAACACCTACAGTTTGGTCTATACTGCAAGTTAGTCTAGGCATATGAAAGGTGAAATTTGGTTTAGAATTATGCAGAGGTGCAACATGAATGAATAATGTTGAAACCACTCTCACAATGGTAATAAAATACTCTCAAAAATTTTCAAGGTGTATTTTCCTCCACATACAGTGATGAATCTCAAACACAGTTAGTCTAAAACCTTACATATAATCCTGCACATTATATAGACCTAGAAAGCCAATCTTGTGAAACTTGATGCTTGAGACTTATAGGAGAAGAATACAGCATTGAATATTTTTACATATGGTATTCATGACCTAATTTATTTCTCCATAGTCTCATTTTATTCTGATGAATAAGAGAGATACCCTATATTTTGTCTTAGATAGAGGGCATTCCCTGAGCAAGATAACCTATAGGTTTGGTATGTGAAGAGTGAAATTGATGAAGGAGATGATCTTGAGTGATTGTGGGATGTTTTATAATCTTTTATTGGAGATGTAAAAAGTGTTTTATAAATCTAAAATCATTGAAAACTCTTAGAAGATTCAAACATATAGTCAACACAGTCGAGGCCTAAACCCTCCAAGTGCATTACTTGATCCATATGACTATATGATCCTTCTAAGTCATGTGATAAATTTTAAAGGATATTTTAAGATGGATTAGAACCATTTGTTTATAGATAACATCACAAAGTTGGTCATCTTGACCCAATTCTATCTCATACCTACTCGTAAAGCAATCAACCGCTCAAGAGGCCAACTTATTTTGCTCACATTTGTACTGACCATGTGCATGATACCTCAATAACTTGGGAATAGTTTAAGGGGGTCATATACTCCAAATTTGTGGAATTGGTTCTAAATTTAGATGACTAGTTTTTATGAATAATCACTAAGAGTCAGCACATCCAAAAACTCTCCTAAAACCCTTGCTTGGACCTGATGGAGAAGAAAAAAATAGAGATGAATCCAAGATGGATAAAATTTCCATTAAAGTGTTTTAGACATCTATATAACTCCCTCAATATCCTTTCCACCTAATTTATTTGTACTATCATCTATACATACAGACCTAATACTATTTTTTTGTAGGAATTGAGATGTTTTATAAGTATAAAGGAGAATAGACAAGTGAAGATCATTATGGGATATCTTTAGAGACTTTTTCAAAGTTATAAAACTCAATTTTCACCATAGTTAGGAAAAAAAATCGCTGTTTGACCATTCATTGCAAGCGGTATAAATAAATATTGAGAAAGCAAAATGACTGCCTAAGTTTGAGAGTGAAAAGAGTGACTTTGAAAATTTTGAGGCCTACTTGATGGAGTGAAAGGAAAAGAGGTTATAAAAATGTGTCCTACATCATATTAAAATCATCTTCATGAGAAAATACAAGTCATTTTGGTGACAAGTGAGAGGACAAACCTAGAGGGCTAGTGGTGAATGATTGTAGGTAGTGAATGACAAGTGACAAAAATAAGTCCATCAATTGGAGAGGCATAGATGACCTTTACTAACTTCATTTACAACTTCTCATGTTAGATCATATGTGTCAAGGCTTACTATTGAAGTTTTAGACAATCAAGTGAACTCCTCACCATCATCAAGGTAGTTTCAAAGTAAGACAATGAAGATTTCTATGCCAACTTGAGGAAGGTGCTCTAGTTTAGATTGACACATGTTCATGATAGTTTATTAACCTCTTTTACAACTCAATTTATTAAATTATAACTAGTTTATAGAGTATTAAATTTGGTCTTGTGTCCCTTCCACTTATTTTCTTCTCTCTCCTCTGATATGCTCTATATATTGAATCTTTTTTGGCTTTGTAATAGATCTACAATTGGTATGGCAAAGCCCTGCTGGTTTTGACACCTCATTTGCCTTTGAATAAAGTTTTCTAAATTTTATTCATTCTCTAAAATCTATTTCCTAAGTCTATTAAGTGGTTTATGTAGTTTTGGTATTCTTCATTCTCTAAAATCTCTTCTAATAGGTTTCATAAAGTGTATTATTTATTGTGTCTTAAAGTGTCAGAGGGACTAGTAGTGTCTTGTATCATAAATTATTTTCAACCACCTCTAGATAGGCATAAAAATATAACTCTATGATAAATACTTATACTAGAAGGACATAGAGTTAAGTTCAGTTTTAGTAGTCTTCCTTCTTAGTGCAGATGTAAGTGTGTTGTGTGGAGTTATCTTTGGTGTATCAACTCATTATGAAAGGTTTATTTTATGTTTTCTTATTACCTTTTCAACCCCAATAGTGATTAGCCTAGTTTAGTGTGAGGCTAGAAAATAAATTAAGGGATCTATCCCTTTTAAACCTAGAGATCTATCTCTTGTAGTGGCTTGTCTGTGAGGAGAGATAGTTCCATGTTATCCTAAAATTGAGAAGGTCTAATTGACTTATCTAGGGTGAAATTTTAGGATATAATAGTACCTTTTCATTTTTAAAGATGATTTTATACATATGCTAATATGTGAAATGTGGTTCACAAACTTTTAAAAGGTGCTTTAGATTATTCAATTGAATAAACACAAAGTAGAATTAGATCAATAATGAGAAAGGAAATTGCATAGTGCCACATAATTATAAGAAAGGGGTTACACGATTACTGAACCTTGGTTGGTTGAAATCATCAATTTATAAGAGGGTAAAATAATCTTAGAACCTTGAGTGCAGGATAGCACAATAAAACTCAGGCTCAATGTATGTCAATACTATAAAAAGCTAAGCACAACTATGGTGAATTGTGGATAGATAATATAGAAGAAATTTCAGATCAAGAAGATTAAGACACAAACTAATTAGCTCAAGATGTTAACTAACAAAATAAATATTAAGTATAAATCCAAAAATAAATGGGTAGCACAATGGTGCCACATGGCAAAGAAGGTAAAATGGTCTAGGAACTTGGAGTGTGAGTGAACGCAAGATGACCTAAGTTAAAAATAAGAATAGAATAAGTAAGTGTCTAGAAAAATGACCTTCAAACCAAATAGAAAATCTCACCCAAGTTACTCAAACCAAACATGAAGGGTAAACCACCCAAGCATAAGTGTAGGCAAAACTTTAGTTTATACCAATCGTGCCTTGGATTAGAACTTAGAAAGATAAGATTTTGAATTTAGATTAAAAGGACTTCAAATTTTACAAGTGGTAAATAGTCTATACTCAAATTAACAATGTAATGATAGTATTTTGGAAACACAAACACAAATAATTTGAATGAATTTTGAACAAGGTTAAAAGTGTTTTGAATTTGACTAGTGTAACTCTTATTTGTTGAAAAGATATGGTGTATAACAAGTGTTTGGTTTTTGATGGATTTTGGTTCACACAAACATTTTTTAGACTCAAAAGCTAATGTAAGTAAATAGAGCAAGAAAAATACCAAAGTGTATGTCCTATACTAGAAACTAACAAGGTGGCTTCATACTCTTGGATTTTGTTGATACACTCTTTATTGAGAGGAAATAAGTTGTAAATCTAATAAATTTAGATACACATCAAAATTAAGGTTTTTAGGCCCCCTCTTCTTTCATAATATCATAAGGTCACATGGAACTTCGGTCTACTCACCCTATGCCAATAGTAATCCATTACAAATAGGGTTTATCTAAAAACTATAAGTATCACATAATCTAAATGGTCTTATATGTGTGATTAACACTAGAGTGAAACACACCATTTGGATTTGAGTTAACTGATTTATTGTTAAAAGGTATTATCCTTTTCAAAACCACTTCATCCATCAATTACTCAGTGTAGTGTGATATCTAGGTTAATCATTCATTGTGAGGCAAGTTTTACTAATGAATCTTGTTTAACTACTAAAAAAAGCATCTCAATAAGTCAACCTCAATTTGTATACCCCACTATAGAGTGGGGTTGAAACAATGCCAAATATGTATTCTTGGGTCAAAACTTCCATAGAGTACTCATGGGGAGGCTATGAATTCCCACCCACAAGCCAAGATGCAAGAAATAAAAATTATAGAAAGACTTTAGGGTCATTTTAAGATCACCCAAATCACTTAGATTTTGGGGAGTTCCCTTGTGACATTCCTTCTATTCTTGGATCACCCAAATTACCTAAAGGGTACAAGGTAGAGTATATATGCTACACTTGTTTTGTGAAATAAACACACAATAAACAACAATCAAAAAGTAAAAGATCTTAAGAGCACTTATTTAAATTTTGAGTTTGTTTTAGAACAACAAATGAAATATGAATTGAAATTTTCTTTTGATGGTTGTAAAATATAAATTAAGTGTCTTAATTCTAAAAATCAAAGAGTTATAAGTCTAGAAAAGGGGTGTATGATATCAAAATAAACTTGAACTTTGTTGTTTTAACTCTCTAGAATTTAACACAAGGCATTTTCACTATTCTGCAGAGTGAAGTTACCATTTAACAAGATGATTCCACCATTTTTAGTACAAACCCACTGTTACAGAAAATTAAAATACACTGTCTAGCAATCCCACTAATTAGTTGGATGATGTCACCATTTAGTAGGGTGATATCGATGATAAACAAGATGAACTCATCAAAATGATAAAAATGAAAAACACAACAGTTACCTATAAGTTTGATCTAGGATGTTCTTATTGATTTTAGGCAACCCCACCATTCCACAAGTTAAACCCACCAATATTCAAGTCAATTTTGACATTTTATAAGAACATAAAGACAAAGATAGAAAACATAAAAGTAAATTTTGCTATTTGCATGAGAAATCTCATTATTTTTTAGGGCGATCTCACCATCCCATAAGGTACTCTTGCTGATGTTTAGGATGAATTCACCGATTATAGGTCAATTTTGTCATTTGGTCCAGAAGTCATAAAACATAAAAAATAGAGAAAAAGAAGAGCAATGTAGTCTCAAAAGTGCATATGAGTGATAAATTATAAGGGATAGAATGATGTGTGAAATGCAAAATCCCAATGGGCATGCTAGAATGTAGAATATGATTACAAAATATGTTATCTCATGCGTTTGTAAAGAAATCTCAAAATAAGCATAAAGATCAAACATGTTAAGCCTAATACATTAAGAGGTAGTGATAATGAATTAAAACAACTAATTATGAAAGTAAGGCAAGCTATACCATCTAAGTAGCTATTATCCCTCAAAATTAGTCAATAAGCATGCTTTTCTTGGGATTTGGTGCTTCAAGTCTTCATTAATGAGGTGTAGCATGAGCCTCCATCTTTTAGTTCACCAATGGCTTAGGTTCTTCAATTTGGTTGAATTGGGTGAATGTGTAAAGCATAATAACATTAAGTCTCAATTGAATCTTGTTTGAAGGTATTTATGCATAATAAGTTTACACAATTCAAGCTTAAAAATCCTAGACTTAGCTAAGGGCTTTGGGTTCTTACCATATAAGTCTCGAGTTCAATTCTCATAGCCTAAGTTTAAAGGTTGTATGGTGTGTGTAGGCCCCATCGATAACCTCCAAAGTATTAGTCTCTCCTCCACTCACCCCAATGAAGGTCGCTGGGTGGAGTTGTAATGTCCTAAATAGGATAGGGGATACCTCTAGGTTAACAAAAAAAAATCATGGCCTTGGATCACTTATTTATAGATTTTCTAAAATATTTAGTATTAACCATGACCATCCATATTTAGATCAAAATGTATAGCCATGGATTGATTGAATCTTGGAGGGAAAATCAATAAATATTGTCATCAATATTTAGAAGAATAGGGAATTAGTGAGGCATGGGAGAATTTAATCTTAATATTTATCCCATTAATGGCATATGGATGACAACCCTATGATGTTGTCATGGGATGATGAGAATTGAATAATGAATTTACAGTAAAGAGATATTCAACAACTTTCATGATATTTATACTAAGGCTTCTAATTTAGTTTTGATTTGCTTAAGTGACTTTGATTAGTTTTCTACAATTTATTTGGACATTTTCTCCACATTTAATTGACCTAGTTGAAAATTTTATTTTACAGAGTCATAATTTGATTGGAGTATAATCAAAATAAGATTTTAGTTGTGTATAGGGTAATACCCCAGTTAGAGTATTAAAGACATAAATTAACACATGCACATGTTGTGTTCAACCAAATTAGAAGATTTCAGTGATCCATGATATCATTTTATGTGGTCATAATTTGAATCAAAGTGATCTAAGAAAAGATAACAATCACATAAAATGTAATGCCCCATTCAGGGATATATGAGCACAAATTGGTACCTGTACGTGATAAGTTTGAATGCTTTAGAGATTTTTAGTGATTTTGGTCTAAATTGTGCATTATTTTAGAATATCATTTATATTTATAATTTTAATACAATAGTGATAGGAATTAGATGTTTAAAAACACATGTTGTGGTCATTGATGACAAGCCATTTTAAAAACTATCATATGTTCATATGAGATATGGTTTAACAACCTCAAAATACTTCTAGATACTTTAATATGTAAACATCTAATTCTTTTCACTATTGTGCTAAAATTTTAAATATGAACAACATTCCACAATAATGCACAATTTAGACCAAAATAATCGAAATGCTCTAATTCATATGCACACGTCACTTGCAAGTGTTGATTTATGCTCATGTATCCATGAATGGGGTAATGAATTTCATGTAATCATTATATTTTTATAATTCAATTCATGTCAAGTTTTTGACTAAGTAAATTATCATTCTAGAGCATTTAAATGCTCTAATTTTTCTGCACATGTCACATGCAAGTGTCAATTTGTGCCTAGGTGTCCCTAAATGGGGCAATGCATCATTCACAATTGTTATGGTCCTCTAATTCAATTCTAATCAAATTATGACAAAGTAAATTGACATTTTTGACCATTTTGATTAAATGTGTGACCAATTTCCAAGAATTACAAAAATACTAAGTAAATCCATTAATGAAACCAAATCAAATTAAGAGTTTAAGTGGAAAATACATGGAAAGTTATTGAATATTTATTATTAGAAATTCAAAATTCAAAATATCTAGGCCATAACATCACCCATGACATCATCAAAAGGGTATCAAAAACTAGGCATTAATGGAGATAAATATCATATTTAAGGCCATCCATGCCTTATTAATGCTCCCTTATTCCAAAATATAAATGGCTTTGTCTTCCAAAATTGAATTAATCTTTGGCCACACATCTTGATCTCAAGATGGACGGTTACAGTTGATTCTCAATATTTTTGGAAAATATATAAATATGTGAGCTATGACCATAAATTTTAAGCTTTAGTTGTGTAATGTTATTATGAAAAAATAGGTTGAAGAGAGACCAAGTTTTTTAATGCAAATAACCTATGTAGAAATATTAATAGAAAAGCTTCACTCATTCTCCCAAATTGACTAATCAAGGGGCCAAAGCCATTAGTGCTAAAAGAGATGATGTAGGCATGAAGCAAACTACATTGAAAAAGACATGGAGTACCAAATCTAGGCATAAGCATGTTTATTGACCATATTTGAAGGAGAGACACTATGGGAGGTATTTTTTGTCTTAATTTCCTAATTAGTTTCTTGATTTCATTGACATCGCCCCTCAAGGGAGTGGGCTTAGTATGTTAGGTTCTCTATGCTTATTATTGGTTTTCCTTACTAGCGCATAAACTAACATAATTTGTAATATTTATCTATATTTTGGCATATTCAGTGAGACCATACATCTCACATACCATTGTATCCTTTTAATTATGTATTTGGACCATCTTTTGATGTCATTTTGCTCTTTTTTAATTCTAATTTTCAGATTTTCTATTTTCTAGACCAAATGATGATGTCACCTTGTAAATGATGAGGTAATTATGAACATCGATGGTATAATATTCTATAATGACAAGGTCAACCTAAGAAATAATTAGGTTGTATGCATAAATGACAAGATTGATTGTTGTGATTTTCTTTTAACTACATGTTTTTATAGATCAGTGAGATTGACCTATGTATTAGCAATATCGACCTATGGAATGGTGAGGTCATCTAATCATCAATGAGATCATCTTGAACCAAATTTGTAGGTAACTTTTATGTTTTAATCTTAATTAAAATAAGCAAGCACATCTTGATAATTGGTAAGGTCATCCTATTAATCAACAAGTTCATCCTTATAATCGGTGAGGTCACCACATAGTGTGTTTGTCTTTCTATGGAATAGTGGGATCAATTTATGGAATGGTGGTATCACCCTATGGAATGAAGGGATTTATCTTTCAAATTATGAGGTTTCCTTGTGTCAAAATATAGCATGTTAAAACAAGTTTCAACTTACTTTTGATATCCTACACCCTTGATTGACTACTAATAACTCTATTTTACAGGATTAACAAACTTTACTAGTTTACTTTCTACAAAAATAAAGGAAAAATTCATTTCAAACTTCACTTAGTGCTTCAAAATAAACACAAATCCTATAGTAGGTACTCTTAAGATATTTCATTTCTATTTTATTATTTGTTGTTTATCTTCTTTGTTTTCTTGTAAACTAAGCATATATTTTCTCCCCTTGTGCCCTTTAGGGAACTTGGGTGACCAAAAGTGAATAAATTATTACTTTTTTTGTTTAGTACAAGCATAAAATGAATTTAATAAAGTCACTCCCCAATATTTGAGTGACTTGGGTGATCCCAAAATGACCTTTAAAGTCCTATTTTTATTTCATTGTACTTGGCTTGTGGGTGGGATTTTGTCACCTCCCCATAAGTTCTTTAGGGAAGCTTTGACCTAGGATTTCATCTTCTAGAATCATTTCAACCCCACTCCATGGTGGGGAATATGAAATGAGAGTGAATTTTTGGGACATTAGTTTGAGCAATTAAACTAACTCTATTAGTAGTATCTGCATAAAAATAATGGCCTAATCTAGACATTGCACTACACTAAGCAATCTGACAGATGTAGTGGTTTTAAAAAGGATAAAACCTTTTTAAAATAAGTTTATTATCTTTGATCCAAATTATTTATTTTTCCATAGTGTTAACCACACATATGGGACCATATATATCGATCAAAACTTATAGTTTTTAGACAAACCACATTTATGCAGAGTACTATTGGTGTAGGGTGAGTAGCTCAAAGTTCCATGTCACCAGATGATTTATTGAGAGAAGAGGGGGTATATATATCTATAATTTTCATGTACATATAAATTAATTATATTATCAACCTATTTCCTCTCAAAAAGGAGTAATGAAATCCAACGGTATAAAGCAACTTTGCCAGTTTCTAGGATAGGAAAAACACTTTGGTGTTTTCTTGTTCTTGTTTACTTACATTGTTTTTTTGAGTCTAAAAATATTTATTTATGTGTGAAATGTCAAAAAAAAAAACAAAATCACATCCAAAACCAAACACATGTTAAAAACCACCTTTTGAACAAAGAGAAGTTACGCTGGTCAAATTAATTCAAAACATTTTAGCCTTGTTAAAAAATGAATCAAATCATTTGTGTTTGTCTTTCCAAAAGACATAATTATGTCATCCACTTAGGTGTAAATTATTCATCACTTATATATCTATGTTATTTTATCCTAAATTTTAAAATTTACCTTTCTAAGTTCTAAATCAAAACATGATTAGTCTACGCTAGAGTCTTGCCTACAACTTGGGCTTGGGCGATTCACCTTTTATGCTTAGCTTGAGTAACTTGGGTGAATTTCTCTGTTTAGTTTGAAATACTTTGTTTAGATTCAAATCATTATATTCTTTTTTAAACTTATGTTATCTTATGTTCACTCATGCTCTAATTTTTCTAACCATTCAACTTTATTTTTTATTGGGCACTGTTGTGCTGCCCATTTGTTTTTGTTTTTAGAATTAAGATTTTGTGTGTTAACATACATACTAAGCTTCTTGGATCAATTGATACTTTTTATAATTTTTATGATCAATGTCTTTCCAAAGTTTCACTTAGGTTCTTATAGTACTAACATACTGTAAACTTAGTTTTTATTGTGATAAATTGCACCCTAAGCTCCAAGGTTGTTCTACCTTCCTCTAAATTACTGATTTTGACCAATCAAGGTCGAGTATTCTTAGGATTTATTTATCTTCTTATAATTATTAGAAATCACTCTATTTATTTATGATTATACACCCAATTCCACCTTTTCTCTATAATCCAAACACCTTTTGATGTTTGCAAACCAAAATTCAAAACACTTTACAAACATATAAAATCATTATCAAACATGCAAATGTATGATCATAGTGGGGTGTCTTAGGTCCTAGTTATGATGAAGAGTATTTTTATGATGGATAAGATAAATTCATCATTTTTGAGGATAACTCAACTATGGTAAGATCCAAGCGAGGTTACTTTGAACACTAGCGTATAGACGATATTACCATAGTTGGGCAATCGCCAGAGAAACCTATTACTCATATCACAAAACCAAACACTGCTTATTATAAAAGGAAAGGCCCACTTTTGAACTCCTCCCCAACTGATCAAGTCCTTGTGACTAAAATACAAAAACTTAGTCAATGGTATGCTGATCAACTCATCACAGACTTAACAGATTCTTCGACTACAACTTCAATAAATAATACCATTTTCATGGAGCAAGAAAAACCATTAAAATAAATGCAATAAGATCTAGTCAATCCTACATTTGATGTGGACCTTATGTATTCTCTTGAATATAATAAACCCATAGATACTTCACAACAAATCTACTTGATACAAAACACACATTATTTAACCACCAGGAGACCCTTGCCTAATCATAACAACACATTGCTAAAGACCCATCATAAGTTTTGGGTATTTTACAAAACACTTTACCAAGTTCTTCCCAAACACAAAAAGTTCCCCTTGTGAACTAGCAATGGAAATTCCCTCTGCTAAATTGATAACAAATACTTTAAAACCAATAAATTTCCTATAGTTCACAACAACATATTCTTGGGAATCAATATCAAGCATATAGGAATAAACAATAAAATCATTTGAACCAACAATGTTAGACTTATTCACATCCAAGGATGAATCAAAATCAAAATTTTGGGAAAAGGGTACATATCCCTAATAGGACCACACAGGGGGGTACATTCCTCCCAATTAAGTTACCTTTCAAAAATAGATGAACCAAATATGCAAGAGTATGATTCAATGAAATAAATAGTCATAAGGCTTGAAATGTGCAATCAGGTCAAGAAATTCAAGTTTGATGAGATATTTCCTTATCCGTTTGACTTGATCATTCTTCAAGTACCTTTTTTGCTTCATTTTGAGCCACCAAAGTTTGATAAATACAAAGTGAAGGGTGATCATAGAGAAAATATTCAAGCCTTCTTTGTGGTATGCTAGGAGGTAGCTTACAACAATGTTTATTTAATATGTTTTGTCCATACAACATGGCTAGACAAGAATTAGATTGGCTCCTAAAATTGCCTAAAGGATCAATGATAAATTTCAATGATTTATCACTAAAAATTGTTAACCATTTTTATTATAACATTGAGCATGATTTGATAGTGGTCAAATAATGTAAATCAAGAAATAGAGATGGAAAATGCTTTATGGTAGACCTATAATAGTGGAGAGCACTAGTTGGTTACTTTTAACATAATTTTCTATATAGATAGTTAGCTGACATCTTTGCACAAAACTTGCACCTTGAGATGGCCCATAATCTAAGACTCATTTTTACCAACACATTTAAATAAATTATTGAAAAATGTGTGTAGATCAAGAAATCTCTTATTGCTAAAGGCCTAGTGAAAATATATTTACAGGCTCAAACATCCAATTAGACTCAAACACCTGTTCAAGCTAATACTACATACAAACCTAACACTTTTAATAAGAATAAGAACATGGAGGGTAATGGAGTAATAGAATCATGGTACATGCATATAGAGAAGGCTCCATTAGCTTAAAATGCATAACCTAATCTACCACCTCTTTTATAGAGGGATCCTCCATGTAGACGATTCAAAAAATATAGACCATTCAGTAATTTAGGGGAACCTTTTGAGGTAGTATTCTAGAAGATGGTTACATCCAATTTACTCATATGGCCTATGTCATAAACATTTACTGAAGATCAACCCAAACTTGATTGGTATTGTGAAGATGAGTTCTATGATTTCCATCATGTTAATGGCCATGCCATTTATTGATGTGTACAATCGAGACATCTCATTGAAGACCTGATTGAGAGCATAGAAATTGAAGTAAAACGAGCATAATGGAACACTAATTAGTAAATGGGCATTTAAAAATACCCATTTCCTAATAAAAATCAACAACATCAATGAAATAATTAGAACCAAGGCTAGGGCCAATGTCAACAAGGACAAGGTCAAAAATAAAATCAACATATTCATAATCAAGATTATAATACCCAAACTAATAACCTGGATTACAATGCTATGCCATATGATTATAATAACTTCATGGGGCATATTTATAGTAATACCATTTCCACCATTATATTCAAACCCCATGTACCATCTGAATCTTCTCAAAGCATTGATCCATCTATTTTAGGGTTGTCACCCTCTTCCTATAATAAAGCCACACCAAGTTCAAGAAATTTTATTGCACTTCAGTTTCCATGGGTTATTATTTAATGACAACCACCCAATTCTTATAATTATGATAACTCCTTGTCAACTTGAAATTATATAGTTGTATCTAGATGCTTGTGAGTTACCCTTTAATCCCCTTTGAATTCTTCTAATACTAAACCACATTTGAACCTTGTGCCTTCCAATCCTAAAATGAACTCTGTACTAGCTAAGGCTAACCTTCTCTTCCTATAGTTGAGAAACCATATAGTATTCATGAAAAATTAAGTAAAAATTCTACACAAATTTCTATCCTAGATATATTGAATAGATTAGAAGTTCATAAGACCATATTAAATGACTTTCTCCGATAGTCCACTATTCTCAAGGACATTAACCCTTAAGAATTCCAAACACTTGTGGGACATCTATCTCCAAGCCAAAAACTTACCTTTAATCAATGAAATATGTCTTCCCTTTGTCTGAGCCACAATAATCACTTGTATATTGAGCTCATTATAACACATCAAAATATCAAGCACGTTCTTAAAGAAAATGGTTTGTGGTTGAATATAGTTTCACTAAAATTGATACAATGGTTGGGATATACCACCAAAGACATGAAACCATAAATAATCATGATTAAATCATAGGGCAATGCTAAAAGAGAGTCTTTAGGGATCATTTGTTTGCCAATCATTGTTGGGCCTATAACCCATGATACCCTATGACATGTCATAGACATAAAATTAACTTGTAATGTACTTCTTGTTCATCTTTGGATCCATGAAGTATGTGTTATCCCTTCTACTCTGCATTAATGCCTCAAGTTCCCCCATTTTGGAATTGAGGTCACTACTTATGCTAATTTATAGCCATACCAATATTGTAAACATTTATAGGTTGAATACCAAAATTATAACTATTTTCATGGTTTTGAATTTGTATCCAAGAAGAACAAGTCCATAGTTTCTAAATCCCCTGAATCCAATTATATCAGCCTTGGTGATCTTGTTTCCAGTTTGGCTGATCCATTTCTTGCATCCATTGTAAAATGTTTTATTATCTAAAAGATGTTTTTCACACAAGTGAGTTTCCTAAAAATCCCAAGTCCTATGGATGACCCAAATATTCTAAATTCCATAATAGTACCAACATGATTTGTAAGAAAAATTACATACCTCAACAAAGGCAAAAAATGGTATTTTTACCAGGCACTTCACCAAATCAGGATTAAGAGGCCATTACTAAAGGAGATTAGTTGTATGCTAACAACCTCACCAATTAATTTCAAAATTCTAAATACCTTATCCCTAATCGAATTATGGATAATTTGGACTATACATGTAAAGGATTGGGGCCTTATGAGCAAGGTATTCTTGAACCTCTATCAACCAACAAACCTATTATGAACCAAGGCCTGATATTTATACCACTTAGAGGTGACCTCATGTATTTTGAAAGTTATTAATCTTTTTTAATTGATGAATAAAATCTTGGTAGTGATAAAGCATCCCATTATAGTTTCTATGATGAGCTCATTGGTACTAACCTATTTTATTCTAATTCCATTATGACCATCACAACTCATTACCCACTTACCCTTTGCCACCCTGACCTTATAGATTGGGACCAATAAAATTATATTATAACTCTAGATGAGTTTTAAAATGAGGAATATATAATAGAGTATATGGGCCTTAGATATGAATTTCCACTTGGTGATAAAAAATAATGCTTCAAATTATTATTGGACCCTGCCACCTACTTTGGAGAGCGAACAAACTTATTTAATCATACAAAAGATAAAACATCAATATCTTCAGGTGAAAACCTCTTTGAGGCACTCGTTGGTTAGGGAAATAGTAAAGATAAAGATAGGCCATTGAGTGAAAACTTGTTTTAGATACTCTTTGATGGGGAAGTTTTCTCACCTCTAAAGAAGCACAATGTTCACCATGTCCAAGCTTTACAACTAGTTCTAGTATTATGTCTAAATAACATAAAGTTTTTGAGCATTTTGGTCTTGAATTTATTGATAAATGTTTAAATTAGCCATTACCAAAATAATTAGCCTTTGATTCCTATCACTATCCCATGTACGAGCCTTGGGACTCACAATCAATAGTTGAAGAGGAGGATCAGTATCAAACATCGCCTCTCATTTTAGAAGATAGTTACACACTCCTTATAGAGAAAACAATTGAGGTAAACCTTGAAACCTATGAAGATTCTATTTTTAAAATCTAGGTTCATCCCTAACTGATGAAGAGCATAATTATATTGTCACTATTGTAAGGGATGTTATTGATATATTCACATGGTCTTACTCAGACATGCTATCCTGGAACCTACATTGATTGTGCATTGAATTTTAGTACATGTAGAGTCAATCGAGTAGGTATTATGAAAAAAACACCTATGAATTACTATATTAGAAAAAAAGGAGCTATGTAAATTATTGGGAGCTGGATTTAGAAGACTATTAGACTACTTTGAATAGATATCAAATATATTCCCAATTAACAAAAAGCCACAAGGTGGATAATTATGTACTAATTTTAGAGACATGAAAAAAGCATGTCCTAAGGACAATTTACATCTACTAAAAATTGACATGATTGTGGACTCAATTATAGGGTACAAGATGTTATCACTCATGGATGGCTTCTCTAGGTAAAACTAGATCAAGATAGCCCAAGAGGAACATCATAAGGGTATGTTCACAACATCATGTGGAACATTCTATTACAAAGTCATGCCTTTTGGCTTAAAAACTTGTTGAGTATTATGTTGATGATATCTTAGCAAAATCAAGAACCTATGTTAGACATCTTGACATTCTATAAAGAATCTTTGAAAGACTTCACAAATATAAGGTTTGTCTCAATCTTAAAAAGTGAATATTTGGTGTTACTTCAAGAAAATTGATAGGATTCATTATATCACAGAGATTAATTGAATTAGATCCTACTAAGGTCAATTTCACCATAGAAATGCCTCCACCTTATTATTTGAAACAACTCCATATCCTGCATAGTAAAATCTAATATATTCATAGGTTCATATCATAGCTAGTAGACAAGTGCCATGATTTTATGCACCTCTTGAATAAAGGTGTTGTATTTCAATGGGATATTGAATTCCAACAAGCATTTACAAAATTAAATACATTCTTACCAAACCCATTAGTAATGAGACCGCCAACACTTGTCCAATCATTGCCTCTTTATATATTAGCAATAAAACATGCATTAGAGGCACTCTTACCCCAACATGATGAACAAGGTAAAGAACATGACGTCTACTAGCTGATCTAGACACTCATAACATATCATCATAAATACTCACCTATGGATAAAACTAGTTTGGCAATGGTGTTTGCTTCCTAACATTTGTGGCACTACATGTTGAATAATAAAACTATTATCATTGCTCAGGTGGACCCTATCAAGTGCTTATTATCTAAAAAAAATCTTACAATCCACATGGATAAATGGTTTATGCTATTAAGTGAATTTGATGTTGAATATCATAATTAGAAAAATATTAAGGGGGGAGTCATTGCAAATCAAATTTTTACAGCTCCTATCATAGATACTCAACCACACATTTTATTTTTTAGATGGCTCTATCATGACGATAGAGGAAGTGGCTCATGAACCTGAACACTAAAAATTATATTTTGATGGCTCATTCACATCCCATGGATATAGAGCCAAAATTTTATTGATTACACCACAAGAGGACTTCATCCCCAAATAATTTCATATCAGCTTCAACTACACCAATAACATGGCTGAATATGAAGCCCTTATTTTGGGACATTATCTTACAATACAATGGGATATCTAGTAGTTAATGGTTTATGGGGAATCTCAAATAATCATTAATTAGAATACAAAATAGTATCAGACTAGAAGTGAAAATTTTGTACCCTACAAGCATATTATGAACAATCTCAAGTCACATTTTAGGTCACTATAATTTGAATAGATACTACATGTCAATAATTGATCAATCAATGCAATGGAAATAATTGGGTCCATGATACAAGTCACCAGTGATGTTAAAGAGTTTTCATTTATCATTGAAAACCTTCTATAACTTGATCATATATTACCATACTTAGAGATGGTTTGTACTATTGCTGGTCCCAATCTCCCAACTAAACCTCCTCGGTACCAAGACATAACTATTTTCATGACCATGTTCTTCCTCCCAACCTTTCCAAAAATTTACAAAAGATATTCCTTCGCCACCTAACCTATTATACCCTCATTGGAAACATGTTTTATCATAGGGGATATGATGGAACACTTATTCATTATTTATCTTTAGGAGAATCAACATTATCACTTAGGGAGGTCTACGAAGGAATGTGTGGGGCCCACACTAGAAATGTAGTCCTCACCAAGAAACTCCTCAGAATAGGATACTACTAGCCCAAGATGGAGAGAAATGCTTGAAATTACATCAAGGAGTGTTTTGCCTACTAACATCATGGGAATGTGATATATGCACTTCATTGCTATTACAACTGATTACTACATCATGGCCATTTTATACATGGGGCATCAATTTCATCGAGAAAGTAAAACCCAAATATTATGATGGTCACATACACATTTTTAATACTATGAAGTATTTTACTAAGTGGATTGAGGCCATTTCTCTCACTTACCTAACCAAGAATAAAATTACCAAGTTTATCCATTACCATATTACCTATCATTATGGTATCCCTGTCTGAATCATATTTGATAATGGTAGTTCATTTATGAATAAAGATGTTAAGTCCATCTATACCTTGTTTAATATCAAGCATAATAAATTCACACCATACAACCCATAAAGAAATGGTCAATCTGAGGCATCCAAAAAAAATATTATCACAGTCCTTAAGAATGTTATCAATGATGCTAGTCATAATTGGTACTTAAAAGTATTTCTTGCTCTTTGAGCCTACTATACAAGTCATTGTACCCATATAAGAGCCACTCCATACTCCATAGTTTTTGGCACAAAGGATATTATCCTAGTTGAGATTGAGTTACATTCATTATAGGTATCTTTATAATGAATTATTGATGATAAAGACTATAGAGTTTACAGGTTTCAAGAGCTAGAACTTCTTAATGGCAAGCGTTTAGTTTTTCTTGAACAATTTAATAACATATCAGAATAGATTGTGTCACAAATACAACAAACACATTCTCCCTTAAGAGTTTGAAGTTGGTAACTTGGTCCTAAAAGAGAATGAAAAGAACACCAATGTTGAATGCAATAAAAAATGTAAGTTTTAGCCCAATTTGTTGGGCCCATATGTGGTTATAGCAGACTATGGTTCTATGGCATATAGATTAGCTACTCTAGATGGTGAAGACCTTATGGAACCAATGAAAATTATACATCTCCCACATTTCTAAGTTTAAAAAAAATTTGAACCATTGTCTATAAGATCCCTTGTTTGGGGTCATCATGTGCCTAAATTACTTATTTTCCATCATATTTTTAACTTAGACCATTATAACCTGAACCATTATAATTTGGACCATTGTAACCTGGACCATTTTCACCTAGATCATTGTAACATGAATTATTCCTATTCTAGTGTACCTAGTGTTAGTGCCCAAATTTGCCTGAGTAAATTTTGCCCTTTACCAAGAGATGAATATTTGTAACTATTTCCCCCTAAAAGGGAATCTACAAAATGATCATTCAAAACAAAAACTCTATTCTTGCAGTTGTGTTGTGAAAACCCCAAGAGATTTGGTTTCAACTAATGTGTAATCATTTTCACATTTTTAACATGATATTTACAAGGTCTATAACATAATCAAGTTGGGAAGATAAAAAAATGACTAAGTATTTAAAAAAATACAAAGCCTAACATTTCCATTACAAAGAGCAAGGTCTCAGAGATTTGAGGGGGGAAACGTAATGTCACATTATAATTTTTGCTTTCAAATTATAAAATGCTATAAAACCCCAAAGCCCACAACTTATATGCCAAGCCCAAATAATAAGACATTTTTGGCAAAGATACAATGCCACATTGTAACTCTTAACTTGTAATTCACATTTTATAAATAAATATCTAAAGTCCATAGTGGTCAAGGAAGAGTTTCAAAAGGGTGTCAACTTAAATGTCACATCGGTAGAATTTTTTAGTAATATTACAACATTTTAAATTAAAAATTGAAATATGAAAAGTTCATGAGATTATCCATCACCCAATAAGATGTGCCACTAAATTTTTAAAGGTCCATGGTCAAAGGGAGTAGTGAAAGGTTTTAAGGAAAAGCAAGTTTGATATGCAAATTGTAAAGTGCATGTTTAATTCCTGTGCAAACCAAAGGGATCATTTTGAAAATTGAGAGAGAAAAGGAAAGTTGGATATTTTGATAGATATCAAAAAATTAATTTGTAATGTTTGTTTTTAAAATTATAATGGGCATTCAAAGTTCCATCACCTAATGTACATGCCAGCCATAAGGAAGTTCACGTAATGGTTAAATGCCCATGTGGAGGTTTGTAGGCAAAGCACCAAAAGTTTTCAAACTCAAAAGCAAATTGAAATCCACGTGGAGAAGAAATAAGTCAATAAAGGTTTTCAAAGAGGTGGAGATTGGCATGGGAATTGCAACAATAAAATATAACATTTAATTTGTAATATGTGTTTACTGAATTTGGGAAACTATAGGGGTTAATTTCCTAAATAGTAAAGGGGTCTAGATTAAGGGGAAAATTAGTAAATAAATGTTCCTTAATTAACCTAATAATTTATTAAATCTAGAAGTGCTTAATTGATTTCTAAAAATAGAAAACAACGGGATAGAGATTAAAACTTAGTTGATTCTCGACTGAGACAGAGGAGATAGAGGCTGAAAATTACTGATCTAGCTAGGTAGACTGTCAAAAATAAGATATAGAAATCTATTTTATACCTAGACAAGAGCACCAAAAATGGTACACCTAGAGGTCCAGTGCTATAGTCCAAGTTTTAGCACTTTAGTCCATAGTGTTTAAAATTTTGGGGTTCTATTCATCTACTCTAGGAAACCCTATGCCTAAAATATCGAGTCCTAGTTATTCCTGAAACTCTATGTGAAATTGATTTTGTCTTCAAGGATATTAGTTCCTCTTCATGATTAATAGGTGATATCAAATCCAATTGGAAAAAGGGGTTAGTGTGTATTATGCACTAAACATGCGATCACACCCCATGTATGGGCATGCTACCTACATACCAATACTTTGAAGAGGGATCAAGGCCAATGTAGTTTTCCCAATTTGAATGTGTATTTTGCAATCCTATGTATGCAATGCAAGTGTATGCAAATTTGGGCAAGCTTGAGATGACTCATGACTGGTGTGGGAGCTTAGATAGGCTATAAATAATAGTGGTTGGATGTATGTAGAGAACAAGAAGATTTGATTGAGTGTGCTTTAGTATATTTCTAGCTTGTGCCTTTTGAATGATTACCAACTCTTCTAAATGACCTTTGAATGGGATTTGATAGGTAAACTAGTGATCCTAGGTTAGATGAAATTGTATTAGGTTGATAGGGGAAAAGATAAGGATTCAAGAAAATCTGACCGTTTGAGGCTATTGTGGACTTGGACAATAGTGTTGGAAAGTGGACACCTTAGGTCCCAACACTATAGTCCAACTTATGGCACTATTGTCTAGGGGGAAAGGGTTCCCGGGGGATAGATCTGTGCCTAGGAGAAGAGTTTAAGACAATAGGGGATAAATCTAGAAGGCTTTGAATGACTGGGAAATAGTGAAAACATGCATAGGTAGGATGTGTAAGTGAGTAGGAGAGACCTATGGTTTTGGTGTCACAAGTCATGCTCAAGTTGTATAAATTACATTTTAGTATGAATAAATTCACCCCCCCCTTCCCTCCCCCCACCCCCCCCCACAATTTATTATAAGTATGTAGTAAAGAAAAATACTAGGATAAAGAAAAAAAGAGAGATGTTATTGAACTTACCTATGAGGCTAAGCCCAAGAAGCTATGTGATGCTGGGTTGTGCATAGTGAGAGCATATTGTACTATGTAAGTCTACAAAAAGGAAAGAGAAAGTATATTAGTTCTTACTAGATATGTTATATCTAAAATAAGAATGTATAAAGCTGGGTAAAGAGAGAGGAAGGAAGAGAAAGGAATGAATACACCTCATCAGGTACGTGAACCAATACAAAACTTATTATGCTATTGGGTTGTGCTGGGTAATGCTAGAAGTGTGATAAACCAAGAGTTATATCAATGAATGAGTTGAGTGATCAATCCCCTAAAATTTTGCTCATGGATGTAAAGCTAGGCCCTTTATCTCCATCATTAACAACTATGTGAAGTTAACGAATCATGTATGTGCTAATCGATGTCTGGACCATGTGTCCAATCCCTCTGAATAGGTGGCTCAAGAATATAAAGGTTAGTTAGACCTTTGGCTCCATTTTTGCCCCATGATGTGAAACTGAATGAGAAAATACTACTATAGATGAATGTCATATGAGATGGCTCATGGAGCCCTTGAATGTGCTATGATCTAACAATGTTGGTGTGGATATCCAAATGTAAACTAGAAACTAGGCCACTATTGACCACTTTGAAAGATGGAGATTGGACTTGTATAGAATCCCCTCCTAAAACTAGAATCAAGGATTAGGAAACTACTCAAGAACTTGGGTATGTAGGAAGCAAACTTGTATGAAATTTTACTTAAATATGATGCCAACCACCTATAGATGGAGTAAGGCATGCAACTACTAAGAATGTGCAAGAAAATGTTATAAACTCAAAAATAGAGAAGGCCCATGTGTCACACACATTATCCCTAAGAATTGGTGTTTGGAACATTGATTTTGAACTAAAAATTGTATTAATTGCCATGTTTGAATTGAAAATGGAAACCCTCATGCCACTCATGATGCCCCCTATATCTAGATTATCTAAGTGAAATAAGTGATAAAAACTACTAATTTTTGGACTAAATTGTACTAGTAAAACTATGATTGAACTTACCTCTCTACCTAATTTTGGAAAAAACTAAATATTCTATTATTTGGACAACACTATAAATTGGATGCTTTGGGGTCTAGTGTTGTAGTCTCATTTTGGCACTTGTCTAGAGCTAAAATTGATGACTGATCTAGATTATCTATTGTCTACCTCATTTGGCTTACCTGTGCTGAGTTCTAGATTCTAGACTATACTATTCTGAAATCACTTTTTTTTTATCGTTAAGAGCTCTGATCTCTATGACAAAACCTTGTTTGTTGCCCCCTCTTTTATGGGTAGGAATGAAGACCTTATAATAACTGCACTTAGAAGAAGCCTTGCAAGTGTGTTAAGCTATGAAAACATTTGATATAACATTGATATACATTATCTTAAGATATAGTAAAAGTTGTAAAGAGATATTGTTAGATATACAAGGGCATGCCTGGATAGATATAACAATGTAATAACATGTGCATAAGAGTAAACTAGAATTTGAAATGTCAGTTGTTAGTTATTAGTGGCATGGAGGGATGGAGCATGATATCCATCATGGCATCTAAGATGCAAGGTAAATGCATGATTGGAATCATGGAATTTCACATAAATATAAGAAATCAAGCAACAAGCATACAGAGCAAGAAGTAAAAAACACACAAGGGTGGCCAAGGGGCCAAATAATCACACAAGGCATACAAGGCATGTTCAAATTCCACATACACACATAATGGGAACAAGCAAAGATTGGCATAAGGGCCACAAGCATATGAAAGGCACACACAAAACACATTTTCAAGTGTCCAAAGGTAGACACATATATACATGAACAAAGGACATTCACAAATGTCCTAAAATGCAAGCAGGAAATAAATAGGAACTAGAAAATGCAAACACATCTAGCTTAATCAAAGTGAATAGTGGAAGTATGCAAAGTACTATAAATATAAATATGCATCTAACTATGGAAAGCAAGAAGTAAGAGTATACAAGATAGGTAATACAAGACTAATGTATATGCTATGAAATACAAAAGTGTGATATATGCTAATGGATGTCAATATAATATATATGTAAGCAAGTAAGGAATGTACTATAAAAATATGTCTAAAGTGTGTAGTGTAAGAATGAGATAAATTGGATGTTGTAGTCATGTAGAGTATGCCCCCAGTGGGTAGATGTATTAATAAGTAGCTAGAATGTGGAAGTAAGATGCCTCTTTGATGGGTCAAGTGAAACAATCAAGGATCTAGATGCACTGTACACACTCAAAGAAGATCAAGTAAAGCCTGGTAATATAGATAAATTGACAAACGATAGCATAGAACAACATAATGTAAGTATATCATAATGGTTAGTAATGTAAAACATAGATGATGCATATAAACAATTGACATGTTTTTGTATTTTTAAAATATTATATATTTTTTTATATTTTGAAATATTTGAGCTATGTACAATCAAGCAGAGTAAACTATGTATAATCAATGCTAGAAAGACAATTATATATAAACATCACATCATAATATAAGAGACTAAGCTAGGGGTGGGAAGGGATCTCGAGATGGAGGCTTCTAGGGACAAAAATGGAGGAAAGGATTTTAGCCATCATCAAATGCATCAAGATCATCATCATAAGTATCATCATATGTTGTAAGTGATATGTTTGTGTTGTCATCAAATCAAAGATGAACTGAGGGTTATTATGGTTGTGGAGATGCTTCTTTTTCTCTTAGTTATTTAGTCCTATTGGTAAGTGATTTCATTGGTAATGGTGCTGTGATTTGAATAATGCCTCAATGTTGTGGTTTATCTAATCACTATTGTAAAGTTGTACATGAGTCAATATCATGGCCAGTGATCCTATGAAAAAGGCAAAATGGGTTACCTTCTTTTTATGATAATCTATTGATAGATCTACGTCATACTGTAGGAAGCTTGATTAATTTATGATTAAGTAACATCTATGGTAAAATTTGTGGTCAATGCTGTGTACTACCTGCCTAGATCTGAATGACTATATTTTTATTCATAGAAGCAACCATGTTAATTGTATGTGCTTAGTAATCTATTTGTGGTCATGAATATGGAGTATATCTTGAGAATGTGTCATGAGATGCTAAGAGTGATGTAGGATGCTTAATAAGTGCTCTAGAATCATCTCAATATTCTCTTGGGCCAACTAGTGTAAAGTTCAATCCACATAGATAATTATCTGTGAGTGTGGGTGTTGTATCATCATCATCTAAAGTAGCCCAAGAATCTATATCAACATCATGTACGTAAGGTAAATTTGAATTTACCACAAGGGGTAGCTATGAAATAAAAGTCTCGATAACTATAGTAGGAGAAGACGATGATGATGTGAGAGTATCTATATCGACTCGAGGGATTGTATCTATGGGAGCAACTAACACTACTAGAACTATTGTTGGTGATGGTGTAAGTGTAATAGGTGTAGTTATTATGACTGTTGGAGTGACTGGAGCTATTATAACTAGCTGAGCATCTAGAGCTGGAGATATATCTAGAATTAGAGGAATGTGAGAGGTGCTAGTCTCTCCCACCTCATATGTATGTATTTTATCAAGAGGAATATGGTGAAGTGGTGATTGCATGATAAGAGAAGGTGTACCATTTGGAAAAATAGTTGAATATGACTCTGTAACTCAATAATATCTAAATGGTTGATTATCTATTGGACAAATGTAGAGATATCCATCATGAATGAACTTGACACATCAGTGTAGAGTAGAAGGAAATACTTGCATTGCATGTATCCATGGTAATCCAAGTAAAATATTTTAATAGAGAGTACTAAGCATAACCTAAAATTGGGTAGTAAGGGTTTTGGGCCCTACCATGATATCTAAAGCAATGGTGGCCAATGTTTGTCATGATATGTCATCAAACCCTTTAATAGTATTATATGACTTCTGCATAGATGCCATATCTCCACCCATAGCCCATAAGAATGTGACATTACATATATTTATCCCAGTACCACTATCAACTAGAACTCTCTTTAATGCACTAGTTTTGATTTGAATTTATATGAATAGTGGTAAATTTTTATCAATAACTACCTGAGATGGTGTGTCCTCTTTATCAAAAGAAATGGAATCTTCGATAGTTTTTAGTGTGTTGACCACTGATACAAAATAAGAAGGCTCAGAGTTAGGTGGCATGGAAGTTTGAGTGAGTGCCTAATAAAGAATTTCCTTAAACATATTGTTTTTTTAGAGCAATTCTAACATTGAAATTTTTGCTAGAGTATTATGTAACTGATACACAATATCATATGCCTTATTTTAATCTATTTTTTTAAGGGGCTTGGGTCAGGGATTAGGATAGAACAGGTGGGTTTTGGGGTTCCTAAGTGGGTAGAGGAGGGATAATAACATGTTGAGTAACATCTCTAACCACATTATCCATTATCTATATAGGATTAGTAGTGTGTGTAGGAAGAGAGCATAGATAATCGATAGGGTGAGGAGGTGGAGGGATGAAAGGTGCTAGTTGGGATCTCTAGTGATGGGTAGTGAATTATGGGATGTTGAAATTAACCAAGAAATATTAGTCAGCATGAAATATGGGTTACAAGGGAGGTGGGACAAGAGGTGTCTTAATATATGTGAAGATAGTTTGTTGGATATCATTCCATACTATAAAAAGTAAACATGCAAAGCAAAGAATGAAACTTTGTACTAACATATGATAGACTTCATGATTCATGTACATGGTAGGGCCCATTATGGTTTCTGTAGTATTTGAAAGAAATGTAATAATCATGTGTAAATAAGTGAGCATCATTTTTGCAATTTAGCTATGGGTGTAAGGTGATACCTCAATAAGCAATAAGACCTAGTGTATGCAACTAGGGATATTTTAGAAATATTATTTGCAAAATACTATGAAATTTTGAATATAAAATTGATTTTATGAGCTAAGTATGCAAAATAAAATTCAAAAAATTATGAGAAATTACTTGCTTGAATCGGACCTAGTAGATGCAATTAAGGTTTTGAGACAAATAATTTTTTTGGAATTTACTATGAATTTTTGAAGTTTGAAGTGATTTTTTGATTTTAATATTCAATCAAAATTTATATAAAATAAGTGGAATATTACTAGAATTTAGTTGTCAATGCAACTAGGGATTTGAAATGATTTTTTTCAAAATTAATGTAATAATTTTAAAAATTTTGTATAAACTTGTAGAATTGAGCTTGAAAAATTTAGAAAAAATCTAAAATTATTTCTAAAATTATCATTATATTTTTCTTAGTGGTTTGAAAGTGTTTGTATGCAAATAGGACCTATTATGTGCAAACTAGGGTTTTAGTGAATTATTGAAAATATTTCAATTAATTTGTAGTTTTTTTATTTTTGAATTTAAGAAAAATCAAGAAAATATTGCAAAAAATCAGAAGTAATTAGCCCTAGGGTTTTTGGGGTTTTTGTGCAAAAATTCAAAGTAAGTTGGGTTAACTAAATATTTTACTAAATTTGGGAAACTATAGGGGTTAATTTCCTAAATAGTAAAGGGGTCTAGATAAATGGGGAAATTAGTAAATAAATGTTCCTTAATTAACTTACAAATTTATTGAATCTAGAAGTGCTTAATTGATTTATAAAATAGCAAACAATGGGATAGAGAGTAAAACTTAGTTGATTCTAGGTTGAGATAGAGGAGATAGAGGTTGCAAATTACTGATCCGGTTAGGTAGACTATCAAAAATAAGATCTATAAGTCTATTCTCTACCTAGATAGGAGCACTATAAATGGGACACCTAGAGGTCTAATGTTGTCATCTAAGTTTTGGCACTGTAATCCTTAGTGTCTAAGCTTTCTAAGATTTTTGGGTTCTATTCATCTGTTTTGAGAGACCCTATGCTTGAAATATCGAGTCTTGGTTGTTCATGAATCTCCATGTGTAATTGATTTTGTCTTCAAAGATCCTTGTTCCTCTTCATGATTAATAGGTGATTTCAAATCCAAATAGAAAAAGGGGTTAGTTTATAATATGCACTGAACATGCGACCACACCTCGTGTGTGGGTATGCTACCTACATACCAATACTCTGAAGAGGGATCAAGGCTAATGTGGTTCTCCCAATTTGAATGTGTATTTTTCAATCTTGTGTATGCAATTCAAGAGTATGCAAATTTGGGCAAGCTTGAGATGACTCATGACTAGTGCGAGAGCTTAGATAGGCTAAAAATAACAATGGTTAGCTATATGCAGAGAATAAGAAGATTTGCTTGAGTGTGCTTTAGTATATTTCTAGCTTGTGCTTTTTGAATGATTTATAACCCTTCTAAAGGAACTTTGAATGGGTTTTTATATGGAAATTAGTGATCTTGGGTTAGATGAACTCACATTAGGCTGATAAGGGAAAATATAAGGATTTGAGAAAATCTGACCATTTGAGGCTATTGTGGACTTGGAAAATAACATTAGAAAGTGGACACCTTGGGTCCCAATGCTGGATTCTAACTTATGGTGTTGTTGTCCAAGGGGAAAGGGACCATGGGGATATATTTGTGCTTGGGAGAGGAGTCTGGGATAATAGGGGTTGAATATACAAGTCTTTGAATGACTAGGAAATAGTGAAAACATGCCTAAGTGGGTTGTGTAAGCGAGTAGGAGAGACCTATGGTTTTGGTGTCAAAATTCATGCTCAAGTTGTACAAATTTCATTTTTGTATGACTAAAATATGAAAATTAAATCCTAAAGCCTATAACATATGAAAATGCAAAAGTCCAATGAAAGTTTTTAGTAAGAAATACAATGCCACAATGCAAATTTAATTTTCAAAATTTTAAATTGCAAGTGAGCTTATATAAATAGTGACATACATGCCAAAAAAGGCCCATGGATACCTTGGTAGATATTTAAAGAGAAGAATCAAGGTCAACATGCAAGTTTGAAATTATAAATTATAAATTGTAAAAAGCATGCAAATGTCCAAAACCCGTGACAGACATGTCAAAAGGGAAACTTACATAACACTTAAAGTGTTAAAATTCCATGCCAAATTTGTGAGGACAAATCAAATGCAAAGTCCAAGATCAAAGGAGAGTGGCATACAGTTTTAAATAAAAATCACTGTGGACATTTCTAGTGGCAAAACAACATCAAAATACAAGTTTGTTTTGTAAATTTCAAACTGCAGTTAGATTCCCCAAACTTGCAAAAATAAAATAAGTGCATGAAGGTTCAAAAAAACCACTAGAGGAAAAATGAAGTGATACATGTGTCATATTTTTATTTAGCAACAACCCTAAGAGAAATAAATCTAGGATTTTTGAGAAGAGAAAAGGTGGTACATAACAGATGTTTTTAGAAAGCAAATGTTGTTTGTGAAATTAAGATTTTTCATGGACAGAGTACTCTCTTACAAAATGAATCTCCAACCAATAAAATAAGTGAATAAAGGGTTTTGATTTGAGTAAGATGAATAACCAATTCGATTTTCTTGAATAGTTACTTCAACTAAAAACAATGGAGCTTGAAAGAGCTAATTTTGATCTTGAGATCTTGTAGGAAAGCTATAAAAATATAAGGATAAATTTATCTGAGATGCAAGACATGTTTGTAACATAATAAGGCAATTTTTTTGTTTCACGTAAAGAGAAGTAAACCTTGGATTATACATTGGAAGTTGTGTCTGAGAAAGTGAAAGTAACATCATCAGAATTAGACTAGCTTCGTGAAAATCATGATCTATTGAACCAATAATTCAATGGGAGTGAAAACATTTGAAAACATTAGGAATTTTATTTAAGTGATGTATTGAAGGAGGAATAATATATTTTGGTACAATCTCCTTCTATTGATGAGATATTATCCACATTCATTTTGTTGCTTCAAGCTAAGGAATCTCTAGCTTTCCCTTTGAGGGACCTATTAATAAATGTGTGTACACGCAATGATGGTCAGGATAAAGCAAAGGTTATTTTATTTCTTTTTTATTAGATGAGACTTTGAAATGGAAGTTATGTTCACGCTAAATTTTTCCCACTATAAATTGAAAACAAGGAGAATATTTCAACAAAATAGTTTCATAAGAAGACAAGAGTTTGCTTTGCACTCAAAGGGAATATTCTCCCTCAAGCTCAACTGCATCAAGATTTTTAGCCAATCATCTCAAAGTTTGTTTGTAATATCATCAATACATGGAAAACTAGTTACTAGAATGATCACTTTTCAAATCATGAGAGCCTCTAGGTGTGTTCAAAGGTATCTTCTAGATGGAGCATCTTCTAGGAATATTTTGGTTGAGAATTTTATATAAATAAAGAGAGGTTTGTTCATCTTTAGATGGAGCATCTTCTAGGAATATTTTGGGTGAGAATTTTGTATAAATAAAGAGGGCTTGTCATCTTTATAGAGGTTATTGTTAGGTTAGATTTATTAGGTTTTAGTCTCTTCAACTTTCATAAATATATTGTGTGTTTTTGTCTCTATTTCTAAGGTGATTGCACCTATACAGTAATTAGCAAACTCTGAGATCATTTTGCATGTCTCCCCTATTTCAGAAGGAAATCCATTATGCATTTTACCATGTTAATATACTAAACACTGATGTATATAATATTTATTTTAAAGTTAATGGAAACCACATGTGACTTCTAATATTTCTTTTCAATGAAGTGAAATAGCACATTATTCATGCATTATTTATTGGATATCTAGTTTTATGTCTATTAATGGTAGTCATTCTAGGCACGAATCTAGGTTATAAATTCCTTTTTGCATCATGATTTGGGAATGTCATGTTGATAATATTTTAAGGACACCTTAGATTTATGGAGTTTATAGTATAAAGTGTTTGAATTTTCACTTGAAGTGTATGCTTTGGGATTTCAAGGGTCATTTTAATGTTTGCATTGGATTGGCATCAATGAATGAAAACCATTCTTGATAGTTTTCTTTACCTTGTTTACTAGTCTTTTACATCTTGTAAGGAATGATATCATGGAAGTTGAAGGAATTAATACTATTTAAAGCCACCAAAACTCTTATATATACACCTAATTCATCATACCTACCCTACCCTTGTAATTAATATACATTGTTGAATATTCTAAGTGTTACTTGCTCACAAATGCATAAATGTTGTATATCTAAAATGCATCTGTATTTAGTCTTTGAATACTAGAATTGTGATCTTTTATTTGGCCTTTAGTTGTCTATATTTTCCTTATAAATGAAGGTTGAAATCACCTTTCCATCTATCTTTAGTAGCTTGTATATGATTTAAAAGTATTTGCTCAGTTTGTGTGACAACTCTTCTCGAGTGGACTATGCAAGTTTGGTTATGCTTTGGTCAAATTTATTTCTATGCTAATAATCTACTAGAGATTGAACTTTAGTATCATTATTTGTGACCAAGATACCCCTTAGGTCCTCTTACCTTGGTTTAGGAAGAGACAAAAATAGTAGGGAACTAGCCATGCCCTTTGTCAGTTTCTTTCAATCATTGTCTACATTCAGTCCATCTAGATGTTAAACCCTACCCTAGATATAATGACATAATTCAGGTTTATCATCTATTTTTTTCCATCTTTTCAAGTGTGCAAGGCTGAATTATAGAGGTGTACAATTGGGAACCAACATGAAACTCGTGACATTGTTAGGGACAAGATCCTTGGCACTTGTGTTGCTATAAAATCTTATAAGGAACCATTATTTGTTCATGTTTTAAAGTGATTTACCCTTTTGAATAGGAATCTAAATTTTTCAGTATCTTTATTTCTCTATCTCATCACTGATTATAACAAAGTATGATTTTAAAATGTATCACTATCTATTTGTGATCTATTATATTGTAGAATATTTTTTCTAGTGGAGACTCCAACATTTTATTTAGTTTTTGAAAGATTAATGCCCATTTTAATTTATTAAGTTTTGAGTGTTCTCTTATTTGTAAAGTTGGAAGGACTGAGATCCACTTTCAAAGGTGACTCATCAAAGCAATTTGTCTCTGAGTTAAGTGTTCATCATAGAATAAGGAGACAAATTTGGAGGCCAATTGAAGGACAAAGTTATGTAGGAAAGGAGTGTCTGGATTGTCATACTTCTAGTACACCTAAACTTCTCTTTATTGAAATTCCTTTTATTGAAGATTATCATAGATCTCCTAATAACTCAAAGCCTTATATTCCTATTTATTACCCAACACCTTCTCAACAAGCTAAATCTCCTCCTAGGTTTGATCCCCCAAGTCCACCTCACTCACCCCCTCACAACCCTTTGTCATCTAATCTTGAACCCACTATAAAACCAATCATGAGGCATAAAGATTAGGATTAAAATGAATGTTTTGCATTCATGGTTCCCAAATTTAGACCAATTAATTTTGATAAAATTAGGATGAAAATGAACATCTTGCATTTAGGATTCCTAGATTCAGATCATTTCATTTTGATGAAATGAAGGGTTACTCCAATGAAGTTACAAATGAGGTAAGGAATTGACTCCCTAAGTTTCAAAGAAATAATGCAGTGACTGGAGAACAACATTTGAGGGATTTTCACATTATAATTGAATATTATGAGGTTGAGCATGAAGATATTTGTATTAATATTTTTATGCACACGCTGGAATAAGATGCATGTGAATGGTTCAATTATCTTCCCCATAGATGCATAGATTCATTGGAAGAAATGAAGAATGTTTTCAAAATATAGTATGGTGATAGAGTTGATCCTAGGTTCTTCTAGCCATTTTTGGCCCATATATAAATCTCTTGCATGGTTTGATGAGGTAGTGGATCAAAGGCATAGAAATGGATCTAATATTTGCTAAGAGAGAGGGTCCAAGCAAGGTTTTCTAAGGATCCAACAACGGTGTTCAAGGATAAGCCTGCAAGCTAAAAAGCTAAGTGTAAAGTAAATTTTTTAGTTAATTCTTTCTTGTTTATTCTTTTAGACTTTGTATGGGACTAAGTGTTTCTCTTCTCTCTTGAATTTTGTTTATGACTACGTGTTGGAATTCTTTCAAATAATTTATCTGAAAGAAAGGTTTCAAAGACTCTTTTCTTAGGGAAAGGGTATTTTTCAAAGTCCTAAAGGGTATCTTGAATTTTTTGAAGGGAATTTTCAAACAAGAAAGAAGCTGAAGGCATTTTCAAATTCCAATGTTCCATTCAAAAAAATTGAAGGGTACTTTCCCTTTGCAAAGAGCCACACACTTTTTTCAAAAGGCCATTTCAAAGGTTCCAAAAGGAGCTTTTCAATAATTATGAAAGGTCCATTTCATTTAATCTAAAATATCCTTGGAAAAAAATCCAAAGACATGATTTATTTTGGATAAATTTTCTGTAGAAAGGGTATAAGAAAATTATCTGAAAGAAAGGTTCATCTCAAAGTGTCGAAACAATCCCTTCAAGAGAGAAATCTAAAAAAATTCCTCTGAAGGAATAGCTCAAAGAAAAGTCAATGAATTATTTTAAAAAAAAGAAAGGCCAAAAAAATAGATCGAAGAAATTTTTCTAAAGGAATTATCTAAATAAAATTGCTGAAACAAGTTGTCTGAAGGAATTGATGACAAGCCCACAGACGTCAAAATCTAAACCCTATAAGTAGCCATTGGCATTTAAAAATATCAAAAGAAGCTAAGAAATATATAAACTTGTATTGACATAAATGGATGCATGAAAACCAATGTCCTTAGATTGGTTTTCCATCTATAGAAAAGATTTGGCCCAGGTTTCAAAGAAGAAGCTGGTGTATACAATTAGTGGAGAGGCTCTCATCCTTCGACATGGCCATCATCTCCGGCAAAAAATTACTCAATTCAAAGGTAGCATGACTCAGTCCAAATTCAAAGTCATGGGGATTTTGTCCTTATATATGAAAGATAAGTAAAGGATGGTATGGAAGTGAAAAATGAAGATCAGGTGATTAGAAAAGGTATCTCGAGCATTAAAAACATTCCTGGACTTTTCCTTTTTAGTGAATCATGACAACATGATCCTCATCAAGTTCTTGTCTTCTAGTGTGTTTCTCAACCAATGAGAGGGATTGAAGACTATTGGAGCTAATAGTGGTTAATTTATTGAAGAAGGATTAGTTCTAATTAACCCAAACATGGGTGAGAATTCACGGAGGGTGGTTGGATCTCATTTATTGAATTCTTTTTGCTTGCCTCTTCTTTTTTCTTCTTCCCTTTTTTTCATATATCTCCATTGGCTCCCCCATAGAAAGAGATATTATCATTTGACAAGGAGGAACCTTATCAAAATTTGTAATAAATACATTTTGAATCAATAAATATCAATTTTTACCTATCTCTTGCCTCAAAATTATGCTTAACAAGCTTATGCATGATGGCATTGTGAAGAATTATTCTTCCATGTCCATTGTCCTTCTTTCTTGCCTATTTTTAGGGGTTTTCAAGTTATTTAAAGGTCTAAAATTGAGCTCTTTCTACCATTAATGGATTCTTGGTGTGAGTTTTGAAATTCCCCTTTGCTTCATATATTGTTTGGTGATCCTACTTTATGAAACACTTATGCAAATTAACTAGTTTGTGAGGTTGTGTGAGCAAGAATTATCTTATGCTAAATTAGTGTTTATTTCATGATTATGTCAGTGTCAATCAATTTTGTGTATCACCAATTTATCTTTCTTAGTTACCCTATACGCTCTCTCTACCTCTTTTTTAAGCAAAAACATTAGTTTAGGTGATCTACCAAGAAGCTGACCTTCTCTGAAAGTTCAACCTCATTATAGGATACCCACAGCTTGAGGTTGCTCTAATATTTTAGATGGGAATGAGAGAGCCTAAAAAAATCTCCTAAAAGGGTGAAATTATAGCCTGCAATAGGTTCCTTCTAGTAGAATTTGAAAACATAAAGCAGAACCTGAATGAGTGTGTGCATGACTTCAATACAAGGTTTAATAGTACTATGGTGAGGTTGCATGATAATACAGACCTAGTAATACTGCTTGCTTGATTAAATACTATGATGTATTTGATAAGAAGGCTATAAATTACTTGACATATAAGGCTCCCACAAATTTGAGGTTGGCATTCAATATGGCCATTCAAATTTAAAATAATATAAAGGTTGTGGGGAAGCCTCTAAACAAAAGGGCTGATGTAAAGTTGATCAATATTGAGATGTCTTGGTCTAATAAGACTACCAACTTTGAGGAAACTATGAAAACCATGGAAAATACTATCAAAGAGATGTCATACAAGTTGGCCAAAGATGAGAAGGGGATCCCTCATGGATTTTCTAGTCAGGAGAGAGATCAAAACTAGAATCAAGCACAAGGGAGACCCTCTTTCCACAATCAAGATAAGGATATAGGGAAGAGACCTACCCAAAATGACAAAAATTAAAATATAGGAGTTGGGAAGGAGGTTAATAATCCATTAAACACCAAGGTTAGTATTATAGATAGTGATTTTGACATTGATTAGTGTGATACATGATTCCTCCCCCATCTTCCTTATGATACTAATAAATGAATTGATGAAGATGTAGAGGAACCTGATTCTGCATCTAATAATGATGAGATTATGATGTTTGATTGTCAAATCCTTTGAAGTAAATTCTTTGCCTCCATAGAATTGTTGAGTGCTACTACCATTGATCAATTTTGGAGTGTAGTGAAAGAGGTATGCATCCCAACTTCTAAATTTGTTTGTGATATAAACATGACACAAGCATATGAGTTACCCAATCATAACTTTGAGTTTTTAAGATATATGATGATTAAAAGGTATGATGGGGGAATTACTTTAGTTGAGGACAAGAATATTTTAATTAATGCTATATTTTCCCAAGAGAAAGAGTATAATCTAAGAAAAAAACAAGGTTCTTCTCCTCAAGAGACTACCCCTAATGATCCAAGAGCAAAGGATAAACACAAAAAATTTAAGAAAACTAAAGAGGTCCCTAATTCTTTCAAACTAACACCTACTTCCCCAACTATCAAACAAAGGGGTGCTCCAACCAATAATAGAGAACCTTTGTTATCCAATATTCCTAAGGGTACGAACAATGTAAGAATAAATCTAGCATTGAAAAATAATGTTGGGAATGCTAATTCATCCCATCCTATTCCACCTCTAACTTTAAATGACTATATTCTTACTAAAGGTGTTGTCACCCTTCCTAAAAATACTCCCTTTCCTTAGTACAATGTATGTGATATGGCCTAAGTATCGAGTCAATTAAAAATCACCATCCCACTTATTGAATTGCTATGAATACTAAAACACAGAAGGAGGGCATTTGAGTATCTGGAGTTTAGTGAGAATGCAGTTGCCAATGAAATTAATTCACTGCCAACACTCTTGGATGAGAGTGAAGAGTCACATGAGGTTATTAAACTATACCCAAATGTTTATTTGGGGATTGCATTGATAGATAGACATTTGGATGTTGACCCTTTTTACATAATCCTATTGATTAATGGCTTAATTGTTCATAACTATATGCTTGATTCTGGAGCCTATTACAATGTGATTCCCCTGGGTGTCCTTAATGATCTTGGACTAATAATTAAATCTACCTTTGGCAAGTTATATGGCATGGACTCAAGAGAGGTACTAGTTTTTAGACAAGTTAAAGGATTGGTAGTGTAATTGGTGATTCATCTAGGTGAGTTTTTGAACATGGATGTAGTAGTGGTGGATTATCCTCCTGAGTGGGGGATGTTATTGTCAATAAATTGGGTTTCCAACATGGGTGGTAGTGTTTAGATGGACCTAACTTATGCCATTATTCCTTTGAAGGATAATAATGGTGAAACTTCATAAAGATCCTTGAATGTTACATGTACTTGAAGATCTAGGACATGCTCCAAATGAAGTTCTATACACTGATGTGGAGCTGGGTAACTTTGTTAGAAACATTGATTGTGTTGAGAAATATGTTGTTCTTGATGATGGACATGAAAATGAAAGTGATGATGTTTGGAAAATGTCTTTTGATGGGGCTTTCTCCAATATTGGAAATGGAGCTGGGGTTGGATTTTACACCCCTAGTGAAACATATTTTAAGTTTTATTTCAAGATGTCTTTTGATTTAACTAAAAACATTGTTGAGTATGAGGCACTCTTATTTGGTTTGAGGATTTTTTAAGAACATGAAATTACAATTTTGATTTAAAGGGTGATTCTGAGTTAGTGGTTAAGCAAGTCCAAAATGCTTATGCCACTAAAAATAAAAGGTCAAAATAATATAGAAATGTTGTATCTATTTTTCTAGAATTATTTGATGCTTTCAATATTTATTATCATGATAGAAGTTTCAATGAATAATTTGATAGAATTGTAGGGTTAGGTGCTCAGTTTGAAATTGAAAATATGAACCCTCACTCTCAATATCAATTGGAGGTACTTGTTCAACCTTCAGTCCTGAATAATGTTCATCATTGTCAATTTTTTGATGATGATGATGATGATCAAATCAGAAGGTTTCTCAATTATGAAGAGGAATTTCAAGATTAGATTATAGACTTGGAATACATGGTCTAAACCTATGATGAGAAATAAACCTTGTTTTGGAAAGATATCACTTAGCTAAAGACAAACACTATCCCTAGAGGATTGGTGAGTTTAGAGGTATATTTTGATGTAGCAGATATAATTAAAACTAGAGATTTTTTTATGTTAAAGGATGTGAATGAATACAATTTGGGATCTAACAAAAATACAAGAAAGGTTTATTTGGGTACTCAATTAAGTGTAGATGAGAAGCAAGCCTACATGCAATTACTAAAGAAGTATCAAAATTACTTAGCTTGGTCTTATTTGTTGAGGTATGTTCCTATTGTTATGTTTGAGGCATTAATTTTGTCATTGATGTCAATAGTTTGTGAGTTTCATTGATGTCCCATATATGTTCTTATGATGTTGCATGGTGAGTATGCTTGATGACTTTAAGCATGATTTAGTAGGTCTTGGCAAATTATTATGTCATTACAAGCATGAGAAAGTGTATAAAGGTGGTTTGTAATTATAATTAGTCTTAGAGTGCATATACAATGGTAGGAAGGTCTCAAAGAGTTCTGGTACCTAGTAGGTTTGTTTGATAGACTAGTTCTTAAAAATGGATATGGATTAAAGATGTATGATGATGATGATGATGATGATTATGATGATAATATGGATATGTCTAAAATTTAAGATATTAAATGAAGTGTTATATCATGTGATAAAGATGTTGAGTCAGTCACATGATTCTCAGAGTGAGCCAAAGGGATATGTTCTTCATTGGTGGTCTTCTCATGGACTTAGTCTTAAGACCCTATGTAGCATGCTAAGGCATCATGATCAGGTTTAGAGGTTTTTTAGGCTCATGTGAGCATGTTTTCAGGTCTGAAATGTTATTCTAAGTGTGTTTGTGTATTTTTAGGTCTTGATCAAAGGAGAAAGCATTCAAATTGGGTCTTGAGGTCTCTCGAGTGCTAGAATGAAGAGTTGCAAACCCGAGAAGGAAATTTTGATGCTTTTTGGCACGTATAAATATTTCATGAGAATATCAGCTCTTAGGGAAAGATGAAAAAGGATTCTAAATTTTTTTCTAGCATTAGGAGTTGGTTTTAAGGATAGAGCTTTATAAACAAATGTTAAGAATGAAAACTGGTTTAAAACCCTACTAAAACCCTCATAGTGACCCGATTGTGAAGATTTTGTTTTTGAGTGTCCAAAATGGATTGGTAAGGATATTTTTATGATTGGATAATTTATATAGATATTAAAATTACCTATAAGTGGCATTGAGTTTTTAGGAGAGTGAGTGGAAGCTATAGGAAATCATTTGTTTTTCAAAACTTTTATATAACAGGCATGGTTGACTAAGTCAAAATTATATAATGGATGGAGATTGAATATTATGAATTTTAATTCATGATGATGGTGGTATATAAGTAATTTATATAATTTAAATGTGCTAAAATGGTCATGAAAGATGACTTATTGCTAAAAGGCTTAATAGTGAAGATAATGAGAAAAAGTAGGTAGAAATGAGAATGAGTTTAGAGATATGTTGCAGTGGATTATGAATGGATAAAATTGATTGAGATTATTTTTAAATACCTATAAAACATTTAAATTTTGTTTATATGTCTTATAAGTCATTTAAAATGTTGCAAATGTCATTCACAAGATGTCCTGTCTAGTGAAGATGAGACAATGAAGGTGTAAGGTTCAAAATTTGGTTTATATATTTCATATTTTACATTATAAATATATATATATATATATATATATATATATATTTGTGTTTTTAAATATTATAAATATGTATAAATATAATAATAATGCATCAGGGCTTATTTATTATGTCCACACAGGTGTTGGAATGCATGTTCACCATGACTAGTTCACAAGACAAAATGGCAGTCCTTGGTATGTAAGATGGAGTGAAGAGTTTGAGACTCTAATAAATGAGTCAATGTATATAGTGATAAATTTGATGTTTTTTTGGACATATATCACATATAAATTATTTACATAATATTTAAATACAATTAAATAAGCTGAAATATGGAAGCCAAAATGGGTTGTCTGGCTGTGTAAGAACTGTGAAAGAGAAGCTTAATAAATTGGTCTACAAGACTAATGGTTGACACTAGTTTCAATGATATATATATTGGATGATGATATGTATGACACAAAGGAACTATTAATATGCATATTTATTCTTGGAAGTGTCCTTAAAGGAGTTGAAAACAACATTCTTTAGGACTATGTTTTTAGGGTCTTTGGCAATTTTCTTTATGTGAGTGAGATTGATGTTCCTATGTAATTATGAAAAGTTTGGAAGTATAAAAATAATATTTTTATGTATTATATATGAAATATTATATTATACCTTCATCTATATTATTGGAAAGTGCCTATACAGATGTTGGTGGTCAAAGGTTCTTGACTATGTTTTGGAGCTTTTTGGTAGAACAGAGTGAGCCTTTTGAAGAAGTGTTTCTGAGTGTTTGGATCCTAATATAAGATTTATAATGGATTTTATGATGAACATGAGGTCATTAATTTTAAATAAATATGTTAATTTTGCATTTAATGTATTTATACAGGTGGTTTGAGCTTCATCTTTGAAGATTATGTTTTTGGGGTAATTAGGCCTAATATGTCTTTAAGGCATAATGGAGCTTTAATGAGGTAAACTAATTATTTATGAATTATTGAGAATTAATGAGGTTATTTTAAGTTTAAATGTAAGCTTTTTAAAATTATTTATTTCTTTGGTGAGGGCCATCTATGCCATAGTGGTTCAAATTGTTCCGTGGATAAGATATACCTAATGCAATTAGGTCTTTAAGTAGGCCTAGAATAATATTGAAGTCTAAATGAGTTTATCCAACCTAATGGTGATAATTTATTTATTTATTATTATGTGTAACATGTTATTAAACTTTTTTTGGGTCTGAAACTAATGGATTAATGTCTTGGCTGACCAAGAGTGTGAGTGTTCTAATGATTGGTATAAGTACACGACATAATAGGTCTATTTGGGCAAGTTAAGGATATGAGTGCAAGTGAATAAAATAACACCTTGAGTAACATAAGGAGGTATTTATGACCATAATAAAATGGGATATGATCTATTATGAACATATAATATAGATTTTTCATGTAGATAACAAGGTCAGTTTACCTAATAAGCCTAGTAAGAGACATGTTTGAGCGAATAAGCCTAGAGGCTATTTTGAGAGGGGTAAAAGGTTGAGAAGAGCTGAATGAGTTTATTTTATATTGAGATACCATAATATATACATAAAAAATGTATTTATTTATATATTATAGTGAATTAAATTTAGATAGAGAGCTAAAGAAGAGGTCACCATCTATTGATTGAGCAACAAGGTGTCTTGAGGTGATCAAGTTGGTCTTGGCTGAGTTGGTGCTTTGTCAAGGAGTGAGAGATGCCTTGAAAGTTTTAGAATTTTTATTAAAGTGGATGAGTTGGTTTTGAGTCACTTATGGGGTTGGTTTTTCCTTTCAAGTTAGATCCTGCTAAAGGACTAGTTGAGTTGGTGCTTGACTAGTGAGGGATTGGTGCTCCTTGTGATGTTGGTGCCTCACTAAATATTGATTCATTGATTATATGCATAGTAGTACAAGTGGTGTTTTAGTGGGTTTTATTAACTCATGAGGGTTTCCCACATATCTCTTGTGTTCATTTGTTGATATATTGCTTCTTGTTTATGTGATTACTTCTCTATGTATTATTTGATCTTTATACTAGTTTGAAAGATTAATCATGTTAAGTGGAAATAAAGGATTATTTTAATACACTAATTCACCCCCCTCTAAGTGGTTTTTATTCCAATAATTGGTATCAAATCAGGTCCTTTGGAGAGGTATAACATCCTAAAGGTGATCCTAATAATCACAAGCTTGAAGTATGATGATGACAGCCTTTATCATGTTTTTGATGATCTATCAAATAATGAAGGTACTAGCAAAGTTAACTAAATGGAATAAGGATGATAATATGAGGCATGATCAACACTTAAATTTAGGTGAGTTATGTGTTACTATAGGAAATAAGTAAAATTTTAAAGAATGTCAAAAATGCTATTTGTCATCTTAGAAAGATTATGTAGAAGCTAAGTCAAAGGTCAAGCCTAAGTTGATAGTCTAGAAGGACTTTGAATACATGTTGAAAGAAAGGAATAGGTCAAGGCATCAAGATGTCTTGAACAACCTTGTTTTATGCCTTGTAAGAAGGTATATGCAGGTATATTAGTGAATCAAGTAAGAAAAGGCTCATGAGAGTTGTTGATTGGTCTATAAGACCAATGTCATTCTTGGTAGAGGTATTGTCCATAAGATTCAAGGAATGAAGATGATCTAAAGAGTATGTTTGACCTTGTGTTTCCATGAAGATGCTATGAAGTGATCTAATCCATGACATACGATCATGTGATCTATATCAATGATGAAACATCATAAAGAGATTTACAAGTAAGTCATAAGTATCTATAAAGGTAGAGGTCTGCAAATGAAGAATGAGTTGATCATCAAGATAGAGGATATAAGTTGAGTCTATAAGGCTATCATATATGAGTAGAGGTATTTTATATGTCAAATTATGTTAATGAGACCATGATAAAGTGATACATAGTTGAGGAAGGGCATAGAGCAAAGATGATAAGATGTTTGATATATAGAAAGTAGAATTGGCTAAGAAGACCAAGATGTAGATCTATTTCATTTAAGTCTCTTATTAGAGATATGAGGTCTGATTGAGATTTCATGAGGATATCAAGTATAAGAACAAAGGGGGAGTTTTTTATATGTTCACTTTGTTCAATTCAATATTTTCAATTTTTGAAAATACATCTGAGTGTATAAAGACCTAAGAAGATGTTTCTACCTTATGGGCATGATCAATGGTGGACAAGGTCAATTTAGATGATGATGCAAGTATTTGAATCATATGAAATGATTGGAATATAATGAGGGTTTCATGAATTTATAACCTAGAAGAGATTTCATAAAGTGAATAAATTAGTAAAGACTAGTAAAGTTCAATGAACATCATATGGAATGTCTTGAAATGAACCAAGTGGTGCTAAGTGATCTTGGTGAATGTCAAAGTGACATTAAGATCATGTAATACATGTATAAGAGACTTGAAAAAGTGTGTGGAGTAAAATAATGATCAAATTACTCTTACTTAGAGGTCTAATATGCCATAACAGTCTTGACAGAGTTTGATGATTGTTTGACAAATGTATGCCACATAGATTAAAATCTCATAGACCTAACTAGAAGTTTGTTATGTGGAAGTTATTCTAAGATGGTTTGATCCATGATGGATTGTGAAACATAAAAGGGAGAGACTATTGTATGAAGAATATTTTGATATGTCATATGAATAATGAATATGTTTTTTTATAGATGACTAATAATATTCTTTGGAACAATGCTATTATTTGCAGACATGCCTAATATGTGTAAGTTTCTATAAGATCTAATTGAAGATGGTTACAAGAAGATGCTTTATTAAAAAAAATGGAGTTACTTCTTTAGGTGTTACTAGATATCAAATAAGAAGAGTGATGTTTATGTGTATTAAATCCTATTATGGTTTGGACAAACTTAAAGGAGAGCATGATTTTAGGGGGAGATTTGTAGCTTTGTGATTAAGAAGTTGTCTACTTCAGTAGATATGAGCCTAAGGTGAGGTGAGCCTTTATTTGAATTGATCAAAGGAAGAATAATATTATATAAAGATAAAAAGGTGTGTTTTTAGTTTCTTCAGGTCTAATGATTAGAATTATTTTTAGAAATGACCCTTAGTCATTAATGTCGAAGAGAGAAAAATACTTGATTGGGAAAAAGACTAGTTTGGGGGAGATTCAACTTGGAGAGATGAGAATGATCTACTTTATCAGAGTGTTTAAAATCAATGAAAAAGGGGGATATTATTGAGGTATTTTCCTATTTTTGTGTTTGAGGAATTCATGTTGTCAATGATGTTAAAGGTTTGTGAGTTTCATTGATGTCCCAAATATGTTCTTATGATGTTGTATGGTGAGTATGCTTGATGACTTTGAGCATGGTTTAGTAGGTCTTGGCACATTATTGTGTTAGTACAAGCATGAGAGCATGTATATAGGTGGGTTGGAATGATAATGAGTCTTAGAGTGCATATAAATTGGTAGGAACGTCTAAAATAGGTATGGTACCTAGTAGGTTGTTTGATAACTAGCTCGTAAACATGAATATGGCTTGAAGAGGTATGATGATGATGATGATATGTATATATATGTTATTAAAATTATGAAATGAAGTGTTAGATAATATGAGAAAGGTGGTGAGTCAATAACATGAATCTAAGAGTGAGACAAAAGGTTATGTTCTTCATTGGTGGTCTTCTAATGGACCTAGTCTTAAGATCTTATGTAGCATGATAAGGCATCATGATCAGGTTTGGAGGTTTGTGAGTTCATGTGAGCATGGTTTGAGGTCTAACATGTTATTACAAGTTTTTTTGTGCTATTTTAGGTTTTTTTTTGAAGGATAAATCATGAAAAGTGGGTCTTCAGGTCTCTCAAGTGATAAAATGAAGAGTTACAGATCAAAGGAGGAACTTTTGATGCTTGTTGGCATGCATGACTATTGCATGAGAAGCTGAGATCTTAGGGAAAGATGGAAAAGGGTCCTAAAAATGTTTTAAAAGAATTAATATTTATTTTCAGATCTCTTAGGTAAATATGGAAAAGGTTCCTAAAAATGTTTTTCAAGCATTAGGAGTTGGTTTTAGGGATAGGGTTATGAACAAATGTTAAGAATGGAAACCGGTCTAAAACCCTACCAAAACCCTCATAGTGACTCGATGGTGAAGATTTTTTTTTTGAGTGTACATAATGGATTGGTAAGGCTATATTGATGATTTTAACATGTAGATAACTCTTCCAATTACCTCTAGGTGGCATTGAATGTTCAAGAGAGTGAGTGGAAGCTACATGAAATCACTTATTTATCAAAATTTTTGTATAGGAGGTAGGGTTGACTAAGTCAAAGTTACACAATAGATGGAGTTTGAAGCTTGTGATTTTTAATTCATGCTCATGGTTGTCTCTAAGCAAATTTCAAACCTTAAATTTTCTAAACTGGTCACGAAAGATGACCTATCACTAAAAGGCATAATAGTGAAGACAATGAGAAAAACTAGGCATGAGTAAGAATGAATTTAGGGATATGTTGGAGTGGATTAGCATTAGATAAAATTAATTTTAATTGTTTTTATAACCTATAACACATTTAAATATTGGTTAGTGTCTTGGAGGTCATTGAAAATTCTGCAAATATTGTTCACAAGATGTCCTATCTAGTGAAGATGAGATAGTGAAGGTGTAAGGTTTAGAGTTGGTCTATATATTTCATATTTGATATTAGACCTATATATTTATGTTTGGAGATATTATAAATATGTATAAGGATAATAATAATGCATTATTACTTATTTATTATGTCTACATAGGTGTTAAAATGCACATTCACCACGACTGGTTCAGAAGACATAATGACAGTTTTGGGTATGCAAGATGGAGTGAAGATTTTGAGACTCTATGATAGGAGTCAATGTATATAGTGATCATTTTTATGTTTTTTGGACATATATCACATATAAATTATTTCTATAATATTTAAATATAGTTCAAGAAGTTTAAATATGGAAGCCCAAATGGGTTGTCTAGTTGTGTAAGAACTGTGAAAAAGAAGCTTAACAAATTGGTTTGCAAGACCAATGGTTGACACCAGATTAAATTATATATAGGTCACATAGGAACTATTCATAGGAAATATTCATATGAATAAGTCACATAGGTCACATATGAAGTATTCATATGAATAAGTAGTCTTTACAATGTTCTTATAGGAGTTGAAAATAACATTCTTTCAGACTATGTTTTTAGGGTCTTTGGTAGTTTTCTATATGTGAGTGAGATTGATGTTCTTGTGTCATTATGACCAGTTTGGAAGTATAAAAAGCATGTGATGATATGTTATATATGAATTAAGATATTATAAATTAATATGGAGTATTGGAAAGTGCCTATTCAAATTTTGGTCGTCAAATGTTCTTGACTATGTTGTGGAGCTTTGTAGCAGAACAGAGTGAGCCTTTTAAAGAAGTATTTCTGAGTGTTTAGAGCCTGATATAAGATGTATAATGGATTTTATGATGAACCTAAGGTCATGAATTTTACATATATATGTTAATTTTGCCTTGAATGTATTTTTATAGGTGGTTTGAGCTTCATTTTTGAAGACTATATTTTTGGGGTAATTAGGCCTAATAAGTCTTTAAGGCCTAATGGAGCTTTCATAAGGTAAGCAAATGATTTATCACTTATTGAGAATAAATGATGTTATTTTAGGTTTATGTTTAATTTTTTTAAATGCTTGAGGACTTTTTTTATGGTTATCTAGGCTATAGTGGTTCAAGTTATTCCATGGATAAGATAGACCGAATGCAATTAGGTCCCTAAGTAGGCCTAAAAGAAGATTGAAGTCTAAATGAGTTTTGAAGACATAATGGTGATCATTTTTTTATTTAATATTATGTGTAACATTTTATTAAACATGTTTTGGGTCTGAACCTAATGGATTGATGCCTTGGTCGACCAAGAGTGTGAGTGTTCTAATGATTGGTATAAGTACAAGGCATAATAGGCCTATTTGGGCAAGTTAAGGATATGAGTGAAAGAGAATAAAAGATAACCTTGAGAATAAGAAGGAGATATTGATGACCATAATAAAATGGGAGAATAACTATGATTAACATATAACATGTCTTTTGCATGTGGATGACAAGGTCAGTTGACCTATTAATCCTAGTAAGAGGCATGTTTGAGTGAAGAAGCCTAGAGGTTATTTTGAGAGGGGTAGAAGGTTGAAAAGAGATAAATGAGTTGATTTTTTGTTGAGATAACATAAAATATGCATAATATATGTGTTCTTGATATATGATAGTGAGTGAAATTCAATAGATAAGATAGAGGACTGAAGAAGAGGTTGTCATCTATTGATTGAGCAACAAGGTGTCTTGAGGTAATCAAGTTGGTCTTGCCTAAGCTGGTAATTTGTAAAGATGGAGTGAGAGATTCCTTTTAAGTTTTATAAGTTTTATTGAAGTGGTTGAGTTAGTGTTAATTCACTTAGGGGGTTGTTTCTCCTTATAAGTTGAAGCTTGCTAAAGGACTAGTTGAGTTGGTGTTTAACTAATGAGGGGTTAGTGCTCCTTTTGAGGTTGGTGCCTCAATAAATATTGATTTATTGATTATAAGATAGTGGTACAAGTGGTGTTTTATTGGGTTTTATTCCCCATGGGTTTTTACTATATATCTCTTGTGTTCATGTGTTTATATCTTGCTTCTTGTTTATGTGATTGCTTATCTATGCATTGCTTGATCTTTATAATGTTTTGAAAGATTAATCATGTTAAATGGAAATAAAGGATTGTTTTAAGACAATGATTCACCCCCCTCTCAATGTTTGTGATACCAAAATTATTATGAATTGAAAGCATATAGAGAGGATCTATTTTAACATGTCATCCCATTATAGCCTGACAACAAACCTTTCAGGCAAACATAGAGACCTATTAACCCCATATTGGCCACCAAGATTCAGTAAGAGTTAAATAAATTAAGGGATGGTGGGATTATTCATCCCATTAGGTATTCATCATGGGTGGAAAACTTATTCCCTATAATAAAAAATAATGGTGACATTCACTTAGGCATGGATTTTTGAAATTTGAATAAAGATTCTCTAAAGGATAATTATCCCTTACCTAATATGGATAACTTGTTGTAGAGTATTACATGATCATATATGTTTTCCAAATTAGATAGTTTCTTAGGGTATAACCATGTTGTGGTAAGATAATTTGAGAGACCTGAGACTATGTTTACAACACCTTGGTGAACTTATGTCTACATGAGGATGTCATTTGGGTTAATGAAACCGATGTAATGTTTAAAAGAGATATGGATGTCAATTTTTAATGGGTAATTAACAAGTTTATTTTATTTTATTAGGATGACATTATAGTGTACTCCAAAAATAGAAAATAACATTTGGAACGTCTAGAAAAAATGTTCTTTAGATGCAGGGAATTTGGTATTTCCCTTAATGCAAAGAAATGTCACTTCGGAGTAAAAAAGGCAAAGTTGATGGGACATATGGTGTCTAAAGATGGTGTCATGATTGACCCAAAGAGAGGGTAATACATTGACAAAGTACCTATCCCATAGGCCAAGAAGGGAATTTAGTCCTTCTTCAGACAAATCAACTTTATCAAAAGGTTTGTGTATAAATTTGTAGAGATCACTCTACCTATTACCTCCATGTTAAATAAGAACCAAACCATCAAGTGGGAGGAGAAATCCATACAATATTTCAATGACATCAATAGAGCCTTGACGTTTACCCCTATCTTGGCTAGTCCTAATTACACTAAGGAGTTTCAAATATTCTCTTTTGCATCACATAGTACTATAGTTATTATTCTATTGCAAAATAATGATGATGGTCATGAGCAACCCATATCTTTCTTTAGTAAAGATATTCAAGGATATTAATTGAATTATAATATCATGGAAAAATAAGCTTTCACCCTCTTTAAATCTCTTAAGACATTCAAACCCTACATTATGAGTTCAAATATTATTGCATACATCTTGTATACAATGGTTAAAGACTTCTTAACTCAGATTGAAATATCAAGCAAGAGATGTAAGTGGGTCAACAAATTTCAAGAGTATGATATCAAAATCTAGACCACCAAGCTAGTGAGAGGGATGGGCTTAGCCAAGTTTATGGCCGAGACCAATTTGCAAGTTATGGAGGTAAATAATTCTATTTTTAATATTGATGATTCTTTGAATAGAATTAACATGTATCCATGGTATAAGTACATTGTTATTACTTTCAAAGTTTTAATTAACCCCTAACTTAGATAAGAACCAAAGAAGAACTATTAATCTTGTATCCCAAAAGTATCTCTTGACTGAGAATGGATTGACATGGAATATTATAGATGGAATTATCTTAAGATACATGGTAGAGGAAGAAACTATTAATTTGATTTAAGACTTTCATAGTGGAGCATGTGGTGGTCACTTTGGACCTAAAGTCATAGCTCATAAGATTATGAGAGTTGGTTATTTGTGGCCATCACTATTCAAGTATGTTACACAAAAATTAAGAAAATGTGAGAAATGTTAGTGCTTTATTGGAAGGTTGAAAGCTTCTAGTTCTATCTCCCTTCAACCTGTGTTGGTTGAAGGCCCATTTAGACAATAGGGAATGAATTTCATTGGGAAGATCATTGATGCATCAAGATCTGGGCATAGGTGGATATTGGTTGCAATTGAATACTTCTGAAAATGGGTTGAGGGGGTCCGTACAAAGAAGGCCATACATTAGGTGATCATGGAATTTATGTTGAGTCACATTATTTGTATATTTGGTGTGCTTTTCAAAATAATTGTTGATAATGTCATGAGTTTTAGAACTAAGCCTTTAGTAGCATTGTGTAAAGTATATGAGATCACATTAACTTATGTTTCCAATTATAACCCTTAGGGGAATGGGTAATCAGAATCTAGTAATAATAAATTTCTCAAAATCATCTAAAGAACTTTGGAAGCTAACAAGAAGAAGTGGGAGGAAAAGCTAAAATTTTCCATGTGGGTTGATAGGATCCCACCTAAGACAATTACATGTAAAATCCCTTTTGATCTTATTTATATAGCTCAATTTATTTTGCCTATGAATCTATAATTTATAACCTAAAAATTCATGCAACAGTTGGAACAAGATGATGAAGCTAACAATTATGAAAGTAGAATGAACCAGATTGTTGAGATTGATGAAACTAGAAGACAAACTCATGAAAGACACCTCAAGTTTAAGGAAAGACTCATATTCTACATAAAGGTCACTCCGAGAACTTTTCAAGTAGGATAACTAGTTTTATTTTGGGATAATAGACATGAGAAGAAAAGAAAACATGGAAAATTTGATGCCCTGTGTGTAGCTCAAAGAATATTAATGGAATCACTAGTGTTTGGTAGAGTGCTAAAGAAAATCACCAAGAGGTTAAAAGGCTTAGAGGTTTTATGGGTTACATGAGGTCTATAGTGGCTATCTATTTTTCTAGCTTACACTAGGCTATAGATAGACTTATAAACTTGGTTGGGGCTAGTACAAATGATTGCATAGAGTATGCATAGACCTCTATCAGGTCTAACCATAGTAAAGCAAGTGGATAGAACTATACTATGGATTACATAAATAGGAAATAAATAACAATACTGAATGAAGTGAGATAGCCAACATAGTGTAAATCTATCAACTAAGTCACTTTGAGGCCAAATAAAAGACATTTTGTGAAACAAAGACATTTTCAAGCAAGGGTTCAAGAGCATGCCTATTCTCGATTTGAGATATCTTTCAATGCAATACTATTGTTTTCTAGCAATATAATGTTTAGAGAGAGAGAGAGAGAGAGAGAGAGAGAGAGAGAGAGAGAGAGAGAGAGAGAGAGAGAGAGAGAGAGAGAGAGAGAGAGAGAGAGCGAGAGAGAGAGAGAGAGAGAGAGAGAGAGAGAGAGAGAGAGAGAGTTTACTATGCAATGTAACAAGTTTCAAAAGAGAGTAATGGAATATAATAAAGGAGAATTTTGAGAAATGAAAGTACTCTTTAGACATACATGAATGCAAAAAACTTTATAAATTATGCTAATAAATATATCAAACTAGTACATACATGAATGCAAAAAACTTTATAAATTATGCTAAGCAATATATTAAACAACTAGTTTTCTAAAACTAGACAAACCCTAGAATATATACTACTACAAATAAGCAAAAGAATTTCACTTTGTAAAGAAAAGTGACCTCTTATAATATTCAATATATATGTGTAGACTTTATACTATATGATTATCTAAGCTAGGAGACAAAAGAGGAAGAAGATCAGGTTGTGTGTAAGCTGAGTCCAGACTAAGAGCTAAAAGCTGTGGAGGAGGTAAAGGAGAAGCCACCAATCTATAGAAGAGCCAATACAATGGGTATAAAATAGGATAAATGGATTCTTGAGGAGACAAGGATAATTCTAAAAGCTTCAAGATACTATTAATAGTAATGAGAAACACCAAAAATAACTATAGAAATATATGACATACCCTATCATAATAGAAGCTATTGTGCCAAGCAAGAATCAAGAGAGATTCAAAGAAGGTAGCCAAGCTCCCAATGAATTGATCAAGTGGGAAGATTAGAGTAATAAAATGATAAAGAATGATGAGAGAGGCTCAAATGAATGAGAAAGAGGAATATATCTCAACCCTAATCCACCAAAAGACTAAAAACTAGTTGTTTCTATCCATTTGGGACCAAATAGGGGTCTTTTTCATGCATTCTACCCAAGCCACAGCCTGTGGCCTAGGCTATGGGTTTCCTCCTTAATATATGTCCTAGGTAAAAATTCCACCTAAGATGGTTAATGAGCTCTTGAAAGGGCCTCAGGGGGTGCCTAGAGATCCCATCTAGCATGTAAAAGAGTTGAGATGGACTAGGGATGTATAAGGGATGAGAATATCATGAAAGAAAGGTACAAGTGAGTGGTGAATGTCTTAGAGTAGGATGACCAAGGTCTATAGTCTGCATTTGAGCTAATGTATAATCATAAGGAGGAGTAGGGTCATGGGAAGTATGATTACATATGCCCCTAAGGTATGAGCAGTCCGTGTTTAAATGAACAAGGAGTCCTATGAAGTACCTAGAAGCCACACCAAAGCAAAGGAAAATAAGTACTAAAAATATAATATAAAACATTACCTGCACTTAATAGATAAGGATGGTGGTGGAATAATGTTGATGGTGTGATCCACGGGTTAAATTGTAAATGTTGAATGATCCAGAATCCAAATCTAGCTCTAGCTCTAGCTCTAACAATAGGATAACACAAGTGATCTTTGTAGAGAGGATTACAAAGATAGTTAGTGAAGCATTAGTCAAGAAATCATGAAAAATACATTAAATACATAACAAAAAATAGCCTATCTATTTATGTGGGAATTTCAAAGGATATTAATAAACACTTGAAAGAAAGTAACATCAATTACCTTCCTAAGTGGATTCACCATACAAGTGAGGCTCAAAAGCATGATTTCCCTTGATCAAGAGTTCTTGTCTTCATTAACAATGGTGGTAGCTCCTCCCATGTCTCAAGAATTCTTTGCATAACCTAGGCTCAAAGTAGATGAAATATCTAATCTAGCCTATCAAATGAAGCTTGCTAATGAAAAACAATGATCAACATAAAGGATTATAGAGACAATTTAGCATTATAACTCTACACAAATCACACTTAAAAATGATGTTCATGGCCTCTCCATTTATAGATTTTTGAGATTGATCAAGATCAACCATGACCATCCATATCAATATTGATGTGTAGCCATGCATTAATCTAATTATATAATTAAATCCATAAATATCCCTCATAAATATTTGAGATATAAGGTCATTTAAGAGGCATGGAGGGTCTTTATGAGGCATGGGAGACCCATAATCTTGATATTTTATACATAAATGGCTTATGGATGCCACCCCATATGATGATGTCATTAGGTGATGCAGTTAATGAAAATCAACTTTCAAAAAGAAATATTCAACAAATCTCATAAAAAATCCACTTAAGCTCTTGATTTGGATCAATTAGCCTTAAACAAGGTTAATCAGCATTTGTGCAATTATTTGGAAATTGGCCCTCAATTAATCAAAATAGTTAGAAAGTCATATTATTGGGTCATAATTTGACTCAAGAAGAATTAGAAGGTGATTTTATATGTGTTGGATCCGTTATCCCATTTAGGATGTTATCAACACCAAATAAAAAGGGTACGTGATGTGTACTAATGAATTAGAAGAAAAGAGTGATCCATAACACAAAAAGGCAAAATCATCATTTTGACTCAAAATGAATTGATCAAATTTAGGTATAATATAAAATGCATTATCCTATTTAGGGATACTTTGTGCTAAATTAACACTTGTAAATGATAATTTTGAACCATTTAGGGTGTTTTTAATGATTTTGACCTAAAATGTGCATTTGTGTGAAATTCAAGTAAGATTGAAAATTTCAACACAAATAGTGTTAGGAATTGGATGTCTACATTTTTCCCCTATTTTGAGAAGGCATACTAAGACATTCAGGTGAAGCAACATCTTTTCAAAGAAAATAGTTGTCAAGAATAAATTGGAATAGAACCATGATGCCCCCTCAAGAGGACACACTAGGATGAAAGAGAAGGATGGACTCTCAAAAAGAGAGAGAAAGTGAGAGATTGACCCATGGAGTAGATCACATACAAATGAACTAATGCTTGAACACATGATTACCATCAATGATCAAAATATAATTAGAAGTATAATAGGCCCCAAAGATAGGGGGAATGAGAAAGATACAATCCATAAATGTAAGGGACACACTTTAAATGTACCCAATTTGAGAGTACAAGCTACATGCTTATGACATTGATCAATATCGAGACAAGTTACACACTAAAATATATCCATCATGGGCATTAGTGTGGAGAACCTAGAATTAGAGGAAAAGAGAGAACATTTTGCTTTAGGAAGGGAAGCACTAATAGAATGGGGTCTCCAAAGAGAAGAATAATAAGAGGTGCCCCAGTAGATCAAATGTGATCATGATAATATAGTTTGCCCTAGTAGGTCTATTTTTGATCATTGATAAAGAATAGATAATGTTTTTCCCTTTTAGAAATTGATTTGATTCTGATGTTATTTATATGCTATACCCCAACATGGGTAATTGGCAAGTAAAATAGCTCAAGGATATAACCCAAAATATAGGTAAGAGTGAACAGGCACAAATGTACATGCAAAGATGTAATGGCTTATAAAGCCACATAAAACCAAGCATATGACAATGCATAAAGTGATGAAAGAGATGAAAAGAAGAATGAAAGATAGCTAAGCTAACCTTAATAGAAATTGAGCATTGCCTACATTGTCCAATAAGACCTCAAACTAATGTAGTTCTCCTAGGAATGGGATAAAATGGAATGAGGGATGAAAAAAACTGACCAAGAATTGATTAGACTCACAATGTATGTGAAGAGATGCATGTCTAAGGATAGAATTGAAGTGCATGATACCTAGATGCCTAATTTCATATCATGAGCCTAGATTATGCAAAATGTTCTTAAGAACTATTAATCAAAGTGATGTTGACATTAAGACTTTGAAACTTGAGCATAAATTTCTTGCTATAGAAAAATAAATTAGGCATCATAAGTATGAATTAATTATAATGATAGAATATTCTAATTGCACTGAGCTGATTCAAGTGTGAATACCTATAACTAAGGATGATGGTAAAATTAATGACCAAAACTAAATTTACAACTATTTACATTTAAACAAAAAGGAAAAGACAAAGAAAAAAGAAAACAAGACATCTTAACAATACGAGATCAAGATACAAACAATAAATATCTATGTATACCATCATGACATACTTGGAAAATAAAATAAAGAAGTAAGACCAAACATGAAAACAAAAGACCAACATAACAGTAATAAAAATAAATAAATGTTTTTGAGTTTTTGAATGTTTTATGAATGTTTTTGGAATTTTCTAAGTATCTGAACTCAATTGAGGATTAAGAGATATAAAATGGTTTAACTCATAAAATTATGAGAGTGTGCCAACTTAAAATGCTTGTAATATGGTGAGAGTTTATGATAAGAGGGGCTAAGTTGACCTCGACATGAATTGATCATGGCCTACTTATCTCCAAAATAATCCCAAATCATAGTAATTCTACCCACATAAAAGGCAATAAAAAAACTAACTAGGTTGCAACAAGTTCATAAACAAAGGCAAATGACAAGATACATGATAATTTTAATAACCAGATGATGTGGTAATGCATGATAAAAAGGCATTGTACCTAATTTGCTCATAGCTAGTTATAATAAGGAAACAATGTCATAATACTGATCTACCCAAAGGCAATTATAATTAGCGGGTACCAAATAAGATGATAGATGAAAGATAACTTTCTAGATCAAATGTCACACTACTGACATAGACTATCATTGAACACAAAATTCTAAATTTATTGAAACTAGATCAGAATCCCCCTATAGAAAGTGCAGGATGAACCAAAGGAACCCAGATCAAAATGGGATCGATAAGATACTAAAATCAAGCCTTAGTCAATAGTAAAGAAATGGTATAATAAAAATGGTATAATGAAATGATCAAAATAAAATTGTCTATAGTGGTAACAAAAGTTGCCCCCAAGTGATGATTGGCTTAGATTGTTTGCAAAATGATGAGAGCAATTTTTAGGTTACTCTAAAAAAGATGAGAGAATTTAAACTTAACAATTATTCATAAAACAATGAGAGCATATTGAAGGGGTGTGATTGAGCTGACCTCAATAGTAATTGAGCATTGCCTACATATTCCCAAAGGACCTCAAGGTCAATGTAGTTCAAAACAACATAGTTCATGGATCATAATGGTATAATAATGCCTAAAATAAAATGGTTCTATAGGGTTGACCCTATGAGACTAGGCAAGGATAATGTTCAATGGGTAAATGGTAAATGAAAAATGGTTTTGTTGCTCTTGTTGACATGGAAATGCACGTCCTAGTCAATATGTGAGACAACAGAAATGATTAGTTATAAAGTTGTTATCCAACACCCTTGTAGAAGAGCTGCTCTGTCAAGAACTTATTATTGATTTGAACTTGAATAATGCTGTTGTGATCTTCATTAGAAATTGATTATTCTTCCTTCAAATGTTGAGATAAGATATATTTATAGCCTTGATAAAGGAAAGTACTACCAGTGATAAATGATATAAGTGGGTAATGAATAGGTGGATGATAATGGAATGTATAATAAATGGGAAACAAATAAAGATCAAGAATTTCAATCACATGTAATGTTGTTGATGCTAGATTTAACATAATTTTGTTTTTGACAGGGCTGAATACCTCTGAAGATGCTCTCAATATAACCACTAAATTTTGTTGTTGTTTGATTTTGAGAGTAGATACCATCTAATTATGTTGTAGATTGGAAACTATTTTGATTTAATCTTGAATAATGTTTTTAGTAAATAGTGAATAAATTTTATACTCAGCTATTGGTGCCTTGATGAGGTTTTCACTAATGAATTTGTTTTGATAATCCCATATCACCTCTGATAAGGTTTCATAAAGAGATGCTAACATTTGACTTTGATTATCTTTTAGTGCCTATGAAAAGGTTTTACTAAAAGATGTTGAGTTTGATCTTTGCTTATCCCCTAGTGGCTTTGACACTAGAAGATTTTTCTTCTTCTAAATTAATGTGGTCTTATCCTCGCAAAGATTTTACAAATGGTATGTCACCATGGATGCAATTCAACAAAGTGTGATTTTGTCAGTCCTAATCGATGTTTGTGGGAGGTAGAATGTCAATATAATGGATATGTTGAGTGGTAAGAATTGTGGGATGATGAAAGGCATCATAATATTCATAGAAGATACTAGGATAACTTGTATCAATGCTAAATTAATCATCCTTAAAAATTGTATAATGATCACAAATATATTCAAATTGATTTGCAAGATAATTTTAACAAATATTATAATAACCATGACTATAATCTATCTCTGAATCAAGGTGACTCTAAATCCAATGTCATAATTAATGTTGATTCTATTTTTGATGCTAAATCTAATTTTAGTTTGGAAATGGAACCTAACTCTAATTTTGATTATTCATTTGATATGGTTGTTTTGATAATGTTCTATCGAATGCTGAATGTTTGACAAGTAGTGGCTTGTGATGTCATAGTGGGCTTAATAAAAATTGATTCATCTTGGAAAGGTTCAACATAGAATGGCTAGTCTAAGTGAATCTCCTCAAAGAGAGTGAACCACTCAAGGGATGTCTTGAAAAAATCATGTCTATTAAAGTGAGACTCCTTAATGAGTGGAAAAAGATCAAGAGATAACTCTGCAGAGACTGGCTTGTCAATGAGATTAGGGTCTTTAAAAATAGGTAAAATATGAGTAGGTAACTTATCATAGGTTTAATTATCACAAATGGATGTTTCAAAAATAAAATTAATTTTGGTTTTGGTTCATAATTGGTTGCAAAAAATCAATTTTGAGCACATTTTGGTCCTCATAAGATGGCTCTCAAAAAGGTAATGGTTCTTGTTTTGGATCGAAGATCAACACAAAATTTATAAAGTGGGGAACATTTGGTTTTAGTGGGAATAATGGTTTTTGGTTCAATAATGGAATCTCTAAAAATTATACTATTAAATAAGGGATCAAACACAACTGGTTCATCAAATGGAGGTTCTTCAACAATAGGTTCATCAAAAAATAGTAATGGGCCAAGAATGGTAATAACTAGATGCTTCTTAGTTTGGTTGCTTGTGCAAACCAAAGGAGGAGGTCCTAAAATGGTAGTGACTGGATGCTTCTTAGTTTGGTTTCTTGTGTAAACCACATGAGGAAGTCCTAAAATGGTAATGATTAGATGCTTCTTAGTTTGGTTTCTTATGCAAACCAAAGGAGGAGGTCTTAAAATGGTAACAAATAGATGCTTCTTAGTTTGGTTACTCATGAAAACCAAAGGAGGAGGTCCTAAAATTGTAACCTTTGTGCATTTCAAAGTTTGCTTTCTCATAAATTTGAAGGAGAAGAAGGATACCCAAAAATAGTAACCTTCGAGTATGAAACACAAATCAAAGGGGAAGGATGAGGATGACGTACGACAACTAGCATGGATGCGATTGGTTTTCAATAGATAGGCCCAAAGAGGCAAACATCCTTAAACAAGATGGAGTTCTCATGTTCATCATACAAATTCTCTACCTTGTAACTAGGGCCATAAAAAACCCTATTACAAGTGTACCTTTGAGTCATTATTAAAAAAAGAGTGTTCTCAATGTTTGACTAGATTTGGATCAATGTTTTACAAATGTTCAAACAAGGTATGCTTTGGTTCTCTTTAAAAAAATGACTAAGGTACCAAAGTGACTATAAAGGAGGGTGGATTGGAACCATACATAATTAGAATATTTGGTTCATGCATTTACTCAACTTTTGGTAAAGTTAAAATCATATAGCTTGGAAGAGGTTAAGGTAACTCAAAGATCCAAGAGTGAAAACTAGTACACCAAAGCCTAGATCTTTGTGATACACCTATACCATAAAAGCTAGTTTAATATTCAAAGATTTGACCCTATAAAATTAGAGGAAAGCTCTCCAGATTACAAAAAATACAATATGAACTAAGTAACTCAAGATGTAAAATACATGTGCGAATCACTAAGTACAAAGCTAGGACCAAATGGGTAGCACAATGTCACCACATGGTTCTAGTAGAATAAAATATGTTTTAGGACTCAAAGCATGAGTGATACATAAGATGAATTGAGTCCACCAAGATGATAATGTGATTTTGAGTCTAATAAATGGTCCTTAATACAAATAGAAAATTGATCCCAATTTAGAACAAATTTAGTGTGTAAATGGTGAATCCAATTTAACACACCAACCCTTACAACTTATAAAGGTTCAATTTTGAATGTGAATTATAAATAAGGGACTTAAACAATTGGGTAAAACATCTAGACTCAAATGGATAGCATAACTATGCCAAAGTGGGTGATATGACACAAAGTTTTTGATAACAATTTGAATAAGGAAAATATAAATTTTCCAATTGGATAGCGTAACACCTCCCTTGCGTAATAATTTTGAGGATAATGTGTTTTAGTTAAGTTCATTTGGTTAAAAAGTAGTTTTAAACACAAATAAGGACCAAGTAAGCTAATGATAAAAAATAATCATCTAAAGTCTAAACTAACAAGGTATGGCAAAGTGGGGTTAACTAAAATATCAGGTTTTCAAATGTTTCTAGATGAATCAATTGTACAATGGCTTTCATGCCAAATGATATAAAATAAACACACTTTAATTGGGTTTTCATAGCACTTGGATTGTTAAAAAAAGATCTTTCCCTTTTTACAACCATTACATCTGTCACTTGTTCAGTGTAGTGTGATGTCCAAAGTGCAGATATGTCTTGATACTTTAACCCTATAGAAATCATGGGAGGTGATGAAATCCCTCTCATAAGATAAGTTTGCATAAAATAAAATACATAAAATAAATAATTTATGGTCACCTCAAGATCACCCAATACTTTTTCAAGTTTTTGGGGTACGCTTTAAACGACATTCTTTTTATGCCTTAGACTAGGTATGTTTGCAATAAGGACATTGCTTTTGATTACAAAAGTTCTGTAAAGGGGACATATGGAAGATTATACATGTAATGTCCCTATTTTTTCCAATAAATTAATTAATCACCTATTGCATACAAATGTTGACAAATGAGTTCAGTTTTAATCACTAAAACAAAGATTTGGTGATGTTCTTTTTGGCACTTGGCCTTAAATTATGACTTTGAAAGCACAATTTATCAAAACATTCACTTAAGCACCCTAGTTTTTTGCATTAAGCACAAAAATAAGGTTCCTAATCCATTTTAAACTTTCAAAAAGGTCTAAAAAATCATGTTTTAACAAATTCCAAGTTGTCTCTACAATGAAAAAGTTAGTATGTCCTTTAGCTTTGAAGCTAATTTGCACATGAGTGGAGCAACTTCTCAAAATGAGCTCTATATTTTAGAATTGTTGATACACAGTCAATATCATTGTTTCCCTAAAAAATCACAATTTTAGACAAAAAATATAGTTGTTATGGGTTAGATCATCATAAAAAACACAATATCATTATTTTCCTACAAAATCGCTATTACCAGACAAAAACACAGAAAATACAAAATCATTGTTCTATTGATAAAATCATTGTTGTCAAATGCAAAATCACTGCATAGGGAACAATATCACTATTTTGAAACAAAATAACTATTTTATCAAAATCACTGCTTAGGTGAATCAAATCACTGCATAGGGTTAACAATATTATTGTTTTGGGATAAAATTGTTGTTTTGGCAAAATTGTTGCTCAAGCAAATAAAATTGCTTTTTTGACAAATGATGTCACTACCCAAGGCTATGAAATCACTTTTTAGTAAACAATAATTTTTTTACAAAATCACTACTATAACAATAGTGATATTGAAATAGAGAGAAAAATTGACATTACCAAGAATAAAAATGCAATTATAAAAAAAAATGGAATTTTAACTTAAAATTTCACTCTTTTGATTCCTTCACTCCAATATTCTGCATAAAATTGGTTAATAGTTTTCTTGAAAGAGCCCTTGTGAGAAAATTTTTGGGGTGCGGTCCCCATCAGGTGTGCCAAAATGTAGAGAGGATTACAAAGAGAGTTATTCAATCATTAGTCAAGAAATCATGAAAAATGCATTAAAGGCATAATAAAACTTAGCCTATTTATTCATGTGGGAATTACAAAGGATAGTAAGAAACACATGAAAGAAAGTAACATAGATTATCTTCCCAAGTGGATTCACCATACAAGCGTGGCTAAAAAACATGTTCTCCCTTGATCAAGAGTTCTTATCTTCATCAACAATGGTGGTAGCTCCTCCCATGTCTGAAGGATTATTTACATAACTTAGGCTCAAAGTAGATGAAATATCCAATATAGCTTATCAAATGAAGCTTGCTAATGAAAAATAATGATCAATACAAAGGATTGTGGAGATAATTTAGCATTATAACTTTACACAAATCAAGCTTAAAAAATAATGTTCATGGCCTCTCTATTTATAGATTTTTGAGATTGATCAAGATCAACCATGATCATCCATCTCAAGATTGAGATGTGTGGCCATGAATTAATCTAATTATATAATTAAATCCATAAATATCCATAATAAATATTTGGGATAGAGGGGCATTTAAGAGGCATGGAGGGTCTTAATGAGGCATGGGAGACCCATAATCCTGATATTTTATACATTTATGGCTTATAGATGCCACCCCATATGATGATGTCATTAGGTGATTGTGCTTAATAGAAATCAAACTTCTAAAAATAAATATTCAATAACTCTCATGGAAAATCCACTTAAGATCTTGATTTGGATCAATTAACCTTAAACAAGGTTAATCAATATTTGTGTAATTATCTGGAAATTAGCCCTTAATTAATTAAAATGGTCAGAAAGTCATATTACTAGGTCATAATTTGACTCAAGAAGAATTGGAAGGTGATGTTAGATGCATTGGAGATGTTATGCCATTTAGGATGTTGTCAACACCAAATAACAAGGGTACATGATGTGTACCAATGAATTAGAAGACAAGAGTGATCCAGAGCATAAAGAGGCAAAATCATCATTTTGACTTAAAGTGAATTGATCAAAGTTAGGTATCACATAAAATGCATTACCCTATTTAGGGATACTTCAACCTAAATCAACACTTGTAAATGATAATTTCGAACCATTTAGGGTGTTTTAATGATCTTGATAAAAAATATGCATTTGAATGAAATTTGATTAAGATTGAAAATTTAAACATAAATTATGTTAGGAATTAGATGTCTATAATATCAAATCACATCATACTATTCAAAATGACATTCACCAAGGCATTAACCTAGTGTTCTCCCTATGATTGATGTGGGTGAACTATACATCCTCAAAGAAGGAGATAAAATCATGCACAACCTCACATAGGGGGAGCATCTCATAGCTAAGGACAACCTAGACACTGGTGAGTTGAGACACAACTAAGAGTGAGTTAAAGAACAACTACACATAACACGTGCCTAACTCATAGGCATCAATCAATGCACTAATGATTGTGTGATACTCAATGACATTATTCATCTCACTAATCAAGAAATGACCAACCATAAAAAGCTCATGTTCCCATGGATCATTAATAACCCAAGCCATAGAATTAGGTCTTGGGTTGCCTCGACTACCACTATATGTGTGAATCACCACTAAGAGGTGCACCATGATGGGGGTCGAGGGTGCAAGATGAATAAATACAAAAAGGGCTATCTCAAAGTAGGGTAGTGTAAGTAAGTTGCATGGGGAAACTAATAATGGAACTAGGTTATAAACATAGAAACTAACCAACATCAACAATGGGAAGACGCAATTAAGGTAAGTAGGGTGAGGTTCAGAGAAGATGAAGACTAGTCGACAAGTTCAAAGCAAGTCCTAAACCACCATGGCTAGCCAACACCTATAACCTAAAAACATGATGAAAAGAGAGAGGGAGTTAGATTAGATTGAATACATAAAAGTAGAGAAACTACTAACTAAAAGAAGTATAGAAAGTAACTTCTATTCTTGGGTACCCATGAAATGGGGCACATGCCTAAGAGGTTAGTGGGGACCTAAGAAGGGGTCTTAGGGACTAAAATGGGCTAGAGTGGGCCTAAAGAAGCCTCAAATCAAAAAATGGAGGCCACCAATGTGTTTATAATGTGCCAAAACCCTAATATGGTAGTATCATGGTCTGAAACACAAAAAAGGGCCCATAAGGTGCATCCAACAAGA